>CM060907.1:1057665383-1058290383 GCA_030737815.1 Allium fistulosum
GAAAAGAAAAATATATGTTTTGGATTTTAAAATAAAATATAGAGATTTTATTTTAATATATGTGAAAATTAGATTTAAATTATATGTTTGGAAATTTTAAAATTATAAGTTAAGTTGTGAAAATTTAAATTTAATATTTTACTTATATTTTTATTATTATTAAAATATATAAATAAGATTTAAATAAATTTAATATGATTTAATTAAATAAAAATTAATTTAATTAGTATATATATAATATGTTTAAAATATTTATTTAAAATTTATATTAATATTTTGAAAATAGACTTTGTAATAACTTTAATAAATTAAGGTTGGAAAGATAAATTGAAATTGATTTGAAATTTAATTTGTTTAAGAATTATATTTTATAAGAATTTATTTGAACTTATTAGTTTTGAAATTTTAAGGTATGATTTTTATAACTTGACAACTGGATTAAAGGTGATTAAATGAATATTTTCAAGTATAAATAAAAGTTAGATTAAATATTTAATATTGATTTAAATTTGTAATTTGAGAATTTATTTAAATTTTGTTTAAAATGTTTAAGTCGATATTTTCAAATTTAAATAAAATGAAAGTTGAATTTTATAATATAAATGAAATTTATCAAATTGAGTTATTGTAAATTGTTGAATTTGTAAACTTTGAAACCTATAGAACTGGAAGTGGTATAAATTTGTAGTTCAAACCTGTATTTGAAAATCGATATCAATTAAATGGTTTTAATGAGAATTTGAATTGAATCTTTAACCCTATTAATTGAAACTATTGAACTAAGATTGATTTAAATTGAATTTTGGAACTAAAGTTGATTTGAATTGATTTGTGAAATTGGAAGGAACAATTCTAATTTGAAACTATTTTTGATATAAACTCTTTTAGATATATATATTATTTTAATATATTATTTTAAATTTATAAACAATTTTAAATATATATATTTTAATATATAAACTATTTTTATTATATAAACTATTTTAATGTATAACCTATTTTTAAATATAAACTATTTTAATATATAACTATTCCAATATATATTATTTTCAATATTCAAACTGTTTAAGTTGGAACTGTTATGATTTAGATTTAATGGATTTAAATGCAAATATATTGATATGATGATTTAACCTATTTTGAAGTTATGATTTTGGAAATGAATTATTATTTAAAGTGAATATGATTTTGAAAGTGATATGATTTTGAAAGTGATATGATTTTTGAAATGAATATGATATTTTGATATGAAGTATGAACTGTTTTGAAATGAAAATGACCACGGTGTGAAATAAGCGTTTGGTTGTTAAAGAGACCGGGATCCGATATTGTCATACTCTTTGCCAATACCGAAAACCACTTTAACAACTATGTACAAATGGAGAATCCCCAACGAAGTAGGATGGTTTGGCGACATCTATATGAGGTATGAACGCGGCCCTGACTCCCGCGAGTCAGCTTGATGTGGCTAAAACATGAGCTATACCATGCCAAGTGGGGTCGCTCCCCTTATCGGGCACATTTCTTCGATACCATTTTATTACCTTGTGATTTGATTGGGCGTACCATTGATTATGGGAGTATGTCTCGAGGTGGGCGGTAGTAGCTGTTATGCGTTACCACCTGTCCGGGAGTGCAAACGGTAGAATCCTACCCTGGTAGTGCCTCGTGTGCCTTGCCACATGCCTTATCACGCCTTCTACGAGTTTGGTTTGTGTCGTACCTATGGAGTGCTCCCTCATAGCCCACCATTTTGGTGGAGTTTACAGTACTGTTTAGACTACGAATTTATATAAAACGTGTTAAGGGGGATATGGGTAACGCCTTAACGCTATTTTAATAGTTTATTTTACTATAGACATTATTTAAATAGCGTATTGTACTATGTATATAGATAGTTCAACGGATCCTTAAAGGATGGAATCCCAAACATCCTTTAAGTTATATTGCATTTCATTTGGACATTTCACTTGAGTTGATATACTTGTATAAGAATGTTAATCCTGACTCGAGTGTTTTGTGTTTTGCTTTATGCGAGTGTCACAACATTTGAGACTCACCTTTGGGGCTTAGAGCTTTGCTTGAAGATCTGACTTATACCTATTCAGCTTTCAGTTATTTCCAGTTGTTTGTTCAGACTTGTCAGTTGCTTATGTATTAGTGACTTCTATGTACTTGGGATTTTCTGTTGTATTTGTTTCAGACTCTGATGTTTATGTAGAGCTTCATGAACTACTATTTATCTATTTCCGCTGCTTATTGTTATATTACTGTGTCTGTGATTCCGTGATTGATTTATTTACTGTATATGCTAAGTTTTGCCAAATATAAATTAATAATCTGTGGTTTTGAGAAATTCAAGTCTAACATATGTGGATGATTGTCGATTTGAATGGTTCGAAATGTCAAGTCGTTACATGTGGTATCAGAGCTCTGGTTTACGCAAAACTTGGCATATGGAGTAAAAACTCATTAGAGATAGGGTAGTAATACCTTAGAATGAGTGGAATTAATTACAGAATCATCTTCGTTCGAGCTTGAAATTCTTCGTTCTAAAATCCATTCTTTTCTTTTCTTGTTCATGTTCTTTGATACTAGAGCATCCCATCTTGCAACCTCAATCGGGAACCTCATCCTTATATATGACTAATTACATCGGCGGTCCCACCAACCTTAGTATGATTTGTAAAGGGGTGAAACTCCTTTACAACAGGCGTCAATTTACCAGAAATTTCTTTGTCCTCGGTTTTGATGCTGTTATTTCTTGCAAAGCCCGAACTGTTTCTCTAGTAGACGACCAGGGAAATTATCTTGTGATTGAATGTCGATTTCCTTAGGATTTTGTAGGCAACCTTATCTTTTCGCTTGATGCTCAGCTTAGTGACCTTAACTCCACCCCGATAGTCAGGGATTATCCTGATGTTTGGTGAAGTCACTTCTCTCCATCCTAAGTGGGAAATTGAATTCCGCATCGATCTCATTCCTGGACCTCAATCTGGCTACCAGTTGCACCAGCTTCGTGTAGCCAAGGAGAGCATTCCCAAGACAACTTTCCGAACAGACGAATGGTTTCTATGAATGGTTAGTCATACCTTTTGGATTAACCAATGCTCCTGCCTTCTTCATACATCTCATAAATCATGTTTTCCGCGATGTTTTCAACAAGTTTGTCCCTATTTTTCGTTTATGATATTCTCGTATTTTCTAAGTCAGAGAAGAGCATGAGTCGCTTTTGGGCTATGTGCTGGAGACTCTTAGGAGTCATCAGTTAAAAGCCAAATTTTCTAAATGCCATTTCTGAGGGGATGAAGTCCGATTCCTTGGGCTCATTGTTTCTAAAAATGGAGTCTCGATTGACCCGGTTAAGGTCATCGAGATTAATATAAGTCTATCCATCTTTCCTCATTTGTAATTCAATTATCTTATCTTCCTTTCGAGCCCATCTTCTTAGTTAGAATTCTCTTTGATTAGGGTCTCTCTAAATTTGAATTTCTATCCTTGTTCTAAAATTCATTCTTGAATCATCATGTGAGGGAGCGTATTTGTAATTGATATAAAAATGTTTTATATTGTGTTGTTAGAGTTGTTAAGTTTGAATTTTGAGTTTTGATCGATTCGTCTGGCCAATGCTATCGATAGGAATTCCAAAACATTTGAACAGAGCAAGCTGACACAATATTGTTTTCGAAATTGGAAATGAAATAATTTTATGTATGATTATATTTTATATATAAAAGTATAATTTTCTGAAATTAGATAGTAAAATGAATTTGTTGTTAGAAATGATAATACTAGATTATCATTTACTGTTTGTCAACATTCCTAAACCATTAATTATTGTTGTATGTTATAAGAAGACGAATTTTATAAACATGGTTTATAAATCTGATTTGCAAGTGAAATGAATTTAAATTAAGGATTTGAGAATTTAATTTTCGGTATTTTTCTAAATTTGGTTTTCAAAGTTTTGGGAAAAAAAATTAATATTATTTGAAAGTATTTTCGAATGAAATTTTTTCCAAAGAATTTTAAAAGAAGTAAGTTTGTACTCTTCTCTTTTGTCCCTGGAAAATAATTTCGATGAGGACTACGGCATCATCGACATTCATTTTCGAGTCTCAAAGTGGAGAGACCACTTAGTAGCTTTGCTACACTTTTGTTTTGGAAAATGGATTTGATTTGAATTTCTTGAGTATGATTTGATATACATATATACATATATATATATATGTATGTATATATTTATTTCAAAATGGTTGTAGTGAAACCGAAAATTTAATTCTTAAGTTTTTGTAAGTAATGGTTTTCAATTATTAAAATAAAGCAAAATTTTTGAATAATTGGGTAGTCTAAATTGTGAAATGAAATTGAAACAACTTGAAACAGTTGAACCTAGGATAAAATAAATTTGTATAATATTCAATTGCATTCTAAAACATATACAACTTACCTGAAATATTCAAAAGTTAGAATGTAATGTGTATATGTAATTGAAAGTTATACAAGAGAAAAACTTAAGTAATAAAATGTTCAAACTAAATTTTTTCTTAATAGAAATATTGTAAATAAAAGGGTAAATTTGTATAGTGCTCAATTACACTCAAAAACACTAATAAAGCTTACTTGGAGAAGTTTAAATGTAATGAAAATAAGTGATTGAGTAATATACAATATAAATGTAAGTAATAAGATGTCCAAAAATGAAATTTTGTTACGGGAATTTTTAAATAGAAATTTAGTGGTTATAATAAATGTTTATACACTTAATCTATGTTACAAGATATGTTAAGTGAAATAAATTGAATAATAAAAAGAAATGATATTTTAGTAAATAAAAATGAACTTAAGTTATAATGAAAATATGGAATGTTAAAATTAAACTTAAATAATTTATTGAAGGGTTAATTAAGAAATATTAACATTAAAGGAAATATACTGTGTGAATGAAATAAAATATACGAAATTATATGGTTTTGAATAAATTGTTGTATCTGGTAGTATGTATTGTGTATCTATCTTTCCTTTCTGTTGCTTCTATTCTCCTATCTCGTTCCTTTTTTGGAACGAAAAGTTTTGAGTGGGGGAGAGTGTAATGACCCGGAAATTTTAATGATTTTAATAACGTAATTAACTAAAAAAATTTTGTGAAAATAAATAATTTAAAATTTTGCAATGAAAATTTGATATTTGGTATGCGTCTATTGAAGCATAGCAAGTGGAAATTTTTTATTGGAAAATATGAAAGTTTTTCAGTGTGAAATTTCTATTTTTAAATTTAAGTCAATTAAAAATTAATGGAAAGTAAATATTTTGAAATCTGAATATTTTTATTTAATAAAATTGTAAATCATTTTCTGAGTGAGACGTCGTATTTCGTTTCACCAAATTTGGACTGTTATTGCCCCGTCTGTCTTATTTTCAGTGTTTTAGCAGTAGTTTCGGCAGCGAATATCGACTTTTGATAGGATGATCGTATCATTCATATTTGTGTACCATTATGTCTGTCTCATTGTATTGATCTCCGCAGTATATTCATTCCTATATTCGAGCGTCTGGTACGTAGCGAAATCTACGAAATGGTTAGCCGTATCGGTACTCGTTTGGAACCTTTTGGTATTCTGTGTTCTTTCATAATCCACCATGAAAATGAATGGCCATTGGACTTTTATATTTATAGAAATTTAATTTGTGACTTTTCATTCTCCCACCGATTTGCTTTTAATCTTTGGTTCGTTATATTTTCTTCTCTGCACTTTCTTTCTCTTTACCTTCTCCATTTTTGTTCGTGGCTTGAGAAGAAACAAATATATATATTATCTGTTGCATGCTTTACAACCAGCTCGTGCAAGCCTGCCCTCAACCCTTCCATCGTGTGTGACCACCGATCAACTCCACGAGGCCCAACCTATACGTCACGTCCGCCCATTCCACTTCCACCCTCCCATCGCCAACCTGACCTGTGCCGAACAACCCACCTCGATGACCAGATCCTCCCCTGACAGCCTCCCCTAGCATGCGCAAAAAAAAGCCCACTACTTCCATCTCCGCCAGAGCTCCATCAACCTACCTCCGTCGCTACTATTCGCCCTGCCAACCTCGTTATCCGCCCGCATCCATGGTAGCACCACCCTTGTTAGCCGCTCCACCATCTCCTCTTTCCCATCAGCCATCGATCCACACTTCGGCCATACACCCGAACCGGAACATCTCCTTCCACCTGAGCTTAGCCGAGAAGCCACCCCTTGAATCCCGTCTTATCTCCTCCGCTTTGTCAGCTCTGAGCCCATACTAGCAGCCTCACTACCACCTTGCTGACATGCTCAGTCCATCCCCTCTATAGTTTACGGTATTGAGTTGAAATTGATCGGGATAAAGTTTGTGATCCTGTTGCGATGGTTTGTATTTGCTTAAGATATGATCATGATTTGGCTTTGATATGTATGAGTGACGTGTGAATGCTTGCATGGTTGATGCGCACCGTGGAGATGATGAATTGATGAATGTCAAAGCTTATTATATGATGAAATTGAGTTCTGGGTCATAGTTGATGTTGGGCTAATATTTTATTCCAGAGAGCTGGCATATATAACTTTCCATATACCAGAGAGTTTGCGGCTTGCTTTCCTATGACCTGAACCGGGTCGTATCCCCTTGCTCTGCCTGTGCTCGAGCGGAACAGTGCCTCCACTTTTAACCCCTAGGTCTGATCTACTTTGTTTTGTTATAAAAAAAGTATATATATCATATATATATATATATTATTTTCAATATTCAAACTATTTAAGTTGGAACTGTTATGATTTAAATTTAATGGATTTAAATTTAATGGATTTAAATGTGAATATTTTGATATGATGGTTTAACCTATTTTGTGGTTATGAATTTGGAAATGAATTATAATTTAGAGTGAATATGATTTCGATAGTGATATGATTTCGAAAGTGATATGATTTTTTAAATGAATATGATATTTTGATATGAAGTATGAACTGTTTTGAAATGAAAATGACCACGGTGTGAAATAAGCGTTTGGTTGTTAAAGAGACCGGGATCAGATATTGTCATACTCTTTGCCAATACCGAAAACCACTTTAACAATTGTGTACATAATGGAGAATCTACAATGAAGTAGGATGGTTTGGCGACATCTATATGAGGTATGAACGCGGCCCTGACTCCCGCGAGTCAGCTTGATGTGGCTAAAATAGGAGCTATACCGTGCCAAGTGGGGTCGCTCCCCCTATCGGGCACATTTCTTCGATACCATTTTATTACCTTGTGATTTGATTGGGCGCACCATTGATTATGGGAGTATGTCTCGAGGTGGGCGGTAGTAGCTGCTATGCGTTACCACCTGTCCAGGAGTGCAAACGGTAGAATCCTACCCTGGTAGTGCCTCGTGTACCTTGCCACATGCCTTATCACGCCTTCTACGAGTTTGGTTTGTGTCGTACCTATGGAGTGCTCCCTCATAGCCCACCCATTTGGTGGAGTTTACAGTACTGTTTAGACTACGGATTTATATAAAACGTGTTAAGGGGGATATGGGTAACGCCTTAACACTATTTTAATAGTTTATTTTACTATAGACATTATTTAAATAGCGTATTGTACTATGTATGTAGATAGTTCAACGGATCCTTAAAGGATGGAATCCCAAACATCCTTTAAGTTATATTGCATTTCATTTGGACATTTCACTTGAGTTGATATACTTGTATAAGAATGTTAATCCTGACTCGAGTGTTTTGTGTTTTGCTTTATGCGAGTGTCACAACATTTGAGACTCACCTTTGGGGCTTAGAGCTTTGCTTGAAGATCTGACTTATATCTATTCAACTTTCAGTTATTTCCAGTTGTTTGTTCAGACTTGTCAGTTGCTTATGTATTAGTGACTTATATGTACTTGGGATTTTCTGTTGTATTTGTTTTAGACTCTGGTGTTTATGTAGAGCATCATGAACTACTATTTATCTATTTCCACTGCTTATTGTTATATTACTGTGTCTGTGATTGATTTATTTATTGTATATGCTAAGTTTTGCCAAATATAAATTAACAATCTGTGGTTTTGAGCAATTCAAGTTTGACATATGTGGTTGATTGTCGATTTGAATGGTATGAAATGAGGTATGAACGCAGCTCTGACTCCCGCGAGTAGGATGGTTTGGCGATGTCTATATGAGGTATGAACGCAGCTCTGGCTCCCGCGAGTCAGCTTGATGTGGCTAAAACAGGAGCTATACCTGGCCAAGTGGGGTCGCTCCCCCTATCGGGCACATTTCTTCGGTACCATTCTATTACTTTGTGATTTGATTGGGCGCACCTTTGATTATGGGAGTGTGTCTCAAGGTGGGCGGTAGTTGCTGTTATGCCTTACCACCAGTTTGGGAGTGCAAACGGTAGAATCCTACCCTGGTAGTGCCTCGTGTGCCTTGTCACATGCCTTATCACGCCTTCTACGAGTTTGGTTTGTGTCGTACCTATGGAGTGCTCCCTCATAGCCCACCAGTTTGGTGGAGTTTACAGTACTGTATAGACTACGACATTTATATAAAACGTGTTAAGGGGGATATGGGTAATGCCTTAATGCTATTTTAATAGTTTATTTTACTATAGACATTATTTATGTAGCGTATTGTATTATGTATGTAGATAGTTCAACGGATCCTTAAAGGATGGAATCCCAAACATCTTTTAAGTTATATTGCATTTTATTTGGGCATTTCACTTGAGTTGATTTACTTGCATAAGAATGTTAATCCTGACTCGAGTGTTTTGTATTTTGTTTTATGCTTGGGTCAGACGGAGTGTCATTACATTTGAGGCTCACCTTTGGGGCTTGGAGCTTTTTTTGAAGATCTGTCTTATATCTATTCAGCTTTCAGTTATTTCCAGTTGTTTGTTCAGACTTGTCAGTTGCTTATGTATTAGTGACTTCTATATACTTGGGATTTTCTGTTGTATTTTTTTCAGACTCTGATGTTTATGTAGTAGCTTCATAAACTATTATTTATCTATTTCCGGTGCTTATTGTTATATTACTCTGTGTCTGTGATTCTGTGATTGATTTATTTACTATATATGCTAAGTTTTGCCAAATATAAATTAATAATATTTTGTTTTGAACAATTCAAGTGTGACATGTGTGGATGACTGTCGATTTGAATGGTTCGAAATGTCAGGTCGTTATAGCAATTCAAGTGATTAGTAAAGTTATTTCTCCATATTGGACATAGGCTTTCAACTTCGAATCACTATAAATTGTCGTGTTCTTGTTATTGCTGATTTTCAGTAATTTAGTTGCTTGTTTTCTCTGTTTTCGTTCATTATTCTTCATTTACTTCTCTACAAAATCTCTACTGGGTGTTTGTGCCAATTTTTGGTGCAGATATTTTGGTGCTTTCACCGAGAAACAAGCTTCTCGACTTCATTTGAATCCCTTTGCTGCTACTAGATTGCACAAGTCCTAGGAAGAGATCCAGAATTATCTTCAAATAGTTTATCCATTCTATTCAGATTTGCAAAAGTCTAAGGAAAACTATTGAAAATGGTTAGGAACACCAAATCTACCACTCAAAACGCAGAGGGAAACGAGAACGCCAACATCCAGCAAGGAAATCTAGAGAAAGCTACCAGTACATGTTAATGCTACCAGTCCCGTTGATGTCCAGAATCTAGCTGATTCCATCACAAGAGATGATTTTCAAAGCCCGATAAGAGAACTCATAGACAACCGTCGACAGTTGAACTAGCAGTTTCAAGCCATTATAGATCTAATGAAACAACTCAGGGATCAACAACACGGGAAAACTAGAAGGGAGCCAACTCCCTATTTTGTATTAGAGAGCTCAACTTTGTTAGATGACTATCACAGACGTAGACGTCGCATAACTGATGGATACCATGTCGAAACGTCAACCCGCCATCATTCGACCGATCCAGATAGACCAATAATGATTGTTACCGATCTACCTGAGTGATCGGTGTCGATCCAACTTTTGGAGGAAGGTTACAGCAGATGATAGGAAGAGTGTACGCTGGTGATGCGGTAGTTGATCTAGACGTTGGAGTTTAAGTTATTGCAGATCAGTTGCCTCTCTGAAATGGCTACAATGTGAATGCAGGTGACACACATCAAGAGGATGTTGAGCCAAGAACGCATAGATGGCTCGTGGACATCAATCGGACCGTTCCCATGCGGTGGAGCACGACTACTGCTTGGCTCGAACTATCCTAACGCCGGACTCTTTGGCTATGATCAAACAGCTAGTAAGGGAAAGCCAAGGCTTGACTAATGATGATTGGGGGATCTCAAGAAGCCATACCCCGTTCACAGATAATATTTTACACGTGGAATATCCGAGGAGATTAAGCATGCTGTTGATGCCTACTTATGAGGGAAAACCGACCCCAGGCAGCACATCATGAGATATGAATGGCTGATGGATTCTGCCCGAGCTGATGATGCCACAAAATGCAGATGTTTCCCTATTACTCTCCTAGCATAGCGATGATGTGGTTTACGAGATTATCCCCATAGTCAATGTCTAGATTTGATGATTTAGCAACAAAGTTTATGGAGCAATTCCGTATGCACGCAACTCTCCCCAAAGATGTAATGTCCCTATAAAGCATGATCCAGGCTCCAGGAGAATCATTGAAAGATTTCTTGGAGAGATTTCATACAGCTGTCATAGAAGTCAGTAATCCAAATGACCATTCAATATTGATGGCGCTAACAAGAGGGATTGATCCAGAATCTGACTTTAGCAATTGGTTCGCTAGCAAACCACCTGCAACGTTGGAGCATTTCTATGCAAAAGCAGCTCAGTATTTGAGGAAAGAGGAAGCTAGATGCTCTAGGAAAAAGAATGTTGTGGGATCGAGTGGAGAGGGAGTACAGAGTAATATTGCAGTGAAATAGTCCAGGGAGAGTTTTGGAAAAGTTCAATTAAATGTCCAAAAAAAACTGAATCAGCAAAAGAGAGGAGGTGATAGGAACCGTGAATAAAAGAGAGATTCTATAAAAGAAAAGTCTTGGATTCTAATGTATGATACCTACACATCACTGAATATGTCTCTAGAAAACGTCTACTTGTCAACATGCAACACCATGCAGTATAGGAAGCCACCTCCGAAGGAATCGATGGAGAAACAAAAGCAGACTGGAAAATATTGCCCATCACACGAATGCTATGGTCATAACATAAATGAGTGTAGGCATCCCCAGAATATTATTGAGAAACTGATTCAGGAAAGAAAACTACGGCAGTTTGTTAAAGCCTCGCAGGATAGTGAGCAAGGGACATCCGATCCAAACCAAGGACAAGCGCCGCACATGGCTAAGGAGCATGCACAGACTGGTGGAAGATTAGTTATTAATACAATAGTCGGAGGACCATATCCAGCTGATTAGAGATGGCACAATATGGAGCGCTATGCTAGCGTAATCAAGCATATGAATTTTGAGTGTTGTTCAAAATAGAAGATGGGGCTCCGTCCAAACAACAGCATGCAATGGCAGATGACATTGTATTCAGAAACAAAGATGCAGATAAGGTGGAGGCAACAATGATCGACCCAATGGTCATTTCGGCCATGATCGGCCCTGCCTTAGTGAGAAAAGTTTTGATTGACAGTGGCAGCTTGGTGAATATTATTTTCAAAAGGGCGTAAAAATAGAGGAGAATAGAAGCCAAAGGTCTGAAACCGTGTAAAGCTCGTATTCATGGCTTTAATGGTGTTACAACAAAAGCAGTGGGCTATGTCAAACTACCAATGGAGTTAGGAGTAAGCGACCCTAGGAGCGTACAGAAGTTGCCATTTTTTGTGTTGGACGTGGACTCTCCATATAATGTTTTTCTGGACCGACTGACCCATGTTGAATTCCGAGCGGCCATTTCCCTTTTGTTTCTTGCCTTAAAGTTCCCAACTGACAATGGCATGGGAGTTGTGCATGGAGATCAGGCGACCGGTTGTGCCTGATATGTGGTTAAGTTGAGGGACACTGGACGGAAGGAGAATGGTAAGGGTGTGGACAAGTCTGTCCGCATCCAAGCCACCGAAGATTAACAACTAGTGCATGCGCCTTGGCTCGGGCACCACAGTCGGTTCTATAAAGACATAGATCTGAGGGATGACAAGGAAGAGCCCAAAGAGACCAAGGTTGCACCACTGAACTAAAGATCGACATCATGGTCAGCCACGACGACCCGTCACGGGTCCTAAAGATTGGATCACAGCTCAACCCCCTGATGATGAAAGAACTTGCTAGTTTTCTCCGAGCGAATCTTGATGTGTTCGCTTGGAATCTTTTTGGTATGTATGGGATCTCGCTTGCCATTGCGAGCCACGCATCATCAACCCAAGGCATGTCCCGGTGAAACAGTAAAGTGTGGCATGGATCCGAAGAGATCTGCCACCCTTAAAGAGGTGCTTGATAAGCTCTAAAGCAATGGGTTTATTCACAACACCCTCTACCCTAAATGGGTATCTAATCCTGTACCTGTGAGAAAGGCAAATGAAAAGTGACGGACATGTGTTGACTATTCAGATTTAAATAAGGCTTGCCCGAAAGATAGTTTTCCCCTTTCCGAGAATTGACCAGGTGGTGGACTCTACCGCAAGACACGAAATGCTATCTTTCATGGATGCGTACTCTAGATATAACCAAATCCCGATGCAGAACTCCAACCAGGAGCACACCATTTTTATTACTGACATTGGATTGTACTGCTATGTGGTAATGCCATTTGGATTGAAGAATGCTGGAGCAATTTATTAGCGCCTGGTCAACTGAATATTTAAAGATCAGATTGGAAAGCCGATGGAGCTATATGTGGATGATATGCTCGTAAAGTCATGACAATCAAGCAACCACATTAGAGACTTAGCAGAAATGTTCGACATCCTTTGATATTACTAGATGAAAATCAATCCTCTAAAATGTTCTTTTGGCGTTGCATCGGGAAAGTTTTTGGGTTATATCGTCAACGATTGCAAGATCAAAGCTAACCCCAAAAATATTCAAGCCATTCGCAACATCTTAGCGCCAAAGATTATCAAACAAGTACAAAGCCTAAATGGGAAGATTGCCGCCCTAAGTCGATTTATTTCCAGAGCCACCGATAAGTGCATTCCTTTCTTTGACTTGGCTAGAAGAGGGTAAAGGAACTTTGAATGAACACAAGATTATGAAGATGCATTCCAAGCTTTGGTTAACCACTTAGATAGAGCTCCCATCTTGTCAAAGCCGGTGGATCACGAAGACTTTTATATCTACTTGGCCTGTCGATACATGTTATAAGTGCTACACTCCTTCGTAAGGAGAATCAAATTCAGAGGCTGGTCTATTATGTTAGCAAGCGATTAATAGGAGCGGAGAGGAACTATCCAAAGATAGAGAAGTTGGCGTACTGCTTGTTGATTGCTTCACGAAAGCTACACCACTATTTTCAGGTTCATCCAATCAACATTTACATCAATCGGCCGTTACGACGGGTCCTACATCGACCTGAGACGTCTGGCAGGTTACTCGAGTGGAACATTGAGCTGAGTCAATTTAACATCACTTATCTCCCACGGAGAGCCATCCAGGGACAGGAACTGGCAGACTTTATAGCAAAATTCACCGCATAGGATGATCTCCAAGAGAGCGGTGGAGCCTCTACCATTCAGTGGAAAATGTATACGTATGGAGCATCCAATGATCGTTGTTCTGGAGCCCGAGTCATGCTAGTTACTCCAGAGGATCGATCAATTTGCTAAGCTTTGAAGCTTGACTTCCCTACAACAAACAACGAAGCTGAGTATGAAGCTCTGATTACTGGGCTCAAACTTGCTAGAGAACTGGGAATAAAATCTCTTGAAATCTTTTACGATTCCCAATTTGTGGTATACTAAGTTAAGGGAGATTACCAGGCTAAAGAGCAAAGACTCGCTCCGTACCTTATCCGATATCAAGAGCTATTGACTGACTTTGTGTATTATGACATCACACATATTCCTCGGGATCAAAACAAGGAGGCTGACTCATTGACATAGTTTGCTAGCACCGGGGATGCACAACAAATGGGCTTGATTCCAGTCAAAGTATTAGACGCTCCGAGCAAAAACTATATGGAAATCAATTGGATACTAGAGACGAAGCCTGAGAAGGAGTCCTGAATGATTCTAATTAAAGATTATTTACAACGGGAGTACTTCTTGAACAAAGGAATGAAAGATGACAAATATTTCGTAAAGCTTCGCGATATATCATTCAGGAAAGAGTCATGTATAGAAAGGGTTTTTCTGTTCCTCTGCTCCAGTGTATTACTCGTAATGAAATAAAATGAGCCCTAAGGAAGGGGAATATGGCGATCACATTGGAGGGCAAACCTTAGCAAAGAAAATACTCTGTTATGTGTATTACTGGCCAACCGTCAACCGAGATGCTCCTGATTACAATAAGTGATGCACAAGTGCCAGTTGTATACGATAGTTCCGAGAGCTCCACCGACAAAAATTACACAAATGGTCAGTCCATGGCAGTTTGCCATATGGGGCATAGATTTATCGATTCCTTACCTATCTCTAAAGGAGGTGCGAAATACACCATCATAGCAGTTGATTACTTCACCCAATGGGCCGAACCAGAACCTTTAGCCACGATCACGACAAAGAAAGTAATCAACTTCATTTCCTAGAACATCATCTATCGTTTTGGCCTTCCATGAACCATTGCAACTAATAATGGAATCTAGTTCGACAGCACCGAATTCAAAGACTTCTATGTCGGTATCGTATGGAAAAGAGATTTGTGGTAGTTGATCACTCTCAAGCAAATGGATAAGTTGAAGCTGTAAACAAAATCATAAACTCAATTCTAAAGAAACGTTTGGAAAAGCCTAAAGGAAAGTAGGTGGATGAACTCCCAACGACATTATAGGCTTACAGAACCACCCACAAGTCCACAACTGGCCATATTCATTCGCCCTTGCTTACGGCCCCCTAGCCGTCATTCTTATTGAACTCGAAGTCCCTTCTCATCGAGTGACCTTCTACGACTCCAGAATGAACAGAGATCTCCTCTTAGAATCTCTAGACTTAGTAGATGAGAAGCACAAAGAAGCTGATTTGAGGGCAGTTGCACATCGATATCGAGTCGCCCGATACTACAATAGTAAAGTCCAACCTAGGACTTTCGAAATTGATGATTTGCCTTGAAATAGGTCTTTCCTATCCCATCACACATGAATCCTACTTTGGAAGGACCGTACATCATTGAACAGAGGCTTGGAGAAGGAACTTTCAAGCTAGCGATTGTTGATGGCATCACACTCCCAAGGGCATGGAATAGAGAGCATTTATGATGCTATTTCACTTAGTTTATTTCTTTTTCATTCGATCGTATTCAATTTTTGAATTTGCTTTAGAGTTTGATTTTTTAGATATGTAATAAGACAAATTATGTAATTTTTGTCTACTTGGCAAATAAAATTTGAAATTTCATTAATATCTGTGATTGCTGTAGTATTACACATTAGTTAGGATACTCGGTTACTAATATAGCCATGGCCAAGTAGGTTCCCAGAGTTTGGAGCCAACCGATTACACAAGTTCATGATTGGACTTAATAAATTTAATATGGTCTGACTGTTCATTCGAGGATACTCGCTCACAACCCAATGGACGGAGTACCTAACGAGAAATGGATGTGACTTGACCATCCAATAATCAAATTAATCCCACCAAGCGATGGGACGGACATGAATCGAAAGCGATTGTGACACGACCGATCACTCGCGAAGTCAAACCCTGAACTTTGGGGCCAATCAATCAATTAAGGAAAGTATGGTTTGACTATTTTTCAAAATAACTCTAAGTCCCCAGAATGTGGAATGGAGTATAAACACAAATTAGGTGTGATTCGATCACCCACCAACTAACTCTTATCTCGAGAGTGTGGATATGAGTGTAAACAAATATATGAGTGTGGTTCGACTACTCATTATTCCATAAACTCCGACCTGAAACCAATAGGAAGAGTATACATTAGCTAAAGATGGAATTCAACTATATCAAACTCCTATAACCCGAGAACTAGGGGCAGGAGTATAATCACTTGAATCATTGAATCCGACAGCGTAACACTGGGGCTTGAGCCCAGTGTCTAGTATGACATAAGGCAATGACTATATGGAAGCCTTGGGTAATGGATTATCATTCAAATCAATGAGCCACGAATTACAAGTACATTGAATGGAAAATGTAATAGCTCAACTACTTAAGCAAATTAACACAAAAGTTCGACAAAAGTAAAAGAACTTTATTTACATAAGCTTGGAAAGTATAGTATTCAAAGCAAAAGAATAAAAAAAGGGGGGCCGATCCCATACAAATTCGACTTATAAAACCTAAAAGACTTCGGAGCATGTGTGTACGCAGCAAATCACTTCCTCCTCGGCTTCCTCTTCTTATTCTTGGAATCGGGAGAGATTTCACTCAAACTTTCCCCACTCCTCTTCTCTCCTCTCTTCCCGCTTCCATGGCCTTTCACTATAGTAGACTCGGTTGACCCAGTAGGTGCATCTTGAGCAAGTTTTGGCTGAGGAGAGGAAGCATCCACAATTTCTCTAGGAAAAACGATGGAGATGGGAGGGGGAACGATCCCCATTTTCTCCTGCTTGACTTTCATCTCAAGGGCAATGTCTGCCTCGAGTTTCTATGCTATTTCTTGCATAGAGGGGCCTGACAATGATCGGGAAGCTCTAGTAATCACAACATCGTCGTCAATAGGAATCTCTTGACGTGGATCGCTTTCTTCCCTCAACAAAGCTTCCACCAAGTGCTCGTCGATCATGAAAGCTTCCTCTTTCAGGATGTTTTGAGTCGCTGCCGAAGCTGTGACAATAATCGACTCTGTCACAAGCACCTGAGGACCTAGTTGAGATTCATGAGGAAGAGGTAGAATGTCACGACCCCGAAATTTAAATTTATTTAAATTTATAATTAAATGAATTCTTGAGTTAAATTTATGATTAAATAAATTTTAGATAAAAATTTGTAAATTTAATTGATAAATTGAGAGCGAGTTTCCCCGATATCCAAGTATATTCTGTATAAATCATTTGAGATTAAAATATTGTAAATAGTGTATAAGTGAGTATAAAACAAATAAAAATAATAAAGAAAGATTTAATAAAAATTCGAAGTTCACTTGTATTTTAAAAGTAAACAAAACAGAAACAATGCAAAGTATCATCATAACAAAAACATATTAAGTATAAACTAATACGAATAACTAAAACAACATTATAAAGTAATAAAACACATTAACTATAAAATTCATTAGGATATAAAACAAATACAAAAGCCTGTAAATTAAACAAAACAAAGGTAATGGAACAAAATACATTTACATATGAATAAAGGATAAGTATAAAACAAAGCAAACAAATCTAAGTATAAAGCAAATAGCATATTAAAATAGAATCTCATGTATATAAAATAACAAAAAAAAAACAAAACCAATACAACTTACCAGCCGAAGCAAGTATGGCTGAAAATAAACAAAAGTACATACACATAACATGCTTCCATCTTTAGCAATTAATGCCATACCTTAGCCCATAGATAAGAATCACATCTGCCAATTCAAGCATGGGTTAAACAATATAAAAAGAAGTATTATACTTGCCTATACTTTCACCTGCAACTTGTTTATATTTATTAACACGTACACTTCATTTGCATATATCTCGTCTTCATCATTTCATCTATTTCAAAACTGAACAAAAACAAAATTCAATTAAACAACAATAAACAAGATCAACCAGAGAATCAAGGAAAGAAGTTTCAGCAAGCATGTTCAAAGTTGTTTCCAGATAAAAGCTTCTCTGTCCATTTCTTAAAACAAGTGAGTAACTCTTCTTTCTAAAAATTTCAACATAGTTCTGTTTGCAAGTATTTGAGGTAAGTGCATTGGTATACAAGTATGTTTCTCTGCGTATACATGAATGATGAATGAATATATATGCCCAGTTATCTCCTGCATCATCTCACTGCCAGCTTTTCAAGCTCAAGTTTTAATTCAAAAAAATCAATTCTTTTGATTCATTTACTTTTTGTATTGGTGATCAAAACAAAAGTTGGTTGTTACCTAGTATATTAAGGTTTAAAAATGTATACAAGTTAAAATAACTTGTTAAGGTTCTGGAAAAGCCAAAGAACTGAGAAACATCATCATATATACGAAAATTCGAATGTCTTAATCCTCGAATTCAAATATACAATTTGAATTCTTATACCTTAATTTGATTTTTAAGGAAAGAATAGGAATTTTTAGATCACGAATTCAAGAGGGATTGGGTTTTGTTCGAATTTCATTGTTTGAGGAAATCCTGACAAACACGTCGAGGAGGAGGGTAGGGGTTGTTCGAGGTGGTGGAGAAGCCTATGGTGGAGGTAGGAAAAATAGGCGGAGGTAGCATCGTTGAACGGAGGCGACGGTGGTGATCATTTTTATTTGTAAACCTAGTTTTAAGGCACCAAGTTTCTTTCGTTCGTTCGTAGCCTAGGATTGACCGAGTGCAACCGGTCGTTGGTGGTTGGAAGTGGGGTGTCAGATGAGGTCGTGGCCGGAATTTCGTGGCCATCGGTGGTCGAAGCGTCGAGAACCAAGCATTGACAGGTTCGAAGGGGTTTTTGCGCGTGCGTTTCCAGGTTTTGAGCTTTTCTCGTTTTCGAATTTGAGGCTGATAGTGATGGTTTGATGGTCGAAGCGTGTTGCGGTGATGAAGGGTGAAATGTTGGAGGATGTGGCGAAGATCGGAGGTGGCTCCGGCAGACGTGCACGTGCACGAGTCTGAAGCCTAGCCTAGTGATGTCGTTTGGATAGAAGTGGCGTTCCAGTGGGTTTTACCCGAAGTGGTACTCGAGTAAATCGAGTAAGTGACGCGAAGCAAATCGAGTCTGGGCTCGGGTCAAATGGTTCCAGATTTTCAAGCTGAACCTGTTTTCCAGAAAATATTAAAACTAATTTTAAAAATTTAAAACCAGGTTTCAGCTGAGTGGTAAATCAAGATTCAAACAAAATTCAAGATGAATTGGAGTTGATTTGAAAATTTATAAAGTTAAAAGTTTAAATTGTTTTGATAACTAAAAAGTTAAGTAATTAAGTAAATGTTTAAATGAAGGTTGAATTTGTAAAGTAAGAAATCAAACAGAACTTAAATTACATTGTAAACTTGAGTTTTAAATCTAACTTTGAATTCCAGATTTTTGAAGTTAAATAAAGTTGTACAAATTCAAATACCTAAATACTTAAACAAGTTTAAATGTAAAGAATTCGTTGATATGTGAATTCAAAGAGAAATTGATGTTGAACTCTTTTACATTTCCTTTATAACAAAATATTATTTATCGTGTAAATTAAGGTAAATAAGAATTCATTGCAAATCTTAAATTTAAATTAAGATTTAAAATAAAATTTGAAATCAATGCTTTCAAGCATATTGTAAGTAACAATAATTAAATCAGAAATATAAATAAGCTTTACTTTAAGTAATGATGATTTAATGATCTATAATTCACTAATTATTAAGTAGATTTAAATGGATAATTAAAGGAATTATTAGTTGATTAAATAAATGAAGATAATAAATTAAAGTATTAATTAATAATGGTGATTAATTAAGATTTATTTAACAATTAAAGATTTAATGATTCATTAATTTAGAATGATTAGTTAATAGTTAAGGGTTAACTAATAAATTTTGAAAGGAAGATTTTCAAATATTTTGTAATTAAATTATGATAATTAACCCGGATAAATAAATTGATACATCTGATTTAAATTAATCAGTTGATTAATAAATTCATTTGTGAATGTATGGATTCTATTGAATGATTGAATTACTTGATATTTCCTGATATATGATGCTTTGTGATATATCCTGATCTGTGTTGTGATCTGTAATTTATTTATCTGTGATATGTATATCTGTGATCTTCGATGAAAAATAAGCGTTATACTTTATATCGCTTATCGAATGTATTGTCGTATTTGATCTGTGATGATTCTATGATGTTGCACTATTGTGTATGAAACCCCTGGACTACACCATACACACACAAATATGGATTTCACGTGGAAATCGGTTAAGTCACAGATAATTTAAATTTGATGTTTTTGAAATTGAAATTTAATTTCAATTGATTTTGAAATTGGAAATTTGGGTTTTAAAATGAAAAGCTTTTGAAATAGAATTTCAAAGATAAAAGTTATTTTGAATAACTTAAATCGAGTTTTGAAAATTTAAATAATTGAATTTAAATTTGAATTCAAGTTTGAAATTGAATCCTATGATTTGAAACTAGGGATTAAAAATGTTATAAATGTGTTTATATAAAGTTAAACCATTTAAAAGTAAAATTTTGAGAATTTGGATTTAACCCAAAGATTTTAACTTGTATAAATGAATCAGATTTCCAAAATAGAAACTGTTTGTTTTCAAATGATAAAAGCTTTCAGATAAGAAATGAAATTCCAGTTAATTAGGGGAATTTCAAGATTGAACTGAAAAATGGATTTTTTCCAAGTTATGAATGAAATTGTTTTGAAAGCTATGAATTAAATCTGTGATTTTTAACAGATTTAGAATGATGTTTGTTTAACCCATTCGAAACGGAATTGCTTTGAAAGCTATTAGTTAAATCTTTGATTTAAAGATTTAACGAATTAATTAAACTGAAATGGAAATTGATTTGGAAAATCTATGAATGAATCTTTGTGAAATTAAGTGAACTTTGTGAATTAAATCTTTTTGTTTTAAAAGATAAAAATGGTAACTTGTTTAAACCATTTGAAGAAAGATTTTTGGGTAATAAGTTGTGACTTAATTGAAATCCCAATATCCATATGTTTTAAATATTGCGCTCATTATTCGGGTTAGCCGGGAAAAGACCTTTGGGTCTTATAACCCATTCCGAATAGTGATACGTCGTATATGGATGGCATTTGAAGACCGGTGTTGAAGACCGGATATTTTTCGAAAATGAAAGGACAACCTGTCGAATGTCTCTGCACTGAGTTGCTCCGGTATAGAGATTTATATCACTCTTTTGTGACGGGAAGTCCGGACGTGATTGAAAATTACCCGGAATTGCAAGGGCTTCGTAAGAAGTGCCTTCGGTTCTGTTCGATCCCGGAACAGACTTGTATGGATACATGTCTGACATTACACTTTGAGATATAAAGCCGATTTCTTTCAAATACATTTCTGTTGGTGGCGGAGAATTTATTCTTTTAGCTTAACACCCTTCTCTGAGACGTACGAGCTCAGAGGTTATGTAGTTGAAATTTATCAGCGATATATCCTAATTTGGTAATGTGGCATGCTGAGTGTTGCTGTGAAATGATCAGTGTTTGATCATTTGCGATATGATCATTTATTTGATCTTATATCTTTGTGATCATAGGTTGATCATTTGTTTGACCCGAAGCATGGCTTTGTGACAAAGCGTAGCTTTGTGGACGAGACTTCGTCGAGCCTCACACACCGGAAATGGTCGAAACAGGAAGGATGCGGCAAGGTTCTAGGGAGTAGCGCCCCTTAGTGTATGTCATTCCTTCTGGATAAAGGTGGTATCATGGTATGGAGCCCAGATACTTAACCTCTGTGGTTACTGCATTATTATTCTGATGTGGTTGTTGGAAATCGAGGATCCTCGGGAAGATCGGTGACGATCGGGGGATGGCATACGCGTGTCAGTAGTTACCTATTTTTGCAGAGGTAACCCGGCCTTGTGTTGGCAGAGATCCGGTTAGGTTCTCGGGTCATCTATTCCAGGGACGTACCCACCGTGGCATAGGAAGTTCCTTAGCCTGACCATTTGTTGGAAATCCAATGAAACAATACGAACCCTGTACGGTGTTAGTTGTATTACCTGCCATGGAATGTGGCGGTAACCTGCTATTGAACATGGTAGCTATAGTAGGCATACGATAATGGTCGTATGTTGGCTAAGATTAATATTCTACTTTCGAAATTACTTTCTACACTATGCACTAATAATAATATCAAAAATGATTTGATTTTGCGTAGTAAGCATCTTTGACTATCATAAGGAGAAATCTCCTCCAAGTCTGCGTTTGCATTGTGTGTGTGGCGGGAGGTCTTATGGTAGTTTCATTTTCCAAAAGCATTGCGAATTGACTTTAAAATTCTCTAGTATTTGTTTAAAGATAAACTGTTTTTGTTGCTCACACCAGTCCCATGACTGATCCGGAGTTTATTGTTTCTTTCCTAAACTCTGGATGCTCAAAATTTTTCTACACGAGCAGTCTAGAGTTTGGTTTTTCAGATAGTCAGATTTGTAGATTTATCTGGAGCTAGTTCAGTCTTTGGATCGGACTGCACTTGCTTATCTTTGTGCCTCGTTATTGGGAGTCGAGCTATTTCTGGATTTCTGCTTTGGAGATGAAGATTATCCGCTGCTGATGTTAGTTATCTATTTTTCTTCCCGCTGCTATTTGTTGTATCATATCTCTGATGTATATTGATATTCATTGTATCATTCTGTTGTATCAGATATTGTATATCAATGTATTATTCTTTTTCTTCCGCTGTGTTGTTATACTTAATGGTGTTATAAGCTCCGGCGAATCGGATTTGAACGGTCGAATCTACGGCATTCGAGTACGATGTAAAGTATGGATGTCGATTTTCGAACGCGAAAATCCGTATCGTTACATTTGGTATCAGAGCTAAGGTTGAATTTTAGCTCAGGAGTATAACACGTTAAGTAGCTCATTAGAGATAGAGTGAAGTAAACTCTAGAATGAGTAATCCTTAAGATATCTGTTCGTACGCCTCAGTAAATTCTCTTGCTATCCACTGATAGTAAGTATGAGTGCAAGAAGAGGACGAGATAGAGGACAGGGAAGTACGACTATAAATGGTCAATACCCTGCAACAGTGGAAACAATCTTTCTCCATCAATATTTTTTTTGATTCGTTTCCAAATTCTTTTGATTGCTTCGTATCAGCTACAAGAAGGAGTTTCGATGTGATGATGGCTCTACGAATCGTTATAGAAATTCTTACCTCGTATCTTAATCGGTTTCTTATCAGCCTTTTGGATTTAAACCTTAATGAATTTGAAATGGGAAATTTTGAATTGAGTTAAATTGATTAATAGAATACAGAGCTAAATTTGAATTATATTGATAAAACGATTTCGTTTGAAAACCCAAATTTTGAAATTCTATTGTAATTTCTTTGGTATACCAAAGTCCGAAGAGGGACAAATTGGTATGTATTCTGAGATATTCCGACTTGAATTCGGAATCCGTATCTTGTGTTGGAATAATTATAGAAGATCGAATCTGTCTATCTCTTCGTTGTTTCGTGCCTGCGAATTTCGAGGACGAAATTCTTTTAAGGGGGGAAATTTGTCACGACCCCGAAATTTAAATTTATTTAAATTTATAATTAAATGAATTCTTGAGTTAAATTTATGATTAAATAAATTTTAGATAAAAATTTGTAAATTTAATTGATAAATTGAGAGCGAGTTTCCCCGATATCCAAGTATATTCTGTATAAATCATTTGAGATTAAAATATTGTAAATAGTGTATAAGTGAGTATAAAACAAATAAAAATAATAAAGAAAGATTTAATAAAAATTCGAAGTTCACTTGTATTTTAAAAGTAAACAAAACAGAAACAATGCAAAGTATCATCATAACAAAAACATATTAAGTATAAACTAATACGAATAACTAAAACAACATTATAAAGTAATAAAACACATTAACTATAAAATTCATTAGGATATAAAACAAATACAAAAGCCTGTAAATTAAACAAAACAAAGGTAATGGAACAAAATACATTTACATATGAATAAAGGATAAGTATAAAACAAAGCAAACAAATCTAAGTATAAAGCAAATAGCATATTAAAATAGAATCTCATGTATATAAAATAACAAAAAAAAAAACAAAACCAATACAACTTACCAGCCGAAGCAAGTATGGCTGAAAATAAACAAAAGTACATACACATAACATGCTTCCATCTTTAGCAATTAATGCCATACCTTAGCCCATAGATAAGAATCACATCAGCCAATTCAAGCATGGGTTAAACAATATAAAAAGAAGTATTATACTTGCCTATACTTTCACCTGCAACTTGTTTATATTTATTAACACGTACACTTCATTTGCATATATCTCGTCTTCATCATTTCATCTATTTCAAAACTGAACAAAAACAAAATTCAATTAAACAACAATAAACAAGATCAACCAGAGAATCAAGGAAAGAAGTTTCAGCAAGCATGTTCAAAGTTGTTTCCAGATAAAAGCTTCTCTGTCCATTTCTTAAAACAAGTGAGTAACTCTTCTTTCTAAAAATTTCAACATAGTTCTGTTTGCAAGTATTTGAGGTAAGTGCATTGGTATACAAGTATGTTTCTCTGCGTATACATGAATGATGAATGAATATATATGCCCAGTTATCTCCTGCATCATCTCTCTGCCAGCTTTTCAAGCTCAAGTTTTAATTCAAAAAAATCAATTCTTTTGATTCATTTACTTTTTGTATTGGTGATCAAAACAAAAGTTGGTTGTTACCTAGTATATTAAGGTTTAAAAATGTATACAAGTTAAAATAACTTGTTAAGGTTCTGGAAAAGCCAAAGAACTGAGAAACATCATCATATATACGAAAATTCGAATGTCTTAATCCTCGAATTCAAATATACAATTTGAATTCTTATACCTTAATTTGATTTTTAAGGCAAGAATAGGAATTTTTAGATCACGAATTCAAGAGGGATTGGGTTTTGTTCGAATTTCATTGTTTGAGGAAATCCTGACAAATACGTCGAGGAGGAGGGTAGGGGTTGTTCGAGGTGGTGGAGAAGCCTATGGTGGAGGTAGGAAAAATAGGCGGAGGTAGCATCGTTGAACGGAGGCGACGGTGGTGATCATTTTTATTTGTAAACCTAGTTTTAAGGCACCAAGTTTCTTTCGTTCGTTCGTAGCCTAGGATTGACCGAGTGCAACCGGTCGTTGGTGGTTGGAAGTGGGGTGTCAGATGAGGTCGTGGCCGGAATTTCGTGGCCATCGGTGGTCGAAGCGTCGAGAACCAAGCATTGACAGGTTCGAAGGGGTTTTTGCGCGTGCGTTTCCAGGTTTTGAGCTTTTCTCGTTTTCGAATTTAAGGCTGATAGTGATGGTTTGATGGTCGAAGCGTGTTGCGGTGATGAAGGGTGAAATGTTGGAGGATGTGGCGAAGATCGGAGGTGGCTCCGGCAGACGTGCACGTGCACGAGTCTGAAGCCTAGCCTAGTGATGTCGTTTGGATAGAAGTGGCGTTCCAGTGGGTTTTACCCGAAGTGGTACTCGAGTAAATCGAGTAAGTGACGCGAAGCAAATCGAGTCTGGGCTCGGGTCAAATGGTTCCAGATTTTCAAGCTGAACCTGTTTTCCAGAAAATATTAAAACTAATTTTAAAAATTTAAAACCAGGTTTCAGCTGAGTGGTAAGTCAAGATTCAAACAAAATTCAAGATGAATTGGAGTTGATTTGAAAATTTATAAAGTTAAAAGTTTAAATTGTTTTGATAACTAAAAAGTTAAGTAATTAAGTAAATGTTTAAATGAAGGTTGAATTTGTAAAGTAAGAAATCAAACAGAACTTAAATTACATTGTAAACTTGAGTTTTAAATCTAACTTTGAATTCCAGATTTTTGAAGTTAAATAAAGTTGTACAAATTCAAATACCTAAATACTTAAACAAGTTTAAATGTAAAGAATTCGTTGATATGTGAATTCAAAGAGAAATTGATGTTGAACTCTTTTACATTTCCTTTATAACAAAATATTATTTATCGTGTAAATTAAGGTAAATAAGAAT
Source organism: Allium fistulosum (assembly GCA_030737815.1). NCBI lineage: Eukaryota > Viridiplantae > Streptophyta > Magnoliopsida > Asparagales > Amaryllidaceae > Allium > Allium fistulosum. Next base: position 1,057,691,303 of record CM060907.1, read on the forward strand.
TCATTGCAAATCTTAAATTTAAATTAAGATTTAAAATAAAATTTGAAATCAATGCTTTCAAGCATATTGTAAGTAACAATAATTAAATCAGAAATATAAATAAGCTTTACTTTAAGTAATGATGATTTAATGATCTATAATTCATTAATTATTAAGTAGATTTAAATGGATAATTAAAGGAATTATTAGTTGATTAAATAAATGAAGATAATAAATTAAAGTATTAATTAATAATGGTGATTAATTAAGATTTATTTAACAATTAAAGATTTAATGATTCATTAATTTAGAATGATTAGTTAATAGTTAAGGGTTAACTAATAAATTTTGAAAGGAAGATTTTCAAATATTTTGTAATTAAATTATGATAATTAACCCGGATAAATAAATTGATACATCTGATTTAAATTAATCAGTTGATTAATAAATTCATTTGTGAATGTATGGATTCTATTGAATGATTGAATTACTTGATATTTCCTGATATATGATGCTTTGTGATATATCCTGATCTGTGTTGTGATCTGTAATTTATTTATCTGTGATATGTATATCTGTGATCTTTGATGAAAAATAAGCGTTATACTTTATATCGCTTATCGAATGTATTGTCGTATTTGATCTGTGATGATTCTATGATGTTGCACTATTGTGTGTGAAACCCCTGGACTACACCATACACACACAAATATGGATTTCACGTGGAAATCGGTTAAGTCACAGATAATTTAAATTTGATGTTTTTGAAATTGAAATTTAATTTCAATTGATTTTGAAATTGGAAATTTGGGTTTTAAAATGAAAAGCTTTTGAAATAGAATTTCAAAGATAAAAGTTATTTTGAATAACTTAAATCGAGTTTTGAAAATTTAAATAATTGAATTTAAATTTGAATTCAAGTTTGAAATTGAATCCTATGATTTGAAACTAGGGATTAAAAATGTTATAAATGTGTTTATATAAAGTTAAACCATTTAAAAGTAAAATTTTGAGAATTTGGATTTAACCCAAAGATTTTAACTTGTATAAATGAATCAGATTTCCAAAATAGAAACTGTTTGTTTTCAAATGATAAAAGCTTTCAGATAAGAAATGAAATTCCAGTTAATTAGGGGAATTTCAAGATTGAACTGAAAAATGGATTTTTTCCAAGTTATGAATGAAATTGTTTTGAAAGCTATGAATTAAATCTGTGATTTTTAACAGATTTAGAATGATGTTTGTTTAACCCATTCGAAACGGAATTGCTTTGAAAGCTATTAGTTAAATCTTTGATTTAAAGATTTAACGAATTAATTAAACTGAAATGGAAATTGATTTGGAAAATCTATGAATGAATCTTTGTGAAATTAAGTGAACTTTGTGAATTAAATCTTTTTGTTTTAAAAGATAAAAATGGTAACTTGTTTAAACCATTTGAAGAAAGATTTTTGGGTAATAAGTTGTGACTTAATTGAAATCCCAATATCCATATGTTTTAAATATTGCGCTCATTATTCGGGTTAGCCGGGAAAAGACCTTTGGGTCGTATAACCCATTCCGAATAGTGATACGTCGTATATGGATGGCATTTGAAGACTGGTGTTGAAGACCGGATATTTTTCGAAAATGAAAGGACAACCTGTCGAATGTCTCTGCACTGAGTTGCTCCGGTATAGAGATTTATATCACTCTTTTGTGACGGGAAGTCCGGACGTGATTGAAAATTACCCGGAATTGCAAGGGCTTCGTAAGAAGTGCCTTCGGTTCTGTTCGATCCCGGAACAGACTTGTATGGATACATGTCTGACATTACACTTTGAGATATAAAGCCGATTTCTTTCAAATACATTTCTGTTGGTGGCGGAGAATTTATTCTTTTAGCTTAACACCCTTCTCTGAGACGTACGAGCTCAGAGGTTATGTAGTTGAAATTTATCAGCGATATATCCCAATTTGGTAATGTGGCATGCTGAGTGTTGCTGTGAAATGATCAGTGTTTGATCATTTGCGATATGATCATTTATTTGATCTTATATCTTTGTGATCATAGGTTGATCATTTGTTTGACCCGAAGCATGGCTTTGTGACAAAGCGTAGCTTTGTGGACGAGACTTCGTCGAGCCTCACACCCCGGAAATGGTCGAACAGGAAGGATGCAGCAAGGTTCTAGGGAGTAGCGCCCCTTAGTGTATGTCATTCCTTCTGGATAAAGGTGGTATCATGGTATGGAGCCCAGATACTTAACCTCTGTGGTTACTGCATTATTATTCTGATGTGGTTGTTGGAAATCGAGGATCCTCGGGAAGATCGGTGACGATCGGGGGATGACATACGCGTGTCAGTAGTTACCTATTTTTGCAGAGGTAACCCGGCCTTGTGTTGGCAGAGATCCGGTTAGGTTCTCGGGTCGTCTATTCCAGGGACGTACCCACCGTGGCATAGGAAGTTCCTTAGCCTGACCATTTGTTGGAAATCCAATGAAACAATACGAACCCTGTACGGTGTTAGTTGTATTACCTGCCATGGAATGTGGCGGTAACCTGCTATTGAACATGGTAGCTATAGTAGGCATACGATAATGGTCGTATGTTGGCTAAGATTAATATTCTACTTTCGAAATTACTTTCTACACTATGCACTAATAATAATATCAAAAATGATTTGATTTTGCGTAGTAAGCATCTTTGACTATCATAAGGAGAAATCTCCTCCAAGTCTGCGTTTGCATTGTGTGTGTGGCAGGAGGTCTTATGGTAGTTTCATTTTCCAAAAGCATTGCGAATTGACTTTAAAATTCTCTAGTATTTGTTTAAAGATAAACTGTTTTTGTTGCTCACACCAGTCCCATGACTGATCCGGAGTTTATTGTTTCTTTCCTAAACTCTGGATGCTCAAAATTTTTCTACACGAGCAGTCTAGAGTTTGGTTTTTCAGATAGTCAGATTTGTAGATTTATCTGGAGCTAGTTCAGTCTTTGGATCGGACTGCACTTGCTTATCTTTGTGCCTCGTTATTGGGAGTCGAGCTATTTCTGGATTTCTGCTTTGGAGATGAAGATTATCCGCTGCTGATGTTAGTTATCTATTTTTCTTCCCGCTGCTATTTGTTGTATCATATCTCTGATGTATATTGATATTCATTGTATCATTCTGTTGTATCAGATATTGTATATCAATGTATTATTCTTTTTCTTCCGCTGTGTTGTTATACTTAATGGTGTTATAAGCTCCGGCGAATCGGATTTGAACGGTCGAATCTACGGCATTCGAGTACGATGTAAAGTATGGATGTCGATTTTCGAACGCGAAAATCCGTATCGTTACATTGTAGAACTGTAGTCGGCTGACCTAAAGCTAAGGAAACTTAACTAAAAAGATTAGACAAATCGATCGGGGACACTCCATCTTTCTGAAGAACGGGTGAGGTTAATGAAATACGTTCTATGGATTGGTCCCCCACGTGAGCTGGAGTGCCACTAGAACCTCCTTCCATAATCGAGGAGAGGATACTAGATGTAGCAGTATGCGGCTTCACTGGATTATAATCAGGCTCGGTAGTAGAATCCACAATGGTGCTGGAAATTGCTTGGGTCACCGGTTTCTGGTCATCTACGACATTGTGTGATACAGATCCAAAACCATCACCAGCTTCATGTTAAAAAGTTGTGGCGTGCTCTTTTTGGAGTACATGCTGGGTTTTATGTAGAACTTTGGGTTCATCACCCAATAGAATTTCGCCCCTCATCAAATCGATTTCTTCAGTGCCGAGAACCTCTTTCTCCTCCTAAACAAGATGCTCCCAAGCACGTACAAGATGGTAAGGGTAGTCTCCCCGGAGCCACTCCAAGTTTCTATGCTTAAGGAAGTTGGTGTTTTAAAGAATAAGTAGTGGATCTAGTTCCTCCATAACCTCCTCCCTGGCCTTTTCTTCTGCGGCATCCACTTCTTATTTAATGAGGGCATCAATATCTTTGGCCTTTTCAATAGCCGTGTGTCTTCCAAGCCAGACAATAACCACTTCATTACAGGCATCCTGATCGATTTTCTACACTTCCTCTTTATCTTTGGATTCACACCCAAACTTAATTTTGTACTTAGCTGTTCTTCTTTGGGCCGCATCCCTTTCTAACACCAGTTTATGGTTCTGATGATGAAGCATTTCAACCTCGGCCAAGTGCCTGGCCTTCTCATCCTCGAGTGCCTTGATGGCCATTTCTGCTTTTCTATCATCCTCTTCCTATGAGCTCCATGAAGATTTTAATTCATTGGTTAGAGTTTCGATGATCCGTCTGTCCTGGTCCTCCTGGCGTTTAAACTGCTCAATCTATGCCGCTCTCTCCCAAGATACTTTAGAAATCCCCTCTGCCGCTCTCATCCACTCATTATACTACTTATGGTTATCATTCACACAATCCATGGTCATTTGCTGGACTTTTTCAGAAACTTTCTTAAGATTAGGTATAAAGAAAAATCAATCAAGACATACATTTGGAAAATCTGATTTAAGTTGGGCCATACGAGCGGCGGCATCAACTTATTGAACTTCAGTGACAATTTGGGTGTCAACACTTTCTTTGCCCGGCCTTTGTTGGTGAACACCATGCTCACCATGACGTTGACGATCACTGTGTCGTCGAGGACGAGACGAAACAACAGACTATGAAGAAACTGAAGCGGTGAGGGTTCCACAAAAGGTGTCAATGGGAGGAACGTCATCGCGGAAATCTTGTTGTCTTTCAGAATCTTTAAGAGAAAGAGATCTAGACTTGGATCGATGTTTATCATGGGAAGATCTTTCTCTGTCACCGCTACTCTTGTAATCTCGATTCCCACTGGAGCGATATCTTAGGTCATTCATGACCACTGCCTTGATGGTATGAGCCCGAACGAGAACCAAGAGTCTGGCATGATATTTCCTACAGAGACTGACAAAAAATGTGCTTCTTCCTCATCGCTGTTTCTGCAAAGAAAGACAAAGAATGAATCAGCTCTAAGTATTAAAGGACACGAGATAAGTGTGATGCGATATTGTGAAGTGCCTTCAAATGTGCTTGTCCTTGTGTCCCCCAATGACCAGTTTTTGAAGCTTTACTGGCAGGAGTAACCTCTCCACTAGTGGTAGGAGGGATTGTAGCCCCAGCTCTGGAAGGAGACTCTGATCCACCAATGCTCATGTTAGTAAAATGAAAGGAATTAACGTCATCCGATATCGAAAGATCAAATAATGCCTCAAATGCATCCAAGTGCTCTGAAGGTTGAGAAGCGGACTAATCTGTAATAACCTGAGGGTTGATGGATAGCTTAGGCTGTTTGAAGAGGGGGGCAGCAAATATAGAACCACTCGCTTTTGAAAGAGCTCAACCTGTTCCAAGTACCAGTCAAGAACTGGCACTTCTTGGCCGACTCGAGGAATGTGAAGGAAAGGCTTCCCTTTTGTAGCTTAAAGGTGAAAAGAAATGGAATGTCTGCAGGAGTTGGAGGATGAAATAAAAACTCCATAAATGCCATGTTTGTACAGTAAAGCAAGGCATAGCCATTTGGATGCAGTTGTGTTGTTGCTAACTTCATATGATGTAGCATCTCTCGGATAAATGAATTGAAGGGTGGGATGCATCCCGCCCAACACATGAACTTGTTGCATATAGTGAACCCCTCAGAGGGCATATGAGCTCTATCATCCTGATTCGAGACTCGAACGTCATCAAACGGAATCCCGTATTTGGCACAAATTCTACAAAGAGAGGCTTCATTAATTTTCGAAGCCACAGAATCCTCCGGATCTTCCAAATATATAGCGTCTTCTAGAGTGTCGAGAGCAGGGTTTATCACTTTTGCTGGAAGGACAGGAATGACAGAGAAAAGGACGGCTAATGGACAAGGACTTCTCGGTTGTTCAGCTTGATGTCTGGAGGAGAGTCTATCGGAAGCATTTGCAGAGCTCGATTTGGTACTGGTATTTTTATGTTGTGAAGGCTACCCAAAAGACATGGCAGCTAAACGCCCCCAGCGTTTGGAACCCATGACTACTAAACTTTGTAAATAATCATCATTAGCAAAAATAACCTGTTCCACCCTTGAAAAGTGTGTGCTAGTGCAGAGTAGTGCAGTGTCATGCAATGCAATGAAAAATAGTTTGGAATTGAAGACAAAAACTGTGACGAGATTTCGAGATTCGATCGGAGTGACCGTCGTTGCTGACCATCTCAACCGATTCTCCACGTCACCAGCTAAGGATTCATTCTAAGCATTGAGATCATTTTTTGGCATATTGAAGTTCAAATTGTACGTTTAGAAGTGCATGACTTCAAAAAATTGACCAAGGCATAGATAACAAACATAAATATGTAGGAAATTAGTCAAGTTCATTCTATAGTTCGTTTGTCATATACATGTGAATACGCAGTCCATTTCATATGCAAGTCATGTACGACCATTCAAGCGCTCAAGGTTAAAGCTCATCATAAAGTTCTAATTAAGATTTGAAGATTTTAAGTATGTTCATCAAAGTTAAACCAACAACTGATCCAAAATAAGGTTACGACCAATCGATCAAAGTTAAACCAAAATAAGGTTACGACCGACCTCTTATAACCCTAAAAAATATGTGATGTGGCTGAGACTTGTTGTTTACATATTTGATAGTGTGTTGTAAATGGTTGAAATGAAATAGTCGCTATAAACGCACTTTGGAATCCCTTATATTTGATATTTGTTAAATTGGTTAAGTTTTAATTATATTGGGAATATATATATATATATATATATTTGCTTGTTCCCTACACAAGTTTTCGTGTGTTTGACATAGAAGAAATGGTTTGGAAATTCCTAGAAATTGCGGAACAAAGTTATGAAATTGAAAGTGAAAAGATCGCGATGGATGCACTTTGGAAATGCCTTGTGTTCAGTGATTTTTAAAGTTAACTTTGAAAGACATCCCAGAGCTTCTTTCCATTTTTTTAATAAATACTATAAGTGTATTTATTATTTGAAAAGTTTTCAGGTTTAAATATATTTTTAATAATTATTTATGAATTTTTAAAGTAAAAGGTTTTAAATTACCAAAAATGTTTTTTACGATTTTTAAATAAATTATAAATTAAGTATTTTTAAGTAATATTTAATATAAATGTTTTAAATCATAGTATTTTAAAGTATTTTTTAAATATATATGGTTTTTAGATAATTAGTTTAAGATTTTATTATAGTGTAAAAAAGCTTATGTAAAATAATATCTTTTAAATTATTTTAGAATTTCATTAATTATATTTATCTTTTAAATAAATTAGTGTGTGTGTGTGTATCATTTTGGAAAGGACTTTAGTAAATATATAAGTCGGGAAAAACAAGTTAAATCTTTCATTAAGAAATAACAGAAGATTTGGCTTGTAACACCTTAGTTCAAATAAATGGTTTTGTAAAGTCAAATAAACATATATTAGCTTGTTAAATTAGTTTAAGAATATAGTTAATATTATAATTAGAATATAAGTCAGATTACAATTAGGAATATAATTAGGTAATTAATAATGAACATTTTAAAGGTAATTAAACTGAATAGTTTTGGGTCATTGTGACAATGTTTAAGTAACACTTGTCTTAAACCCTTATAAAAGTAACTAGACCTTTAAAAGAGAGTTTTAAAGATAATGATTAAGTGGAAAGTGATTTGGGTCTATCGTAAATAATGTTTTAGTAACATTTTTTTAAACCCTTAACTTATATTTTAAAGTGGGAATATATTATAAATATACAAGTATCAAATCTTTTGAAATAAAGATAGAAAAGTTATATGTTTAATTTATAAAGAGAAGAGGTTTATAGTAATAATGTTTAAGTAACATTTTTTATTAATCTCTATGATTATATTTTAAAAGTAAGTAAATCTTGTTAATAATTTCTGAATATATTTATACCATCTGAGATAAGTGTATGAATACTTTTGAAGTATAAAAAGACTATAAATGAATAGTAAATATGTGAATAGTAATATACATGAATAGTAAAATACAAATATATACCTTTTATAAAGGGAAACTAAATCTATATACAAGTTTAATAAAAAGTTTAATTAACAAGTTATGTTATTAATTAAATAAGTGAAGTTTTAATAAATAAGAAGTTTAATTAATAACTTAAATTATTAATTAAATAAGTGAAGTTTAATTAAGTAAATGAGTTTAATTAAATAAGATAATTATTTAAAATGAATATTAATCAATAAAAGGAAGTTTTACCAAATAAAATGATCTCTACTAATAAAAGAAGTTTTAATTAATGGATGAAGAATTTTTATTAATAAAGGAAGTTTTAGTTAATAAAGGAATATTAATTTGATAAATGAATTATTATTAGATAAAAGGAATTTTAATTAATAAAGAATCAATTAAATAAAAAGGGTATTAAAAGTCGTTTATGTGACTTGATCGTGCTTTGTATGTTACTTGTTTATGGAAAGTATTTAGTCGCGTACTTAACACTAAAGTCGACAAAGTAGAGTTGTTTCTATCTTTCAGAGTTAAGAATGATGATTCGAGTAGGGTACAGAAGCCATAGTGCTCTAACCTACCGGGCTTCACTCTTAACCGATGGATAGCGAAAGTTGAGAAGCTCAGAAACTTGATAATTATACGAGACTTGTTTTCCATATGCTATCTTTCTCATTGTTGTTGAATATGATCAAATTCGTCGACTCGGTCTCGGAGAGAATGAGATTGGTCAGTGTTTTACTTATCAAAAACCACTTCAAGACCGAGATGTGTGTTCTATCTCTTGGAAGTGGCTATGTTTGAGATGCTGGAATCCAGTTGGGGATTCATGATCTATTCGAGTGATGATGGCTCGTGTGTAGAGATGTTGAACGTGACTTCATCACCGGCATATGGATAAATACAGAGTAGGCTACATGATCATAAGTTTAGCTAACCCATAAGGGTATATCAACTCAATATCAAGAGTATGCTTATCGATATATTATGCGTGGGGAGTTGATGATAATTGGTTCCATGTGGTTTGGGTTCACTCGTTCGGGCGTGGACCTGTTGTGTTTACCTTATGGTATATTTTATATAGAGATATATGATGCTCGAAAGGTGATTTCTAATCCTTGTTATGGAGATCCGCTTTGGTTTTTAAGCTAGAGGCATCTCTATGGAAAATCCATAATGCAAATGTGCATTTGCAGTTTTGTTTGTATGCCTAAAAATATTGTTGTAGTGTGACCAATGTAAGCACCAATAGCTATTGTAACGACCCGATATTTCGTGCCATTCGCATCCGCACATGTCAGACTTGAATTGCTCAAAATATCAGATTGTTAATTTATATTTGGCAAAAATCATCATATACAGTAAATAAATCAATCACAGAATCGCAGACACAGAGTAATATAACAATAAGCAGCGGAAACAAAGGAATAGTAGTTCATGAAGCTACTATATATATATATAACAGAGTTAAAACAAGATAAAACATACGTCTCAAATACATAGAAGTCTTAATACAATAGTCAAGTAAAAAAATCTGAATATATCACTGGAGTCAACTGAATAACTGAAAGTTGGATAGATATAGATGGATCTTCAAGCGAAGCTCCAACTCCAAAGGTGAGTCTCAAATGCTGTGACACTCAGTCTGACCCGAGCGTAAAGCAAAACACAAAACACTCGAGTCAGGATTAACATTCTTATATCAATAAATCCAACTTAAGTGAAATATCAACTGAAATACAAGAACTTAAAGGATGTTTGGGATACCCATCCTCTAAGGATCCGTGGAACATCTACTATGTAGTACAATACGCTATTATAACATGTCTATAGTAAAGTAAACTATTAAAATAGCGTTAAGGCGTTACCCATATCTCCATTAACACATTTTTATATATTCCCATAGTCTATACAATACTGTAACTTCCCATAAACTGGGCTTATCAGAGGGCACTCCATAGGTATGGTACAAAACAAACTCGTAGTGGTCTCGATAAGGTAGGTGACATGGCACAACTAGGCAATGCCAGGGTAGACATACCAATTACACTCTCGGGCTGGTGGTAACGCATAGCCGCAACTACCGCCCACCTCGAGCCACACTCCCAAATCAAAGGTGCGCACAAAATCAATCACAAAGTAATAAAATGACAATCGAAGGAATGTGTCCGATCGGAGGAGCTACCTCACTTGGCCCGTCAATTGCTCTTGTTTTAGCCACCTTATGCAAACTCACGGGAGTTAGGTCCATGTATATACCTCATATAGGATCGTCGCCACTATCCTACTTCATTCTGGAATCTCCACCGCATACACAGTTGTTAAAGTGGTTTTCAGTATTGGCAGAGAGTATGACAATAACCGATCCCGGTCTCTTTAACAACCAATCGTTATTATAACACCCTGGTCATTTCAAAATATCATACTTCAAAACCAAAATATCATATCCATTTCAAAACCATATCAATACGATATCATTTCTCACTTAAAAAAATATTCATTTCCAAAATCATAACAATTTCCAAAATTATAACTTTTTTGAAATTATAAACCTTTTAAAACCATAAGGCTTTGGAAATATAATACTTTGAAATTCATGATACTTCCACTTAACAGTTTAGATATAGAAAATAGTATATATGACAAATAGTTTATAAAATAGTTTATATAATAAAATAGTTTATATAATAAAATAGTTTATATAATAAAACAGTTATAAATTGAAATAGTTTATATTAATTGATTAGTATATAAATAGTTATAAGTTAAAATTAGTTTTATATTTGAAATAATATATATATATATTAAAATAGTTAAAAATTTAAAATTGTTTATAATAAATAATTTATAAAGTAAAATACCAAAATAATTTTAAATATAATTTTAAATACTTTATATAATAAAATAGTTTCCTCAAATTCACAAATCGATTCAAATCAACTCAAATTCCAAAATCCCATTTAAATCAAATCTCAGTTCTTCCATTTCAATTCAAATCTCAATAAACCATTTTATACCATTTTCAAATATAGATATAAACTACAAATTAAATCATTTCAACTTCAATAGATTTCAAAGCTTTAAATATTCCACATTTCAAAACTAAATTTGATAATTTTATATATATCTTAATTTAACATCATTATTATTTAGTTTTGAAATATTCACTTAATAAATCCAATATCATTTAAATAAAACCCCAAATTACAATAGACTAAATATTTCCTTCACTTTTTTTTAATCCTGAAATATTCATTTAATCGCCTTAAACCAAAATCAAATTATAAAATCATATCCTTAAAAAAAATCTCAAATTACAATAAGTTTCAAATCGATTTTATTAAATAAATTCTTAATTAAACACCACTTCAAATAAATTCAAATTTATCTTCCCAACCTTAATTTATTAAAAATTATTATAAAAATCTATTTTTAAAATATAATTTTAAGTAAATCCTTAAACATATTATATATTAATTAGATCAAACTTTATTAAATTAAAGCTTATTATTAAACTTGTTTTATATTAAATCTTAATTTATATATATTTTAAAATAGTAAAATTATAAGTAAATTCTTAAAAATTATAATTTCTAAACCAACTTATATATTTAAAGTTTCCAAACATAAAATTTTAAAAATCAAGAATTTTAAATATATAAAATAAGACACACATATATATATATATAATATTTTAAAATCAATATATATAAAAAACCATATATATTTATTATTTTAAAACTTTGGAAATCATTTCAATATATATATATAGACCAACGGTGTCTGTATATAATTTTCTATCCTATGGTCAAGTGATACAGATATTTATCATTTCAATCTGCAATTTAAATATATACAGGTATATATCATTTCAACCCGCAATCCCAAATTCAATTCTATGAAAATCGCTTGGGTTTATCATTTCAACCCATAACGATTTTCTCCTATTCTACAGATCGTTCGGGTATGTATCATTTCAACCCATAGGCAATTCTATACTAACAGGGAACTTGTAGAGTGATAACATATATGATAAAATACAACATCAGCAACATGCATATATCATTAGTGATAAAATAAATAATAGATCATGGTGTCAGATATCACAGGTGAACAGATACAGATAATAGCATGTCATATATATAGCAGTTCAAATAACTAACGGCAACATATTTCAATTGTCCTTTCAACTGAAAATCAAATTTAATAAATATAAGAACGTTAATCGTGAGTGACTGCTCACCTTTCGAGGCTAGAGAGATTCGACAATGAAATGAGTTACGAATCCAAGCACGAATTCCAAAGCAAAGCTAGATTGGCACGAATTCGATGATCAAAGCTGATAACAAGGAATTGATGAAAACAAATCAGAACTGGATCGATGATGATAAATGGTATAAATGAACTTGTATATATATAAACACTATATATGTCAAAATCATATTTTAGTTCAGATACATATATATATTATCTATATATGTAAGAATTTTCTTCCAAGAATCAATATTAAATTTAAACATATATACATATATAAAAAAATCGAAATCTATATATATTCCAAGATCATTATAAATTTTAACTCATATATTAAAAAATATATATTATATTATATATACAGTACACACATATATGCTACTACCAGATATATAACTTGCTATATATATATATAGACTGAGACAAAATCTTTATATATCTACTGATATATATATATATAACTTATACAATATAAGCAAATATATATATTTTATAACCAACTAAACTGACAAGCTTGCCTTTTTATACTAACAGTACAAACACTATTATAGCAAAATCAATATAACTAACATAAATATAATATAACCAACATACAATACAATACTGTTATAAAATAAAATATATGCATGCAAACCAGTTTTATATACTGACATATTTTATATATATATGCCAACATCTATGTACCAGAATGAATTATACTTTGCTGTAAATTTTACTAAAGTCTGAATATAATGTATATAAATACTTTTAAACACCTATATATATATAACTATATAATATATATATCGAAACACTATTTAAAAATATTAACAAAATACATCATATAGTAACTTATAACTAGCATATATATTATATTACAGACACACTATATATATACTAACGAATGTATGTATATATATCTTATATAAACTAACATATATATTTTAAAACATATAACTAACATATACAATATATATACAAATATACTCGAAACAACTGAAACATATATATCGACAATATAAATTACCTATAACCACAAGTGGAGAATGTAACAACCCTGAGATTGCAATTACCGAATAATGAATTAAAATTATGACTTTAGGTTAAAAAGGGGGCTAAACAAATTTTTGGGGATTTAAATTTACTATTGGTTTGCAAATTAAAATATTTTGGGTTGAAATGGGGAATTTTTAAATAAAAGTGATTATGGGTTAATGGGCCAAATGAGATAATTACATGGTTTTAATTAAAACTAGGATGCTTATTAGGATTTTGTTCACATGATAACTTAGAAAATAAACTAAGTCCTAATGGGTTTAAAACCCCCTTACCATAACCCATTAGCCTAACCTCCTCCTATATAATATCTTAAACTCATAACTCTAACCCTCCTCCTCTTCATAAATTCCTAAAACCTAGATCTAAACAAAATAATGGCCTCCATTTAGAAGCTCCTTCTCCTTCTCTTCATAATTTGATTAGCTTAATTTTAGAGAAAAAAAAAAGGTAAGGCAATCTCTCTCTTATTATCTAATCCTCCTTAAACCTCTTTTTATCTCTTCCATCTTGTTGTAATTATTGTTTTTTTGTTGATTTTGGGTCCTTGAAGTGGCTTGATCTTTTGCTTTGGAAGAGTTTGGCATGATTTGATTGTTGCACTCTAACTATTTGATCATTTGCTTCATTAAGGTAATTACTATTGATTAGTAATTATGCTAGTTGTAATATTGGTAATTACTATTGATTAGTAATTAATGCTAGTTGTAATATTGGTAATTACTATTGGTTAGTGATTATTGCTAGTAGTGATTATTGTTAGTTAAAATTTGGATGAAAATTATTGCCAAAAACTGAAAAAAACACCCCTAAATCACTAAAAATCAACAAAATAGTTGGCTGGAATTGCTTCAGCCTGAAACAGGCTGAAATAGTGATCTGGGTGCACCAGAACAGATCTGGGTTGCACCCAGACTGATGCAGGCTAGCCCAGCTGGGCTAGCCAGGAGCAAGCCAGCCCCAAGTGGGCTGGCACACCTTTTCCCCCCACCCAGCCCGCCCGGGCTGGGTAAGGACCCAGCCCGCCCGGGCTGGGTAAGGACCCAGCCCGCCCGGGCTGGGTCAGGACCCCGCCCGCCTGGGCTGGGTCAGGTCCCCAGCCCAGGCGGGCTGGGGCCTTAGAGGACCCAGCCCGCCCGGGCTGGGTCAGGTCCACAGCCCAGGCGGGCTGGGGCCTTGAGGTACCCAGCCCGCCCGGGCTGGGTCTGGTCCCCAGCCCAAGCGGGCTGGGGCCTTGTCCCCAGCCCGCTCGGGCTGGGGCCTTGAAGCACCCAGCCCACCCGGGCTGGGTCTGTGTCCCAGCCCAGGCGGGCTGGGGCTGGACCTGGGCTGCACCATGGGTGCAGCCCGAGAAAAAAAAAAGAAAAAAATAATAATAAAGAATATTTTTAAAAAAACCCTGTTCCAGATTTTTTATCTCCACTTCGCGATGCCGCCACGATCGCATCCGAAGTCGGAATTCGACGTTTTTGGTCTCGTTGGAATGGTGGAGTTTCGAACTCCATCTCTGTAAAATTTAGGCATCATCGGCATTCTTTTGTTACTTCGAATTTCGTGTCGAAGTTGAACTCTTGTCGCTGTTTGTAAACAGTGTGAATCTTGTTCTGGGTCCAACTTTGAGACGTCGCTGCTACTTCGTCTCAACTCGGATTCCAGAAATTATTTTTGCATCTTATAGTAGGGATGTTTTACTATATGCCTACCAGTTTTCATGGCATTTGGATTTAGTTTGCTAGTCGAAATAAATTGCCGAACTTGGGTTTGCAGCAGTTTTTGAATGGTCAAACACTTAGAATGAAAATCAAATATCCCTTCTGTTTCCAGCTTTTGAGCGCCACTCCGCGATGCTGCCACGTTCGCATCGGAAGTCTGAATTCGACGTTTTTGGTCTTGTTAGAAAGGTGGAGTTCCAAACTCCATCTCAGGAAAATTTGGACAACATTGGAGTTCGTTTGGTACTTCGAATTTCGTGTCGAAGTTGAACTCTAGTCGCTGTTTGTAAACAGTGTAAATCTTGTTCTGGGTCCAACTTTAAGACGTCGCTGCCACTTCGTCTCAACTCGGAATCCAGAAATTCTTTTTGCATCTTAAAGTAGGGATGTTGGACTACATGCCTGCAAATTTTCATGACATTGGGACACAGTTTGCTGGTCCAAATAAATTATCGAACTTGAGTTCACAGCTGTTTTTGAATGGTTACAAACACTTAGAATAGTTTTGATGATTTTCTAGTTTTCGTCGATTTCTTTGAGATTTGTCTCTGGATTTCGTACACGGGCTTTATAAAAAGGTTTTAAAAGGATTTTTCACTCCAAAATGGCTTTTGAAAATTATTATATAATATTATTTTAATTATTAAATTAACTACTCCATAATAGGAGACCTTTCAAAAGACCGTTTTAAAAGTGATTTCGAAAATCAATTATAAATCCGTTTTACACCATTATTTTCTATAATAAAAATCTCACACTCACTTTTAGCACGTCGAGCGAAGTGGAAAGGTGCTTAAACGGTTAGGAAATCTCCGGCCTATGGAAACCGTGTGTATTTTCTTTCCGGTTAATCCCCGACCTATTCGATTGATCGTTTTGACCTTTGGGTCTAGTTTACCGATGATATGAGGTAGACTTTTTATTGTTTGGAGTGTGAGCTTGCTATTGGTTAGGAAACCGTTTAGTGCGAATGTGTGGTATGGGACTCATTGTTAACACTTTACGGGTTCCTCTCCAAGAAGTTAGTGACACATTTGCCTCTGGGCGGCCAGTACTGGACCTCTGGGTCACCATGCCTCTGGGAAACCGTCTCTGGACACCTGCTCTATGGAATAGTTTACTTTTCGGCGTGTGCCTCTGGGCCTTTATCCTTCTGGGAAGGATTTCACTGTTTCGCGCGTTCCGCATCTGTGCGAGTGATCGATCACAACTTTACAGTACTTGGCAACAACGACTCTGGTCGGTGCACGTGCAAAACTTGTATTATCTGATGATTTTTATATCCATTCGAGTACCGCCATTCGGCGTTGGTTCTATGGAACCATACGATGTAAGTGCGATTACCTTGTGGATTCACAGTGTCTCTGGACACTGCTTTTCAGTGTTTGATTTCATTGATTTTTCAGTATATCCCCATTGCTCTTTGGAGCATCGATCTTTGCTTGGGCATTGATTACAGACTCTGGTCACTCTTGGGATTATTTCCTATGGGCATCTTTTTATAGCTTTGGCTACGCCGATGATATGAGGCGATTTTATTTATTCTACATTTTGGTGTTGATTTCTCTTTGGAGATTTTTATTGTTTATTGATGATTAGGGATCGTCATTATATTCATGTGGTTCATAATATACTTCTCTTTGGATAAGTACTGTTTTACTTATGTACCGCATTATTATATATCTCAGTTATTACTGATTGTTTAGCTAGCCTGACCCGAGTGTTTTCGTTGGGTCAGACCGAGTTGTTTCAGGTTAGGTCTCTGGACTTAGCTTCTGTGCTTCCGCTTGGACATTATCTGCTATGCTGATAGATAGCACTTTTATTTGTCCACTATTCCGCTACTCTCTTATTATTCAGACTTTGATATGTACATATTTTTGACTCACATGTGTGAGCAGTGGCTTTGTACCCACTTATGATATTTGGATCTGTATTGATGATGTATTGTTCTGGGATTTTATATCTGTTATGTGATTCTGTTCTGTGATGTTTTTATCATTTATTATTATGCTTTGTCCTGATAGATCTTTAGCCATTTGTAATTTCGTTATAAGTATTTACCGAATATGTCGAACCACTTGATTGTGAAAAATTTAAATAGATTCCACCTTTCGACGTATTCGGTAGATAGTTATAGCTTGATTATAGATGGTCGCTTCCACTATACTCTATTCTCCGCTTTAACAGACAGTATTACTCCCGTAATACTCTTTGTTACAGTGGGTCTCAGAGTGGGGCGTTACAGAGAAGTATGCATTCGGCCAGAGTGGATGGGTTTTTCTTTTACACCTGAAAGGAAAAGTGGAGGGCAGAGATGTGCCGCATGGAAGTGGAAGCAAGGCTGCATGCGGTGATGGACGAAGGCAGGAGGCGGGTAATCTTCTTCACGAGGATGGGCTTGGGCTTGGTGCTCACGTGCGGAGACAAGGGAGGAAAGGAGGGGAAATATATTACTTACATGCATGCGAATAATTTAAGAAAAGGGAAGAGAGGAGGTCTGATGTGAAGGAGACCAGGCATGGTTTTGGGAAGAAGCCAAATAAAATGAAAAGGTAAAGACAAGAGAAACCAGAGAAAATGCAAACGAACCATCATATATAAATTGAAACAGGGAAAACCAATAGTCATGCGTTGAATTGAATTCTGGAATTTATTTAACAGCTAGCGGCTGTTTGGTTTTGCATGGTAGATAACGAAAGGACCCAAGGAAATCAAAAGACTCAAAACAAATACCGATACGGTCCACCGTTTCATAGGTTTCGCCGTCTTCCAGACTCCGAAACACACAAACGAATAGACTACGAAGACCAGCACGACGAGAAGATCAAAATGGTATACAGATATCAGTGGTACGACCATCCTATCAAAAGTCGATAATCGGTACCGAAAAATGCTGCTAATTTGTCAAAAATAAGATAAGCGGAGCAATAACAGTCCAAATTTGAAGAAACGAAATATGACGTCTCACTCAGAAGATGATTTACAAATTTATTGTATAAAAATATTCAGGTTTGGAAAACATTTTATTATCATCAAATATTAACTGATTTAAATTTAAATAAAGTTACACAAAAAAATAAACTTTCATATTACCTGGTGAAAATTTACCATTTACTATGTTTAAGTAGACGTATTCCAAATATCAAATTTTTATTTCAAAATTCAATTATTTAAAATTTCACAAAATTACAGTTAATTACGTTATTAAAGTCATTAAAATTTACGGGTCATTACACTCTCCCCACTCAAAACTTTTCGTCCCCGAAAAGGAAGGAGGTAGGAGAATAGAAATAACCAGAAAGAAAAATAGGTTGAAAAACAAAATAAAACATTTAATTTAAACCATATATATTTCATTTTTTTTAAATTGATTTATTTAATTAGTTGGTTTAAATTGATTTATTTAATTAGTCGATTTAAATTGATTTGATTTACTTAAGTTAATTTCATTTATAATTCAATCTAAACTATTCCTAAGTTCATATTCATTTATTCATTATCAAATATTCAATTTACCTCAATAACATTCTTATATCATAGATTTAGTGCAGAATCATTTATTTTAACCATTCAAATTTATTAATAAATTCCTTTTAACATTATTGTATACTATTCAATTACATAGATAACTTTAGAATAATTTAGGTAAGTTATATAGGTCGAAATACAATTGAGTATTATACAAGTAAAAAAAAATTCAGTTCAATTATTTCAAGTTTAAATATTTATTCAAAATTTAAGAGTTAAATTTCCGATTTCTCTTCAAACAATTTAGATATATATATATATATATATATATTATATCCTATCAAATCTATAATCATATACCTATATATATTATAAATCAAGTCATACCTAAGAAATTCAAATCAAATTTATCTTCCAAACAAAAGTGTAGCAAAGCTACTAAATGGTCTCTCCACTCTGAAACTCAAAAATGAATGTCGATGATGCGGCCGTCATCACCGAAATTATTTCCCAACGACAAAAGAGGAGAAAACTGATTAAGACTTTAAAAAAAATTTGAAAACAATTTCTATTTGAAAATACTTTTAAGTAAAATACTCAAAAATATACCGGAAATTTAATTCTCAAATTCTTAGTTAAAGTTATCTCAATTCCAAATCAATTAATAAACCATGTTTTATACTTTCATTTGTTTATTATGTTGGAATAGTCAATGATTTACAAAACAATAAATGAAATCAAATATTATCATTTCCAAGAACCAATTCAGTTAACTTTTTAAATTTCAGATAATTTATACTTATATATGTATAATCATACAAGATTATTCCATTTACCAAATTTGAAAACAATATTGTGTCAGTTTGCTCTGTTCAAGTGTTTTGGAATTCCTATCGATAGCATTGATCAGACGCATCGATCGAAAACCCAAATCAACCTAACAACTCAAACAGCACAACATATAAAACATTTTTATATTAATTTCAAATACAAAATACACTCCCTCACTCGATGATTCTGGAATGGATTTCAAAACAAAGATAGAGATCCAAATTCAAGGGGACCCTAATCAAATAGAATTCTAACTAGAGAATGGGCTCGTGATGAAGATAAGATGATTAAATAACAAAATAGAAAGATGGGTATACTTATATAAATCGCGGGCAACCTTAACTGGGTCAACCAAGACTTCAAGAATAAGATCGATGCAGAATTCTGAGGCAAATCGACATTCGATCGCAAGAGATAGAATTCGGGCATAGCAAGAGACAGCAGCATCTAAACCGAGGATATAGAAATTTTTGGTGAATCAATGCCTGTTGTAAAGGAGTTTCGCCCCTTTACAAATCATTCAGTGAAACTATGGGATGCTCCAGAATCAAGAAAAATACGAATAGGGAGAGGAAGGAATGGATTTTGGAACCGAGGGGAACGTTCAAGAATTCAAAGGAGATCGGAGTCAAGGAGGAAGGAATTCAAGCTCGAACGAAGGTAATTCCGTAATTAAATTTACTTTATATGCTAAGTTTTGCCTAAAACCAAAGCTCTGATACCAAATGTAACGACCCGATATTTCGTGCCATTCGCATCCGCACATGTCGGACTTGAATTGCTCAAAATATCAGATTGTTAATTTATATTTGGCAAAAATCAGCATATACAGTAAATAAATCAATCACAGAATCACAGATACAGAGTAATATAACAATAAGCAGCAGAAACAAAGGAATAGTAGTTCATGAAGCTACTATATATATATATATATAACAGAGTTAAAACAAGATAAAACATACGTCTCAAATACATAGAAGCTTTAATACAATAGTCAAGTAACAAAATCTGAATATATCACTGGAGTCAACTGAATAACTGAAAGTTGGATAGATATAGATGGATCTTCAAGCGAAGCTCCAACTCCAAAGGTGAGTCTCAAATGCTGTGACACTCAGTCTGACCCGAGCGTAAAGCAAAACACAAAACTCTCGAGTTAGGATTAACATTCTTATATCAATAAATCCAACTCAAGTGAAATATCAACTGAAATACAAGTAACTTAAAGGATGTTTAGGATACCCATCCTCTAAGGATCCGTGGAACTATCTACTATGTAGTAAAATACACTATTATAATATGTCTATAGTAAAGTAAACTATTAAAATAGCGTTAAGGCGTTACCCATATCTCCCTTAACACATTTTTATATATTCCCATAGCCTATACAGTACCGTAACTTCCCATAAACTGGGCTTATCAAAGGGCACTCCATATGTATGGTACAAAACAAACTCGTAGTGGTCTCGATAAGGTAGGTGACACGACACAACTAGGCAATGCCAGGGTAAATATACCAATTACACTCTCGGGCTGGTGGTAATGCATAGCTGCAACTACCGCCCACCTCGAGCCACACTCCTAAATCAAAGATGTGCACCAAATCAATCACAAAGTAATAGAATGACAATCGAAGGAATGTGTCCGATCGGAGGAGCTACCTCACTTGGTTCGTCAATTGCTCCTTTTTAGCCACCTTATGCTAACTCACGGGAGTTAGGTCCACGTATATACCTCATATAGGATCGTCGCCACCATCCTACTTCATTTTGGAATCTCCACCGCGTACATAGTTGTTAAAGTGGTTTTCGGTATTGGCAAAGAGTATGACAATAACCGATCCCGGTCTCTTTAACAACCAATCATTATTATAACACCATGGTCATTTCAAAATATCATACTTCAAAACCAAAATATCATATCCATTTCAAAACCATATCAATACGATATCATTTCTCACTTAAAATAATATTCATTTCCAAAATCATAACAATTTCCAAAATTATAACTTTTTTGAAATTATAAACCTTTTAAAACCATAAGGCTTTGGAAATATAATACTTTGAAATTCATAACACTTCCACTTAACAATTTAGATATAGAAAATAGTATATATGACAAATAGTTTATATAATAGTTTATATAATAAAATAGTTTTATAATAAAACAATTATAAATTGAAATAGTTTATATTAATTGATTAGTATATAAATAGTTATAAGTTAAAATTAGTTTTATATTTGAAATAATATATATATTAAAATAGTTAAAAATTTAAAATAGTTTATAATAAATAATTTATAAAGTAAAATACCAAAATAATTTAAAATATAATTTAAAATACTTTATATAATAGAATAGTTTCCTCAAATTCACAAATCGATTCAAATCAACTCAAATTCCAAAATCCCATTTAAATCAAATCTCAGTTCTTCCATTTCAATTCAAATCTCAATAAACCATTTTATACCATTTTCAAATATAGATATAAACTACAAATTAAACCATTTCAACTTCAATAGATTTCAAAGCTTTAAATATTCCACATTTCAAAACTAAATTTGATAATTTTATATATATCTTAATTTAACTTCATTATTATTCAGTTTTGAAATATTCACTTAATGAATCCAATATCATTTTAATAAAACCCCAAATTACAATAGACTAAATATTTCCTTCAATTTTTTTTAAACCTGAAATATTCATTTAATCGCCTTAAACCAAAATCAAATTATAAAATCATATCCTTAAAAAAATCTCAAATTACAATAAGTTTCAAATCGATTTTATTAAATAAATTCTTAATTAAACACCACTTCAAATAAATTCAAATTTATCTTCCCAACCTTAATTTATTAAAAATTATTATAAAAATCTATTTTTAAAATATAATTTTAAGTAAATCCTTAAACATATTATATATTAATTAGATCAAACTTTATTAAATTAAAGCTTATTATTAAACTTATTTTATATTAAAACTTAATTTATATATATTTTAAAATAGTAAAATTATAAGTAAATTCTTAAAAGTAATAATTTCTAAACCAACTTATATATTTAAAGTTTCCAAACATAAAATTTTAAAAATCAAGAATTTTAAATATATAAAATAAGACATATATATATATATATAATATTTTAAAATCAATATATATAAAAAACCATATATATTTATTATTTTTAAACTTTGGAAATCATTTCAAAATATATATATATATATATATATATGGTCCAACGGTGTCTGTATATAATTTTTTATCCTATGGTCAAGTGATACGGATATTTATCATCTCAATCCGCAATTTAAATATATATGGGTATATATCATTTCGACCCGCAATCCCAAATTAAATTCTATGAAAATCGCTTGGGTTTATCATTTCAACCCATAACGATTTTCTCATATTCTACAGATCATTCGAGTATGTATCATTTCAACCCAGAGGGAATTCTATACTAACAGGGAACTTGCAGAGTGATATCATATATGATAAAATATAACATCGGCAACATGCATATATCATCAGTGATAAAATAAATAACAGATCATGGTGTCAGATGTCATAGGTGAACATATACAGATAATAGCATGTCATATATATAGCAGTTCAAATAACTAACAGCAGCATATTTCAATTGTCCTTTCAATTGAAAATCAAATTTAATAAATATAAGAACGTTAATCGTGAGTGACTACACACCTTTTGAGGCTAGAGAGATTCGAAAATGAAATGAGTTACGAATCCAAGCATGAATTCCAAAGCAAAGCTAGATTGGCACGACTTCGACGATCAAAGCTGATAAAAAGGAAGTGATGAAAAATAAATCAGAACTGGATCGATGATGATAAATGGTATAAGTGAACTTGTATATATATAAACACTATATATATCAAAATCATATTTTAGTTCAGACACGCATATATATTATCTATATATGTAAGAATTTTCTTCCAAGAATCAATATTAAATTTAAACATATATACATATATAAAAAAATCGAAATCTATATATATTCCAAGATCATTATAAATTTTAACTCATATATTAAAAAATATATATTATATTATATATACAGTATACACATATATGCTACTACCAGATATATAACTTGCTATATATATATATATAGACTGAGACAAAATCTTTATATATCTACTGATATATATATAACTTATACAATATAAGAAAATATATATATTTTATAACCAACTAAACTTACAAGCTTGCCTTTTTATACTAACAGTACAAACACTATTATACCAAAATCAATATAACTAACATAAATATAATATAACCAACATAAAATACAATACTATTATAAAATAAAATATATGCATGCAAACCAATTTTATATACTGACATATTTTATTTATATTTTCCAACATCTATGAACCAGAACGAAATATACTTTGCTGTAAAATTTTACTAAAGTCTGAATATAATGTATATAAATACTTTAAACACCTATATATATATATATAAAACTATACAATATATATATCGAAACACTATTTAAAAATATTAACAAAATACATCATACAGTAACTTATAACTAGCATATATATTATATTACAGATACACTATATATATACTAACGAATATATGTATATATATCTTGTATAAACTAACATATATATTTTAAAACATATAACTGACATATACAATATATATACAAATATACTCGAAACAACTAAAACATATATATCGATAATATAAATTACCTATAACCACAAGTGGAGAAGTATGCATTCGGCCAGAGTGGATGGGTTTTTCTTTGCACGTGAAAGGAAAAGTGGAGGGGAGAGATGTGTCGCCTGGAAGTGAAAGCAAGGCTGCATGCGGTGATGGACGAAGGCAGGAGGCGGGTAATCTTCTTCACGAGGATAGGCTTGGGCTTGGTGCTCACGTGCGGAGGCGAGGGAGGAAAGGAGGGGAAATATATTACTTACAGGCATGCGAATAATTTAAGAAAAGGGAAGAGAGGAGGTCTGATGTGAAGGAGTGTAGGCATGGTTTTGGGAAGAAGACAAATAAAATGAAAAGGTAAAGGCAGGAGAAACTAGAGAAAATGCAAACGAACCATCATATATAAATTGAAACAGGGAAAACCAATAGTCATGCATTGAATTGAATTCTAGAATTTATTTAACAGCTAGCAGCTGTTTGATTTTGCATGGTAGAAAACGAAAGGACCCAAGGAATCAAAATACTCAAAACAGATACCGATACGGTCCACCGTTTCACACATTTCGCCGTCTTTCGGACTCCGAAACACACAAATGAATAGATTACGGAGATCAGCACGACGAGACGATCAAAACGGTATACAGATATCAGTGGTATGACTATCCTATCAAAAGTCGACAATCGGTACCGAAAAATGCTGCTAATTTGTCAAAAATAAGATAAATGGAGCAATAACATTCCAAATTTAAAGAAACGAAATATGACGTCTCACTCCGAAGACGATTTACAAATTTATTGTATAAAAATATTCAGGTTTGGAAAACATTTTATTATCGTCAAATATTAACTGATTTAAATTTAAATAAAGTTACACAAAAAAATAAACTTCCATATTATCTGGTGAAAATTTACCATTTACTATGTTTAAGTAAACGTATTTCAAATATCAAATTTTTATTTCAAAATTCAATTATTTAAAATTTCACAAAATTTCAGTTAATTACGTTATTAAAGTCATTAAAATTTACGGGTCGTTAAACTGAATGGCATGAAATATCAGGTCATTACAGCTATTTTCTGATTTATATTCTTCACCCTAGACATTACCTATTATATTGTAATATGTACTTATTAGATGGTTTGCCTCTTTTGAGCGGATAACCGTTACATGGTCTCAAAAGGTGATGTTATATGTTGTGCACATATTTCCTGAGTTTCTCACATCAGACTTATGTCTGACATGTGGCTTTTGTTTTCCCTAAATTACTTAGGTTCTCTCTCGAGCAGTTTGGGAAAGGCAGGTTTTCATTGATGTCCATTGAGCTTTGGAGAAGATCTAGATGTTTAGCTACTGTGGTATTCTTATTTCCAAGACATTACTTTATGTATATATATATACATATCAGCATTATAAGGACAAGCTGTTATAACTATTCAGGCTGATGATAATACTCTGATTAGTAACTCTGAATTACTATGTATAATAGAGTAGATCTGTGTATTATCTTTTGATATTATATGTTATCATTCTGCTGTGAGATTCTGATGTTTTCGTTCTCCTCTTTCGTGTTCCTTTTCTTTTCTTCTTTTTGTTTACTCTAGTGTTATATCTTTCTAGTACTTAGGTGCTCGGCACGTGAATACGTGGATGTATTAGTGTTGGCACTCAGGGGTTGAAAAGGCTCTTATTACAATCTAGGATCACAACCGAAGGTAAAGCGAGAACCATGGCTTTGGTGGGATATAACTCATTAAGAGATAGGGTAGTGGAATGCCCTTGCATGAGTTAAGTGTATTATACATATGAGAGTGTATTTGTATTTGTTATAAACATATGCCTTAAAGGTAATTCCAATAACGAAAATTATAAGCTCTACTTATATAAGTATAAGTTGTAAGTGTAGTTTAACTAAAGTAGGGATTAATGGTATTCATTTGTTACCCCTCATTAATTAGTTTAGCCATGCTCGGCCAGTTTATGGGTATTACTATCCTTTGTAGAATTATTTGACATGCTCGACTAGTTAATGGGCATTATTATCATTTGTAGAATTATTAGCTTAATATTGCTCAGTCAGTTTGTGAGCATCGTTATTGTTTGTTGATTGATTAGTAGTGCTCAGCCAATTTATGAGCATTAACTATTATTTGTTAATTTTTGATTTATGCTCGACCATTTTATGAGTAGTTTTACCATTTTACTGAATGGGTTGGGTAGATAGTAATTATGGGAATATTGAAATGAACACTTTGTGAATTAAATTTCACAATTTGACTATAAGGCGATCGATGAAGATTATGGGTTAAAAAGTTAATTTTAATAAAAGATGTTTATTATAATCTAAAAGAGAGATAGGAATTTTTGAATAAATATTTGTGAAATGATTTTATATAAGAATGTAAATTTATATAAGTATGGTTTATAAATAAAAAGAATTTAAACTGAGAATTTGAGAACTTAAATTCTAATGTTTTGGAAAATTGTTTTTCAAGATTTTTGAGAAAATAATAATAGTACTATTTGAAAGTATTTATGAACAGAAAAGTTTTAGAAAGGATTTTAAAGGAGATAGAAAGTACCTAACTCACTTCTATCGTTGGAAAATAATTACGGCGATGATTGCAGCATAATTGGAGTTCATTTTCGAATGTCAAAGTGGGGAATAATACTATAGTAGTTCTACTGTAGAGTTGTTTTGGTAAAACAAATTTCGATTTAAATCTCAAAAATATGATTTGATATACAAAAGATATGTTTATACATGATTATTTCAAATGTTTTGAAATGAAACCCGGAGTTTAGTTCTAAAGTTTTCCTTAAATATTTTGATAAAAAAATATAGAGTAGTTTAATAAAGATTTTGAATTAAGATTTCTATATGGAAAAGATTTGTTTATATACCATGTAGGGGGCCTAAGTGGTAATGGCATAGCCTAGAATAAATAATCGAAACTTTGTTAAGTTATTTTATGGATGCATGTATCTTATACATTAGGATAGTCTGGTTTGTGCATCTTATTATAATATGTTGTTTGGTAGTTTTCATTTGTTGAAATAAAATAGAATTTTTGGCATTTTGGACATTCGAAAACTTTCGAATTGGTATAGAAATTTATAGCCAAGTAATTTTGTAAAAATAAACGTTAAATTTTTATGAATTTTGTAAAAGTAAAAGTTGAATTTTTATAACTCTTAATTTGAAAAGATAGTAAGTTAAAACAAGTTTAAAATTCATTGAACATCCTTGTAAAATAAAAAAAAATGTTTTGTATATACTCTTAGAATGTAGTGGAGTACTATACGAGTATTGAACTTAAGTCTTGAAATGTTTTAAAAACGAAATTTTATTTTAATGAAATGTTTTATGAATAACATAAGTTTTATAAAATTTTATAACTTAAGGAATATTTTAAGAAATGCTTCATAAATGATTTTAATATTAAAAGAAAAATAATTTATGTGAAAATAATTAAAACGTAATTGGTGAAATTAAGAAACAAATGGAATAAGGTATGTAAGTTTTACGTAGATTGTTTTTTTTGCATGACTGTTCTTGATCCAGTATTCGAGTACATGGTTTTAAAGTGATTTACATCGGTTCGAACAATGATTTTTCACTAGATTCTTGACAGCGAACACTTGATATAGATTTTTGATATAATTCCTAAGTTTCATATCTTGGTATATGGCTATGTAAGGAGAAAGGATATTTCTAATCAAGGAACCAGATCAAAGTCTGCACTAGAGAAGTCTCTCTTCAAATTGTTTGAGGTAGTATGAATAATCGACTAAGTAAAAACATGAGGCTGTTGAGCGTAAGGTACGCTTAGTAGATTATTTATCATCCTTGTGCGATAAGAGGATTTCTGAACCTAGGCAAACCTTGGACTTCATTTTCTAGTGATTTTAAATACTATTAAGTAGTGATGTGTGATTGTTGCTTTTATTGTTCATGCTGAAATTTCGAGGATGAAATATTCTAAGTGGGGGAGAATGTAACGACCTAGAATTTTGGACACTTCGTATAATTATCTGAACTATTTAAATCTTGGATTTAATGAATAAATTGACTTAATAACCTTGTTCACCTCCTTTTAAGTAATGACTAATGATAAGAAATTTGTTTTCGAAGTTTATTTACAAAAATAAATAGTTCGAATAAAAATCGATAATGTAACCGAAAATTGTTTTATCTATAAACGGTCTCAAAATACATGATATTATCATCCTAGGGCACTACCTCGGATTTTGACGAAACTAGTGCTATCGGAACAAGAATAATGAGTTGATGTACGTCAACGAGTTTCATGATGAGCAAAAGTGATGTGTGATAGTACGAGCTTGAAATGCGTTGCGATTTGTTTTAGAAATTTAATAACAATATTTATATTTTTATATAAACACCCCTCCTTCTACTCTTGCGACGACCCGCCTTTTCGACCCTAAAAAGTTGACACTAATACATTTGCAGTATTCATGTATCGAGCATCCAAGTGCTGGAAAGATAGATTGTTGGGGTGAAAGAAAAGAAAAGATAGAATAGAATCTCACACCGTGACGAGTAATATATAATATACACATGATCTTTACAAAAGACAATTGTAATATACATACATAAAATAGAGTAAACTAACCTATCATCAGCCTGGATAGTTATAACAACCTGTCCCCAAAATGCTGATAAATGTAAAATAGTAAATGCAGCAGAAATAAAAGATATTTAATACGTCTTAGAGGCATCTAGCTCGTCTCATGAAGCTCCAAGCATCCATAGCTAAATCTGGAAATATGCTCTGGCTGACCCATGCATTATAAGAAAATAACGCTCGGATCAGTTTGGTAAATCACCGTATAAAACTCAAATCATATGGATTTTTTATGTTATAAAACCTTTCAAAAATAAAGGTATCTCGTAAGACCACACCGTACATAAACACGAATGGGTTTTTACCTTACGGTAACCAAACCATTTATATTAGAAAACCTTGTGATATTATATAAGGTTTAAAATAAATATATAACATAGCTGAAATGCTTGCTCGCACGTTCCAGGATATTTGTATACAACAAAGTCCGTAAGGCTCATATTGGAAATGGATTTCATCAATGACAAGACTAGGGGGTATCGCCTGTCACAGTATACCTCTAGAGAAAATTTACCGATGGCCTCATATGGACCCCTTACCAACACAGGACCGGCTTATCCCATCT
Organism: Allium fistulosum; assembly: GCA_030737815.1. NCBI lineage: Eukaryota > Viridiplantae > Streptophyta > Magnoliopsida > Asparagales > Amaryllidaceae > Allium > Allium fistulosum. The sequence continues at coordinate 1,057,720,478 of CM060907.1, forward strand.
TGGATAGTACCGAATATGCCATCGCCCTGATTGTCGGCCAACAACTATATCGAGTCACTAGAATGCATAAATCCATAAATATTGATCAAGATCGGGTGATGATCATACCCTAATAGTAGCTACCCACATAGCCCTGTCGCATATCCCCTGTTTTAGTCTTTACCGGGTGTGAGGCTCGAGGCTACGTTTTACCTTTTTAGCAAACCCTCTTTGAATGCTAACTGCCCTCCAGGCAATAATGCAATGCCATCATTCATCCATACAAGTTATTCAAGTTATGAACAAACGAAGGCACTACTTCTGCTACATTCTTTTTTGGAATCACCTTCAGGATTAGTAGTAAGTAGCCCTTGCACTTCAAAGAACTCCATCTTCAATTTCATCATCTTCAAGATGTCCAATTCGAAGGCTTATGCCAGTTCGAAGTGGTTTCGAATAACCCACATTTATCTGATCTCGGTCTCTCCGAACTAACAATCGATAGTTTCAAAACCGACTAAGATTTGATAGTCGGTTATTTAACTATCAAATAAGCAAACAATCAAATAAAAGATTTATTTTCACATGGAAACCAAGCATGATTAAGCATACAAGCAATCCTTAAGCCTCATTAGTTAATCCCTTCATTAATTTAAAATCTCTTTTCAAATATTTGTATTAAAGTACCTTTTTCAAAAGATATATTCATAGACCCGCTCTACTCTTTTCAATACTTGAAAATGTAATTATATACTTATCTCATGGTATAATTATATTCATAAACTATGTCACTTTCAATACTTAGAAAAGTATTTATATACTTATCACAATGGTAAAAGTATATTCACAAAACACTACATTTTCAATACTTAGATAAGTATTTATATAGTTATCTCAACAGTATAATTATATTCACAAAACATTACACTTTCAATACTTAGAAAAGTAATTAAATACCTATCTCAATGGTATAAGTATACTCACAATACTCTACGCTTTCAATACTTAGAAAATGTAATCATTTACTTATCTCAATGGTATAAGTATATTCACAAAATCTTAAGAAATATTTCACTTCCAAAACCATACTTATTTGGGTTAAAACAAATGTCATTTAGAAACGTTGATAATAATAACCTAAAACACTTTTGGTTAAGTAACAGTGTCGTATAGAATTTAGACCAATATACTTACCACCACTTTCAATTTCAAATCTATACTATCCATCGATTTAACAATGAAGTGGGGCAAGTCTGAAGACTATCCTTGCCTCAACATACATTCCTAATCCTCATAGATAGAGATAAGTTTCCATACCCCGGAATTTGGTGTTAAGTATGAAAAATTACTTTCCATACCACCATAATTTAGAACAGTCATTTAGGGAAATCAAACCTTATTTCCTTTTATAAAATTCACTTTTATAAATCTCTTTTATATTTACAAATTCTTTTATAAATCTCCTTTCTATTTATAAAACTCCTTTTATAATTCTTTATCAAACTCCTTTTTATTTATAAAACTACTTTCTGTTTATAAAATTTCCTTTTATAAATCTCTTTTCTATTTATAAAACTTCTTTATTAAAATCACATTCCTATTTATAAAACTTCATTTTATAAATCACTTTCCTTTAAATCTCATACACTTGTTATAAACCTTCAGTTCCCAAATCAGACTCAATACTTTCCATAAAAACAAACATTCCATACATCACCATACATTTACAAATGTAATTTACTTTCCTAATTTATCAAAATGGTACCATTTCCCTTTTATAAAATCTCATTTATAAATCTATGCTTTTGTTTATAAAATACCATTTATAAATCCATCTTTCAATACGATATTTTATATAATGCGTTTCACAAATATTTATTTCAAAATATTCCCATCTTCCTTAAAACATAATAACTTTATTTTAGAAGATAAGTTCCCTTTTTTCCTTTATAATAAACATTATATTAACTAATCTGTAAAATAAATACTTTTAAAATATTTTCATATTAATAAAAAGGTTGAAGTGAAACGGAGAAGTTCAAAAACCATTTCTGAATAAAATACGACAGAAAATTCCAAAAATCACATTTGAAATCATTCTCCAAATCAAAACCAATTCAAATCAAAATAGCAATTAATAGTATTTCAAACTACTATAATTAGGCCTGGAGTTACCATAATGCTTAACAAATGCTTTCATAGATCTACAATTAAAAGAGTTCAACTTTCTTAACATATTAAAGTCGTATCCAATACTTTGGCATTCAACAATTTATAACATAAGTACGTAAATGAAATTAACATCAACAATGGAAAGAAATCCGGATCCCTTTACAAAATTCCTTTTATTTCATTTTAAATGTCATACGCTTTCCAAATCAGGAATTCAACCAAACCAAACAAAAAAATCATTAAAAACATGCAAACAATAATTTGTATCTACTATATACCATATAATATTCATCTAAAGGTGAGTAAACTCACCAAATTTCCAGTTTACGCTTTCGTGTTCTTGCTTGATCGGCGCTCGATTTTAGCTCAAAATCGTACTTGTTCAAACTTGATGAAATCAATTCCAATGCCTAGATAACGATCCTACGAACACAATGCAAACGACCGCATCTCGATTGGACCTCGTATGGAGAAGATACGAGGTTTATAAGTTTTCAGATTAAAAACATGAATTAATTAACTAATTGCTTTATTAGTTAATCACCTACCTTTGACTTTTCTTCTCCTTCTCCTAATTAAAACCTGTATACACATGCATACATACCCATTCCAACCGCACACGCACCACACTAAATCGTTCAATACTCCACGAAATCGGCAGCCAACACTTCCAATAAACCACACTTCGCAAGGTCTACGCAACCCAAGTCATTGATTAAACCTCGACGCCTCGCATTCCTTCACGACCTGAGGGTTTCGACCATAATAGTGAAATGTCACATCTCCTTATATGCCACTACACGACCTGGGTCCTTCGCACGAGAAACCCAAAGCAAGCAATGCCCTAGCCTAATTCGCCTTCAATCGTCGAAAAAACCTAACCCTGGCTCGGCCAAGCTAATGTCAATCATGACTGAACATAACCACACTCAAAAAATCCTATATAGATTCGAAGTTCACCTCACCACGAGTTCAAGGGATCCGACACCATAATTTATCTTGAATCATAGCTCTTGATTTTGATTTTTGAAGGGTGGCGGCTATTCACTGTAAAAATGAAAAAGAAAAGAAAAGAGGAAAAGGAGGAGAGTGAGAAGTGAGGGTTTAATTTATATAATAATTTATATTATTATTTTAAGTTTCTCCTTTTTAATTGCTACACGTTTCGAGCTCGCACGATCACACAATAAGTCTGATCCCCATGAAACTCTTTGGCGTTCATCGCCCAATAATTCTAGATCGGATAGCACTAGTTTCATCAAAATCCAAGACAGTGGCTTGGGATGATAATTTCATGCATTTCGAGACCGTTTATCGATAAAATGATTTTCGGTCTCACTACCAATATTAATTCAAATAATTTATTTTTGTAAATATTTTTCTATAACAAGATCACTATTATTATTTATTAACTAAAAGGATTTATTAAGCTTTTAAAATCAATAATTTAAATATTTAGAATTAATTAAATATTCACCATCAAAATGATAAAATTCTGGGTCGTTGCAACCCTTCTCTCTCACTCTTCCTCTTTTCCCTCTTTCTCTTTTTCTTTTTTTCATTAGCCTATAAAGAAGAAACTGAGCTGCTTCATATAAATACTTAAATCTAAAGCTTCGCTAAACGAAAATCAACATCCTTTAATCTGTTGAACTTGTGTGATGGAGAGCTTCGAATCCATGGTATCAAAATCGCATGCGTTGGTGATTAAAGAGGAGCGACATTATAGAGGTGAAGCTAGGGTTAGCATTCGGCGATGTTCGAGGTAGTGTTTGGCAAAGGGTAGAGTATAAATAAGCTTAGGGGATGGAGATGTAGAGATTGGTGGTGACTGGAGGAGGAGCGATGCACGTGGAGGAAAACAACAACGTATAGTCGTACGCAAATGGCTATAGGTCGTGATGGCCATAAGTTGATCGATCTTGAAGTCATTGGGTCTAGGGCAGAGAGAACGCGATGTCGAGTTCATAGGAGTTTGTCATTCATGGTTTTGTGGAGTGTAGCTCTAGCGAGGGGGTGTGCATGCACAGGTGAGGTGTTGTGCGTGTACAGTGTAGGGAATTTGAAATTGAAATAGGGATGATCGTTTAAGAGGGAATTAGTGGTAATTAGTAAATTAATTAATTTAATGAATCACAATTCATATAAGATTAATAACTTTTGCATATGAGGTGTAATCGAGACGCCATTTTCGCCGTTGCACTCATACTGAGATTTTCTATGTCTTGCCTTGGTTTAGGCATGGGTAAGTTAACGCAATATTTAATTTGCATATATGTTGTGTGTATAATTGTTTGTTGTGTTAAATATAAATTAAATAAATAACAATGGAAGTTATTACTTTTGAAAGAAAGTGACAACATTATATGTAGTATGCATTCTCTTATGACCCTCTAAAATATTTAACATGGCCGAGACTTTTTGTTTACATGTTTGATAGTGTGTTGTAAATGGTTGAAGCGAAATGGTCGTTATAAACACACTTTGAAATCCCTTGTATTTGACATATGTTAAATTGGTGAAATTGTGATTATATTGGGAAAAATATATATTTTCTTGTCCCCTACACACGTTTTGGTGTGTTTGATGTAGAGGAATTGGTTTGGAAATTTGTAGAAATTGTGGAACGAAGTTGTGAAATTGGAAGCGAAATGGTCACGATGGATGCACTTCGAAAATGCCTTTTGTTCGGCGATTTTCAAAGTTAATTTTGAAAGATATCCTAAGGCTTCTTTGAATTTTTTAATAAATACTTTAAGTGTATTTATTATTTGAAAAGTATTAAGGTTTAAATATATTTCTAATAATTATTTATGAATTTTTTATGTTGAAGGTTTTAAATTATAAAACATGCTTTGTTTTTAAATAAATTATAAGCTAAGTATTTTTTAAGTAATATTAAATGTAAACGTTTTGAACCATAGTATTTTAAAGTATTTTTAAATATATATAGTTTTTAGAAAATTAGTTAAAGATTTTATTAAAGTATAAAAAGCTTATGTAATATAATATATTTTAAATTATTTTAAAATTTCATTAGTTATATTTTATCTTATAAATAAATAAGTATACATTCAAATATATATATATATATATATATATCATCTAGTAAGGGATTTTAGTAAAAATATAAGTCGGGAAAACAAGTTAAATCTTTCATAAAGAAACAACGGAAGATTTGGATTGTAATGCTTTAGTTAAAATAAATGGTTTTATAAAGTCAACTAAAAGTATATTACTTGTTAAATTAGTGTATGACTATAATTAAGATTATAATTAGAAATATAGTTAAGATTTTAATTAAGATATAATTAGGAATATAGTTAGGTAATTAATAATATTCATGAATATTTTAAAGATAATTATAAGCGAGTAGTTTTGAGCTGTTATGACAATGTTTAGGTAATGCTTATCTTAAGCTATTATAAAAGTAATTAGATCCTTAAAAGAGAGTTTTAAAGATAATGATCAAGTGGAAAGTGATTTGGGTTTGTTATAAACAATGTTTTAGTAACATTTGTTTTTTTAAAACCCTTAAATTATATTTTAAAGTGGGAAAATATTATAAATATAATTAGATCTTTTATAACGGAATTAGAAAGATAATAACAAGTATGAAATCTTTTGAAAAGATAGAAAAGTTATATGTTTAATTTATAAAAGAGAAGAGGTTTATAGTAACAATATATAAGTAACAACTACTTTTAATCTCTTTGATTATATTTTAAAGTAAGTAAATTTTTTTAATGATTTGTGAGTACGCTTATACTATTTGAGATAAGTATATGAATACTTTTGAAGTATAGAAACAATATAGATGAATAATATATATGTGAATAGTAAAATACGTGAATAGTAAAATATGAGTATATATCTTTTATAAAGGGAAATTAAATCTATATACAATTTTAATAAGAAATTTAATTATTATGTTAAGTTATTAATTAAATAAGTGAAGTTTTAAAAATAAGAAGTTTAATTAATAGGTTAAATTATTAATTAAATAACAAAGTTTAATTAAGTAAATTAGTTTAATTAAGTAAATTAGTTTAATTAAATAAAAATGTTTATTTAAAAGGAATATTAATTAATAAAGGGAAATTTTATCAAGTAAAAGGAGTTTTATTAAAAAAAGAAGTTTTAATTAAAGGATAAAGTATTTAATTAATAAAGGAATATTAGTTAGAAATAGGATGTTTTAATTAAGAAAGGAATATTAATTAAATAAAGGAAGTTTTATTAGATAAAATGAATTTTACGCATTTTAATTAATAAAAGATTAATTAAATAAAAAGAGGATTAAAAGTCGTTTATGTGACTTGATCGTGCTTTGTGTGTGTTGACCACGCTTTGTGTGTTACGTGGGAAGTATTTAGTTGTGTACTTAGCACTAAAGCCGATAAAGTAGACCTGTTTATAACTTTGTGTGTTAAGAATGATGATTAGAGTAGGGTATAGAAGCAATCGTGCTATAACCTATTGGGCTTTACTCTTAACTAAGGGATATCAGATGTTGAGAAGCTCGGAAACGTGATAAGCATACGAGGCCTTTTTTCCTTATGCAATCGTTCTTATTGTTGTTGAATATGATCAACTTCATCGAACTCGGTCTTGTAGAGATTAGGATCGATAAGTGTTTTACTTATCGAAAATTGAGATATGTTTTCTATCTCTTAGAAGTGGATCTGTTCGAGATGCTAGAATCCAACTGGGGATTCATGGTCTATTCGAGTGATGATGGCACGTATGTAGATATATTGAACATGACTTCATCATCGGTGTATGATTAAAGACAGAGTAGGAGTAACGACCCGAAATTTCGAACAATTCGTATTTAAATATCTGAATTATTTAAATATTTGAGTCTTTGATTTAAATGTTATTAAAATGATTTAATAAGATTTTTAACCCCCTTTTTAATCATAAGTAATGATGGTAAACTTGTTTTGGAAAAATGTTTACAAAAATAAATACTTTGAAAAAATATCGATAATGTAACTGAAAATTATTATATCGATAAACAGCTTTCTAACTGTCAGAAGTTATTAGGATTTTTTTTACATACACTCATTTGCTTTGGAAAACAATAAAATGAAATAAAAACTTTTTACCATTTATGGTAATAAACTTTTTGGATGATGTCATGCATCATGTAATGGAAGATATTTAGGAAATGAGCTCTTATGGTAACTCATAAGTGTTAAGTGTTATAAAGGAGAAGTAATGGGAGATGAGCCTTACATATCATGAAAGGTGGGTGAGAACAAGCTTATTCTAACCCATTTTGAAGCCTATATAAGGAGGGGGACACCCTTAAATAGTCACTAATTCGCAAAGCTTGAAATGAAGTATGAGAATTAAAAATGGTGGAAGTGCATAAGCACTAATCCACTAATTCTTCTCCAACTTTTTCATGTCTTAAACAAATCATCTCCAATCAATTCTAAACTTTGGATATAGGCCTAAAACATCATGGGAGGCATGATTGGTAAGTAAAAAGTGGGTTAAAGTGAGAGGAAGAGAGGGATCTTGGAGGCGGCCGTGAGCATAAGAGGAGGAGTGGAGGCATTGCTTTGGTTTAGAAGTACTAAAAGTTGAATCTTTAGGCTTTTGGTGATGAAAGGAGGTGGTTCTTTGTTATTTTGGCTTTGTGATTGGGTTTGGTATGGACCTAAATGAGTTATCATACTATCTTATAAGTATATATTGTGTATATATATGTTATGAGAAAAATATAAAGTTAAAGTGACATTGACTAAGTAAAGTTAAAAACCTTGGACCCCTCTTGCTTTTGAAAGCAAATGATAACTTTATATTGTATAACATTACTTTTATTACCCTATTAAACATGTGACGTAACCTGGAATTGATGTTTAAATGATTATTTAATTTGTATGTTAAATTGAACAAGTTTGAAAGTGTGTGAAGCGAGAATGGTCATTTTAAGTGCACTTCTAAATCCCTTGTTTTCAGGAATGTTTATAAATAAATGGAAAGACATTCTTAGGAGTTTCTTTCCTTGGATTTTAGGTACCCTATGGCAGTACTTACTATATAAATTTCAAGTCTTAAACCATTTGTTTAAGTAGTGAAAACTAGTCACAAAGATCGTGCTTTTCAATGTTGTTTTTAACAAGGACTTTTAATAGCATTTATAAATGTTGTAGTAAGTCGCTTATGGTTTTAAGTGTTCAAAAATGATATTTAAATTTGGTATTTTTCTCTTAGCTTTTTAGAGATGTTTTCAAATACATTTCGTAGTATCCTAAAGTTGGTTTGAAGTTTAGATACTTTTTTAATAATTATATATGTATTTTCAAAGTAAGAGGTTTTGTAATATAAAACATGTTTTTGATCAAATTATAAATTGGTTATTTTCAAGTAATATTTTACATAGATATTTAGAACTTAAGTACAAGTATTTTTAAAGTATATATACGTTTTGAAAAAGTTAATTGATTAGGCTTAACACTAAAAGTCGACGAGGTAGACTTCTCTATTTCCGAAAGTTAAGATTAATGTCGAGTTGGGACAGAGTAATAGAGCTCTAACCTACCAGGCTTCCCTCTTGGACGAGGAATAGTTAAGTTAGAATGTCGAAAATGTGTTAATCTTGTTGTTTACTTACTTTTTTAAAAGGTAATTAGCGTTTCTTAACGCTAAAGCCGACGAAGTAAGCTTATCCATTTGTGAGAGTTAAGATTGATGTTGAGTAGAGATAGAGCAATAGAGATCTAACATACAGGGCTTCCCTCTTAAACGAAGAATAATTAATTCAGGAATGTTGGAAATGGGTTAATCATGCTGTTTGTTACTTATTTATGGAAATAAGTAATACTATACTTAACACTAAATGTCAACGAGTATGCTTGTCAATTTGTGAGATTCAAGAATGAAGTATCTAGGCAAGTCTTTGATGCAACCTGTGCTCTAACTTACCTGGCTGCACTGTTGAGTGAGGAATGGTTAAGTTGAAATGTCGAAAACAAGTTAAGTATACGAATATTGATTTGTATAAGAAATTGTTTTAACTAGATAATCGATCAGTCGACTATCGAACTTAACCAAATATTATTAACTTAGATCTTTAAAATGATGTTTTAAAGATAAGCATAAGTGAAATGGTTTTGGGTTTGCTGTAACAATGTGTTGATTACATTCATCTTCAACCGTTTTTTATTATACTTATGAAAGTAAATAGATCTTTAAAAGAATGTTTTAAAGATAAGCATAAGTAAAATGGTTTGGGTTTGTAGTGACAATGTTTAAGTAACATTAGTCTTAAACCTTTCGAATAGATTTGTGAAAGAACATAGGTCTTTAAAATGGATGTTTTAAAGAAATTGTAAGTATGGAATCTGTTGGAAAAAAGATAGAAAAAGTAAAGGTTTAAAGTAAGAAATCTTGTTAATGATTTGTGAATATACTTATACCATTTGAGATAAGTATATGAATACTTTTTATAGTATTGAAAAGAGTACAAATGAATAGTAGAAATTGATAAACAATGTTTTATTAGATAAAAGAAGTTTTAGTAATAAAAAGGGGTTTTAATTAATAAAATACTAATTAAACAAAAAGGGGATTAGAAGTCGCTTATGTGACTTGATCGTGCTTTGTGGGAATTAGGACCCATGTTCTTGTAGGGATATGAGCAATAGATCTCTAATCTACCTGCTTCACTCTTGATTGAGGGATAGTGTTGAGATGAAAATATCGGCAACGTGATAAGTATATGAGACTTGGTTTCCATATGCGACCGTCCTCATTATTGTTGAATATGACCAAATTCGTCGATTCAGTCTTGAAGAGACCAGGATCGGTAAGTATTTCACTTACCTAAAACCACTTCAAAACCAAGATACTTTTTCTATCTCTTGGAAGTGGGTCTGTTTGAGATGATGGTATCCATGTGTGGTTTCGAGATCTGTTCGAGATGTGGGAAACTATTTAGGGATTTTTGTTCTGTTCGAGTGATGAAGACTCATGTGAAAGATGCCAAACATGACCTTGACGTTGGAAATGGCTAAAAACAAAGTAGTCCTCATAGCCCAGGGTTTAGCTAACCACGACATAATATATCAATTCCATATCTACAGATACTTATCAATTGTTGACCAACAGGAGTTGGTGATATATGGGATCATGTGTTATGGCATGGACCAACTATGTTTACCTAAAGGTATATTCTATCTTGAGACATATGTCGCTTGGAGGTACTTTTTGACCCTTGTGCAGGAGATTGTGTCCGGCTCCACCAGAGAGACCTCCATGAAAAATCCAATATGTGAACGTTCCTTATCGAATTTGATTATACTCCTAAATATGTTGTTTAATGTAATGAATGTAACCATTCTAGCTATGTTATAATATTTATATTCTTCACTCTAGACATTATCTAATATATCACCTTATGTACTCATTAGATGAGTGGTTCTTTTGAGGGGATGTACGTTATGGCATTCCATGCGGTCTCAAAAGTACTATTATATGCTAGCTACATATTTCTTAAGTTTCTCATACCAGACTTATGTATAACACGTGACTTTTGTTTTCCCTAAATTCCTCGTGTTCTCTTTTGAGTAGTTTGAGAAAGACAGTTTTTCGTTGATGGTCATTGGAGCTCGAGAAGATTAGCTGGATGTTTCACCTACGGTAGTATTCTTATTCCGCTTCATTACTATTTGTACATATCAGCATTTCTGAGGATAAATAGTTATAACTGTCCAGGCTAATGGTGGTACTTAGGTTTTGTAACTTTAAATTTTCTGTATTAGGGTAACCCTTTGTACTGTTCCTTTAATATTATATATTATCACTCCACTAGTGAGATTCTGATATTGTGTCCTCTTCTTTCTTGTTCTATTTCTTCTTCTTTTTATTTTACTGTTATAATTCATCTATTCGTCACTTGAGTGCTTGGCACGTGAATACCGTGGATGTATTAGTGTCGACACTCGGGGGTCAAAAAGGTAAATTACAGTAAGGTGCATGATCATGGGTTTATTTAACCCTTGAGGATTCATCAACTCTATATCTAGAGTATGCTTATCGATACGTTACACACGGGGAGTTGATGATACTTGGTTCCATGTGGTTCAGGTTCGCTCGTTCGAGCATAGGCATGTTGTCCTTTTTTTATGGTATATTTTATCTAGAGATATATAACGCTCGAAAGGTGATTTTTGATCCTTGTCATGGAGATTCTCTTCAGTTTTTAAGCTGGAGGCGTCTCCATAGAAAATCCATTGTGCGAACGTGCCTTTGCGGTTTTGTTTGTACAGCTATATATATTGTTGCGGTGTGACCAATGTAAGCACCAACAGCTATTTTCTGATTTATATTCTACACCCTATATATTATCTATTATATCGCAATATGTACTAATTAGATGGTTTGGCTCTTTTGAGGGGATAACCGTTGCGATGGTCTCAAAAGGTGATGTTATTTGTTGTATACATATTTTTCTCACACTAGACTTATTTTTAACACATGGCTTTTATTTTCCTTGAATTCCTTATATGCTCTTTCGAGCAGTCTGGGAAAGGTAAGTTTTCGTTGATGTTCATTGAGCACTTGGAGAAGAGTTTGACATTACCTACCATAGTATTCTTATTTCCACTGCATTACTTTATGTATATATATCAACAATTGTAAGGATAGGCTGTTATAACTGTTTAGGCTGATGATGGTACTCTAATTAGTAACTTTGAAATACTATATATATTAGAGTAGCTCTGTGTATTATTTTTTGGTATTACATTTTATCATTCCGTTGTGTTTTTGTTCCCCTCTTTCTTGTTCGTCTTCTTTTATTCTTTTTCTTTATCCTAACGTTCTATCTTTCTAGCACTTGGGTGCTCGACACATGAACATTGTGGATGTATTAGTGTCAACATTCGGGGGTCAAAAAGGCGCTCGTTATAACTTCTATGTAAAATCCAAATTTTTGTTTCCTTTCGAAATATAAAATTGTGTAAAATTTTATATCTTTGTTTTCTTTCAAAATTAAGTATTTGATTCAAATTGTTCACTTAAAATTCAAACATATCGACACCTTTGTTATTTCAGTGTTTACATATATAAGTTATTTTGAAATATAGAACATTAATTGCTATATTAATATATGTAGAAACATATGTTTACCTTAATTTAAATTCATGAGATGAATTATACGTGATTATGTAATATTTAATATCAAACCTTTCCCTATTTGAAAACAAATTTATTATTCTTAATTTTAGATTTCAAATCATATAAAATTACCAAATATAATTTCAGCATATATATTTACATAATATTTTACATCTTCTTTACATATGTGCTTTTAATTCAAAACTTTGGACGATAAAGGCATTTGTAAAAGGGGAATGGGTCTGTTGTGGGGTAAATCCCAACACATACATATGGTCACGTTAACTATGTACATCTCTTACCTATAGTATGTGCACTTCACACAAATGTATTTGATATACTTGTAAGATAAATAAAAAAAATTCAAATATATTAAATAAAATGAAGATTTTATTTAATATATTTTAGATTGCAACTAAAATCCATTTATTCTCATAAGCTCAACAAATATCAAAATGAAATTTTTTGAAATGCACCCATTTAACCTAGTTTCGATTGGTCTGGTTCCTACATAACAAACTTATGGTTATTAACGATGTGCTCATGTTAAAATAATTTTAGTTTTGTTTTATAATTCTTGATATTGGATTTGAAATTGACATCTTTTATAGTTAGTATAACTAGATGATGAGATCATCCTAAAATGATGTACACGTACACCATATTAAAATGTTTAATATGGAGTATGTAAAATGGATCCCTTATGCATTAGCAATAGGATACATGTTTTATTATGTAACATCATGGAATTTTGGACACTTCATATTTAAATATTTGAATCATGGATTAAATGTTACTAAATTGATTTAATAACCATATTAACCACATTTTTAATAATAAATAATGATGGAAAACTTTTTTTTAAGTTTGTTTACAAAAATAAATACTTTGAAGAAATATCGATAATGTGACCGAAAATCGATAAACAGCTTTTTAATCGATATAAGTTGTACGAACTCTTTTTTGCTATGCTAATGAAGATATAAAGACATTTTGAACTAATTAACAAACTTTAATTCATAAAGTAAATGGAACATTCTAGAAGCTTCTAATGGATAGGAGATATTTGTTTGTGTAAGGGTAGTTTGGTAATTTGCTAAAGGTAAGAGTTGTAAAGGAGAAGTGATGAGCATGTGAAGGAGTGAGACTTCCATGACATCGTGGGGAGGGTGGATGAGAGAAAGCTTAAGCAACACCATTAGAAGTTTGTATAAGAGAGGCTATACATCTTGAATCACTTTTGCAAATTTATAAAATAAAACCAAACTATTTTCATGTCTTTCTCTTCACAAATTTTCTAATCAAAATAAATTCAAAACAACTCCAGTTTATCTCAAAATTGGAGTATAGCCTTGGGACAACATCATAACACCTTTTAACATGTTAGATCTTGAAAAAATGAAGCACATCTCACCCCATCTTCACCGGCCGTGAGCAATATATTGTGGTGGGTTTGTGCTTGGAGCAAGTGCAAAAGCGAGGAAGAGGAACGAAGCAAGGTGTTTAGAGGAAGGACTTGGTTGCTTGAACTTGCTTGTTGCTGGTTTAAGGGTGAGCTTGCTCGCCAACTTGAATGAAATATATATATCTGTGTGTGCGCGCGCGTGCGCGCTTATGTTTGATTGTGCGTATATTATTTGAATTCATATTGACATATATTATAATATTGGTTTTGATTCTTACTTTGAAAACAAATGTCATATGTAATCCATATGTACGAACTTGGAATGAACTTCAATGGACTTGTATGGCTTTTAGCATAGCCCTGAAACAAAGCATATAGGTTACAGTTGGACTTTGGTCTAGATTGGACTTGGATTTGAAAGTGTTCTTATAGCGATACTTACTATAAGTGCACTTAGGAATTGCCTTGTGTTCGACAATTTCTATGGAACTTTGTAAAGAGATCCTTATTGGTTGCTCATCATATTTGTAATTGTAACTACCCGCATATTTTGCGATTGTATATTTAAAATGTTGAAATTTAAATATGGCATCGTCGGTCGGATTAAAGTCTGAAATGCTACTTTTTTTTAAACAGTCGAATTAGGACTCGAGACCCCTTCCATTGAGTCCAAAATGGCGTTTGCGACCTTTTTGAGTATAAACATCGATATGTTTGGAGTTGAGTAGAATTTTGCTATTTTCCTATTTTAGGCTTTGGGTTTGGGTTTCAGCCCACTAACCCAACATAATACCCTAACTTCTCCTCCAACTCCCCTTCATTCATTTCATTTCCCATTTCCTAATACTCAAGCCCTAAAAAGAAAAAAAAAATGGGGGGAAAGAAAAGAGATCAAAATTCTTAAGCCCTAGGTTCTTAGGAAATTCCAATTCAAGCTCTAGAAATCAAGGAGAAGCTTAGGTAAGCATCCTCTTCATCTTCTCCATCTCAATTCCTCTCCAATTTTCAGAAATTTCCTATAACATAATTTAGGAATATTTGCTTATGATCTTAGATTTGGAGCTTCTTGAGTTGAAGTTGAAGAGTGGTTGATCTTGCCTTGTTTTAAAGCTTCTCATTCATTCTTTTTGGGTTTAAAGGTGAGTTCTTGAACTCACATATATGTATATACCTTTGATAGTGTTAGGTATGAATTACTAACATCTATTTCTTGTCCATTTGCTTTCGAATTGGATAGGTTTGATGAATATTCCAATTTATGGTATTTTGAAGTCAAAATCTATGAAATTCCTAATATGGATGTTTGGACATGTCATTTGGAGTGTATTGATGTGTTTATAGGGTTGGGTTGTCACTTGACATCGATCCCTAGCCATCGTCGCTCATTTGTTTACTTCGAATTTGATTTGGCCATCAAAGGCCTTGGCAAAAATTGCCCTAAGTTTCAGCTCAGATGTCTGGTATTAAGCTCAGACGTCTGATGCTACGGGAATAAAATTCCAGTCTTTCAGCTCAAACGTCTGAGCTTACTTCCCAGATGTCTGGGTGATATGGAAGAAAATCCAAAGCTTCAGCTCAGACGTCTGGGAAGTCTACCAGACGTTTGGAGCTGCTTATTTCAGCCAAGTTGCCTATTTTGAGTGGGTTTCCGTTTTAATCGATTTTGTGGTTGATCCGATTAGTTGTTGTCATTTATTATCGACTTCGATGAATTCTTTTCGGGATTTTTGGGATATCCATTTGATGGATTTGATATGGATTTCTATGGTTTTGATTCATGACATCGAACGTGAATTTTTGGTTGATTGATTGTTTCTACAATCATTTTTGTGATTTGTCACTTTCAAAAATACAAAGATTTCTATACTAGTAGTAAATATTCAAACGCTTTACCAAAGATGATTTCAATTCCATTTTTAATACAAAACTTGTTTTTAAATCCGTTTTCCAATCTATTAGTATATACAAACCTTTACTTCATTCGTACGAGAAATCCAATTAAACGACGTAGCAAAACAAGTAGTATGAAAAGCTTGCGTTTACTTCGTCGGTTAATTCTTAGACTTGTTCGATTGAAATCTTGTGACAATTTTCGAGTGGAAATCTACAATTTGTTCGTAAATATTTAAGTTGAGCCAGTGGTTATGGGACATGAAGCTAAACTCATCTATTTACTAGCTTAGTGTAATTTACGCTTTTATTGATCAATGCCGATTATTTTGAGGTTTAGACTAGCGTCATGCGATGTCTCATTGTCCGCGAGGGGGACAGTACCCCGTTATGTTGAGCTTCGTCTCATTTTATAACTTAGCAACCTATGGTTTTATGGAGCTTCGTCTCATTTTTATAGGCTAGCAACCTATGGTTTTATGGAGCTTCATCTCATTTTTATAGGCTAGCAACCTATGGTTTTATGGAGCTTCGTCTCATTTTTATAGGCCAGCGACCTATGGTTTTATGGAGTTTGGTTCATCGAGCATACCGTTGTTGTACTACGTCATTGTTCCAGCTTATCAGGTTCATCGGGCGTACCGTTATTGTACTACGTAGTTGTTTCGAATTATTTGAGTATCAGGTTCCTCGGTCGTACCGTTATTGTACTATGTCGTTGCACCGGCTCTATAGTTAGCGACCATGGGATAGCGTCCTGTTTGTGATACACGTGATGGTGAGTTTTCATGCTCCCGTTTTTGATAGGCCTCCCCCTTTGTGTTTTCTGGATTTCTAATTGTTGATTTTAGGAATTTGTGCTTCACCAATCTTTGTGGTTGACATTGATATGTTTTGTCAATATTTAGGGTTTGGTGAATAAGCTAAAGAATGTGATATTGTTTTTGGGTATTTGATGAAATTTGAGATATTGTATGATTTTTATTGTTATTGAATGTATACTTGTCACAGTATGGCATTATTGTTATCATATTGTGGCATCTCTTTTCCTTTCTCATCTCATATGATATTTATAGCTAGACTGGTCCGTTTATTATTTTTCTTCTTAAATAATACTCGGGTCAGACTGAGGTATTACAGGTGCTTCAACTTGACTTCTTAGCAGGGGCTAGCTTCTGACTTTTGGCTAATTACTTTAGCTTAGTAGTTTTTGCTTTTATACATTTGAGATAGAGACTCCTTGATGTATACATATTCTTTTGCTAACACTTGTACCTATTCTTTTGTGATGTAGTGGATCTTGTATGACCCTACTTTGATACACACTTCTATGTGATATATTCATATCTGTTTCTGCCTTTGTGATATGAATATCTGTAACTGATTTGTGTTATGTTTATTTCTATATTTGTTTCCGAAGTCCACATAGCCACTTTGTGGTAGCTTTGAGTTTGTATTTGATATGTCGGATTTCCTCTTGAAATGAAATGTAAGTTATATTATCTGACATATCCGTACTCGTACAAAGCAATTACATAGATGGTCGCTCCTCAACAGCCTTATTCTTCGTGCTAGTTGATGGCATTACCATGTATTGTCCTTGACTAGTGGGAGTATAGAGGTGGGGCGTCACATCTTGGTATCAGAGCCAAACTTTGGAACTATGTAGAATAATCTAGCAAGGATCATTGTCCTAAGTCTTTCTTAGGAATCGTGCCTTAGGATTTAATTCGAGTCATTGGACCCGTATTTTCTTTTGTGATGCCTTGTTTTATCAATCAAGTTTGATTGATATTTGTTCTGAGAATAATCCTTTTCCTCTTCTTTCTTTCTTTCTTAAAGAAGAGAAATGGTTAGACCTGGTCGTCCCAACGCCGATTAATCCAGTGCTACTCCTCAAGATGGAGTATTCATGTCTGCTCAATAACTTTTAGATCTTGTGAAGAATGCTCAAGCTGTCGGACCCATTCCAGAGCCTACTCATCCTAAATCTGGGTTTGCACGCTTGTGCAGTGACTATACCAACTTGGGTGGAAGGCCTTTCAAGGGTTCCAAAAGCGTTATAGAAGTCCAAACTTGGCTTAGAACATGCGATCGCTTCTTTTCCCGCATGAATCTTATTGATCTACATCGAGTCCAAGTGGCTTCTAGCATGCTCCAAGAGAGAGCATTAGATTGGTATGAGCTTCTGATCTCGGAAATTATTGAAGCGGATCTTACTTGGGAGCAATTCCAGGAAAGGTTCGAGTTAAACTTTGTGCCGGAAGCTGGAAAAAGTATTTTTACCTCGACGCTTTATCGACCTTGTTCAAGGTGAATCTTCTGTGACCGACTAGGTCGCATCTTTTGAATCTCTCTCTAAATATGGGATCGAGTATATTAATACCCCATTGAAGAAAAATCAGAGATTTGTCTATGGGTTGAATAAGAACCTCAAAAAGCCTTTACTCCTGAAACTAGAAGTTTCTTTTGATCAGCTTGTTGATATCGCTCTTCGACTTGAAGAAGCCGATAAAGAAAGTGATGTTGAAGTTGTCGGTGCCAAACAAAACTTCAACAACAACAAGAAGAGGCCTATTAAGTTCAAGCCTAATCCCAACAAGAAAGGGAAGCAAGCAACTTCGGTAGCAAAGACTCCAACCTCTAGTCGTGGGCAATGCTACAATTGTGGTTCTAAGGACCATATGCAAATTGGTGCCCAAAACCTCTTTTTTGTCGTTATTGCAAAAGTTCGGGTCATCTTTTATCTTCATGCCCCAAACTTCTAAACAAGAAAGAGGGAAAGCTAAATGTTGTGCAAGCTCCTAGTAACACTTCTCTTGGTAAACGTATTTCTCATTCTATCCTTGATGGCATTATTATGTTTTGTGATCTTCCTATTCGAGTTCTTTTTGATACGAGTGCATCTTACTCTTTTATATCAAAAGAACTTGTTGATACTTTTTCTTTAAATGCTATGTGTTTGATGACTTCACTGAGAATTGCGAATCCGGTTGGTGGGTCTGCAACACTAAGTTTATTTTTTAAAGATGTCGAGATTATTTTATGTGATTATTCTTTCCGAGCCGATTTGCATGTTATGCGCTACTTAGGCTTCGAAATGATTTTGGAAATGGATTGGCTTAATCGATATGAAGCCCATATCTTATGTCCCGAGAGGACTATTTATCTTCGACATCCTCAATCTGTTAAGAAAATTTCTATTGTTCTTAAAGATTCAGATTCCAATTTGGTAGCATCTTTGTATTCTTTAAATCCTTATGATGATGGTAATGATGATGAGGAAGATGTTATTTCTCTCATTCACATTGTTCGTGAATTTTCTGATATATTTGAGCCCATTTTAGGATTACCACCTAAGCGGGCAATTGAGTTCAAAATTAATCTAATCCCTGGAGCACTACCTATCACTCGTCCTCCTTATCGTATGTCCAATAAGGAAAATGAGGAGATGCGTAAACAATTATCCGAATTGGAAGCCAAAGAGTTTATTCGTTCTAGTTCCTCTCATTGGGGAGCTTCAGCTATCTTTGTGAAAAAATCCGATGGTACACTTAGGCTTTGCGTTGACTACCGCAAGCTTAACGATCTAACCAACAAGAATAAATATCCCTTGCCTCGGATTGATGATTTATTCGATTAACTTAGCGGTGCTAGAGTCTTTTCACAGTTAGACTTAGCAACCGGTTTTTATCAGCCCCGTATTGCATAGGATAACATTCCTTTGACATCGTTTCGTACTCGTTATGGATCTTATGAATGGCTTGTTATGCCATTTGGTTTGACGAATGCTCCAGCTTATTTCGTTGACCTTATGAATCGAGTTTTCAAAGACTTCCTCGATCGATTTGTTCTCATCTTAATCGATGATATTCTTGTTTATTCTAAAACCAAGGGAGAGCATGAAAAACATCTTTGGATTGTGTTGGAAACTCTTAGGAGCAACCAATTGAAAGCAAAATTTTCTAAATGCCGCTTTTGGCAATCTAGTGTGAAATTTTTGGGGCATATTATTTCTAAATCCGGAATTTTTGTGAATCCTTCAAAGATAGAAGCGATTCAAAATTGGAAGAGACTGGAGAGTGTGACGGAAATCCGTAGTTTTCTTAGATTGACGGGCTATTACCGTCGTTTCATAAAAGACTTTTCTAAAATTTCCGTGCCTCTTACTAGTTTGACAAAGAAGGGAGTTAAGTACATTTGGTCAGACAAATGTGAAGCTGCTTTTCAGAAATTAAAAGAACTCCTTTCCGATGCTCCTATTCTTGTGATTCCCGAGGGGAACCAAGACTTTGTTGTTTATACTGATGCTAGTCGTGTTGGTTTGGGAGCTGTTCTCATGCAAACGTGTTATCGCTTATGCTTCTACGCAATTAAAGCCTGCCGAGACTAGATATGTCACTCATGATTTAGAGCCCGCGGCTATTGTTTTCGCCCTTAGAATTTGGCGTCATTATCTTTTGGGAGAGAAATTTTTTCCCTACACCGATCATAAATCTTTAAAGTACTTATTTTCTCAGAAGGAACTTAATTTGCATCAACAACGTTGGCTCGAATTCCTTGCATCTTATGATCTTGATATTCTTTATACTCCCGGAAAGGGAAATCGTGTTGTCGATGCCCTTAGTCGTAAGCAACAAGCGGTTGTTTTAATGATGATATCTCAATGGAATGATCTCGAGACTTTATCCACTTTTAAGATTTGAGATCGTGAATCCAATTTATGTTCATCTCTTGTTTTGTGTAGCCTTGAGGCTCACCCTTCTCTTTTAGACCGCATTCTTGAAGCTCAGTGGCGTGATCCCGAATTGGCTCTTCTTAGCCAAAGTTGTAGGGATAAAATTGTTATCGAAGGTTTGAAAGACTTTAATTTTGATGCTCGTGGCGGTATTTGAAAGTTTGGTAGACTTATTGTGCCAAACATTTGTGATCTTCGTAAAGACATTTTAGAAGATTCTCATCGTTCTAAATTTACCATTCATCCCGGTAGTAGTAAAATGTACGCAGACATGAAGCGAATTTATTATTGGGATGGAATGAAATCTGATATTGCTAACTTTTGTAAGCGTTGCATGACTTGCCAACTCATAAAGGCCGAGCATCAAAGGCCCGGTGGATTATTGCAACCTTTGGACATTCCAGTTTGGAAGTGGGATCAAATTTCCATGGACTTTATTGACGGTCTTCCCCATTCTCGTTCGGGACATGACAGTCTATGGGTGATAGTAGATATACTTACAAAATCCGCCCATTTTCTTCCCGTTCGGTCCAATCGGACCGTACCTCTTTTGGCCAAACTCTATGTTAAAGAAATTGTTAAATTGCATGGAGTCCCTACTTATGTTGCTAGCGATCGTGATCCATTATTTACTAGTGAATTTTGGAAAGGTCTTCAAAAAGCTTTGGAAAAGAAGCTTAATTTTAGCACCGCTTATCATCCTCAGTCCGATGGACAAACCGAGCATGTGAATCAAACTCTTGAAGATCTTCTTCGTGCATGTGTTCTTGATTTTGGTGGAAGTTGGGAAGATCATATTTCTCTTGTTGAGTTTTCTTATAATAATAGCTTCCAATCTAGTATTGGTATGGCTCCTTTCAAGGCACTCTACGGAAGGCCATGCCGATCTCCTTCGTGTTGGCTTGAACCCAATGAGAAGCTGGTTTTAGGTCCAGATTTTATTCGTGATGCCACATAAAAGATTGACCTTGTTCGTCATAGGATGAGAGAAGCTCAAAGTAGATAAAAATCCTATGCCGATAATCGAAGAAGGAAATTAGAATTTTCTGTGGGAGATTTGGTGTTCATTCGTGTTTCACCTATGAAGGGTGTTGTGCATTTCAGTCGATCGGGAAAATTAGCACCTCGATATATTGGTCTATTTCCCATCACCGAACGCATTGGTTCCGTGGCTTATCGCCTTTTATTACCGGCTCAATTTTCTGCTATTCATGACGTATTCCACGTCTCTCAACTACGGAAATGCCTTAGAGATTCCGATTCTATTCTTGAGCCCGGTGTTATTGAAGAAATTGAAGTTTCGCCTAATTTGACTTATGAGCAACATCCTATTCGTATCATTGCTACGGAGGTTAAACGCCTTAGAAATAAAGATGTTCCTCTTGTGAAAGTTCAATGGTCCTCAAATCCTAAGGATTGCTCTTGGGAATCCAGAGAATTCATCGAGCGAACACATCCAGACTTACTCTTTCGTGCTCTTTAAGGTGAACTTATCATTTCAAAATTTCTTCTTTTTGTGTTGTTATGCATTAGTATGGTTGTTACTTTTTAATTTATTCTTAAGTATTGCGAGGATGTAATTTCTTTAAGGAGGGGAGTCTGTAACAACCCGCATATTTTGCGATTCTATATTTAAAATGTTGAAATTTAAATATGGCATCATTAGTACGATTAAAGTCCGAAATTCTACTTTTTGTAAACAGTCGAATTAGGACTAGAGACCCCTTCCATTGAGTCCAAAATGGCATTTGCGACCTTTTTGAGTATAAACATCGATATGTTTGGATTTGAGTAGAATTTTGCTATTTTTCTATTTTGGGCTTTGGGTTTGGGTTTCAGCCCACTAACCCAACATAATACCCTAACTTCTCCTCCAACTGCTCTTCATTCATTTCATTTTCCATTTCCTAATACTCAAGCCCTAAAAAGAAAAAAAATGGGGGGAAAGAAAAGAGATCAAAATTCCTAAGCCCTAGGTTCTTAGGAAATTCTAATTCAAGCTCTAGAAATCAAGGAGAAGCTTAGGTAAGCATCCTCTTCATCTTCTCCATCTCAATTCCTCTCCAATTTTCAGAAATTTCCTATAACCTAATTTAGGAATATTTGCTTATGATCTTAGATTTGAAGCTTCTTGAGTTGAACTTGAAGAGTGGTTGATCTTGCCTTGTTTAAAGCTTCTCATTCATTGTTTTTGGGTTTAAAGGTGAGTTCTTGAACTCACATCTATGTCTATACCTTTGATAGTGTTAGGTATGAATTCCTAACATCTATTCCTTGTCCATTTGCTTTCGAATTGGATTGGTTTGATGAATATTCCAATTTTTGGTATTTTGAAGTCAAAATCTATGAAATTCCTAATATGGATGTTTGGACATGTCATTTGGAGTGTATTGATGTGTTTATAGGGTTGGGTTGTCGCTTGACATCGATCCCTAGTCATCGTCGCTCATTTGTTTGCTTCGAATTTGATTTGGCCATCAAAGGCCTTGGCAAAAATTGCCCTGAGTTACAGATCAGACATCTGGTATTAAGCTCAGACGTCTAATGCTACGGGAATAAAATTCCAGTCTTTCAGCTCAGACGCCTGAGCTTAATTCCGAGACATCTGGGCGATCTGGAAGAAATTCCAGAGCTTCAGCTCAAACGTCTAGAAAGTCTACCAGACGTCTAGAGCTGCTTATTTCAGCCAAGTTGCCTATTTTGAGTGGATTTCCGTTTTAATCGATTTTGTGGTTGATCCGATTAGTTGTTGTCATTTATTATCGACTTCGATGACTTCTTTTTGGGATTTTTGGGAATATCCATTTGATGGATTTGATATCAATTTCAATGGTTTTGATTCACGACATCGAACGTGAATTTTTGGTTGATTGATTGTTTCTACAATCATTTCTGTGATTTGTCACTTTCAAAAATACAAAGGTTTCTATACTGGTAGTAAATATTCAAACACTTTCACAAAGATGTTTTCAATACCATTTTTAATACAAAACTCGTTTTTTAATCCGTTTTCCAATCTATTAGTATATACAAATCTTTACCTCATTCGTACAAGAAATCCAATTAAATGACTTAGCAAAACAAGTGGTATGAAATGCTTGCGTTTACTTCATCGGTTAATTCTTAGACTTGTTCGATTGAAATCTTGTGACAATTTTCAAGTGGAAATCTACAATTTGTTCGTAAATATTTAAGTTGAGCCAGTGGTTATGGGACATGAAGCTAAACTCATCTATTTACCATCTTAGTGTAATTTACGCTTTTATTGATCAATGACGATCATTTTGAGGTTTAGACTAGCGTCATGCGATGTCTCTTTGTCCACGAGGGGGACAATACCTCGTTATGTTGAGCTTCATCTCATTTTATAGTCTAGCAACCTATGGTTTTATGGAGCTTCGTCTCATTTTTATAGGCCAGCGACCTATGGTTATGGAGTTTGGTTCATCGAGCGTACCGTTGTTGTACTACGTCGTTTTTCCAACTTATCAGGTTCATCGGGCGTACCGTTATTGTACTACGTCGTTGTTCCGAATTATTTGAGTATCAGGTTCCTCGGGCGTACCGTTATTATACTACATCGTTTCACCGGCTCTATGGTTAATGACCATGGGATAGCGTCCCGTTTGTGATACACGTGTTGGTGAGTTTTCATGCTCCCGTTTTTGATAGGCCTCCCCATTTGTGTTTTCTAGATTTCTAATTGTTGATTTCTAGAATTTGTGCTTCACCAATCTTTGTGGTTGACATTGATATGTTTTTTCAATATTTGGGGTTTGGTGAATAAGCTAAAGAATGTGATGTTCTTTTTGGGTATGTGATGAGATTTGAGATATTGTATGATTTTTATTGTTATTGAATGTATACTTGTCACAGTAGGGCATTATTGTTATCATATTGTGGTATCTCTTATCCTTTCTAATCTCATATGATATTTATAGCTAGACTGATCCGTTTATTATTTTTCTTCTTAAATAATACTCGGGTCAGACCGAGGTGTTACAGGTGCTTCAACTTGACTTCTTAGCAGGGGCTAGCTTCTGACTTTTGGCTAACTACTTTAGCTTAGTAGTTTTTTCTTTTATACATTTGAGATAGAGACTCCTTGATGTATACATATTCTTTTGCTAACACTTGTACCTATTCTTTTGTGATGTAGTGGATCTTGTATGACCCTACTTTGATGTACACTTCTATGTGATATATTCATATATGTTTCCACCTTGGTGATATGAATATCTGTGACTGATTTGTGTTATGTTTATTTCTATATTTGTTTCCGAAGTCCACATAGCCACTGTGTGGTAGCTTTTAGTTTGTATTTGATATGTCGGATTTCCTCTTGAAATGAAATGTAAGTTATATTATCTGACATATCGGTACTCGCACAAAGCAATTACATAGATGGTCGCTCCTCAACAGCCTTATTCTTCGTGCTAGTCGACGGCATTACCCCGTAGTGTCCTTAACTAGTGTGAGTATAGAGGTGGGGCATCACAGTGATGTTCTATATGTATGCTTGCTGCTTTAATAATTTCGAATATTAAAAGGTAGAGTAACATATCGAAAAGTGGCCAAACTCACACTTGTGCAAAACTGCCCTATTTTTGCCTTTGTTTTAGACTTTAAAGGATTTGAAAAGGTATTTAAATTTAATTATTTTATTTCATTCTTTTTACAAATGTTTGCTATATCTTATTAGAGTATTTTAAAAGTGGTTTGAGATTTTTATGAACTTCTAAGAATTAGTTTTGAATTTTTAAAGAAGAGAGTTTATTTTTAAATATATAGAATACATGGTTTTTCCAAGTTTCAAAGTTTTAACTTGTTATATCAAAATTGTATTTTAAAAAAATGTTCTAAGACTGATTATAAGTACTTTAAAAGTATAAACAAATTGTAACGACCTGGATTTTTCGACGTTTGATTTGGAATATTTAAATGGTTTTAAATATTGAATTTGAATTATAGATTGATTTTGAATATGGAAAATTTGGGTTTATTTATAGAATAAAATCAGAATTTAAATATAGCGATTTATTGAATAATTTAATTATTGAATTTTTATAATTGAATATTGGTTAAATTTTTGTATCTTGACTTTTAAGCCCGATAAAAATAATTTACAGGCTTGTAAAATTTATATTAATAATAATGAAGATAATAAAAGTTTTAAAATTTAATTTAAAAGTGATCTGTTCAATTTTAAATAACCTTCCGAGACACGGTCTCGGAATTCGATGAAACCAGTTCCATTGGATCCGTAATAGTGTACTATTATCGGATTTCAAATTCCGTAGCGTTTGGAGTTATCGTTTGATCATACAGGGTATAAACGCATTGAAATTAATATCGAAATTTAATATAATAATTGGTTCCAAAAAGCTATCTTCTCCATATGATCAAATTAGGACTTGAAACCTTTTCCATTGCGTTCGGAATAGGGATATAACATTATGAACGCCTAGCGGCATGCCTCGACAGGAGGTCGAGATTTTAAGCTACGAATTCGAGACGATTCAAATTTAAAATCATATATATATATATATTCAATACTTCAAATCACTATACCATCCTCATAAAATCACTGTAGCCTTCCTTGCACATGCCAACATCACATCCTGTCTCCCTCGTTTTCAATTTTAAATTGCACACAGTAGTTCAAACCGGAGAAAAAAAAGAAAAAGAGAAGAAGGAAAAAACGAATTCAAACTGTGTTCGTTCTTCTTTCCATTTCAAAACAAAAGCACGCGTTCATTTCTTCCCAAATTAAAAACCAAAATCGACAGTTGAAAAAATAATATAAAAGAGAACGAATCAATTCTTTCGGTTAAAAATAAAAATCGAGTTCGACCTTCAAATGGCTTCCGCGGAATCGCGCATGGGTGGGGTGGCTATAGGCGGCGAACTGAGGGAGAGCGATGTCGATTGTGGTACACGTCTTGAGTGTAGAGTGCGGCATGGAGGGGCGTGCGAGGCGACCTGAGAAGAGGAATTCGCGAGCTATCGTGATCGATGAGGGATTCACGCGAGCACATGGAGGAGAGAAGTGACGGCGTCCAGGCAGAGGTGAGGTGCGGCGGCCTGTGGCGATTCGTGGCGTGCGTTCCGGCTTCACCAATTGGTCAAAGTCGCGACAAAGGATTGGTCGAGCTCGATGGCTCATAAGTGTGGTCAGTTTGGCAAAATTATGATGCAAGAAGAGAGAGATAGGCGGAGGAGAGTTCGGTTATGGTTTGGTTCCTGCGTTCATGTTCGGGCAGTAGGGGGTCTTGTTTGGGAAGAGGGCTATTGAGAGTTTGAATTTAAATGTTAAATTAGATTTTATAATTAATTATCTCGTATAGTAATTAATAAATATTTTAATTTTATTTTTATTTATACGAGGTCCGAAATATATTAAACAGGTCGATGTTGGAATGGTTTACAAATAAAAATCATGGTAAGAATTTCTCACACATTTGGATTACCATATTTAAATTTAAAATGTTTAAATTTAAATTATTGGATGCTTGATTGATTGATAAATTTACAATTTATCTGTTGGATGACTATATATATAGTAGTATATATATTAGTATTGAAGTGATATTCCCGCATATTATAGCGGATGAGACCCTATGCGCCCCGCGTAATAGCTGATGACCCTATATACCTCGATATCGCCCTCGAAGTGGGATTGGTATTATTTTATATTGTATTAACATCTATGGATGCAGGAAAACAGGTTGGAGGGATCCTGTAATGACCCCGAATTTTATATAAATTTGAATTGATAATTAATTTAATTTTTGAATTAAAATTGTAAAATTAATTTGTAAATTGATGCAAGTTTCCCCGAGTGCAAATAAATTCTATGTTAAATCATTTAAAAGTTTAAATATTGTATATATATGTATATATGTGAATATATATGTATATGGGTAAATATGAGTAAATTCGAATTTATATATATATATACATTGAATTTGAATTTAAATCTTAAATATAAATGGTTTGAAAATAAATATAAAAGTATATACATTGACACAAGATAATAAATATTAAAGTAAAATAATAATAAATATTTAAGCTAGAAATAAAATATATCTATGTAATTCATTAAATATGTATTTGATTTCAAAACATTGTCTTTTAAATAATATGTGCGAATACAAACAAAATATATTTACAAAGTAAAATAAATAAAGTAAAATATAAATACAATGTAAATACATTACGATAAGTATTTAAGTTGAAAATAAATATGTAAGTTAAAATAGCTATTGAAGTTGGGAATAAATATTAAGTTAACTAATAAATAAATTATGAAAATAAAAAATTAACACCTTAAATAAAATTTTAATAACAAATTAAAATAGAAATTTATTTGTAAGGTAATAAAGACAAGTCGAAAAAAAAAGAACTATATAATCAAAGAAATTAAAAGGATATAGAAATTCATTCATATTGCAAAGCATATGACACAAGAAAGATATAAGTATCAATATACATTCAAATATAAATATATACACTTGAAAAAAAAAATATTAATATATATGTGAATAAAAGCTTACAAAGGAAGGCACACCAAATTTTCTTCATAATGGTACAGCCGAAATGAAGTAAAAGAAAAATATAAACATGGTACAAAGCTAATTAATGCACCACCAAAATGGTATATCTCAACAAACAAGAAAAAAATCTATGTACAAATAAAATAAAATAAGGGTAATTGTACAAAGCTAATTAATGTTTGGCCACTACAACAAATCTATCAGCCACCAAAAACAAAGTAAATATCACTGCCTATTGTACTAGAGAGAAAAATATATCATCTCTTGTTGTACAAAATATATACACCCTGTACAACAATTTTTATCCATCATTTTCATCTCAGTTCGTTCCATACAAAACTGAAAATAACAACATCATTAAAATTAAACAAAAACTTCAATCTAAACAACAATATATCAAGACAAGCCAGAGAGCAAGGAGGCAAGTTTTAGCTAACAATTCAAAGCCTGTGACACAAAGAAGAACTCTGTTCTTTCTTCTTCTGGAAAACAAGGTGAGTAACTTTTTTTTTAATATACTTAAGTATCTGGTTGCTTGATTTAAGTATGAAGATAATGATGTTTTTGTGGTTATATATGGTTAAAATTCTATGTGTTTTTGAAATAGGATATTTGCATGTTGTATAATCCTGTAATACATCTCTGTATTTAAAATTTCAAACTCAGGTTTGATTTAAAAGTTCAACTCTGCTTGATCTACTTGTTGTTCTGACCTAGGATCTAAACAAGATATGTTTGTTTGATTATAAAGTTAAGTTTTAAAATTTAATTAAATTAAAATAACTTTAAATTTGCTCTGGAAATCAAAAACAACAGTATAAGCTCAAGATAAGTAAAAATCCAAACATCCTAATTTCTTGTTTCAGGCTTATAATCTGAAACCATACTCTAAATCATGATTTTTGGAAGTGAAGCCATAATTTATAGTTTGGGTTTGTATGAGCATTATGGGTTTGATCTGATATTGGGTTTTGGGTAGTCTCTGGTGATCTGGTTGATCAGGGAAGTCGTGGTTCTTTCTGGAGGTGGAAGGATGATCAAGGACTTCGGCAAAATCGTCAGAATGGCGATCAAGTGGCTGTGAAGGCGGTGGTGTTCGATTTTTATCTGTAACCCTAGTTTTGGGAAGGGTGGAAGTTTTGTTCTTCACGGCAACCCTAGTGGATCGAGTTCATCAGAACTCAGAGAGATGGAAGATGGAATGATGGCGAGGTCATGGCCAGAGGCGCTGACCCTCCGGTGGTCGGAGGCGCGAGAGTGAGGTCGTTCCAGGTTTTGATGGTTGTTCCAGGTTTATGCCTTAATGCTCGATTCCTATTTCGAATTGTGATTGAGGATCTGATGGTCGTAATCTGCTTTGGAGTTGATCGCCGATGTGAGGAGATCATCGTAGATGATCGGAGTTGGCTGCGTTGATGGTGCATGTGCACGGTGCACAATTTTCTGGTGAAGTTTGGTTGGGAAGATAGGTACTCGAGTTTCCCGAGTTGATTTCGGGTGAGGCTCGAAGTTTTGAGGGGTTTTTCTCGCGAGTGACTCGGGGAAAATGGGAGATGGCTCGGGTTGTTTGTGAGTGTTTTATTTCCAGGTTTTGAACCTGTCTGGGTTTAAAATAAAAAATGGACTTTTGAATTTAAAACAAGATTTAATCAAAGTTTAAATAAGTTTTAAAGTATGGATTCAAAATGAATTTGAATCCTAGTTTTAAATAAATAAGTTTTTAAAAATGAAATGTTTTTAACAACTTAAAATTTGTTAAAGTATTTTATAAAATGATTTTTTTATCTGAAAGTAAAGATTTAAATAGAGTTTTAAATCTAAGTTTAAATCTGGAATCAAGTTTAGTTTGAATCCTAGTTTGGAGATAAATAAGTTTTGAAAATTTAAAATGTTTTAAACAACTTTGAATGTTTAAAGCATAATTTAAATAGTTTAGATTTAAAAAATGAATTTGGTTTCAAATTCTTTTAAAACTTCTTTTATAAGATAAGTATCTCTTTAACATGAAATTTAAAAGGTTTTTAAATTGTTTAAAACTTAGTTAAAGTTAAATTTGTATTCATTTTTAAATCTTAAATTTAAAATGAAATTTGAACTAAATTTGAAAGTAAATTGTTTTAAATGTTTTGTTAATGATAATTTAATCATTATAAGAGTAAAGTTTTATCTTAAAGATAAATAGAATTTAATGATTTATGATTCATTAAATTATTAAGTTAATTAAAATGGATTAATAAATTTAATTAATAATTTGGATTAATTAAGTAATTAAGGGTTTTAAATATTAATTAAGGTTTAAGATTAACTATTTGAGGAATAATTAATTGGTAATTAAGGATCATTAATTAAATAAGATTTGAATTTTAATTAATGATTAGAAATAAATTGATTATAATTAAGAACTAATTAAGTTACAATTAACATTTAATTAAATAATTAGCATTAATTAATGGATTATTAATGGTTAATCAATTTATAATTAATGGTGATTTACGTAAATGAAGTACTGTAGTAAAGTAATTAAAGAATTGTTTTTAGTTAATGAAGGTCATTAACTAAGATTATTTAAATAATTAATAAATGTGATTAATTAAGATTAATTTAATAATTAAAGGTTAATTAAATAAATAATTAAAGGATAATTATTTAATAATTAAAAGTTAATTGATTCATTAATTAAGGATGATTAGTTAATAATTAAAGGTTAACTAATAAATGATGGAAGGGAAATTTATTTCAGATAAATTGTAATTAACTCATGAAAATTAACCCGGATTAATGATTATTCATAAGTAATACATCTGATTTAAATCAATCAGTTGATTAATAAATTTTACTTGTGAATCTTTGGACCTGACTGAATGATTGAATTGTTGATATCCCTGATCGGTGATGCTTTGTGATATATTCTGATTTGTGTGTGATCTGTACTGTAGTTATTTATCTGGGATGAATGTAAATTATTATCTGTGACTTACATATCTGTGAATGAAAGATAAGCGTTACAGTTTACACCGCTTATCAACTATATTTTTGTATTCTGACTTGTGATGTTGCACTATTGTGTGAAACCCCTGGACCACACTTTTTCACACACAAATATGGATTTCACGAGGAAATCGGTTAAGTCACAGATGATTTAAATTTAATATTTTTGAAATTGAAATTTTAATACAATTGATTTTGGAAATGAATTTGGGTTAAACGTTAAAGCCTTTGAAAAGGAGTTTTTAAGATAAAAGTTATTCTGAATAACTTGGTAAAGTTTCAAATTTAAATAATTTAATTTGAATTTGAATTCAAATTTTGGAATTGAATTCCATGTTTGGAAATTATGTTTAAGATGTTATAAATGTTTCTATATGAATTTAAACCATTTTAAAAGTATGGTTTTGAGAATTTGAATTTAACAGAAAGAATTTAACTTGTATAAATGAATCAGATTTTCCAAAATGAAAACCGTTTGTTTTCAAATAATAGAAGCTTTCATATAAGGAATTAAATTCCAATTTAATTAAAGGAATTTCAAGTTTGAATTGGAAAATGGTTTTCCAAGTTATGAATAAATCTTCGTGAAAGATTGTTGAACTTTGTTTTGAAATTGGAAAAGTAGGTCTTTTGTATAAAAGGTTGAAATAAAATTGTTTTGAAAGCTATCAGTTAAATCTTTGATTTAAAGATTTAACGAGTTAAATCCAAATTGAAATGGAAATTTATTTGGAAAATCTATGAATAGATCTTTATGAACTGGGTGAACTTTGTGAATTGAATCTTTTTGTTTAAAAAGATTAAAATGGTAATGTGTTTAAACCATTTGAAGAAAAAATTTGGGTAATAAGTTGTGACTTAATTGAAATCCCAATATCCATATGTTTTTAAAATATTGCGCTCATTATTCGGTTTAGCCGGGAGAGGACCTTTATGTCATATAACCCATTCTGAATAATGATACGTCGTATATGGATTGCATTTGAAGACTGGTGGTGAAGACCGGATGTTTTCGGAAAAGAAAGGACAACTCGTCGAATGTCTCTGCATCGAATGGTCCCCGGTATAGAGATTTTAGCACCCTTTGTGATGGGAAGTCCGGACGTGATTAGAAATTATCCGGATTTGCAAGGACTTCTTCGGAAGTGCCATCGGTTCTGTTCGAACCCGGAACAGACTTGTATGGTTGTATGTCTGACACTACACTTTGAGATATAAAGCTGATTTATTTCAAATACATTTCTGTTTGGTGGTGGAGAATTTATTCTCTTAGCTTAACACCCTTCTCTGAGACGTACGAGCTCAGAGGTTATGTAGTTGAAGGTTATCAGCGATATACTCCCAATATGGTAGTGTGACATGCTGAGTGCTGCTGTATGTTGCTGATCATTTGTTGATCAAAGCATGGCTTTGTGAAAAAGCGTAGCTTTGTGGACGAGACCTCATCAAGCCTCACAGACCGGAAATGGTAAAAACAGGAAAGATGCGGCAAGGTTTCAGGGGTAGCTCCCCTAGGGTATGTCCATTCCTTCTGGAAATAGGTGTATTATGGTATGGGGCCTTGATACTTACTCATGTGGGCACTATATTATATTTACTACTGTGTGATGTTGGTGTAGAGGATCCTCATATAAATGTCCCAAAGGACCGGGGGTGGCATATCTCAGGTTTACTACCCGAGAAGGGGGTAACCGACCTTATGTTGGCAGAGAGCTAGGTGGTTCTCGGGGCGTCCCTCCAAAGGCGTTCCCATATGGAATAGGAAGTTCCTTAGCCTGACCATTTGTTGAAAATCCAAAGAAACAATACGAACCTTTACGATTGCAGTTGTATAACCTGTCTCCTCAGGCGGCAGCTATAGCAGGCATAATATAATGGTACCTATGCTGGCTAAGATTAATATTGTATTTTCGAAAGAATTTTCACACTATGCACTAGTAATAATACCAAAAGAGTTTTCTTTGCGTAGTAAGAATGTTTGACTATCATAAGGAGAAATCTCCCCCATGTGTGCGATTGCATTGTGTGTGTGCCGGGAGGCCTTATGGTAGTTTCATTTTCCAAAAGCATTGCGGGTTTCAATGTTTAAAATTCTTTTGTTGATTGTTTTAAAGATAAACTGTTTTTGTTGCTCACACCAGTCCCACGACTGACCTGGAGTTTATTGTTCCCTTCCTAAACTCTGGGTGCCCATAATTTTCCACACGGGCAGTCTAGAGTTGGGGTTTTCAAACATTCAGGTTTAGTAGACTAGTTGGAGCTAGTTCAGTGTTTGGAGTTCACTGACGACTGACATTGCTTATCTTTGCGCATCATGATGGTGGTTCGAGCTTGATGTTGGTGTTGCTGGAGTCATTCTCTTTTGTAGATCATTTGGAGTGATCTCTTCCATTGTTGTTATATTCCGCTGTAGCATTGTATCATATCTCTGATATTGCTGTGTATTATTGATATCATTGTTGTATATCATTCTGGATATTGTATTCATTGGAGTTGTATATGATATCATTGATTTCTTTTTTCCGCTGTGTTGTTATACTTACTCTGTTATAAGCTCCATCATGACTCGAATTTCAACGATTGAATCTGCGGCATTCAAGTACAAGTGAAGTACGGATGTCGATTTTCGAACGCTGAAATTTGGATCGTGACAGATTGGTATCAAAGCTAAGGTCGAACTTTAGATCACGAGTATAACAGGTTAAGTAGCTCATTAGAGATAGGGTGAAGTATACCCTAGAATGATTATTTATCAGATATCCGTTCGAATGCCTCAGTAAATTCTCTTGCTATCCACTGATAGTAAGTATGAGTGCAAGAAGTGGATGAGATAAGGGACAGGGGCATACGACTATAAATGGTCAATACTCTGTAACAACAAGGAAACAATCTTTTCTCTATCAATCTCTTTTGTTCAACATCTCTTTTCTCAATTCATTGATAGTTCCTGGTAGATCCAGAAAGGAGATTCGATATATTAATATGGGACATAAACTCCGGATGGACTAAAATTGTTTGTTTGGATGAATTGGTTGCTTTGGTTGCTATGGTTGATAGGTATACTTTAGTTCTAAACTAAAAGTTTTGAAATTGTATTTGTATATCTATACAATTTGGGTCCTAGTATATTCTACGAATGGTTAGTTATCCTTTCGAACTAACCAATGCCACTGCATATTTCGTAGATCTGGATAACCCGGGTATCGTGTGAAAAAAATTAAACAGATTCGTTCTTGTATCTCTTATTGATATTCTGATTTGGTAAGCCAAATGCAGAATAGATATTCAGTTCGATTTGATGAAATATTCTTCATCTATCTTTGTGTCTCCCTGGCAAATTTCCAAGACGAAATTCTTTTAAGGAGGGAAGTCTATAACGACTCCGAATTTTATATAAATTTGAATTGATAATTAATTTAATTTTTGAATTAAAATTGTAAAATTAATTTGTAAATTGATGCGAGTTTCCCCGAGTGCAAATAAATTCTATGTTAAATCATTTAAAAATTTAAATATTGTATATATGTGAATATATATGTATATGGGTAAATATGAGTAAATTTGAATTTATATGTATATATATACATTGAATTTGAATTTAAATCTTAAATATAAATGGTTTGGAAATAAATATAAAAGTATATACATTGACACAAGATAATAAATATTAAAGTAAAATAATAATAAATATTTAAGCTAGAAATAAAATATATCTATGTAATTCATTAAATATGTATTTGATTTCAAAACATTGTCTTTTAAATAATATGTGCGAATACAAACAAAATATATTTACAAAGTAAAATAAATAAAGTAAAATATAAATACAATGTAAATACATTACGATAAGTATTTAAGTTGAAAATAAATATGTAAGTTAAAATAGCTATTAAAGTTGGGAATAAATATTAAGTTAACTAATAAATAAATTATGAAAATAAAAAAGTAACACCTTAAATAAAATTTTAATAACAAATTAAAATAGAAATTTATTTGTAAGGTAATAAAGACAAGTCGAAAAAAAAGAACTATAAAATAAAAGAAATTAAAAGGATATAGAAATTCATTCATATTGCAAAGCATATGACACAAGAAAGATATAAGTATCAATATACATTCAAATATAAATATATACACATGAAAAAAAAATATGTGAATAAAAGCTTGCAAAGGAAGCCACACCAAATTTTCTTCATAATGGTACAACCGAAATGAAGTAAAAGAAAAATATAAACATGGTACAAAGCTAATTAATGCACCCCCAAAATGGTATATCTCAGCAAACAAGAAAAAAATCTATGTACAAATGAAATAAAATAAGGGTAATTGTACAAAGCTAATTAATGTTTGGCCACTACAACAAATCTATCAGCCACTAAAAACAAAGTAAACATCACTGCCTATTGTACTAGAGAGAAAAATATATCATCTCTTGTTGTACAAAATATATACACCCTGTACAACAATTTTTATACATCATTTTCATCTCAGTTCGTTCCATACAAAACCGAAAATAACAACATCTTTAAAACATAAACAAAAACTTCAATCTAAACAACAATATATCAAGACAAGCCAGAGAGCAAGGAGGCAAGTTTTTGCTAATAATTCAAAGCCTTTGACACAAAGAAGAACTCTGTTCTTTCTTCTTCTGTAAAACAAGGTGAGTAACTTTTTTTTAATATACTTAAGTATCTGGTTGCTTGATTTAAGTATGAAGATAATGAT
This sequence comes from Allium fistulosum, assembly GCA_030737815.1. Lineage (NCBI taxonomy): Eukaryota > Viridiplantae > Streptophyta > Magnoliopsida > Asparagales > Amaryllidaceae > Allium > Allium fistulosum. Next base: position 1,057,756,068 of record CM060907.1, read on the forward strand.
GTTTTTGCGGTTATATATGGTTAAAATTCTGTGTGTTTTCGAAATAGGATATCTGCATGTTGTATAATCCTGTAATACATCTCTATATTTAAAATTTCAAACTCAGGTTTGATTTAAAAGTTCAACTCTGCTTGATCTACTTGTTGTTCTGACCTAGGATCTAAACAAGATATGTTTGCTTGATTATAAAGTTAAGTTTTAAATTTTAAATAAGTTAAAATAACTTTAAATTTGCTCTGGAAATCAAAAACAACAGTATAAGCTCAAGATAAGTAAAAATCCAAACATCCTAATTTCTTGTTTCAGGCTTATAATCTGAAACCATACTCTAAATCAAGATTTTTGGAAGTGAAGCCATAATTTATAGTTTGGGTTTGTATGAACATTTTGGGTTTGATCTGATATTGGGTTTTGGGTAGTCTCTGGTGATCTGGTTGATCAGGGAAGTCGTGGTTCTTTCTGGAGGTGGAAGGATGATCGAGGACTTCGGCAAAATTGTCAGAATGGCGATCAAGTGGCTGTGAAGGCGGTGGTGTTCGATTTTTATCTGTAACCCTAGTTTTGGGAAGGGTGGAAGTTTTGTTCTTCACGGCAACCCTAGTGGATCGAGTTCATCAGAACTCAGGGAGATGGAAGAGGGAATGATGGCGAGGTCGTGGCCAGAGGCGCTGACCCTCCGGTGGTCGGAGGCGCGAGAGTGAGGTAGTTCCAGGTTATGATGGTTGTTCCAGGTTTATGCCTTAATGCTCGATTCTGATTTCGAATTGTTATTGAGGATCTGATGGTCGTAATCTGCTTTGGAGTTGATCGCCGATGTGAGGAGATCATCGTAGATGATCGGAGTTGGCTGCGTTGATGGTGCATGTGCACAGTGCATAATTTTCTGGTGAAGTTTGGTTGGGAAGATAGGTACTCGAGTTTCCCGAGTTGATTTCGGGTGAGGCTCGAAGTTTTGAGGGGTTTTGCTCGCGAGTGACTCGGGGAAAATGGGAGATGGCTCGGGTTGTTTGTGAGTGTTTTATTTCCAGGTTTTGAACCTGCCTGGGTTTAAAATTAAAAATGGACTTTTGAATTTAAAACAAGATTTAATCAAAGTTTAAATAAGTTTTAAAGTATGGATTCAAAATGAATTTGAATCCTAGTTTTAAATAAATAAGTTTTTAAAAATGAAATGTTTTTAACAACTTAAAATTTGTTAAAGTATTTTATAAAATGATTTTTTTATCTGAAAGTAAAAATTTAAATAGAGTTTTAAATCTAAGTTTAAATCTGGAATCAAGTTTAGTTTGAATCCTAGTTTGGAGATAAATAAGTTTTGAAAATTTCAAATGTTTTAAACATCTTTGAATGTTTAAAGCATAATTTAAATAGTTTAGATTTAAAAAATGAATTTGGTTTCAAATTCTTTTAAAACTTCTTTTATAAGATAAGTATCTCTTTAACATGAGATTTAAAAGGTTTTTAAATTGTTTAAAACTTAGTTAAAGTTAAATTTGTATTCATTTTTAAATCTTAAATTTAAAATGAAATTTGAACTAAATTTGAAAGTAAATTGTTTTAAATGTTTTGTTAATGATAATTTAATCATTAATAAGAGTAAAGTTTTATCTTAAAGATAAATAGAATTTAATGATTTATGATTCATTAAATTATTAAGTTAATTAAAATGGATTAATAAATTTAATTAATAATTTGGATTAATTAAGTAATTAAGGGTTTTAAATCAATTAATTAAGGTTTAAGACTAATTATTTGAGGAATAATTAATTGGTAATTAAGGATCATTAATTAAATAAGATTTGAATTTTAATTAATGATTAGAAATAAATTGATTGTAATTAAGAACTAATTAAGTTACAATTAACATTTAATTAAATAATTAGCATTAATTAATGGATTATTAATGGTTAATCAATTTATAATTAATGGTGATTTATGTAAATGAAGTACTGTAGTAAAGTAATTAAAGAATTGTTTTTAGTTAATGAAGGTCATTAACTAAGATTATTTAAATAATTAATAAATGTGATTAATTAAGATTAATTTAATAATTAAAGGTTAATTAAATAAATAATTAAAGGATAATTATTTAATAATTAAAAGTTAATTGATTCATTAATTAAGGATGATTAGTTAATAATTAAAGGTTAACTAATAAATGATGGAAGGGAAATTTATTTCAGATAAATTGTAATTAACTCATGAAAATTAACCCGGATTAATGATTATTTATAAGTAATACATCTGATTTAAATTAATCAGTTGATTAATAAATTTTACTTGTGAATGTTTGGACCTGACTGAATGATTGAATTGTTGATATCCCTGATCTGCGATGCTTTGTGATATATTCTGATTTGTGTGTGATCTGTACTGTAGTTATTTATCTGGGATGAATGTAAATTATTATCTGTGACTTACATATCTGTGAATGAAAGATAAGTGTTATAGTTTACAACGCTAATCAACTATATTTTTGTATTCTGACCTGTGATGTTGCACTATTGTGTGAATCCTCTGGACCACACTTTTACACACACAAATATGGATTTCACGAGGAAATCGGTTAAGTCACAGATGATTTAAATTTAATATTTTGAAATTGAAATTTTAATTTCAATTGATTTTGGAAATGAATTTGGGTTAAACGTTAAAGCCTTTGAAAAGGAGTTTTTAAGATAAAAGTTATTTTGAATAACTTGGTAAAGTTTCAAATTTAAATAATTTAATTTGAATTTGAATTCAAATTTTGGAATTGAATTCCATGTTTGGAAATTATGGTTAAGATGTTATAAATGTTTCTATATGAATTTAAACCATTTTAAAAGTATGGTTTTGAGAATTTGAATTTAACCCAAAGAATTTAACTTGTATAAATGAATCAGATTTTCCAAAATGAAAACTGTTTGTTTTCAAATAATAGAAGCTTTCTTATAAGGAATGAAATTCCAATTTAATTAAAGGAATTTCAAGTTTGATCTGGAAAATGGTTTTCCAAGTTATGAATAAATCTTCGTGAAAGATTGTTGAACTTTGTTTTGAAATTGGAAAAGTAGGTCTTTTGTATAAAAGGTTGAAATAAAATTGTTTTGAAAGCTATCAGTTAAATCTTTGATTTAAAGATTTAACGAGTTAAATCCAAATTGAAATGGAAATTTATTTGGAAAATCTATGAATAGATCTTTGTGAAATTGGGTGAACGTTGTGAATTGAATCTTTTTGTTTAAAAAGATTAAAATGGTAATGTGTTTAAACCATTTGAAGAAAAATTTTGGGTAATAAGTTGTGACTTAATTGAAATCCCAATATCCATATGTTTTTAAAATATTGCGCTCATTATTCGGTTTAGCCGGGAGAGGACCTTTGTGTCATATAACCCATTCCGAATAATGATACGTCGTATATGGATTGCATTTGAAGACCGGTGGTGAAGACCGGATGTTTTCAAAAATGAAAGGACAACTCGTCGAATGTCTCTACATCGACTGGTCCCCGGTATAGAGATTTTAGCACCCTTTGTGATGGGAAGTCCGGACGTGATTAGAAATTATCCGGATTTGCAAGGGCTTCTTCGGAAGTGCCTTTGGTTCTGTTCGAACCCGGAACAGACTTGTATGGTTGTATGTCTGACACTACACTTTGAGATATAAAGCTGATTTCTTTCAAATACATTTCTGTTTGGTGGCGGAGAATTTATTCTCTTAGCTTAACACCCTTCTCTGAGACATACGAGCTCAGAGGTTATGTAGTTGAAGGTTATTTGTGATATACTCCCAATTTGGTAGTGTGACATGCTGAGTGCTGCTGTATATTGCTGATCATTTGTTGATCAAAGCATGGCTTTGTGAAAAAGCATAGCTTTGTGGACGAGACCTCATCGAGCTTCACATACCGGAAATGGTCGAAACAGGAAAGATGCGGCAAGGTTTCAGGAGTAGCTCCCCTAGGGTATGTCCATTCCTTCTGGAAAAGGGTGGTATTATGGTATGGAGCCCTGATACTTACTCATGTGGGCACTATAGTATATTTACTACTGTGTGATGTTGGTGTAGAGGATCCTCGTATAAAGGTCCCAAAGTACCGAGGGTGGCATATCTCAGGTTTACTACCCGGGAAGGGGGTAACCGGCCTTGTGTTGGCAGAGAGCCAAGTGGTCCTCGGGGCGTCCCTCCAGAGGCGTTCCCATGTGGCATAGGAAGTTCCTTAGCCTGACCATTTGTTGGAAAATCCAAAGAAACAATACGAACCTTTACGATTGCAGTTGTATAACCTGTCTCCTCAAGCGGTAGCTATAGCAGGCATAATATAATGGTACATATGCTGGTTAAGATTAATATTGTATTTTCGAAAGAATTTTCACCCTATGCACTATTAATAATATCAAAAGATTTTTCTTTGCGTAGTAAGCATGTTTGACTATCATAAGGAGAAATCTCCCCCATGTGTGCGATTACATTGTGTGTGTGCCGGGAGGCCTTATGGTAGTTTCATTTTCCAAAAGCATTGCGGGTTTCAATGTTTAAAATTCTTTTGTTGATTGTTTTAAAGATAAACTGTTTTTGTTGCTCACACCAGTCCCACGACTGACCTGGAGTTTATTGTTCCCTTCCTAAACTCTGGGTGCCCATAATTTTCCACACGGGCAGTCTAGAGTTGGAGTTTTCAGACATTCAGGTTTAGTAGACTAGTTGGAGTTAGTTCAGTGTTTGGAGTTCACTGACGACTGACGTTACTTATCTTTGCGCATCATGATGGTGGTTCGAGCTTGATGTTGGTGTTTCTGGAGTCATTCTCTTTTGTAGAATATTTGGAGTGATCTCTTCCATTGTTGTTATATTCCGCTATAGCATTGTATCATATCTCTGATATTGTTGTGTATTATTGATATCATTGTTGTATATCATTCTGGATATTGTATTCATTGGAGTTGTATATGATATCATTGATTTCTTTTTTCCGTTGTGTTGTTATACTTACTGTGTTATAAGCTCCGGCATGACTCGAATTTCAACGATTGAATCTGCGGCATTCAAGTACAAGTGAAGTACGGATGTCAATTTTCGAACGTTGAAATTTGGATCGTGACAGATCCAACTGGATTCCTCAAATTTATTGTTTATTTTTCATATATAGTGATACATGATCTGTGTAGAATAATCCAGTATAGATTATTTTAGTGATTGGAATTATTGGATGCTATTATAGCACTAGCCTGAATTTTGTTAAATTAAATACTATGAATATATTTTTAAAATTTATGGAATTAAAGGGAATTGGATATATATATATATTGGAATTGGGGTTATTTTTTTAAGAAATTGAATTAGAAAAGTAAAATATTTGAGTTTGGTTATACTTATCTTTGGTAAATTAGTAAATGGAGATTTTTTTTAAATGAATTATATAAGAAAATATATAAATGATATTCTAGAAACATAATAAGGATTTAAAGCCGATATTTAAAATAGATTGGAAGTAAAAAGGGATTTATAAGAAATAAATGGATATAATGGAATTTTATAAATAAGATTTGTTTTATTAACTAGTAAAACCAAAGGGTTTATAAAATTTATAAACAATGTTTATAAATTAAGGAATTAAATATCAGATGAAAATTGGAGATATAAATTCATAGGGTGAATTTATATTAGAATTTGGAAACAGGGTTGGAAAAAAAATAGTAGATTCTATTTTTGAAATGGGAATGGTTAGGAAAACCGACAATGAATCGATATGTTGTGGAATCGAGAGGAAGTTATAAATTAAATTGGCTATTGAGATTTTAAAATATATGTATTTTTCTTAAGAAGTTAAGTTCATTTTTCAAAGGGAAAACTTTATTATTTAAACTATGAAATTTTAAACTAGTTAGTATTGGAATACTCTCGAAAATGAATTTTCAAATATTTAATATTTATTGAAATAAAATTTTAACTTTTGTAATCAGCTTTGTAAATTGATTTGTTTCATTTAAATGAGTTATGTACGGTTTATTAAAAAGTGTTTAATATTTTAAATAATAATTTAAAACATATTTTAAAAATAAAAATAAAATTTTTACTCATTAAAAATGATCATGTATATATATATATTGTTTTGAAATGTTTGAAAATTTATTTATAAATTCTCTCGAGATGTGTAGACAGGTTTTATTTTAAGGAGCAGATTTTGTAAGAGATATCTTATAAATGGAATTCTAGAGACTTAAGAAAATTTTAAATGCTTAGATGAGATAACTTTGGAAAGAATGTGAATTCATTTAAAGAAGTTAAAAAATAGTTGGTTGAGATTATAAATAAGTATAATCGGTTTGGAAACTCGAAGAAGGATTATTTAAAAATTTCGGAGACTTAAGAGATAAGTTGAAATATTTCCAATTAAATATTAAAATGATTTTGGTAATTTTACGTATAAATATTTTCCTAAGTATTGAAAAGGATATTTTGGAAATGTCTTAGTGGGGAATATTTCTAAGTATTGAAATGGTGAAATGTCCTATTACGGGTACAAGTGTTGAGATTGTTTTCAAATATAGAATATTGAAGAGATGGAATATATATATCTTAGGAAAGTTGTTTTTGAAATAAATATTCTGGAGATTTATAAGATAAGGCCCAGTGTTGCTTTTGGATGTTATTTGATAATTAAATAACTGACTATCAATATTGGCCAATTTCGTTAATCGTTTTGAAGAGGCTGGGATCTGATTTAATTATCCGAAAACCACTTCGATCCGGTTTGAACGTTGCGAATGAATACTGTGAAGATGATGAAGACGGTCTAGACCCAGGACAACTTGTATGGACGAATGCTATCAGAACATCGTCATGGGAGGACGATGAGCATTCTAAGTAAAATAGTTCTTGAAAGGTAACGCTTAGCCTCAAACCTCATCAACCGAGAATGACTAAAACAGGGGAGATGCAGCAAGGCTAAGTGGGTCGCACCCAAGTAGGGATGTTATCACCTTTCTAAATGTCCTCGGAAACCCTATTTATCTTATATATGGGTACACATGAAAGTAGAAGCGCTCGATGGTAAGGGTGGGAACACCCGGGGTGATAACATATTCAGTCTATCTAGGTCAGGGTTAGGCCGGTCTTGTGTAGCAGGGGATCCCAACGTGGTCCTCGATACATTGTTCTAGAGGTGTACTGTGGTGGGCGGTACCCCAGTGGCCCAGTCATTCAATGGAACCCATTCTCCAATAAGCGCCGTACGGTTTTGATTGTGCCCAACTATGCTGAAACATGATATGCAAGAATTTTAGCTATTTTCTATTTACTTTCTATAGATACTATTATAATATCAGATAATTTTGATAAAAATCGTTTTGATTATTGTAAGCTAAAAACCTGTCGTATTTATGTGTGATGGGTCTTACGAGATACCTTTGTTTTGAAAGGATTTTGATAAAAGTTAAAAATTTGAATCGAGTGTATTTTCTAATGCTGGTTTTCCAAACTGACTCTGATGTTATTTTATTATAATGCTCGGGTCAGACCGAGTATTACAAATTCAAGATTGAATGCTATGGAGCCCAGGGGATGAGCTGGATGACAGAGACATATCTTCGTACTAGGCTTATATTCCGTTGTGTAAGGAAAAGTTATATAACTGTCCAGTTTGATGTATTGACTGTTATACTCTAATGGTTGTAAATGTTAAACGGTTACAGATTCATTTGTATATAAAAATCGGTTATTATATATTATATTTTGTTCCGCTGCGATTTTGAGATTATGTGTTGTCGTTTAATTTTCATCTATCTTTTTCTCCTTCTTTACCCTGGTTATTTGCTCTTTCGTACAATTTGGGTTGAACAGGAGTGAATTATGATCAACTCAAAGGGTACGGAACTGCGGGTCGCTACATTGTTATCAGAGCTGAAGGTTAAGCGAGAACCTTGGCTCTAGTGGGGATTACTCATTAGAGATAGAGTTAGTAGTACTCTAGAATGAGTTGAGAGTATTAATAGATATGAGCACGTATTTGTTAGTGAATATAAAACAGTTTTATATTGTGTTAACTTATTGGTTGAATGGTATATAAATTCTTGTCGAGAAGTGGGACGCCGCTAATTCGATAGGGGTTTCTAAACACTTGAATCAGGTAAACTGACACAATATTGTTTTGAAGCGGGTAAATGAAAAAAAGTTTACCCAAATTATATTTTTATATAAAGGAAATATTTTTTAGGAATTATTATGTTATATTTGAAGTGTTTGGATGATAATATTATAATCAAAATAGGATTATAAAATATGGAGTTTGTTATATATAACCAAAAGGAAATTGTATAGGTATGGATTATACAATTGAATTAAAAACTAAAAATGAATACAAACTAGAAATTGGAAAATTAAATACCGAAGATTTTGGAAATGTTTTCCATAGGATTTTGAAATAAATAATAGTATTATTATTTTGGAAGTACTCTTGAATAGAAAAAAATGATTTAAATGGATTTCTGAAAGTAAAAATAGCACTAAACTCACTTCGGTCGCTGGAAAATAATCTGTTGATGACTACAGCATCATCAGTATTCATTGCGAGTTTCTAAGTGATGGATTGCTACCAGTGTGGTTTGATATGAAGATTTTGGGAAGAACTGTCAAGACCCGATTCTTCGACTTCCGAAAATCGGCATTAATACGTCCACTGTATCAACTGCCGAACAATCAAATGCCGGAAAACCGAACCCTGAGGGTTTAAAAAGAAGAGGTAGAAGAAGACAGAAAGAAAGAAAGAAGAAACAACAGAAACAATATCAGAATCTCACATATCGTAGCGGAACAACATATAATAGATCAATAAATAATCTTTAAATCAAGAACTATATCAGTTTGTACATTACATCATCAGAGTCAATATTCAACACAATACATCAATGGACAGTTATATAAACTTGTCCTCATACAGAATACACAGCGGAATAATATTATCATATACAAGTGATACGCCTCGCCATCCAGCTTGCCACTTGAGCTCCAAAGCCTCCTGAAATCCAGAATGACCTGATAACCTGACTCTAGGCTGCCCGTGTGGAAAATTATGGGCACCAGAGTTTAGGAAAGGAACAATAAACTCCAGGTCAGTCATGGGACTGGTATGAGAACTTAAAACAGTTTATCTTTAAAACAAACAACAAAGGAATTTTAAACATTGAAAACCGCAATGCTTTTAGAAAATGAAACTATCATAAGACCTCCCACCACACACACAATAAAATCGCAGACTTGGAGGAGATTTCTTCTTATGATAGTCAAACATGCTTACTACGCAAGAAAAACTCTTTTGATATTATTACTAGTGCATAGTGTACCAAATCATTTCGAAAACACAATATTAATCTTAGCCAGCATAGGTACCATTATATTATGCCTGCTATAGCTGCCGCCTTAGGAGACCGGTTATACAAATTGCAATCGTAAAGGGCTCGTATTGTTTCTTTGGATTTTCCAACAAATGGTCAGGCTAAGGAACTTCCTACTGCCACATGGGTACGCCTCTGGCGGGATGTCCCGAGAATTAACTAGCTTTCTGCCAACACAAGGCCGGGTTACCTCTTACACTAGGTAACTACTACACGAATATGCCACCCCCCGGCCCTTTGGGACCTTTATCCGAGGCGCCTCAACAAAACAACAATCACATAGTAAATGAGATTGGAGTAACCACATAGGTTAAATACCAGGGCTCCATACCTGATACCACACTTTTCCAGAAGGAAATGACATACCCTAAAGGGAGCGACCCTCATAACCTTGCCGCATCATTCCTGTTTCGACCATTTTCGGTTTGTGAGGTTCGGTGAGGTCTCGTCCACAAAGCTACGCTTTTTCACAAAGCCATGCTTTGATCACAAATGATCAACAAATGATCAGCAACACTCAGCATGCCACACTACCAAATTGGGAGTATATCACTGATAACCTTCAACTACATAACCTCTGAGCTCGTACATCTCAGAGAAGGGTGTTAAGCTAAGATAATAAATTCTCCGCCACCAACAGAAATGTATTTGAAAGAAATCAGCTTTATATCTCAAAATGTAATGTCAGACATGTAACAAAACAGTTTCAAATTCAATTCTGAAGCTTTTATTATCTTCAGTATTATTAATATAAATTTTCTAAGCCTTCAAATTATTTTTAACAGGCTTAAAACCGAAGATTTAATATTTTTACCCAACTTCAATAATTAAATTCAATAATTTAATTACCAAATTCATTCTGATATTTGAATTTCAAATTAAACTAACTTCCAGATATTTAAAATCAATTAAATATTATGATATCCCGGAAATTTGGCAATATCAATTTAATAATCATTATTAATAATTAAATTGATTTGTTGATTTTATTTTATAAAATTAACAAGTTTATTCATTTTAAAGGTTAATAATATTTTTAATTGGCAAATTTATTTCTTTTGAAAACTAATAACATTTTAATTTGGAAATATCTTTTCTAACAATTTTAAATTGGGAAGATTTATCTTTCTAAAACTTATATAAATGTTTTATATTTATAATGTATATATATTGATATATATATATATATATTGTAAATAGGGAGTCTTTAAATTTAATAAAACTATGTTTTCAAATTATAATATATATGTATATATATATTGTGATTTGAAGTTATGTATTAAAATTCAATATAGTAATTATCAAAATTAATGTTAAAATATTTTCCATTTATAATATATATTTGTATATATTGGAATGGAAAGAATATTGGATTTGAATTTAATAAAGTATTTTCAAACTTTAATAGATATATGTAATTTGTAATTTGACTTAATACTTTTGAAAATGATATTTGAGATTTAAATAACAAGGATAATTTCTTATTTATTATAAAGATATATTTTAGCTTAATTTTTAAATAAGATTTAAATAAGAAGTTCATTTATTTTAAAAATCTTTTCTCTTTTAAAATTCAATTGTTTTTAACATTCTTTCCTTTTTAAAATTCAAATGGTTTGTAAATATATATATAGTTAAGCTCAATTTCTCAAGCATTTATAAATATGTTATATATATATATATTTGATTAAAGCATAAGTTATTTTAAATAATAGTTTTCACATTTGTATATTACCACTGTGACGTCCTAGGCTTTTCAATATATATACATACAATTTATATTAAACAACATGCAGGCATATTACATCATAGATTCAAGAATTTATAGCATGCAAACAGATATACTTAAGTTTTTAAAAATGTAAGTTACTCACAGGTTTGAAATGAAGAAAATGTAACAACCCGGAAATTTCGAACCCGAAAATTCCAGATAGTTAGAAGAAAAAGAAAAGAGATAGAAGAAAGAAATAGAATAAGACACATATTCTCACATTCGCAGCGGATCAAAATACAATATCAAATAATAATATCAGTTATACAAAGAAAACTGTATTTGTTAATTACATTTTAATACATCAGAGTTAAAATCCAATTTAATTCACAAATATACTAGACAGTTAGAATTAACATGTCTCTGACAACTATAATATATCACAGCGGAATATACTCCATACGTTCCTGCCATCCAGCTCGCCTCCTGAGCTTCAGAACGTCCTTACCTGAAATCTGTAATACTCGGTCTGACCTCCAAAATCCCCGAGATCCCTTCGAGTCACCCACGAACCCATCTCCCCTGACACACACATCAACGTTGTACACGTGCACAGGCGATTTGGCCATCTCCGACGAACTCAACTACCTCCGGCAAGTCGTAAAGCATCACAACATTCAACTACGAGCATCCAAACGAGAGTGTCTAGCCTAAATCGAAATCGAGTCTACAACTCGAAACAGAAGTTCGACATCGCCTGAAAGAAACGCCATGCAACCACGACCAAAACAAACGTTAAACCCTAGTTCGTCTGATCTTTATTCTTGATAACACTTCTACAAATCCAAGATTTTAATTTCAGTTTGAATTATATTTCAAACTTATCTTCATTTAATTTCAATTTCGTTGTATTTCTATTAGATATAATTCCTAATTAATTTAATTAATCTCTAATTAAATTAATTACCAACTTTAATCACTTGGATTACCTTAATCCTGCTCACTTAACATTAATTAATTACAACCATTGATTAATCCTCCTTTAATTATTTATTTAAATTAATTATCCATAATTACTTTTATTAAGTAATTATACCATTGGTTAATTATCCTTAATTAATTAACCTTAAATTATTTATTAATTATCCCCTAAAAATTAATTAAATTAATTAACCCTCAACAAAATAATCCTTTAATTAATCACTAATTTTAACTTAATTACTTAATTAATTCCTTCTTAATTGTTAATTATAATTTAATTAATTCTTAATATGTATTAATTAACCCTTAAGTATTAATTAATTAATTACTAATTACCAATTAATTACTTAATTAATCAATTATTAATTAAATTAATCACACTTTAATTACTTCAATTACAAACAGTCTGAACTTTGACCAAATTAAATTTAAAAATAGCTTGAAAAATTTAAAAATAGATAAGTAGTTGAAAAATAGTTATTAGTTTGTAAAATAGCCGTAAAACAGTTAAATAGATATAAAATAGTTAGATAATTGCAAAATAGATTTAAAATAGTGATTAGATGTAGGTAACTGAAAAATAGTAATTAGTTTATAAGACAGTTTCAAAATAGTTAAATAGTTCCAAAATAATTGTAAAATAAGTATGAGATAGTTTGGGGTTTAAGAAGAAAGATTATATAGTAAATAGTTTGGAAAAATATATTTGTATTAAAACAATTTATTTTGAAAATAATCCAGAGCCAAACTGTTCAATTCTCATCAATTCAATTTAAATTTCCACATTTTAAAGTTCTTGCTGTATTTACTTAAGAACTGTAGATTCCCAAAACTATTTGCTTGAATATGAAATTTAAATGTTAATCTATATGTAAACATCTTATTATGTTTGAATTTCACAACCCAGAAATGAACAGATCAAGAATATTGAATTTTTCTTACTTTTAAACTCTGTATTTTTGAAACAGAGAGGCACAGATATGGGTTTTTATCAAGTTCTAAATTTTGTAAAGCTAGAACAGAAAATATTTGATATGGGTTTGAAGTAATTAATTAATTAAGGGTTGATTAATTAAGATTAATTAATCAATAATAACTGATTTAAAGAGTAATTAGTTAACATAATTAATTAAGGAATTAATTAATTAAGGTAAGTAATTACAGGATGGTTAATTACTGTTTAAGATTAATTAAGGCTAATTAATGAATGTAGTTAATTAAAGATTAATTAACTAGAAGGTAATTAATTAATGAAGTAATTGGAGGATTTTTAATTAATATAATTAATGAAATTAATCAAGCTGATTAATGAAAGTAATTAATTAAAGCATGATTAATTAATTGTAATTAATTAAGGATCGAGTGTAATTAATTATAGTTAATTAATTAATTAATTAATGGAAGAAAATGAAGGTTCATTAATTATTATAATTTAATGATAGTAATTAAAGGTTAATTACTGTATATGGTTAAGGATAATTACTTGAATGTAATTTAAGTATAATTAATTAAGGAAGATCATTAAGAGATGATTAATAAATTGATATGTAATAAATCAATGAAGCAGGATTAAGATAATCCAAGTAATTAAAGAATAGTAATTAATTTAATTAAAGGATAATTAAATTGATTAAAGGGTTAATCAATTCTGCTTATGGATGATGATTGATATTGGGTGATTGGTTGATACTGGATGATTTGGATATCTCTGATATATGTGATATGCTGCTTTGTGAGATAAATGTTGATATGTATTATCTATTGTGATAATGTGATGTATCTATCTGTTTATATCATCCTGAATATAAGTTAAATGTTTAAACCTTTAAACAACTTGGCATTAAAAGATACGTTTTGGATTTCGATGAGACCGGGATCGGGTTTCCGTATACCGGAATTTCAGGTCTGGAGACCTGAATACCACATCGATCCAAATTAACGATAGGTCGTGAATCTCAAGTGAAGATGAAGATTCAGAGTGCAAGGGTTATTGTCGTTAACTCTGAGGGTGATTCCAAAACGAGTGTAACGAGATAATGCCTTCGGTTTCGTTCGAACCCGGAACGAACTTGTATGGATTGAATGCTTTCAGCACATCGTCAGGCGGACGATGAGCATTCTAAGTGATATGTTCTGATTAAAGGTAATCGTAACCTCAAGCCTCATCAACCGGGAATGGCTAAAACAGGGGAGGTGCAGCAAAGTTTCGTGGGTAGCACCCACTGAGAGCAAGATAGATCCCTGTCTAGAGGTCCCTTTTCTTTTCAGCTTAGTGTGTGGTTGGTCGCGCCAACTACGGGATTGTCTTGTTCGGGATTATCCAGTAAGGGATGGTTCCGGCTTTGTGTTGCAGGGGAGCGGGCGTACTCCTCGGTACGGTGATCTAGGCCACGTACTGTGACGGGCGGTACCCCAGTAGCCCTGCCATTGTATGGAATCCAAACTCCAATAAGTGCCGTACGTATTAGTTGTGCCCAACTATGTTGGAATGTGAGATGTAAGCATTTCAGCTATTTCTATATTTTACTTGAAAACCCTAGACCCTATTATAATAAAATCAGATTTCCTATCAAATGTTTTGGTTAGCGTAAGGTAAAAACTTACCCATGTTTATTTGTGGGGAGTCTTACGTGATACCTTTTCTTTCTAAAGGTTTTGAAGTTAAGCAAGTTTAACCTGTTACTCACACCAGACCCATGTCTGACCCAAGTTGTTTATTTCTGTTTTATAAACTCTTGGGTACTCAAATTTTTACGAGTAGCCAAGGGATTCAGGTTTAGCTTTGACGAATTGTGGAGGATCAATGGAGCAGGAGGCTTCAGCGTTGTAGATATATATAGTAGTTCCGCTGTGTCTGTATCTCTGTAGTGTATTGAGTTGTAATGTCTAGACAGATGTTTATAATTGTCTAGTATGTGTTGTATAGTTGTGTAAACTCTGATAATTGTTGTATACTATGTAATAGTTTATGTTATTAATATAATTTATTCGTTCCGCTGTGAGATCGTTGTTGTTGTTTCTTTCTTCCTTCTCTTCTTTTCTATTTTCTACCCCTTTCTTTCTTCATAATGATGCGACTTTCTGGGCATAGGAAGTCGGGTCGTGACAGAATGTAACGACCCGGAAATTTCGATCCCGAGAATTCCAGATAGTTAGGAGAAAAAGAAAAGAGATAGAAGAAGAAACAGAACAAGACTCGGATTCTCACATTCGCAGCGGATCAAATATAATATCAAATAATAGCATTTATACAAAGAAAAACTGTAATTGTTACTTTAAATACAATACATCAGAGTTACAACCATATATACATGACTGGACAGTTATATCAACCTATCTCAGACTAATATCACAACAACTCTCAATATACACAGCGGAATACATCATACGTTCCTGCCATCCATTTCGTCACCTGAGCTCCAGAACGTCCTCACCTGAAAATCTGTAATACTCGGTCTGACCCGAGCATTACATCAAAGTAACACCCGGGTCAGGCTGGAAACCAGCGTGAGTAAACTCATCTAACATGAAATTTCAATCCATAGAACTTATTTAAAACCCGGGGTAACTCGTACTTACTACACGTAAACAACTTATATAGTCATCACTTATTTTCACAAAACAATAACTAAGTATTCAACTTTGTTTAAATGGTCCATATTATCCCAATTCAGCCCATTGATTTCACATATCAATCTATAAAGAATTATAGAAGATTTCAAATCGAAGTGGTTTCGGGTATTTACTGGTACCCGATCCCGGTCTCTTCGAAATTCAAATGTCATCCTTTTTAAGCCAAGATGTTTAAGTTAAACAATTTAATTTAAATTCAGGATATCATATTCACATAGCAATTCTACCATAGATAGATAACTTACAATATCACAATTCATCCAAAGCATCTCATATCATAGAGCATCAAAATCACATATCAGATATATCAAATAATCCAAAGCATTCGATATTATTCAATCATCCATAAGTAAGATTAATTATATGTACAATTCATAATTAATTTGACTTAATAAATAATTTAAATTAATTACTTAACTTACTTTTAAATCCTGCTTACTTATCATTAATTAATTACAAACCAATTAATTAATCATCCTTTAATTATCCATCTTAATTAATTCCTTAATTAATTAATTAACCCTTAATCAATCACATAAATAAATTAACCTTAAGTTAATTACATTAATTAATTAACCCTTAATTAATTATTCTTTAATTAATTAATTATCCCTAAATTAATTATCCTTTAATTATAAATTAATTAACCTTTAATTATCCTAAATTAATTATCCTTTAATTATAAATTAATTAACCTTTAATTATTATTTTTTTAAAAATTAATTACTCTTAACAGATTAATCCTTTACATTAAATAATTATTTTTCAAGTAATTACTTACATTAATTAATCTCCAATTACCATTTAATTAATCCCTAATTAACAATTAACTAATATCTAATTAACAATTTATTAATCTCTAATTAATTACTAATTGATTAATCTTTAATCAAAAAATTCATTAACTTAATTAATCTTTAATCACCAAAGACCTAAATTAACTTTAAAGTAAACCATTTCTTAATCAACTAATATTTACCTTTGAAACTTTACTACTATTACTTTATTTTGAAAACCTTTCGTTTCCTTGCCTTTAAACTTGTTAAAAATTTCATTAAAACTTGCATTTAATTAAGGTTTTAAACTTGTTATTTACTCTGATAAAACCCGAGCCAAAAATAGAACTTCTTTCCCTCGATAAAACTTGCGTACAAACCCGAGATCGACTTCGAGCAAAACACCAACATTCACGATGCTCTCATCTTCACCACTTCCATCAGATACCAGAGGACACGCGTGCACGTGTACATGAGTTCACCGACGTTCTGACCAACCTCGACATCGCCTACAGGTCGCCGATGACCCATACTAACGCTCCGACCACCCAAAAACACGAATCAAACTCGAAAACGAAATCGAGTTACCTCGATCAAACTGGCACAGCAAGCACCACCGGAAAAACTGCCTCAAACTACCGACGCCGACTATCAGCGTTCCGAAACTCCGGCCATACCTTCGCTAGCCTTCCACGCTGCCTTTCCCCCAGTCCGATGACACTCGACTCACCAGAGATGTCGCAGCAACCAGATTTCCGACCTCGATCCATTTTGGGTTTTAAACCCTAAATCTCTATCACGCCATCACCTCGGTGAATTATAAATTTACCGAGGATTTTTCCTGATGATCCCAACCAACTACCAAGCTCCATCCTCAATCACGAGATCCAAAGTTACTCTGATCATCAGAAATTGCCAATAAACCGAAAATCGTTCAATTCACAAATTCTCAGTGAATGCATGTTTAAAATTTTTGATCTTACCTTTAAAAATCATTATTTTCAAAAGCGTTTTTGATGATATAATTTAAATCAGAAAACATGATTCTCGAAATTCCCATATATTTTGTTTTCAACCGTATTTCTTGATTTTTCCGGGAAATTCTTATGTTAATTTTGCTTGAATTTATTTTTAGAGCTTAAAGCATGTTTAAACAAACAAATTTTATTCAGACCCAAAGTCTAACAAGAATCAGAGGAGAAGTAATTGGGTTTTGAACAGGTTTTGAAACCTGGAAACGGATAGAGGCAAATGTGCCTGTAAATCAGACATGCACACCCATCTCTGCATATGTATACATATATTTGTATGCATGCAAACACTTTACAGCTTTATTTCAAACATCATTACAGACAACAATTGATATTCCAGATTTTAAAAGGGTCTACTCACCTATTATTTGTTTTTAAAACAGAGAGCCTATAGAGTTTAACAGAGTGATATAAACTTTTATATACACAGACATTACATATTGCAAACATTGCATTCATATCCAAATATTTCATTATCACACAATCAAGCATTTATCACAGGCAGATCAAGATTTATATATAAATAAAGGGTTAAGAGTTTGCTCACTGTATATTGTAAACAGAGAAGGCCTGAGATGCTTAAAAACTGGAAGTTTGAGCCCTGCCACTAGAAACTGGAATTTGATGTGCTACTATGATTTGAATCATAGCTTGAATCTGATGTTGTTGATTTGATCTTACTTAGCTTCAACTTGAAATTTTGGAGGAGGTTTCGTTTTGAATTGGTGATTTGTTTTATAGGGTTTGAGTTTTGATCTAGTTAAATAATGTTTAACAGATTTGAGTTTTCGTTGTAATGAAAATGAAGAATAGGAAAAGAATTGAATAAAAAGGTAAAGATGTATATATAGACTAAATTAGGATTTATGAAAAATATAAAAGAAAATAAAATAATAAGTGACACTTGTAAGAAAAATAAACATTTGTCATTTGGGCTTGTTAATCTAATTACACATGTTATTTAGAGAGGTTTAAATCTTAACACATGTAACTTGCATGCATAAATAAATTTTTAAATGTTTTAAAAAGCTTTTTATAATTAATTTCCTAACTAATAAATACATATATAAATAAATTCCTTTAAAAAGAAAATAATATAAAACAATCTATATTCTAAATATAATATATCCTCTAATCCAAAATATATTTAAGATATATCTCTATCTTTTGAATTTCAATATTCTAATCCAAATTCAATATTCAATTTAAAAATCCAATTTAAAATCGACCCAAATATATACATTTAAACAAACAAAAATTCAATTTGTTTGAAAATAATAATTTTTTTCCAATTAAATGATTATACCAATAGAATATCAAATAAATATTTATCCGGATATAAATATTTATTCCCTGATTTATCAGTATTTCTATTAATTTACCCAGTTAATTATTAATTAACAGATATTCAAAAATCTGGGTTATCACATTCCTCCCCCCTTAGAATCTTTTCGTCCTCGAAAAGGAACGAAGCCAAAATTTATTATTTACTTATTATCAGATAAATTTCTTGTTGAACATTTTAAACTATAAACTCCCTTTATATTAAAATTTTAAAATATTTTAAAATCTATATAATATTACAAAAATAGTTTTGTATAAAAATACTTTTATAACTCAATGTCTCAACAAGTCCATCCTTGTTCTCACAGAAATTCGGTCATACATTGATCAGACGTCGGACTGAAAATCTATAAGGACTTAGCAAACCTGTTTTCAACACCCAGTGAAAATATTTGGAAAATAATTTATTTAAAATATAGAAAACATTTTTGAAAATAGAGGAAACATTTTTGGTGAGAATGCTCTGGAAATCATCACTCCCATCCATGGTCGCAGTTAACCCGATGGTTACGTTGCTGTCCCGGCAAAATCCACAGATAACTGTAGGTCTCCGCGCTCCTCGATTACGCCATGGAACCCGCTACAGATCGCAGTTATACCCGGGCCTTACGTTGCTATCACAGCACAAACCCATATAACTGTAGGCATCAACGCCACCGAATTTCGCTGCCAAATAATGAAACTTCTCCCACATAGGTCGCAGTCTACCGATATAAAATCAAACGTAGACAGTTGGCTCTCAGCGGCACAAACGACTTTCGCTATGTTACCATAGTGTCACAGTCTACCGATATAAAATCAAACGTAGACAGTTGGCTCTCAGCGGCACACATGACTTTCGCTATGGTCTGCAGTAGATCGCAGTGACATTGAGTTACACTGTCGTCACAGCATAACCCAAATGCCTCTGTGGGCACCAGCCCCTCGACTTTCGCTACACAAATAATCCTCAGGAACTAGTTTATTCCGGACTCCTCACAGGATTTTGATTTTTAAACTTGCTTTTCTTTTGCTTGTTGAATTTTAAAAAGGAAAGAATGTTAAAAACAATTGAATTTTAAAAGAGAAAAGATTTTTAAAATAAATGAACTTCTTATTTAAATCTTATTTAAAAATTAAGCTAAAATATATCTTTATAATAAATAAGAAATTATCCTTGTTATTTAAATCTCAAATATCATTTTCAAAAGTATTAAGTCAAATTACAAATTACATATATCTATTAAAGTTTGAAAATACTTTATTAAATTCAAATCCAATATTCTTTCCATTCCAATATATACAAATATATATATTATAAATGGAAAATAATTTAACATTAATTTTGATAATTACTATATTGAATTTTAATACATAACTTCAAATCACAATATATATATACATATATATTATAATTTGAAAACATAGTTTTATTAAATTTAAAGACTCCCTATTTACAATATATATATATATATATCAATATATATACATTATAAATATAAAACATTTATATAAGTTTTAGAAAGATAAATCTTCCCAATTTAAAATTGTTAGAAAAGATATTTCCAAATTAAAATGTTATTAGTTTTCAAAAGAAATAAATTTGCCAATTAAAAATATTATTAACCTTTAAAATGAATAAACTTGTTAATTTTATAAAATAAAATCAACAAATCAATTTAATTATTAATAATGATTATTAAATTGATATTGCCAAATTTCCGGGATATCACATTCCTCCCCCCTTAAAATAATTTTGTCCCCGAAATTTAAAAGCAAAGATAATTTAATAACCCAGCAAATTTTTAATTTTAAACAGCATCATACATATCAATCATATTCTAACAACCATAGCAAACAATTTAATCAAAAAAATTTAACTATCCAGTCAAAATCTGGATAGAATTTACTCGAGTTTCCCCAAGTATAAATTACAGGGAGACTCGCTCTACAGAAGCTAAAACAACACCACTATAATCCAGAGCTCTTCTCATCTCTAGATCCACCAATCTGAATAGAATATCAGATCACATCCAAGTCCAGCTCAACTCCAAATCCAACTGAACTGCAGATCCCACAACCAGCGATGAATCATACACGTACTCCCTCAGAGATACTTGAAATACAATGAATCCCAGCCATCCAAACTGGCCATTCAATCCTGTAGATCAAAGAACTACTCCTCTCGAGAACACGAGGAAATCCAAAATATCCAAAATACTTCAGCGCTAGCTTTCCAGACTTACCAAATCTTATAGCTTCTTTAATCGGAGAAAAACTTAAACAACTTCCAATCTCCAATTCCGAATTCCAAACTCTGTCTCATATCTGCATAACTCATCAGACGATCCTGGGCTACCTCATCTCTTCCTGATCAGCTCAACCCTTGCTGATGCCTCTAAAAACAAATCTGGACCAAGAACAAAATGATCTCTAGATCCTATCAACAATATGATCTTTCCAAAATCTGCTGAAATCCAAACTTGAAAACTAGATCTGACCAATCCATTTCCAAAAATTTCTGAGCTACTACACCAACTCTTCTTTTTCTAAGAACTATCCTACTACCAGACTAACCACCGGTATCGCTGCTGAACCAAGTTGATACGGAACTCAACTCCAAATGCAAACAAACTTCTACTTCCTTGAAAACATCCAGAAAATTTCTGACTACTTCAGTAGCTCCTATTTCCACATGAGAAATTTCAATCCCAAACAAAAGATTACCCAAGATAAATTCCCAAACTAATCGCAAGTCACTTTTGCGTTACAACCTACTTCAGATTTCAAAGAAACTGTTCTCTCTTTACCAATTAGAAGAGCTTTAAGCTTTTCCAAACAAGGTTAACCCTTCAAAAAAGCTTTCACCATCTGCCTGGACTGTTGATAGAAGAACCACCAAGATTCCTGAACCATCGGAGAAACGGGCCACACTGCTGCTTCCAAACTCTATCTCTAGGACACTACTAAGCCAAAGATCCCCTCGTCAGCACACCGAACACTTCGAGCTGTACTGCTACCATAGTTAACCAAAAACTTCTAATCCAAAGGCTTCTCAAAACTAAAACCATCAACAAACCTCTCAACGAATCTCCGAGATGGAAGACATCCAAAAGAAACTCGGGCTCCAAACCAATCGCCGATAACTTACTCTTCTTAAGGGAACAATGAGACCATGTCCGAAGAACAACTAATCGACCTTAGTCCCATACTTCCAAACAGATAAAACTCTCTTACTCGATATCAAAGAATTCCTATACAGCCGAGTCTTTCCTATGGTAGACATCAACTGTTCCTCCAATACCTTCTTAATCTTGCTCCAAAAAGAATACCTCCTTTGGGAACATCCATAGATACTGTGTCTTATCACACAGCTACTCCTTCCTGAAGTCGCCAAGCTACCATCACTTACTTCTGCACAACTGATAGATTCAACTCTAGAAAATCTGCTCACCCGAGCTCAACCAATCTTATACTCCAATAATGGACTCCGAATCTTGAAAAAGATTTCCTTCAGAGATCCGAGAAATCCTTACACCATACTGCCAAACTTACTCGAGATGGTATTAGGTCTACAGTCTCGACATATACACTTCCAACCTCAACTCTCAAACTTCAATCATTGGTAATTGTGTTACACACACTACCACCTTATCTACCTTTATAACTTATATTGGAAAACCCGAACAGGTAACCCAATAAATAGGTAGAAATACATAAATATATATATTTAAAATGATATATTTTTTTTTATATAGAAATTATTTCTGGGTAAAATTATTTCATCTACCTCTTTAAAACAATATTGTGTCCGTTAGCCTGGTTCAAGTGTTTAGAGATCCCTATCAATAACGTTAGCTACTCGTATTGACCAGAATCCATATACCACTCAACCGATCAATTAACACAATATAAAACCATTTTTATATAACTAACAATTACGCGCTCTCAAGATAGACACCACTTCAGAGCCTAGGTATTCACTCAACCTACAGCTCTGATACCAAATGTAACGACCCGCCTTCCTATGCCCAGGAAAACGCATCGTTATGAAGAAAGAAAGGGATAGAAGAAGAAAAGAAAGAAAAGAAGAAAGAACAACAACATCAGATACTCACAACGGAACGAATGAAATATAATATATTACATATAAATATTTCATAAATACATATAAATGACTTAAATGAATTAATTAAAAACAAGATTAACACTTGTAAGCATATTAAGATGGTGTGAAGACATTTGTAAAAATAAGTGTATAGGTGTAAACTAATTAACACCTAAGAGGACAAATGTCCACATTTCCTTTTGAGAATTAAAATAAATAAATAATATATGAAAGAAGATCTGATTTTACTTTTCAGCTAAAATTCATTTTTCTTCACTCTTCAACTAAAATACAATTCGAATCAAAAGAAAAGATAAACCTGGAAATTAAAATTCAAAGGAAATGAAGATCTGGAAATTCAAAACAAAAAGAAGATCAAGGCAATTTCAAATAGCAGTTTCAAAATCTTCAAAACAACCTGAAGATCAGAGGAATAAAACAACAAGCTTCAATTCAAAGATCAAACTGCAAGTTTAAAATTCAACAAGCAAAAGAAAAGCAAGTTTAAAAATCAAAATCAGTCTGGAAATCAAACATGCAAGCCTGGAAACAAAACTGTTCTCTGTTTTATCATGCCTGGTGAGTAAATGAATTTTAAAAACAGTTTTAAATCTTGGATTTCTACTTGTTCTTGTGAATGAACATCTTCATGTTATCTGAATACTTGAATTAAAATTGGATGCATGCTTGAATTATGCATTTTTGAATGTCTGTGTAGTTTACATAGTCTCTGTGTGATATTAACAGATATCATTTCCATAATAAAATCAATAACTCCATTTTTAATTTGAATTTGCTTATGATTTGTAAACAAAAGATGTTTGAAATCATGTAATCTTCCTTCTAAAAATAATTATAGGTTTTAATAATGGATATTTAGTTCAAATTTCAAAATTTACAGTAAATATCTTTATATGGGTCAAAAATTAATTAAATCAATTTTAAGTTTGAATTGCATAATTGAATTCAGAATGCTAAATCATGAATTTTGAGATATGAATCATGATTTCTAGTTTGGTAATTAAAGAGAATTTTGGGTTAAACTGTTTTGGACATTTTGACCAATCTGAGGCGAACGACGACGAACTGGAAGTCGTGGTTGAGTTTGAAGGTAGATGGTATGATGGAGTTCATCGGAAAAATAGTGGAGTGATTTATTGTTGATCGTGATGGTGGGAAATCGTTAGGATAGGGTTTTATTTCCTGTGGTTGACGTTGATGATCGAATGGATTTCGCGACAACATGAAACGATCGGAGGCGACCGCGTATTGATTTGGAGATGCGAGGAGACGTGGCGGAGCTACGGGGGAAGGTGACGAGGAGTCTCGAGGCAGGGATCACCGGCAGTGGTCGTTTTCTGGTGATATGCGTTTTAGAGCTGATGGGATTGAGAGCTCGAATTCGATTTTGTTCGAATCGTGTAAGTTGGGTTGGTCGATCGTGATGCTAAGGTCGAAGTCGAGTTGCTGGAGCACTGAACGGAGTTCGCCGTCGATCGATTATGTCGTGCACGTGCACGAGCACGTTATCGTGCATCTGAAGGTTGGGATTTGGGGGAAGAACGCATTGGCTCGGGTTTTCACTCGAGAATTTTCGAGTTTTACTAGAAGCAGGATGTTTGTGGGTTGGCCGTGAGTGTTGCTTCGAGTTTTCCACGATTTTACTCGGGTTAGTGGTGAGTTGGTTTTAAGATAATGGAACAGTAATTGTTTTAAGTTAAAGAAGTTTGATATTTGTAATGTTCTGAGTTTTAAAGACAAAGTTAAACAAGTTTAAAATTGTAAAATAAATGGTTTTCAAAATAATTGTTTTTAACAAGTTTTAAATATTTAAATAGATAAGTTTTGAAAGGGTAGATTAGTAGATTTTCAAAAATGCTTTTTGTAGTAAAGTTAATTTAATAACTTTGGAAGTTTAAAGATTTGAAAGTTGAAGTAGAAGTTTATAATGTTTTAATTATAATTGATTTCTAAAATGTTTTATTTTAAATAAGTTTAACGATAAGGATTTAGTAAATCAATTATAATAAGGATTTATCTTAAGTAATTAAGAGTTTGATTTATTAAAGATAATTAATATGGGAAGATAATTAAATTGTTGGTCAATCTAATTTACTTAATTTAGATAATGATTTTTCTTAATTAAGATCTTTAAGTATAAATAGTTAAGAAATTATTTAATTAAATTTAAATAATTAGTTAAATAATTAACTAAGTAATTAATTAGTGATTAATTAAAGATAATCACTTATAAATTAATTAAGTGTAATTACTGAATGAAGTAATTAAGGAATAATTACTGAATGTAATTAAGTAAAAGGAAATTATTTAATAAAGTAATTAGAGGATAATTATTTTATTAAATAGGAAGTGATTAAGAGTTAATCACCTAGTGTTATTAAGTAAATAATTTATTAAATTAAATTAATTAAAGGATTAAGGATAATTAATAAGGTAATTAATTAAAAGTAATTAATTAAGGAAAGTAATTAAGGGAAGTTAATTACTGGATTAGATTAATCAAAGGTAATTAATAATTATGGATTAATTAAGAATAATTACTTAATGTAATTAATAAAATAATTAAAGATGTAATTAGGAATCATTAGTTTATAATTAATTAATGATATGATTAAGAGTTGATTAATTTAGATTAATTAATCAAATGATAAGTGATTAATTTTAATTAATTAGGGATTAATGTAATTAATTATAATTAATTAATTAATGAAGTAATTAAAGGTTAATTACTGTATTTGATTAAGGATAATTAATTTGTGAAATTAATTAAAGTTAATTACTTAAATGTAATTAAAGTATAATTAATCAAGGTGATTAATTAGGTGGATAGGTAGAGAAAGATTAATTAATTTATTTGTAATTAATTAATGATTATATAAGTAAGATTTATAATGAAGTAATTAATTTAATTTATTTTAAATTAATTAAGAGATGAAGTAATTAATTTAATTCACCTTAAATTAATTAAAGATAGAGATAGTTAATTTAATTCATTTTAAATTAATTATGTTGTGATTAAGTAAATCATTGCTTATATAAGAATGGATGACATTGATTGTCTTGAATGGATGTAATCTCAGAAATGAGATAAGAAATGTTGTGTAGTATGAATGCTTGGTTGCATTATGATGGTAATATAGATTAACTATTGTGATGTTGATATGGATTACCTATTTGGTTATGAATCATTTGTTTATTTGATAATGTGATTATCAATTGTGATTTGTGAATTTTTCTATCTCTATGAATATAGATAAGTTAAATTGTTTAAACCTTTAAACAACTTGGCCTTAAAAGATACGTTTTGGATTTCGATGAGACCGGGATCGGGTTTCCGTATACCGGATTTCCAGGTCTGGAGACCCGAATACCACATCGATCCAAATTAACGATAGGTCGTGAATCTCAAGTGAAGATGAAGATTTAGAGTGCAAGGGTTATTGTCGTTAACTCTGAGGGTGATTCCAAAACGAGTGTAACGAGATAATGCCTTTGGTTTCGTTCGAACCCGGAACGAACTTATATGGATTGAATGCTTTCAGTACATCGTCAGGCGGACGATGAGCATTCTAAGTGATATGTTCTGATTAAAGGTAATCGTAACCTCAAGCCTCATCAACCGGGAATGGCTAAAACAGGGGAGGTGCAGCAAGGCTTCGTGGGTAGCACCCACTGAGAGCAAGATAGATCCCTGTCTAGAGGTCCCTTTTCTTTTATTCGGCTTAGTGTGTGGTTAGTCGCGCCAACTACGGGATTGTCTTGTTCGGGATTATCCAGTAAGGGATGGTTCCGGCTTTGTGTTGCAGGGGAGCGGGCGTACTCCTCGGTACGGTGATCTAGGCCACGTACTGTGACGGGCGGTACCCCAGTAGCCCTGCCATTGTATGGAATCCAAACTCCAATAAGTGCCGTACGTATTAGTTGTGCCCAACTATGTTGGAATGTGAGATGTAAGCATTTCAGCTATTTCTGTATTTTACTTGAAAACCCTAGACCCTATTATAATACAATCGGATTTCCTATCAAATGTTTTAGTTAGCGTAAGGTAAAAACTTACCCATGTTTATTTGTGGGGAGTCTTACGTGATACTTTTGTTTTCAAAGGTTTTCAAAGTTAAGCAATCTAACTGTTTACTCACACCAGACCCATGTCTGACCCAAGTGTTTATTTTCTGTTTTATTAAACTTTTGGGTACTCAATATTGTATTGAGTAGTCGAGGGATTCAGGTTAGCTTTGACGAATTCTGGAGGAGATTTGGAGCAGGTGGCTTCAGCGTGTAGATATATTATGGTGTTTCCGCTGTGTTTGTATTGAGTCTGTATCTCTGTGATGTTTGAGATGTATGATAGACAGGTGTTTATAACTGTCTAATATGAGATGTATAAGTTGTATAACTCTGATGTATATGATACTATGTAATATTTTATGTGATATATTATATTTCATTCGTTCCGTTGTGAGTATCTGATGTTGTTGTTCTTTCTTCTTTTCTTTCTTTTCTTCTTCTATCCCTTTCTTTCTTCATAACGATGCGTTTTCCTGGGCATAGGAAGGCGGGTCGTTACAAATATCCTGATTTCCAATGTCTAAAATTCAGGGTCGTTACAATCTTCCCCCCTAAAAAGAATTTCGTCCCGAAATTACAAGTCAAGAAGAATGCTCCAATACCCGTTTATCATTTTACCAAAACCAAACAGTTTTATCAAATTTTCAAACCAATCTTCTTTTTATTAAAGATCCATTATTACTTTAACTAATTTTCCAAAATCAACCATAAGTTCCAAATAATATGGGTTTCTTAACAATTCAAATTTCATTTCAAATTCAAATTTTTTTAATATCCAAAATTTCTCAAAAAAAATCTAACTCTCTAAATTTTCGAAAAATTTCGCCAGCGTCTCCTTTGCGCGGCTAGCTCAGTACAGCTACAAAATGTCCCTACAAACTCCCAAATTCCAATAGAAAACAAAATGCCAAGCGGCTAGACAAAAACCCAATCAAATTTCATACTGAAATTCAAACACATACCTTTTGTTGAGAAATTCAAATTTATCTTCGAAATCTAAATCCAATTCCATTTTCCTTAGCCTTTACAATCCCTGTATACTTTATTTAACAACAATTTCCAAATTTACTTATTGGATTCCAAATACCCATTTACTTTAGAATTTCATTCTTCATTTCTTAAGTTCAATATAAATATTTACATGCTTCTTATATTTATTTTCACTTCACAAACAAAGTTATATATTCATTTCCATTCAACTTTGCATTTTCAATTCCATTTGAATTCAATTTACTTCATTTTAGATATTGAATTCTATTTACCTTATCTCAAATTTAATTTGAAACCACTTGTCGTTAAGTGAAAAATTTCAAAAATTCCAAATTTTTCTAACTCCCAAAATTTTCAAAAAAAATTGGCGGAGTCTCCTTTGTACGGAGGAGCTTTTGCAATTTGACAAAAGATATAAATATATATACATCAACCCACTCGGTCGGAAAAGCAAAAACAGTTCATATTTCCTATTTTGTATTGCGTAAGCGTACCTTTATTTAGCATTTTAAGCAAAGCGGTTATTTTTAAGCATTTGTGCAACCCAAAATGCAGCCAAACGGCTTCCAAAAACCTGTACTTACTCAATTTAAATATGTAAGTGACAAATATAGGAAATCTATTAACATTTCATTTATTTTCAATAGCAAACACATAGATTTCATAAGCAATACATCCAAATTATTTTCATTAGCAATTTATATGGTTTCAATACAAATTAAATTTCTTTCATCTAATTCACATACCATTTCTATTCAATTCAAGTGATTTACAATGCACTTTCTTACATTCAATTCATTTTTAAGCGAAACAAATTCATATCCATTTCAATTGATTCAAAATCAATTTTTTTTTTATTTCTATTAACTCATAGAATTTTATATGATCTCGTTTACGTCAAATGACAACCATTATTATGCAAATTCAATGATATTCACTTAATAGAATATCCATTCTAGTTTATAACTAATTTAAATTGATACCAACTCAAATTATTTTAATTCCATTTCATTTCCAATTGATTCCATTCAACTTAATTTACATTCCATATTCACATTCATTTCATTTGAAACCATTTCACAATTTCTAGTTTAATCTTCATTAATTTAGAATATTTTCTCAACTCCAAATTCTACGTAAGAATTTCATCATTTACTTCTTTAGTTCAATATCAATATTCTATATAGTTTCCATATTTACTTCCAATTCACCATTTTGGTTAATAACCACTTATATTTAAACTGGATTTCATTATTCAATTTCCAATTCATTTATTTACAAATGTAACCTCATTTGTTCATACACAAATTCACACTACCAATTTCATTCCATTAATGAATTTTATTTTCAAATATTTGCCTAGAATTATACTTCAAATTATAAATCACATTAACAATTTACATTTACAAATCCCATTCATATATGAATTCATTTCCTTATACTTTCAATTCATATTTATAAATTTCATTTGTTAAATGAATTTATCTCCAAATCTTTGGTTATACCATTATTTCTTATTCAATTTCCATTTAACAATGATAATAATTCAATATTATCACTTCCTAACAACCAAGCATCCATATACTATAATAATTCATAGAAAATGATTTCTTTTCTATACAAAAATAGTTTTGGGCAAAATTATTTCATTTACCCCTATTTTAAAACAATACCGTGTCGGTTTATCTTGTTTAAGAGTTTAGAAATCCCTATCGATTATAGTTGGCCAGACTGCATCGACCAGAATCTATAAACAATCAACCGATAAGTCAACACAATACAAAACAAAATTTTGTATTCACTAACAAATACGCGCTCATAACTATTATTACACTCACACTCATTCTAGAGTACTACTGACTCTATCTCTAATGAGTAACACCCAACAGAGCCAGGGTTGTCGCTTAACCAACAGCTCTGATACCACATTGTCAAGACCCGATTCTTCGACTTTCGAAAATCGACATTAATACGTCCACTGAATCAACTACCGAACAATCAAATGCCGGAAAACCGAACCCTGAGGGTTTAAAAAGAAGAGGTAGAAGAAGACAGAAAGAAAGAAAGAAGAAACAACAGAAACAATATCAGAATCTCACATATCGCAGCGGAACAACATATAATAGATCAATAAATAATCTTTAAATCAAGAACTATATCAGTTTGTACATTACATCATCAGAGTCAATATTCAACACAATACATCAATGGACAGTTATATAAACTTGTCCTCATACAGAATACACAGTGGAATAATAATATCATATACAAGTGATACGCCTCACCATCCAGCTCGCCACTTGAGCTCCAAAGCCTCCTGAAATCCAGAATGACCTGATAACCTGACTCTAGGCTGCCCGTGTGGAAAATTATGGACACCCAGAGTTTAGGAAAGGAACAATAAACTCCAGGTCAGTCATGGGACTGGTATGAGAACTTAAAACAGTTTATCTTTAAAACAAACAACAAAGGAATTTTAAACATTGAAAACCGCATTGCTTTTAGAAAATGAAACTACCATAAGACCTCCCACCACACACACAATGCAATCGCAGACTTGGAGGAGATTTCTTCTTATGATTGTCAAACATGCTTACTACGCAAGAAAAACTCTTTTGATATTATTACTAGTGCATAGTGTACCAAATCATTTCAAAAATACAATATTAATCTTAGCCAGCATAGGTACCATTATATTATGCCTGCTATAGCTGCCGCCTGAGGAGACAGGTTATACAAATTGCAATCATAAAGGGCTCGTATTGTTTCTTTGGATTTTCCAACAAATGGTCAGGCTAAGGAACTTCCTACTGCCACATGGGTACGCCTCTGGCGGGACGTCCCGAGAACTAACTAGCTCTCTGCCAACACAAGGCCGGGTTACCTCTTACACTAGGTAACTACTACACGAATATGCCACCCCCCGGTCCTTTGGGACCTTTATCCGAGGCGCCTCAACAAAACAAAAATCATACAGTAAATGAGATTGGAGTAACCACATAGGTTAAATACCAGGGCTCCATACCTGATACCACCCTTTTCCAGAAGGAAATGACATACCCTAAAGGGAGCGACCCTCATAACCTTGCCGCATCATTCCTGTTTCGACCATTTCCGGTTTGTGAGGTTCGATGAGGTCTCGTCCACAAAGCTATGCTTTTTCACAAAGCCATGCTTTGATCACAAATGATCAACAAATGATCAGCAACACTCAACATGCCACACTACCAAATTGGGAGTATATCACTGATAACCTTCAACTACATAACCTCTGAGCTCGTACGTCTCAGAGAAGGGTGTTAAGCTAAGATAATAAATTCTCCGCCACCAACAGAAATGTATTTGAAAGAAATCGGCTTTATATCTCAAAATGTAATGTCAGACGTGTAACCGTACAAGTCTGTTCCGGGTTTGAACAGAACCGAAGGCACTTCCGAAGAAGCCCTTGCAATCCGGGTATTCACAATCCCGATCGAACTTCCCATCACAAAGGAAATATCTATACCATAGCTAACGGTGCAGAGACAATCGATACGTCATCCTATCGTTTTCACAAATACCCGGTCTTCACCACCGGTCTTCAATGCGATCCATATCGTCGTATCACTTATTCGGAATGGGTTATATGACACAAAGGTCCTCTCCCGGCTAATCCGAATAGTGAGTACAATATTTCAAAACATATGGATATTGGAATTTCAATTAAGTCACAACTTATTACTCAAACCCTTTCCTTTAAATGGTTTAAACAAATTACCATTTTAAATCTTTAAACAAAAAGATTTACTTCACAAAGTTTACCCAGTTTCACAAAGATTCATTCACAGATTTTCAAATCAATTTCCATTTCAATTGGATTAACTCATCCAACCTTTGAATCAAAATTCGATTCATAGCTTTCAAAACAATTTAATTTCAAATAGAATCCTTTTTACTCAAATTGGAAATTCATTCCTAACATGAAAGCTTTTATTATTTGAAAACAAATAGTTTTCGTTTCGGAAAAATCTGATTTCATTTATACAAGTTACGGTCTTTGGGTTAATTCAAATTTCCACAACAACACTTTTTAAAAAAATGGTTTAAATTCATATAAACACCCTTTTACACTTGTATAATCCTTTTAGACCAGAATTCCCAAATTCTTGAATTCAATTTCGAATATTGAATTCCAATTTAAATCAAATTATTCGAATTTCAATTTTATTAAGTTATTTAAAATAACTTTTATTTTTGAAACTCATTTTCAAAAACTTTCAATTCTAATTCCAAAACTAATTTGGATTCAAAAATTCAATTTTTAGAATTGTCAAAAATCTGTGACTTAACCGATTTCCACGTGAAATCCACATTTGTGTGTGTATGGTGTAGTCCAGGGGTTTAACACAATAGTGCAACAACATCCAACCATCACAGATCAGAACACAGAAATATAGTTGATAAGCGGTATAAACTATAACGCTTATCTTTAATTCACAGATCACAAATATTCATATCATAGATAAATAGATCACAAATCACAACACAGAATAGGATATATCACAAAGCATCGCATATTTGGGATATCAAATAATTCAACATCCAATACGATTCAAACATCCATAAGTAGGATTACTTTAATTATCTGACTAATTTAAATCAGGTAAATTTCTATGAATAAATTTTACTAGTTATGGTAAATTAATAATTAATTAATTACAAAAACATTTATTAAATTATCCTTTAATTGATCATAAATTAACCCTTAATTAATAACTAATACTTAATTAATTATCCTTAATTAATTACCAAAACCGATAAAATTTCCTTATAAATTTCCAAAGTTATTTCCTTTTTTAAAATAAATTTCTTTATCTCTTCAAATCTATTTAAAAATCCAACTTTTAAATAAATTCTTCAACTTATAAATAATATTTTCGAAATCCATTTATTAAGCCCTTTTTCCCGAAATTTGAAATTTTATTCAATATGGTTTTAAAAAAATAACTTTATCTTTTAAAACTCCTTTTTAATTTATCCAATTCTCAAAAATAAATTCTTAAAATTTCAAAAATCCAATTTTTATTTATTTCCGGTATCAAACGATACCAAAAATATATTCGGCTAAACCGTAGCCTTCAACAATTTCAATCACAAAGATAATCACACAGCATATGAAACAAATTCATACAATATATGAAACAAATTCATATAATTTGAGGAATCCAGTTGGATCCCTCCAACCTGCTTCCCTGCATCCACAGATGTTAGCACAACAATTAAATACCCATTCCACTTCGAGGTGGAATAGCGCGGTATATGGAATTTATAAAATATCATCCGCTATTATGCGGCACATAAGGTCTCATCCGCTATATAATGCGGGAAATCAACAACTCCAATATATATATATATATACACATTCCAATATATATATTGCTATATACTACTATATATACTATCATAATCAGGCAATCAATCAATAACTGCAATTCAATTTTAATTTGAGTGAGAAGATCTCACCTTGCTTTTATTTTGCAATCCATTTCCATTCCGACTATTTCTTCACAGTTTTAAACCTTGTAAAAATATTTATACAGTTTATTAATATTCGAAACAAATCGAGTAATCAACTATCATTTATAAATTTTAATTAACTAAAGATTTGGTTTAAAACTGATTGACTTTAACAAATTTTCTTTAGTAACGGAAAAAATTGATTAACCAGTTAAACAAATTATTTCCTTTTAGAAACTCATATACACTTATAAAATAATCCATATGGATTTCATAAAAAATCTCATCTACATAAACTTTCAACATAAAAAAATTCCTATATATATATATATATATATATTTCCTTACTGTAATATTATATGTGATATATCCATATATACGTGTTATCAAATTTTAAATTGAATCATATACCTCATTGCAATTGCGTACAGTAAACTCCGGCAAGTCTCTGACCTCACTCACGATCATCGCCGATGCCCGAAACTTGAACTCGAGCCTCTGACCACACTGCATATCGAACGAAACCCTAGCTCCGGTCGATCGACTCCTCTAGTGCCGACGCACTTGAACTTCACCCAACGTCGGCGATTTTCTCGCGCGCTCCACAATGATCAAAATCGGCCTCGCCGAGCTCGTGCTCGAGAACTCATGTGCCCCACGCTCTTGCGCCACTGGCCACCATCCACGCGCATGGCACTTCGATCGAAGTTGAACCCTAACTGAGATGGGAAATCGCGATCGCACCCCTTTCCTTGACTGCCACGATTTTGTACACCCCTCCACCAGTCGATGAATCGCGAAGCCCTCATATTTGAAGTCGAGTTCGATCGCAGTTCGCCATGTTTCCGCCCTTTTTTTTCTTTTTCTTTTTGAAAAGAACGAAGTCGATTTGAAATTTGGTGATTTCTGAACTAGAGGAAGAGGAGATATTTTTTTGATTAGCGTGGACGAAATCGATTTTTTTTTCTGCCATTATTTGATTTGAACGAAGAAAAATATTTTGTTTGTAAATGAATTTCGTTTGAACGAGACTAATAGATTTCTTTCTTTGGAAAGAGAGAAGCGTGCTCTGAAAGGAAAAGAGGAAACACGTGAAGAGGAATCAGTGATTTGAGGGAAGAACGGCTGATATGATATGTTTTTGACTGGAGACAAATATAATTATATTATTTAAATTTTAAATTCAAATCGACTCGAAAACGAAGTTAAAAATTTCGACTTCCTATCAAGGCATGCGCTAGGCGTTCATAATGTTATACGCCTATTCCAAACACAATGGAAAAGGTTTCGGCTCCAAATTCGATCGTATGGAGAAAATAGTTTTTTGGACCCAGTTATTGTATTAAATTTCGATTTAATTTCAGCGCGTTTGCTTATCGTATGACCAAACGATCACTCCAAACATTACGAAAATTGAAATCCGATAATAATACAATATTACAGATCTAATGGAACTGGTTTCATCGAATTTCGAGACTGTGCCTCGGAAGGCTATTTTTAAATTCAATTTAAACGATAAAATTCAAAACTGAACAAAACAGTTTCAAATTCAATTCTGAAGCTTTTATTATCTTCAGTATTATTAATATAAATTTTCTAAGCCTTCAAATTATTTTTAACAGTCTTAAAACCGAAGATTCAATATTTTTACCCAACTTCAATAATTAAATTCAATAATTTAATTACCAAATTCATTCTAATATTTGAATTTCAAATTAAACTAACTTCCAGATA
The DNA here is from genome assembly GCA_030737815.1 of Allium fistulosum. Taxonomy (NCBI): domain Eukaryota; kingdom Viridiplantae; phylum Streptophyta; class Magnoliopsida; order Asparagales; family Amaryllidaceae; genus Allium; species Allium fistulosum. Next base: position 1,057,791,316 of record CM060907.1, read on the forward strand.
TTTAAAATCAATTAAATATCCTAATTTCCAATGTCAAAAATTCAGGGTCGTTACAAGAACAAATTTTGTTTTGGAAATTCCGAAGGGAAATTGTTTTGGATAAAAACCATGTTTGATTTAAATTTAACAAGTGTGATTTGGAATATTTGAGATTTCAAAATGATTTGAAATAAATACCGGGTATTTAAAAATTCTAGAATCCTTATTTAACTAATTTAGAGATAATCAGGAAATAAGTTATATACTTATAAATTGAAAATGATTCTAGAAAAGAAAGAAAAATATGGAAAGTGAATTTTGGAATAAATTCTAACTTGAGTAAGTCAAAATGGATGAAATTTAACTTGAGCTAAGTTAAATAGAGTTGTATTGGAAATGATACCGATCGGGATTGTGATAAAATTAAATAGAATTCAATTTAAGTTAAGTTGAATAAATAAATTTCAATAGCTTATAAAAATTGAAAGTCATGAAAAAAAATATACTTGGACTATAAATAAGTGTATAGTCTCGAGTTAAAAATAAAATAGGAATATACTCGAGTATAGAGTTGATGGAAATGTGAAAAAAATAAGTTTTTGTGACTTATAAAATTGAAAATTAAATTAGGAAACCCAAAATAAATAAATAAAAAATTTGTTTGATATTTTGATAAGGGGAATAAATTCAAACTTGAATTATAAAAATGAGTTGAGCTCAAGAAAAATTAAACAAAGTGATTTTTTTGAAATAAAAATCAAATATTGAGTTATAAATTAGTAGTGAACTAATTAGCTAAATAAATTAGTTAATTGAATGTGTTAACGGAATTTAACTTAGTTAAATAAAATTGGATTGTTAGTTAAAAATGGATTTTTGAAATAAAGCTTGAGTAATAAATACAATTCGACTTGGATTGTATGAGAATTAAATTAAATCAGAAACGTGTCGAATAAAATAGAAAAGGGATTGAAATGATGATGGATTGAGTTTTAAATAAATTCAATGTGACCGTGAATAAATTGGATATGGCCTTGAATATTATTTAAATGAAGTCGAGAATGAATTCGAGTATGAAATTTAAATTGAAGTGAATAAAATGAATGAACTAGTTAATTAATTAGTAAATGAAATGGAAGTTGATTGCAAATGAAAATGAACTTAAGTTGTATGGTCAAAATGAATTAACTTAAGTTAATAATTTTGAATAGAAGCTTGACACAAATAAAATTTGTAAAATGGCCATTAGATAAAATAGCATGGAATGTTACCGAGTTAAATTAGATGGATTTGAGTGTACAAAAAGTGAATTGAATGGAATGCAAAACGAATTGATCGAGAATCAATTAGGAATGGAATAGAATTAAAAATAAAATGAGTTGGAATCAAATTAAAGTAGTTATAAACTAAATGGATATTCTATTAAATAAATATCTTCAAGTTTGCATGGAAATAAATTAGTCGTTTGACGTAAACGGAAGTAAATAAAAATCCATGAATTAATAGAAGTGAATAAATTGATTTTTAATCAATTTGGGATGAATATTAATTTGTTTAGTATTAATGTAAATTGAATATAAGCAATTTGGTTGTAAATCATTCCGAATGGAATGAAATGGTATATGGATTGGTTAAAAGCAACTAAAATAATATCAGAACCTTATAAATTGCTTATGAAACATTGTTTAGCATACATTGCTTATGAAAAGCATGAGTTAACTAGTTAATTAAATGAAATGTTATATTAATTTCATATATTTGGTACTTACGTGTTTAAATTGAGTAAGTACAGGTACTTGGAGCTGTTTTGCTTGACTTTGATTGCACGAATTGCTAAATAAATAAGCAGCTTGCTAAAAATGCTAAAATAAGGTACGTTTTCGGATTAAATATCGTAAATTATAAAATATTGATATATATTTTTGTTTTCCGACCGTGTGGGTCGATGTAGATATATTTATCTCTCTTGTCATATTGCAAAAGGCTCTCCGTACAAGCGAGACTCTGCCAAAAAATTTCGTAAATTTAGCGTGTTAGAATTTTTTTTAATTTTTTAATTTTTGGAAATTTTTTGTTAACGACGAATTGATTTCAAATTGAAATTGAAATAAGAGTTTTGGGTTTAAAATTGAAAATTAGTTGTTTGGATTGAAGGTAAAAGATTAGGAAAGTGAAATATTGAATTTTCACTAAGTGAGGTTTGGATAAATTAATGGGTTCAGAGCATTTTTCTGCCTTAGCAATTTTGGGGACGAAATTCTTTTAAGGAGGGAGGAATGTAACGACCTGGATTTTTCGACGTTTGATTTGGAATATTTAAATGGTTTAAATATTGAATTTGAATTATAGATTGATTTTGAATATGGAAAATTTGGGTTTATTTATAGAATAAAATCAGAATTTAAATATAGAGATTTATTGAATAATTTAATTATTGAATTTTTATAATTGAATATTGGTTAAATTTTTGTATCTTGACTTTTAAGCCCGATAAAAATAATTTAAAGGCTTTTAAAATTTATATTAACAATAATGAAGATAACAAAAGTTTTAAAATTTAACTTAAAAGAGATATGTTCAATTTTAAAAATAGTTTGTTTAAATTGACATTTATAAATAACCTTCCGGGACACAGTCTCGGAATTTGACGAAAACAGTTCAATTGGATCCATAATAGTGTACTATTATCAGATTTCAAATTCCGTAGCGTTTGGAGTTATCGTTTGATTGTATGGGATATAAACGCGTTGAAATTAATATCGAAATTTAATATAATAATTGGTTTCAAAAAGCTATCTTCTCCATACGATCAAATTAGGACTCGAAACCTTTTTCATTGCGTTCGGAATAGGGGTATAACATTATGAACGCCTAGCGGCAAGTCTCGACAGGAGGTCGAGATTTTAAGCTACGAATTCGAGACGACTCAAATTTAAAAAAAAATATCTTATATATAAAGCGAATACTTTCCCTGGTGAAGTCTTTTTCGAACTGATGAAACTTCCCTTTATTCAATGACAAGGCAGCAAAACTATTGCACGTACTGACTGGGTGTAGCGGTAACTACCCATGTTCGCTAATAACTGCAATACCCCATTATCTGCATTTGTTTCCCCACTCCAATATCATCGTTCTTCCTCTAGAAATCTTACGCCTCATAATACCAGTGGAAATAAGAAAACGGAGGAAACAAAAAAAATGGAAAATATGAGAGAAAAACAAATCAATCTCGCTTCTCATTCCTAGATACTTTTACTTAGGTATGCTGCCGCCACTTCTTCTCATTCCTCTTCTTTTTCCCTTTTGATTGTTGAATTGGGAACGTGATTCTGACCTGAATCTCTTTTGGTTTTGTTTCAATTCGATGTTCGACTTCAAATCACGATTCAAATAAATGGTGGATGATCGGAATACAGTGTTTCTTCATATTAGATATACAACCACTTCTAGATTTTCATGTTGGATCTTCAATCAGTGAGGCGATTCATTTTGAATCGGCTTGGTTGACAATCCGAACTGCTAGAGGCCACTCCTCTCAACTTCTTTCATGTAAGGAAAATTTTGAGTTATTGGTTAAAAATTTTGATTTTTACATTGAAATTTTGATTTACCATATTTATAGATGCTTTTTAGGGATTTAGTTGATGAATTTGTGAACGAGCTGTACAACTTAACCATGATTTGGCTAAACTTCATATTGCTCTTCAAAACTTTAATTTTACTTCCAGTTCAAAAAAAATTAGTTTAATGTTTTTTTGGTAAATAATGACTAGAAAAGATACTTGCTCATTACTCAATTCTCTTATTTTTTTCTATAATTCTTTTTAGTTGATATACTCAATGATATTAGAGATTTTGACTCCTTTTTTCTATCTCTTCATAGGTATACTTTGATCACATCGTTCAGTTTAAGAACTACTAAAGTACCCTCAACAATAAGGATCTGGCCAGAGTGAAGAAAGATACAATATAAAGTTATCTATACTATATTATTATTAGTGAGTTCAATTTCAAGCTCACACAGGCCCCCTTGAAATTTGGCAACTGAACAGTCTTTAATCTATATTTCTTTCTTTTATTCTTCCTAAGCGTCACATTCTTCTTCTCATCTCCGTAATTGTAGGAAAGCCCTAAATATTGCCATTTCCTGCACACGTTCTCTCTTCCTTCACCCATTTTCAAACCTAAATCGTTTTTCCTCTACCCTATCTGTTTTCTAACCTATGACCTAAATCTTTTTTTGTTTAACCTAAGTCATCATTATTCCCCAATTTTCCAACCACAGCCATGCCCAAATCTCGACGATGCAGAATTTCCATCCTGAAGCGTGGGCCTGCTTTCGTCCTGCTTCCCATAGGAGACGATTGATAATCAACATCGATATTGGATACCGCTACCCACAAGTCGCTTCTAGATCTAAGCCAGGTAATTAACGATGAGGTAATTTAGCTTAAGACAAATTATGCTTGCAATTTCTTACATGATATTAACTATAGTTAAGTTATGAATATTATGTATAATTATATTCATATCTGAGATTCACTGCAACTATTTCTCTTCTTTCACCTCCAAACAGGGTGATTCTATATTTATTTTTGTAATTTGATTTTTGCAAATGATTAAAAGGTTTTAATTTATTGATTTGGAGTTGGAAAGTTTGAAATTTGCAATTGAATAGAGGTATACTTTGATACCATTCACAATGTGTAGGATATTTAAAACTGAAATAGTAACTTCTAAACAATAACTTGGTATCATACATTCTTTTTTTAAAATGTTCAATATGACTAGAAAAATAAAAGACATGGTATACTTTTACATGGACATTTTAACCTTCCATGAATTCGAAATGCAATAGAGTTCATAGTTTTTTTAAGTTTTAAGTTGAATTTTTTGTGTACTCACAACATTGTGAATGTTGAATGTACTACACCAAAATCCAGTGTTTCCTTCTTAATCCACTCTAAAAAATGTAATCCTATTACATTTAAAACTGAAACCTGATAGTAACTCATGTATAGTGTCTAACTTTCGATACTGTCGGTATATATAATGTAGTAGATTATATTAAAGCTACAGATGTGCCGATGAGAAATTGTCTCAAAGAGGGTTGTAAATCATTTGATATCGAGCAAATTAAAGAGTAACATATTTTTTGTTATTAAATTACTGATCTTACTGTAAGAGTTTAGCTTACGTGCTTCTTTTGTAATGGTTTTAGTACTACCATTCATTGTTATCAAACTTCTTAATAATTCTTTGATTTGAGCCCCTTTTCAACCGAGATCTTTTCAATTATGATTTTATTCATCGATAATGATTTAGAACTCAAGTAAAGTCAACGTTGAGCAAATACTATAGGATAACTTCAAATTAGTTTCAAAAATACAAAATATTAAATAAATAAAGAAACATAGTTTATTTTACATACTTAAATCTTATCTAATAACATAAATTAAGGAAGATTATTAGAAAATGAATAGAGTGAATCTTTGACTCACGATTTAATCCATTTTCAATGTAAAGTTTGAAATTTATGATTTACAATGAATGATTTATCCCATTTTGAAAATATTGCTATCACTGTTGACCTTTAAATCATCAGCCCTGCTATTTTGGTTAAGTATAAAATTGCAATAGTTTCATATGAAAGTGTGTATACCAACTTATAATTTTACTATTTTGCAAGGAATAATAAAATAACTTTTGACATATGCGCAATAGAAAGCTATTAATATGGTAGATTGTTAGGGAAATGAAGATAGTCAAATAATATGTTATCATGTCTTCTTGGTATTCTAACATCTAAGTGTCTTATTACAAACTATGATGTTGTTAATAGTCTTTTCAAGAAAGCTTCTTGCAAAATTAGGCTACCTGTCATCTCCATATCTTTAGGTATACAGTGTTTAGGTTCCTTTACCAGTTACCACATTGTAGATTCCTTTGCTTCAACTCATTGTATTAGATTTACACATGAATATTGTGGAAAAATCTAGAAAATAGTAAGCTGGTCTCTGGCGGACGTCATGGTGCTAAGTTCAAGCGCGGATGATGGGATTTGGATGTGGTGCTTGCAGTCGGGTGTTATGGGATGTCCTTTAATATTTGTAGCAATATTGCCTTTGAGATATGACTATTATTGCATTCATAATGCAAAAGATTGGATAAGGGCCATATTAGAATTGTTTTCATTATGATGTACAGTGGGCTAGGGTAATTCATTGTTGTATATCTCATTACTTACTATGCTTACATATATGAAAGTTTAGACGGTGACTTATTACTTATATTTGTATTCATTAAAAATTGCATTCTGATAATACATGCGGATCAGTTGCAATAGTGCAGTACAGTTTCATACATTTCGATTATGAAATAAGTAGTAGAATTTCTACATTTTCTTTATTATTTGGTAACAAGCTATAGTTATTTCTATTACCCCTATGAAGTTTGCTCAATACATATGAGTCAACCTCCTTTTACCATATATACTCACCAAGCTCTTTAATGAGTTGAATAACTTTCATTTAAGACATTGATAATAATATGATATTCAAAACTGTCAAACAATTCTACAACAATAAAAGATAATATCATAACACTATAAATGACAAACAAACCATATGCGTGAATATTTGAAGCAAAAAGAAGCTATTGTGACTGTAAGTTACTATGATTACTGAATTTATACAGCTGCATTAGTAAATAAGGCATCACCAAAGATCAACGAGATATTCATGCCCAATAAAGGATAGAAAATATTATGAGTTTCAAATCTTAATTATTTCCCAAATTTACGTTGTTTAATTTGACTGTAAAGATAAATTCAGGTGATTTGCTTCAGTAGTATGTGCAAATAAAAGAGTATAGGACTGAACCTAGAAAGTATGTACAATTGCAAATATCAGTACGTGCATATAGAGTTTTACATAGAAGACTACATGAAGAGTCAAAATCATGATCAAGCTTGCTTAGTCTCAAACAGAAGTCTGTAATTTGTGACACCATGTACATCTTTCATTAGCTAGCACTTATTGAGCTTTATTTCATCTGATGATTGTTCTTCTTTCTTATTTTAAAAAAATAATAATCTAAATTAAGTTAGACATTTAATTATATATTTTGACAAAAGGTTAAAGTATATTACACAAAGTATACAGTTAACTTTCTAACAAGTTCTGAATAGAGGGCAACATGATGTGAAAGTAGATATTTGTTAGGCTCACTAAAACAAGAGGACGAGATGGACATTTTTTGGCTGCAAACATAATCCATTATGTAATTGTCAAAAGATTACACAAACGTGTTTGGTTTTATTGGACAAATGGAAATGGAAGGGGACACGATATCTCAAGTAGATATCATAGTCACTGTTGCTGTATATAATCAATATTTTAATGTAGTATATGAGCTCTCAATCAATGTAAATAACGATAATGGAGGAGTGGTTTACAAATAAACACACTTAATTTAAGTAAAACATAAGAGCATAACTAACTTTTTCACATTTTCTGCAAGTTCCATCATTTTGAATTCACCTATGCATACACAACATCATTAGTATATAATACTAACAAATTTTATAAACCACATTACGATCTTAACAACTAATGCTTCATCCTAGCGAGTTAGGATGTAAAGTGGGAGAATGCAGTTGCTTAGGTACATTGTTATGAATAAAGATGGGTTTCTACATTTTTGCTCCACATAATTTTAGATTAAGTAGTTCAAATGTTCACCAAGACTCGAGATACTAATAAGGATAGTGTTATCTCCCTCACTAAGCAAATGAGACCACTAATAAGGACAAATGCTTATTTAACCTTACTATGTTGATACGAATTGTATTTGGATGCCTGAGTCGCCGAGTAGATATTGGTACTTAAATGGTTATAATTGTCAAATGGTTATAATTGTGAACATATACCAAAATATTATATCCACGTGCTTCTTTTATGCATCTAAAAATATTATATATAGTAAGCAATGTCTATTGAAAGTTCAAAGTTTCTGGACACTTAAGGCTGATTTGATCTACATAAATCATTGTTTAATACATTCTTAAACATCATTAAAGGGTTTTAGGTTTTGCATATATTTTTATAAAGCATATGTGAAAAAGTTTTACAATGTAACTGCGCTTAGAGTGCATATGCTCAATGGTTTGAACATGTTGCCGACTAATCTACTTCTTAGGTTCACTCCATTCACAATGTTTGGATTTCACAAATTTTATAACCGATCAATAATAGGTATATGTTATTTAGCCCTTTTTTATACAGATTTTGTTGTTATGTCGAAGTCAATATCTCATAAGTTAAGTTCATATTTGTATCAAGGGTTGGCAAGAAGAATTTGTAGCGGTTGTTATTATGTTCTACTATGTTTTATCCATTTTTTTCTATGCGAACTTATTTAATCCCTATATGTGTATACATTGTTAATTAGTAAATGTTTCATCACCAAAGGCACATGCAAGTAGATAATGAATTTTAGAGTGTGACTCTGTTATTGTCTACTAATTTCTGCTTATAATTTTGTTATCTAGTTTTAGAGTTGATAGATATTCGCATGCCTATTTCAAAAATAAGTTACTTTCCTATGTTTTATATACCCGCAGCAAACTGTCAATAAGTATTTTTTGTTCAAATATATTAGGTTCTCCATGTTTTTATGTGTTGTCTTTATAGTTATGAAAAATTTTGTATGATAACATTTTTGTGATACTTTTAATGGTTTATTACATTGCTTGGCCTTTATATTTGAAAATCAAATTTTGCTTATGATAAGTACTAATGTTGCACGCTTAATGGCAATGCTATTTGCTTTGACCTAATTTTTGTAAAAAAATTTGTTGTTTTAAATCATGTCCGTTATTTTAGTTCATCGTTATATAATACTTCACCTGTATATAACTATCTTCTTTCAGACTACCAAAATCTTTGTCAAACTGAAATAAGTTTTATCCCTAATCTATAATGATAGTTAGTTTTTGCATTTTTGAATATGTGTAAACTTTGCTAGAATAGTCATTGAAGGTAAATAGTCATCTTTAAACTTTACAGAAATAGCTACAAAATGCAAACAAAAGCTTCAAATGATCAACAATTATTGTGATTTACTAAAGATTGGTGGATGTTTTAATTTGTGTACTACTTAACTTAGGTTTTGAAATTTTTCCCTAGGCCAACTGTAGGGTGCTCATTATGTTAAACAATGCAGACTTGGGTGGCGTTGGCTCAAATTTCTCAAATCTGCAGAGCACTCACAGTATAAAACATTGTGTGCTCATAATACACTGGTCCATCTTTTTTGTTCTTTTCCTTCAGTTTTGAAAACATATCAATACGCATGTTCTTTCTTGAATGGTGAGCAAAGGATCATGGCTGACAATGTAGCATTTCAAACATTTCTGATAGTGGTTACAAAACTTCAAATTTAGATATGAGGTAAAGTATAATTGCATAAGCTACCCAGTCAAGAAAACTCTTTTGCATGTAATATGCTTAATTGTAAAAAAATACGGAGTCAAACATCATTTTTAACTTATAGGCAAGGCATCGGTTTCAACCAAGGCAAATGCCTCAGTCTCAACTGAGGCACTGCCAGAAACTAATATCACAGTTTATACAGAGCCAATTAACTCAGTGACAATTGAGGCAATGCCTCAATTAAACTCATGCTTCCACCGTTAAAATGAAAAAATTCTGCAATTACCAAAGTAGTTTATTTTGGTTCTTAGTTAAATGATATATGATTTGGATTGACTTCATCAATATACACCGATAATGATACCTACTCTGTCAACCTGCATTTAGAAATGCAAATATATTATATACGTTATGCATTATTCCCGTTCTGGAACGTTTCATTCAACATACATTAATATGTAGCATCATCTATGTTTAATTCCTTTTAGTTTCAAAGTTATCTATACATATTTTGGACTGCAGCATCCTATACTTCAATCACTGTTAACAACTTTGGCTGTGATAATATGCAGGAACAAGCAAACGGCAAGGGATTGAATGCAATGTTTGGATCTACTGCTATTTGGGGACGTTTTCACCTGTTTTTCCCTGCTTTAAGGATTGTTATCTAAGTTCGAGCTTATTCTGAACAATGTTTGCATTTTTTTTAGAATTTTTTTCTAAGCTTAGTCGATAATAAGCAAGACAACATTTTTGGTTCCTACATTCAGCTGACTATATTTTGTTTAGATTCATCACGTCTTTATTTCATCAACAAATTTAAACCACTCAATAATTTGTAATAGGACAATTTTTTGATCAATGCTTTGCAGAAAAACCAATTACCAAAATAAGCACCTTCAAAAACTAATTAGCAAAGTAGGCCTTGTTTACGTTTGTACTTGCGCAAAAATGGAACGCGCAAGTATATTTTTTTTTTATACTTAAAGCTTGCGCATTCCATATTTGCGCAAGCTATATTTTAAAGCTTGTGCAAATATGGAATGCGCAAGCTTATTTTTGGGCATCAAAAGGACAGAGAGCTGAATCGGGAGTCATAATCATACCTATCCCCTTTCTTCCCAAAACCCTCCCCATTTCCAACTTCAAACCCATTTCAAATCCAAATATCTTAAGTCAAAATCATTTTTCCTCATCTATTTCTTCAAACAAACACTCTATTGCCCATAAAATGGAAGCTAGCTCTTCATCTACGTTGATTAGAGGTAATTATAATTCCTTTTTTTGAAAATTAAGATGTAATTTAGAAATTGTTAGTGTTTTTGAAAATGAAGAGTTATTGGTGGAGGTGGTGTTAATTATTAGACAATGGTGTTGTTGTTGAATTAGTTGTTAGTGTTTGATGAATTGGGAAACCCTATTTAAATAGTAGTAAATTAAAAACCCTAATTTACACCTTAATTGTTTATTGTTTATTATGACGGTAGACATTAATGATTGGGAGATAGACGACGAAACATTGATGAAACATTTTGATGAGGTTGAAGAGAAAATCGGAGTTGCAAGTTCAAGTCATATTGACTTTGATGTCGATCATGTTCCGGAAACACAGTTTGAACCAGTATAGCGTAAATTTCATTCAGGATCATCAACCTTACACGGTCGTTTATGTGAAGTTGTTTCTGCGATATATTATACACCCCGGGAATTTAGGTGGGTAGAATTCCTAGCTGCCTATGATCTTGATATATTATACATCCCAGGAAAAGCTGATAAAGTGGCAGATGCATTAAGTAGACATCAAGCAAAATTGGCCAGCTTAATGATGACTGAGTTTAAGGATTTAACAATCCTTAGTGAAGTGGAGATGAAGGAAGGAATTAGTGCACCAGATAATGTGCCTAATGATATGATTGAATATGGTAAAATAAGCCTCATTTCTTTAAAGTCAACTATGGTTGATAAAATAGGAGAAATGCAAAGTCAAGACTTAAATTTAAAGGAGAAAAGGAACATGTTATCACAAGGCATGACAGTAGAGAATTATGAAGTAGATGATAAAGGATACTTAAGGAAAAAGGGGAAGCTCTGTCTGCCAAATGTAGAGGAACTAAAGCAAGAAGTTATGGATGAGCCAGTGTTTTAAATCTCGGATTTTGGCCAATATCTCGGGAAAATATCTCGGCTATCTCGGACGATATTTAAAACACTTATAACTAAATAGGCTGCCAAATCTCGGATTTTGGCTGATATCTCGGATTTTTCATCTCGGCCATCTCGGGGAGATTTAAAAGCCTGGGATGAGCATCACAAAACAAAATATATTATCCATCCAGGTGGTACAAAAATGTACCATGATCTCAAGAGAAATTACTGGTGGCCAGGAATGAAAGGAGCAGTAGCAAAATATGTGGCAAATTGCTTGACATGCCAACAAGTAAAGGCAGACTATCAAAGACCCTCAGGCCTATTGCAACTTTTGGAAGTGCCTACTTGGAAATGGGAGAGTATATCAATGGATTTTGTGGATGGTTTGCCAAGAACAAGGAGAGGCAATGATAGTATATGGGTAGTGGTTGATAGACTCACAAAAACAGCACACTTCATCCCAATAAGTTCAAACAGAAATGCTCACAAGCTAGCTCAATTGTTTGTGAAGGAGATAGTGAGATTGCATGGCATCCCCAAGACTATCATTATTGATAGAGATACTTTGTTTACTTCAAGGTTTTGGAGTAGCTTTCAAGAAGCTATGGGGATAGAACTAAGCCTAAGCACATCCTACCACCCACCAACAGATGGGCAAACTGAGATTGTTAATAAAGTTTTAGAGGATTTGCTGAGAGCATGCATACTTGATTTTGGAGGCAACTGGGAGGATCATATTTATTTAGCTGAGTTTGCTTATAATAATAGCTACCAGTCCACTATAGGAATGGCTCCATTTGAGGCTTTGTATGGGAAGCCTTGTTTATCTCCTACATGTTGGATGGAGGCTGGTGAAAGGGTGTTGCTTGGACCAGACCATGTAAAAGAAACTTCTGCAAGAATTGAACTAGTGAGGCAAAGAATGAGAGTAGCTCAAGAGAGACAGAAAGCCTATGCAGATAAAATAAGAAGGCCAGTAGAATTTGAGGTGGGAGACTATGTGTTTCTCAAAGTTTCACCAATGAGGAAAATATTGAGATTTGGCAAAGCAGGGAAACTGTCACCAAGGTATATAGGACCATATGAAATTGTTCAAAGAATAGGGACTTTAGCTTATAGGTTGAAGTTACCAGAGGAATTGAGCAAAATACATGATGTATTTCATGTATCCCAATTGAGAAAATGGGTGCATGATAAAGAGTCCATTCTTGAATCTCCTACACATGTTGAAATTCAAGAAAATCTGGTTTATAAAAAGGAACCAGTGGGCATAGTGGCTAGAGAAGAAAAGAAACTGAGAAATAAAATAATTAAACTAGTTAAAATCCAATGGAGTTTGGATGGGAATGATTGCACTTGGGAGGCTGAAGAGAGGATGAAGGATAAGTATCCTAATCTGTTTTCTGCTTAAAGGTATGTTTAAAAAAAATTCATGATGAGACCCTAAAATTATTTATGTATGTTTGATTGATTTAGAATGAATGAATTTCTGAAACTTCATTCAATGGGGATTATGCTTTGTATACATTTGGATGGAAATGTATGAGAGAATAATTGTGGGACACAATTCCTTTTTAGGGGGAGAGTATGTGAAGACCCAAAAATTTTTGAGAATAAAAATTACTCTAAAATAAATACAAGAATGAATAAAGTAAATAAGAATGGGAGAAAAATAGCTTGATATTAAATATCAGAAGTGAGTGAAGAAATTATGCAAGGAATAAATGTTTTAATACAGTGATAAAAGGAAAATGATTAAGTATAAAATAAATTCAAAAATTCACATGATTTGAGTAGGTGTGAATATTGTATAAAAAGAATATATACATATGATCAGAGAAGTATGGGATGTTAATAATAAAAATCCTTTTGATAATTAAGTTGCATAGAAATCAGTTAAGAAATATTTATGAGTGAGAATGTATTTTTGAAATAAATATCAAAAAGGGAATAAATATTTCAATAAATAATAAGAAGAAAAATAACTAAGGTATGAATGAGTTTTAAATACACATATCTTATGGATACTATAAATTTATATGGCCAGAAAAATATTCGGGTAGTAAAATAACTTCTTTTGATAATTAAAATGCATACCAACTAGTCAAGTAATATTTCTGGGTATGAATGCATTTTTAAAATAAATCAAGATAGATGATAAAAATTTGTTAGCTAAAAATCAAGCTTACAAAAGAAATGAGAAAAGGAAATATAAGGCTGAGTCACATAAAAATAATGTGCAAGGAAATCATGCAAATAGCATGTGCACAGAAAATCAATAAGGCAACTGTTTTACTGAAAATGGAAACCAAGAGAAAATGGCACTTTTAGCCATAAAGATACATCCATGAATCTCTGAGTAAGGTGAGGATAGAATGGGTTTTTCCTCCATTTAAACACTAACAGAGTGATTTAAAACAGGGGGGACAATAGTTGTCCAGGAGAGAAAAAAAAATTAAAATAGAAAATAAACTCACATTACCTTCAGACCTGAGCATTCCCGGAGAGGAGCAAAGGAAGGTGAGTGGTTAATCAATCTCATGAGGCTAAGGCATTAAGACCCAAGTTAAGGGCAACCATTTTATTTGTGGTGTTTGATCAATTTGTTTTCTCTGAATAAATTAATACTGAGAATGGTTGTTGTTTTGATAAATCTTTGGTTGATGCTTTGTTTTGTTTGATTGATTGTTTGATAAGAAAAATACCATGATCTCTGATATGAATCCAGTACCTTAAAACCTCAGTTTGTAAATATGTTTAGAAAGATAAATACATTTTATTATGAAGTAGGGTATTACTGGAAAATAAGCTAGGCAGTGTGAACTAAGGAGGTTCATGCTTATGTCTAGATTGTTTTAAAATTTGAAATAAACAATGCAATAAAATATCTATGTGCTGATTTGTTCAGATCAAAAGCTACAATGTTTTATGGGTTTTTCTTAAAAACCTTACCCTATGTTCACAATAGAATTGAGTATAAGAATTTTTGCATGATTCTACTGGATTTGTTTAAGTGATCATGATCTTCTGGATATGCAAGTGTTAAAACAAATTTTGAATAAAACAACTGGAAAAAATGAAATATAGCATTATTTTCATGAGTGAAAGTATGGTCAGTTGATATCCCTGAGTGAGTCTAATTCTCTCTGATTCATGGAGAAAGAAAGAAAGAATGAAAAAGCATTTCAAGAGTTAATAAATCTTTCTGAAATAAGAAATGAGACTGGTCACTAGATTATAAAACTAATCTAGGAGAGAAGCCTTGATCTATTCATCATAGGGAGTATGATGGGTATGTGCATGACTTGTTTAAGTCCTATAAGCCTTTGTGCAGGGGTTAACAGAATTGAGTCCCTTGCAATGCACACATGGTGTTCAATGGAAAAGAGATATGACCAAATTAAATTAATAAATCAAGATTTAGAGCTGAGTTGTGGAATTAAAATGAGTTAGTTCCATAAGAGTATGTGTACATGTATACTGTATTGAATGATTGAATGGTTGCTTGTGTGCATGAGTGTAGTAGGAGTTTAGATATATATATATATATATACTCAGTTACATTATAAATCCAAAGTGCATTTAGCACAATTCTGCAAAACAATGTAAAAATGACAAGTTATTATATGATGATTTCACTCATACCAGAATTTTATTCTGACCCTATTTATTGCCTTTGCAATATTTGGGGTGTCTCATTTCTATTGAGGCAGCTCAAAATATTGTTGCAGGTAGAGATGCATGAGTAGATTGCTTACTTGGGAAGTTAGAAGACTTGCTTGAGTTTCTTTTTAAATATGTTGTAGTTCATTGTAATAAAGATAACTAGGCAATCTTTCTTAAGTCTATGTAGACCTTTTAGCATTGTAGTGGCTTTGCTTATTTGAAAAGAAGTTGTAAAACTTAAATATTATATGCGTTTGAAGTTACAGATCTAAGTGACTGATTTTGATATTTTCTGATAGACTATGATGGGGAAGATTATGCCATGTAATTTAATATGTGGACATGCTTTCTTTATCAAAGGTTGTTAAACTTTTAAATAGAAAAGTTGCATTAGTTTATGGATAAGCATGTAGCTAAAAATTGTTAAGTGATATTGAGTCTGGCATTGGCTAACCAGAAGAGCTTGACCATGACTTATAACTGATATAGGATCATGAGAAGCTTGAAATCTTAACCTGAAAATCCTCTTTGAACATCTGATTTTACAATGAAGAATTGGCATGGTATTGTTTAGAAAAAAATGAAACATATATGCTTTGTACTTATAATTTGAAATGCAACTGTATTGAACTGAGCCTATCTCACCACCTAGTTGGTTTAAGTCAGGGGAGTCTGGTCTTTAACAAGTTTGCTAAACTCACAAAAATGCATTGCTATGTAGTCTACCTAGATGTTAAACATGCTAAAAATCCCTCTGTTTGATTGATCACTTTCAACTATTCTATACTCTGAGAACTTATCAGTACTCTTCTCAAATGTTCATTTGAAAGTTTACATTAGGCTAATTTTGATATTGCTTCAATCATTATATTCATTCAAGTCCATATCTGGTATGCTAGATTAAGTTAGCATTTTAGCTTGTCTGTAGTTTTTCCTCTGCCTGATTTAAAATACACTGATCACCAAATGTTCAAAGAACACTATAAATATTTTAAGACATGAGTATAGTTACTTGAGACAAACATTGTTAGAGTAAGCAATAAGCACCCCGGGATAAAATTCTCAAGCTTGAGTTGTTTTAACACTTAATATGAAATTCAAAAGAAAAACTATAAGTGTTAAACTCCTGGTTTCACAAATGAAAGGAAATTATTGACTAAAAATCTAGAAATTAATCAATTGGATTAAGAAACAAGCTGATAAATAGAATAAGAAAATATTAAAAGAATATTCTTTAAATTAAGAAAAAATTTAGCTTGTTAAAGGAAAACAAAATTAAAACCAGAATGAAGCTATGTGACATAACATCTCTCAGATATGAGAATATTATGTGATTGATTTTTCTTTGCAATTTTAATTACTCTGATGGGCAGAGGAACATTTATATATCTTCATATATATAAATGACATGTTTTGATTCATGTACTAATATTTTTATATTGGTAAAATTTTGGATCTTGGGGGAAATGAATTAATGAATTAAAGAAGTGATCACTTGTTTTAAAAAAAAACTCACTAAAAATCACATAAATTAGAATTAAAAAAAAGTGGGTCACTTCAGTTGGTATCAGAGCTATGTTGTTAAAAACATAGCATAAATATATTATCCAATTTTCTTGTAGGGATAAAATTCTAAAATAAAAATAAATGTATACAATAATGATGGAAATAAATATCCACAGTAGAAATAAATTGCAGAAAATAATTAAATTAGAAATATGACTAACTAGCTATGCAATTGAATAGCGAATCATGGTAGGAAGACCACCAAGTCATGGAGCAGGACCCTCCAATACAACACCAATGGTCAACTTGCAAGATTTGGTGAGGGCATTTAGAGAAGGAGCAGTGCACAGGGAAGAGGATCCTCATGAGAAATTAGCCAAACTATTGAAGACATTTTCAAATTTAGGAGGCAAGGATTTTGAAGGCACTGAGGGAGTTATGGGAGTGCAGACATGGTTGAGAACTTTGGAAAGGATATTTGCAGATATGCAAATTAATGACCAAAGGAAGAGGCAGATAGCTTCAAGGAGACTCAAAGGAGCAGCCTTAGATTGGTGGGAGGTGATCATCACAGGAAGGCCAGAAAATGAGATAACATGGGATCAATTCAAGGAGATGCTTGAGGCAAGATTTGTTCCAGCAACAGCTAAGGCAACATTGCTTGAGGAATTCATAAGGCTGAGGCAAGGACCAATGAGTGTGACTGAATACACTCAAAAATTTGAGAGCTTGTCCAAGTATGGAACTATGCTCATAGGAGATGAAGAATCAAAGAATTCAAGATTTATCCAAGGATTAAATGCAGGTCTGAGTAGAGCAATGTTACCATACAAGGATAAAACATTTGATCAAGTCATAGACCTTGCTCTTTCTTTTGAACAACATGACAATGCAAGGGGAAAATTTAGGAGCATGAGGGCTAACCATCAAAAGAAGGGGAAAAATAGAGTACATCCCTATGACAAAAAGAATGTGGAAAAGAAAATGGAGGGAGCAGCCACTGGGGAAGCTAAGAAAAAAATTACTTGTTATAATTGTGGCAAAGAAGGACACATGAGTAATAAGTGTCAAGCAGCCAAGAAGGCACCATTCAGCTGCTATAATTGTGGGAAGGAAGGTCATATTAAAAGAAACTGCCTAGAATTCAAAAAGGGAGCAAAGGTAGGAGCACTTGAGGGCAAAGCAAAAGCAACTGCAGTGGGAAGTTCTGGACAATTGGAAGGTATACTTCTAATTAAAGATCACCCCATCTCAGTTATATATGACACTAGAGCAACACATTCACTAATATCCCAAGACATAGTGAATAAATTGACTCTCACATGCTATTTAGTTGATAATCCCTTATTTATTCAAAGCCCACTAGGTAGCTCTTGTTTGCTAGGATTAAAATGTTTGGGAGTGGAATTAAACATAGGAGGAAATGTGTTTAAATCTGATTTGTTTGTATTGAAATACCCTGGAATAGGAATTATTTTAGGGGTAGATTGGTTGAGCAAATTCAAAGCAATTTTGAATTTGGAAAATTTCACTATTTCCCTGAAAACAGAAAATGGTAAAAATATTATAGTCATGAGTGAAATTGCTAAAATCAATTATTGTAACCAAATATGTAGCATGACTGAGAAAGAATTAGAACTGGAAGACATAAAAATTATAAATGAATACCTAGATGTCTTTGGTGAAGTCATAGGTGTTCCAGAAAATAGGCAAGTAGAATTTCAAATAAGACTAATCCCAGGAGTAAGTCCAATCATCAAAAAGCCTACTAGGATGGGTCCTAAAGAACTAGTGGAGTTGAAACATTAGTTGGAAGAACTAGAGCAGAAAGGCTTCATAAGGCCTAGTAGTTCAAACTGGGGTTCTCCAGTTGTATTTGTGAAGAAGCATGATGGTACTTTGAGGATGTGCATTGATTATACGGAATTAAACAAAGTCACCATTAAAAACAAATACCCACTCCCCAGAATTGATGATCTATTCGATCAATTAAATGGAGCAAAGGTCTTTTCAAGGCTAGATTTAGCCTCTGGGTTTCATCAGATGAAGGTGGAGGAAGAAAGTATTAAGTATACTGCCTTCAACACAAGGTATGGATTATATAAATTTTTGGTGATGCCTTTTGGATTGACAAATGCACCATCATATTTTGTAGATTTAATGAATAGAACATTTAGAGATTTTTTAGAAAATTTGTGGTGGTCTTTATTGATGACATATTAGTGTATTCAAAATCAGAAGAAGATCATGCAAAACACTTGCATCTGGTTTTGTCTAGACTGAGGGCACATGATTTAAAAGCCAAATTCTCTAAATGTACATTTTGGCAGAATGAAGTAAAAATTTTGGGGCACATTGTATCACAACAAGGGGTTAGTGTAGACCCAAATAAGGTGATGGCAGTGCAATCTTGGAGTAGACCCAAATCAGTGACTGAGGTGAGATCATTTTTGGGAATGGTAGGCTATTATAGAAGGTTTATAAAAGACTTTGCAAGAATAGCCATCCCATTGACCAAGTTAACTAAAAAGGAGCAACCATATGTGTGGACAGAGAAATGTGAACAAGCTTTTGCATCACTAAAGAAAGCACTGGTGGAAGCTCCAGTCTTACAGGTTCCAGAGGGTAATGAAGAGTTAGTGGTTTACACAGATGCTAGTGGATCTGGATTAGGGGCAGTGCTTATGCAACATGGTAGAGTCATAGCATATGCATCAAGGCAACTCAAGCCAAATGAAACTAGGTATGCTACACATGACTTAGAACTAGCTGCTGTGGTATATGCATTGAAACTATGGAGACATTACTTATTAGGTGCTAAGATTGAATTGTTTACAGATCACAAGTCACTTAAATATTTGTTTTCCCAAAAAGATTTAAACATGAGGCAACATAGGTGGGTAGAATTCCTAGCTGCCTATGATCTTGATATATTATACACCCCAGGAAAAGCTAATAAAGTGGCAGATGCATTAAGTAGACATCAAGCAAAATTGGCCAGCTTAATGATGACTGAGTTTAAGGATTTAACAATCCTTAGTGAAGTGGAGATGAAGGAAGGAATTAGTGCACCAAATAATGTGCCTAATGATATGATTGAATATGGTAAACTAAGCCTCATTTCTTTAAAGTCAACTCTGGTTGATAAAATAGGAGAAATGCAAAGTCAAGACTTAAATTTAAAGGAGAAAAAGAACATGTTATCACAAGGCATGACAGTAGAGAATTATGAAGTAGATGATAAAGGATACTTAAGGAAAAAGGGGAAGCTCTGTCTGCCAATTGTAGAGGAACTAAAGCAAGAAGTTATGGATGAGCATCACAAAACAAAATATACTATCCATCCAGGTGGTACAAAAATGTACCATGACCTCAAGAGAAATTACTGGTGGCCAGGAATGAAAGGAGCAGTAGCAAAATATGTGGCAAATTGCTTGACATGCCAACAAGTAAAGGCAGACTATCAAAGACCCTCAGGCCTATTGCAACCTTTGCAAGTGCCTACATGGAAATGGGAGAGTATATCAATGGATTTTGTGGATGGTTTGCCAAGAACAAGGAGATGCAATGATAGTATTTGGGAGTGGTTGATAGACTCACAAAAACAGCACACTTTATCCCAATAAGTTCAAACAGAAATGCTCACAAGCTAGCTCAATTGTTTGTGAAGGAGATAGTGAGATTGCATGGCATCCCCAAGACTATCATTAGTGATAGAGATACTTTGTTTACTTCAAGGTTTTGGAGTAGCTTTCAAGAAGCTATGGGGACAGAACTAAGCCTAAGCACATCCTACCACCCACAAACAGATGGGCAAACTGAGATTGTTAATAAAGTTTTAGAGGATTTGCTGAGAGCATGCATACTTGATTTTGGAGGTAACTGGGAGGATCATATTTATTTAGCTGAGTTTGCTTATAATAATAGCTACCATTCCACTATAGGAATGGCTCCATTTGAGGCTTTGTATGGGAAGCCTTGTTTATCTCCTGCATGTTGGATGGAGGCTGGTGAAAGGGTGTTGCTTGGACCAGACCATGTAAAAGAAACTTCTGCAAGAATTGAACTAGTGAGGCAAAGAATGAGAGTAGCTCAAGAGAGACAGAAAGCCTATGCAGATAAAAGAAGAAGGCCAGTATAATTTGAGGTGGGAGACTATGTGTTTCTCAAAGTTTCACCAATGAGGAAAATATTGAGATTTGGCAAAGCAGGGAAACTGTCACCAAGGTATATAGGACCATATGAAATTGTTCAAAGAATAGGGACTTTAGCTTATAAGTTGAAGTTACCAGAGGAATAGAGCAAAATACATGATGTATTTCATGTATCCCAATTGAGAAAATGGGTGCATGATAAAGAGTCCATTCTTGAATCTCCTACACATGTTGAAATTCAAGAAAATCTGGTTTATAAAAAGGAACCAGTGGGCATAGTGGCTAGAGAAGAAAAGAAACTGAGAAATAAAATAATTAAACTAGTTAAAATCCAATGGAGTTTGGATGGGAATGATTGCACTTGGGAGGCTGAAGAGGGGATGAAGGATAAGTATCCTAATCTGTTTTCTGCTTAAAGGTATGTTTAAAAAAAAATTCATGATGAGACCCTAAAATTATTTATGTATGTTTGATTGATTTAGAATGAATGAATTTCTGAAACTTCATTCAATAAGGATTATGCTTTGTATACATTTGGATGGAAATGTATGAGAGAATAATTGTGGGACACAATTCCTTTTTAGGGGGAGAGTATGTGAAGACCCAAAAATTTTTGAGAATAAAAATTACTCTAAAATAAATACAAGAATGAATAAAGTAAATAAGAATGGGAGAAAAATAGCTTGATATTAAATATCAGAAGTGAGTGAAGAAATTATGCAAGGAATAAATGTTTTAATACAGTGATAAAAGGAAAATTATTAAGTATAAAATAAATTCAAAAATTCACATGATTTGAGTAGGTGTGAATATTGTATAAAAAGAATATATACATATGATCAGAGAAGTATGGGATGTTAATAATAAAAATCCTTTTGATAATTAAGTTGCATAGAAATCAGTTAAGAAATATTTATGAGTGAGAATGTATTTTTGAAATAAATATCAAAAAGGGAATAAATATTTCAATAAATAATAAGAAGAAAAATAACTAAGGTATGAATGAGTTTTAAATACACATATCTTATGGATACTATAAATTTATATGGCCAGAAAAATATTTGGGTAGTAAAATAACTTCTTTTGATAATTAAAATGCATACCAACTAGTCAAGTAATATTTCTGGGTATGAATGCATTTTTAAAATAAATCAAGATAGATGATAAAAATTTGTTAGCTAAAATTCAAGCTTACAAAAGAAATGAGAAAAAGAAATATAAGGCTGAGTCACATAAAAATAATGTGCAAGGAAATCATGCAAATAGCATGTGCACAGAAAAGCAATAAGGCAACTGTTTTACTGAAAATGGAAACCAAGAGAAAATGGCACTTTTAGCCATAAAGATACATACATGAATCTCTGATTAAGGTGAGGATAGAATGGGTTTTTCCTCCATTTAAACCCTAACAGAGTGATTTAAATCAGGGAGGGACAATAGTTGTCCAAGAGAGAAAAAAAAATTAAAATAGAAAATAAACTCACATTGCCTTCAAACCTGAGCATTCCCGGAGAGGAGCAAAGGAAGGTGAGTGATTAATCAATCTCATGAGGCTAAGGCATTAAGACCCAAGTTAAGAGCAGCCATTTTATTTGTGGTGTTTGATCAATTTGTTTTCTCTAAATAGATTAATACTGAGAATGGTTGTTGTTTTGATAAATCTTTGGTTGATGCTTTGTTTTGTTTGTTTGATTGTTTGATAAGAAAAATACCATGATCTCTGATATGAATCCAGTACCTTAAAACCTCAGTTTGTAAATATGTTTAGAAAGATAAATACATTTTATTATGAAGTAGGGTATTACTGGAAAATAAGCTAGGCAGTGTGAACAAAGGAGGTTCATGCTTATGTCTAGATTGTTTTAAAATTTGAAATGAACAATGCAATAAAATATCTATGTGCTGATTTGTTCAGATCAAAAGCTACAATGTTTTATGGGATTTTCTTAAAAACCTTACCCTATGTTCACAATAGAATTGAGTATAAGAATTTTTGCATGATTCTACTGGATTTGTTTAAGTGATCATGATATTCTGGATATGCAAGTGTTAAAACAAATTTTGAATAAAACAACTGGAAAAAATGAAATATAGCATTATTTTCATGAGTGAAAGTATGGTCAGTTGAAATCCCTGAGTGAGTTTAATTCTCTCTGATTCATGGAGAAAGAAAGAAAGAATGAAAAAGCATTTCAAGAGTTAATAAATCTTTCTGAAATAAGAAATGAGACTGGTCACTAGATTATAAAACTAATCTAGGAGAGAAGCCTTGATCTATTCATCATAGGGAGTATGATGGGTATATGCACGACTTGTTTAAGTCCTATAGGCCTTTGTGCAGGGGTAACAGAATTGAGTCCCTTGCAATGCACACATGGTGTTCAATGGCAAAGAGATATGACCAAATTAAATTAATAAATCAAGATTTAGAGCTGAGTTGTGGAATTAAAATGAGTTAGTTCCATAAGAGTATGTGTACATGTATACTGTATGGAATGATTGAATGGTTGCTTGTGTGCATGAGTGTAGTAGGAGTTTAGATATATATATATATATATACTCAGTTACATTATAAATCCAAAGTGCATTTAGCACAATTCTACAAAACAATGTAAAAATGACAAGTTATTATATGATGATTTCACTCATACCAGAATTTTATTCTGACCCTATTTATTGCCTTAGCAATATTTGGGGTGTCTCATTTCTATTGAGGCAGCTCAAAATATTGTTGCAGGTAGAGATGCATGAGTAGATTGCTTACTTGAGAAGTTAGAAGACTTGCTTGAGTTTCTTTTTAAATATGTTGTAGTTCATTGTAATAAAGATAACTAGGCAAACTTTCTTAAGTCTATGTAGACCTTTCAGCATTGTAGTGGCTTTGCTTATTTGAAAAGAAGTTGTAAAACTTAAATATTATATGCGTCTGAAGTTACAAATCTAAGTGACTGATTTTGATATTTTCTGATAGACTATGATGGGGAAGATTATGCCATGTAATTTAATATGTGGACATGCTTTCTTTATCAAAGGTTGTTAAACTTTTAAATAGAAAAGTTGCATTAGTTTATGGATAAGCATGTAGCTAAAAATTGTTAAGTGATATTGAGTCTGGCATTGGCTAACCAGAAGAGCTTGACCATGACTTATAACTGATATAGGATCATGAGAAGCTTGAAATCTTAACCTGAAAATCCTCTTTGAACATCTGATTTTACAATGAAGAATTGGCATGGTATTGGTTAGAAAAAAATGAAACATATATGCTTTGTACTTATAATCTGAAATGCAACTGTATTGAACTGAGCCTATCTAACCACCTACTTGGTTTAAGTCAGGGGAGTCTGGTCTTTAACAAGTTTGCTAAACTCACAAAAATGCATTGCTATGTAGTCTACCTAGATGTTAAACATGCTAAAAATCCCACTGTTTGATTGATCACTTTCAACTGTTCTATAATCTGAGAACCTACCAGTACTCTTCTCAAATGTTCATCTGAAAGTTTACATTAGGCTAATTTTGATATTGCTTCAATCATTATATTCATGCAAGTCCATATCTGGTATGCTAGATTAAGTTAGCATTTTAGCTTGTCTGTAGTTTTTCCTCTGCCTGATTTAAAATACACTGATCACCAAATGTTCAAAGAACACTATAAATATTTTAAGACATGAGTATAGTTACTTGACACAAACATTGTTAGAGTAAGCAATAAGCACCCCGGGATAAAATTCTCAAGCTTGAGTTGTTTTAACACTTAATATGAAATTCAAAAGAAAAACTATAAGTGTTAAACTCCTGGTTTCACAAATGAAAGGAAAGTATTGACTAAAAATCTGGAAATTAATCAATTGGATTAAGAAACAAGCTGATAAATAGAATAAGAAAATACAAAAAGAATATTATTTAAATTAAGAAAGAATTTAGCTTGTTAAAGGAAAAAAAAAATTAAAACCAGAATGAAGCTATGTGACATAACATCTCTTAGATATGAGAATATTATGTGATTGATTTTTCTTTGCAATTTTAATTACTCTGATGGGCAAAGGAACATTTATATATCTTCATATATATAAATGACATGTTTTGATTCATGTACTAATATTTTTATATTGGTAAAATTTTGGATCTTGGGGGAAATGAATTAATGAATTAAAGAAGTGATCACTTGTTTTAAAAAAAAAAACTCACTAAAAATCACATAAATTAGAATAAAAAAAAAGTAGGTCACTTCATTAATCTCTCTTTTGAATGATCGGGAAATAATCGGCAACTCAAAAAATACAATATCACGGCACGAGTGCGGCGAAGTATATCTAAATCGGTCGCCCCTTCAGGTAGTGGTTCAGAAAATTCACTTTTAAACCAAGTCATTGACAAATCACTTTTAGACTTAACCGCCTCTCTTGGCGGAAAAATACCAAGCAAGTCATGAGCCAATTCGATGTAATCGATATCTAAATTTTGCACACATACCGGACGACCGTCTCCTTTAAGACCGAAAAGAAAATGCACATCCGCTAGAGTCACTGTCATCTCCCCGACTCTCATATGAAACGTATTTGTTTCTGGCCTCCATCTATCGCATAAAGCGGTAAGAAGGTGATGATCGAGCCGAATGTAGTCGATTTGCAAAGCTTTCCAAAATCTGGAGATTCGTAGATTCGGCTCCAATCTTGGATCTTTAAAATCGATCTCCTTGAGCTTGCTCGAATGATCGCATATCTTCACAGTTTCAACACCCTGCAATATATAAACAAATTATAATTAAGACTTCATATTTGACTTCCCCGGTTTACCAATATCGAACATTTACCTCCATTAATGTGTCGTTTTGGCTCCTATGGTGTTCTTGAAGATAAAGAACACTTCTATCTTCGGGCTCAGGAGATAATTCTACAAACAACAACAACCGTTTATCAATACAAAAACTATGTACAAAGTTAGGGTTTTTGCTATATTACTACTTCAAATCCTTTTGCATTGTCATCAAAGAAACCAACAATGTGAGTACATTCACATCAACATCATCAACACTACCTCTTCCGCAAACAACAACAATCATTTCCAAAGTAGTATCTTAATTTTCAAAAAAAAGGAATTATAATTACCTCTAATCAACGTAGATGAAGAGCTAGCTTCCATTTTATGGGCAACAGAGTGTTTGTTTGAATAAATAGATGAGGAAAAATGATTTTGACTTAAGATATTTGGATTTGAAATGGGTTTGAAGTTGGAAATGGGGAGGCTTTTGGGAAGAAAGGGGGTATGGTTGAAGAATGACCCCAAAATCAGCTCTCTGTCTTTTTGATGCCCGAAAAAGAGCTTGCGCATTCCATATTTGCGCAAGCTTAAAAATATAGCTTGCGCAAAAATGAAATGCGCAAGCTCCGTATAAAAAAAACATACTTGCGCATTCCATTTTTGCGCAAGTACAAAAGTAAACCAGGCCTATTTTGCTAATTAGTTTTTGAAGATGCTTATTTTGATATTTAGTTTTTCTGCAAGGCCTTGATCAAAAAATTGTCCTTTGTAATAAATAGGTTATGCGTTGCATGTTTTCTTCTAATATTATACCATCTTATACTCTGTCTTTAGGGACTGAAAATACCAGCCAGTTATTTGTTACTTTCACACTTCTACGTTCAATAAAGGCTAATTAAAAACAAATAGATGTGATTGCTATAAAACATTTGTTTGTTCCAATACTGAAAATAACTTCCTACCTATCGGGTTTGTATAAACTTATTTTCAGTAATTGATGTTATTCAAAAAAGAATTTTACCATTTATTTTCACCCTTTTCAAAGGAGTACTGGCCCTGACATTTATATTGGATATTATTATTATAGTAATTTAGATATATTTATAACTTACAATTTACTATATATCTGTTTATTGACAAATAATGCAACAACAGTATACATGTCTTTTTAATATATCAACCATTGAAATATGAATATATGGACTCTACAAGACTACGATCTTTGCATGAAAGTACTATAACATTTTTGACATCATATCCGTATGCGAAGCACGGGTTCACACTAGTTTTCACTTAAAATGCTGGCTACTATATGGCAAAGTGCAACAATATATATACTGATAATCAATTGAAGGCCAAAAGTCGACAAAACGGTGCCAAAGGCTTATACAACCTACTTTCAACACACCACCCAACAGTATTAAAAAGTATTTCCTCAAATAAATAAGTTAGCTTACGTTTTTGTGAGCACGTCCAACCGAGTATTTAATTTGGTATTTGAATTTATCTTGAATATGAGTATGACTGATATTTGTTATTTATATGACATATTACATTTTTTCTTCTATACCGCTATGTCATTTGTGAAGTAGATGCTCGAAGTAGTTATGTCAGGTAGCCAACACATTTTAATTTCTATGACAATACTGGCTCATGAAATTATATTTAAAACAATGAGTAGCAACATGGTTTCCTAAAATATATGGAATTTATATAGAAAATAAGAATTTAACCTTATAAGAAATGTATTGCATTAGCAATCTAATTGATCTAAATTTTTTGGAGAAGAGTTTAGTTTTAAAGTGAAAAAGGAATAAATTAAAAGATGGCAGTATTGGAATTTTTTGGTCACAACCGAGGCATCAAAATCAAATCGATAACGAAACCCAGTAAGATTTAAATCCAACGTAAATCCAACCACTCTCCTTCCTCCTTCGTGTACTGTCCCACATCTCCTATTTCAAGCCTTCTAGCACATCTCTTGTTCATTGTATTAAAATTGTTTTGAAGTAACCATATATATTCTCATTAGGACACCAGGTGGCTTTATTTTAGCGATTCTCCGAATTTAGCAAATTTGAAGATAGAGTTCATGAGAGACCAGGTACATTTGGCAGATATCATTAGCACATGTCGTTTAACAAATTGAGGCACAAAATGCAATGTGGTCCAAAAGAAATGTATCTCAACTGCTGAAAAGACCTAGCAAGATAATTGGTAGGTATCAGCTGCATATTTGCATTATTATTGTAGGTTTTGGATGCATAATCAACATACTAACTAGAATTATGAACCAATTTTAACATTGCATTTGACTAAGCTTGCATTTTACAATATTTACAAATACTGTAGCCATATTTCCCACAAGTTTTCACAACTGTTTGGTTTAGTAACAAATACTATTCATGAGATCAACTTATGGCCAGATGGTGTATGTGGGTTTCAACGATAGATGCTGTATATAGAAGGGGAAAGAAGTGAATATTGAATCAAACCTGGCTATTATTATGTAAATTGAGGTAAGAGGTAAAAAAACGAACAAAAAACATAACTCATATATTGTTTGGTACATAGGTGTAAGAATATAAATTACATTGAATTCATTCTGTTATTAAGAAAACTGCACAGTTCTATGAAGATGGAAGGAATATATAACTGCTCCCCTTACAGTGCACCATGAATACATACACATAGACACCACTTTTTTTACATAAAATATTATATTCACTCTTCTATTAAACATATCGAATGCTTAATTTTTGTGTACTTTTGACTTGTGCAGTTAAAGCCATGAATTTTTTTTCTAAATTACCGTTTACAGATTTTAAAATTAGTTTTCACAATTTAGCTGTCAATTCACTCATTTGGAGGAACATAGGCTTCATAAATAATTTTACTCCTATGGTTGTTTCTTTACTTGAATTTTCTATAAAAAGGTAAGAATAAAAGTTGTAGAGTTGCTTTATAAATATTGTGTATGTATTATTACATAAGGATATGCATTCATGTGTCGCCTTAATAGATTATACCACCAAAGTTTATCAATATATTCTTACACTCACTCTAAAATTCAATTTAAACTGAAGATAATTTGGAAAAGTTAGTTTAGTCTAAGGTGGGTTTTCTGTGCCATCAACTTATAATGCATTAATTCATATATTAGGGTACAAACCACTCTATCTCCAATCTTAACAATATTTTGTACTAATAATGCAGAAGTATTGTCTGCGTCACTATACATGTAGGCTCATTATTATATGTTATGCCTAATGTTACACCAGTCTGTCAACTGAACAAAGAACTGTTTTGCAATTGCAGTTTATATGTTGTGCTTTATCAAAGAATCAATCTGTTTGGGTGGGAGGAAGACTTTTGAAGTGAGTGAAGAGGCAACTGTAGAGATGCAAGATCTGGGATTTTCTCTATAAAAAGAAGTATCTAATTGAGAAAACCTCCACATCAATGTGAACATTAATGGTATACTGATGAAAAAGGAAGAAAAATGGTATGTTCCAACTTATGTTATCTCTAAAATAATATTCTATTGAATAAATTGCCATTAGTGCTCACTACTAATTGAGTTATTTATTGTACGAAAATGAGGAGTATACACATATAATTGCAAAAATAAAAGCACAAATAAAAATGGCATTTGTTTCTCACTATACCATTTTTTAATCCTTTTTATTTTATTCATCAACAGCGGTAAACATTTAATGACCCACTACAAGGCTCCAGTTTATATACCCTGAACTCTGAATATAATTATAGGCTCATCCAATTCACTTTTAATTTCTCCTGCAAATTATACGGGAAAGTTGCTTAGAGGGGATGATACATGCATAAATTATTAAACAACTTAAGGCAAGGCTATCAAAAGCTGAGGCATCTCTGAAACCAAAACATCATTTAATCATGTGTTGGCTTAATTGAATTGTGTTTTATTATATACCAGTACTCATTTAATCATTTAACCCTATCCATTCACTTAACAAAACCACCTTCATTTTTAAAATTCCATGGATTATGAAGACTTCATTACTTTATTATATTATTTTGTTTTATATTCAATTATCTCATAAATTCCAGCTGATATTGAGTTTCTTATTGTTTGACTTAAGATATAAGATTTGGGTTTAATTTTTTTTCTTGACATTGCAGGCATTAGAAAAGGGAAAGACTCAAAAAGGTCCGAACATGCCTAAAATATCCATTTTATCTCATTACCTATCATTATGCTGACAGGGACGCGGAAGATGATCTTAAGGCTATTTAACACTAGAGGGGGGGTGAATAGTGTTTTAAGAATTTCTTTAAAACTTCTTTGATTTAAATTGATTTAACTAACTTAATGTAAATACACAATCACAGATCAAATCACAGAATCACAAACAGATGCAAATATAAATAAAAAGCAAGTAAAGGAAAGAACACACCAGGAATTTTATACTGGTTCGGTGTTACCCTACATCCAGTCCCGCACAACTCGTACGGCTTTCTATTCAATAATAATCTAGATTACAATCCCTCGATTCCAAGGCAACGAGGTACACCCTCTAGATTCTCAGGTCTCTGGGTAGAACCACTTGATTCACAGGACACAAGTTCACCCGATCGATTTCCAAGGACACGATCACACCTTTATAACCCTAAACAAGTTTCTTTGAGTACAAATGTATCTATAACTCTGATAAGCACTGAGATTCTTTGAAGAGAGTGGCAGAGAATCAAACTAGAGATATTCTGGTTTGATTCACTTAAGATTTCGGCAGAATATGGATAGGATGATTAGAAAATAAGATAAGAGAGTAAAGAGGAGAGAAAATAAAGAAAGTAGTTACTGGAAAACGTCCATAACAGTCTCTATTTATAGAGAATGAATGGATGTGTCCATTCAAAGAGATTTAAACGAATAGACACTTCTTTTGAAAACAACCTTTGCTATAACGGGAAGCATGTCGACATGACGAGTAACTATGATGTCGACATGGTCTAGTAAAAATGATGATTTGCTTTTCTTTGAAAATGATGATTTAAAACATATGCAACTTTATTCAAATGGACTCTATGTATTTGTAGAAGGTATTTAGAAGTAGAAATACTTATGAATATATATATGTATATATACTAAAATATATTTAAAATCAAGGTAAATAAACTAAAGTAAATATAATATTAAAATAGATTTTGAGGCTAAAATATCAAGGACAATTTTGAAATCAAAATATAACAAAATGATAAATATGATTTTGAGGCTAAAACATTTTTGGAAATACGAACGAAGGTTTTTCTTTTGAAAAGGAATATTTGAAAATCATTTTATGAAACAAGAGATAATTTTGAAAATCATTTTGAATCAAAATTAGTGGATAACAAAATAGGGCTACTATCCGTTCCACTAGATATTTCGTGAGTTCCATCTCACTAGGGTTCCATCCCTTTAACAAGAACGAAGTGGATTCCATTCCACGAGTAAATTGGATAAAAAAGAATGATAGTGCTTTCAAGGAGTTTTAACAAATATCTAACCTAACTATATTATTTGTCTTGAACTCCTGAATATCTTGAATCTCATGAGTCTTCAATCTTGAACTCTTGATCTTTGTCTTCTTTACTGTACAGTCTTCTTTTGTTGATACCTGCATATAGATTTCCTGCACATATATATTTTATAACACTTCTATAGTTGTTGTCATCAAAACCATTATCCTATAGACTAACATTCTCCCCCTTTTCGATGATGACAACCTTTGTTTATAAAATATTTATATTCTCCTTATAACTCCCCCTAAATCTAATAACTCCCCCTTAATCTATGCCTAACTAACCTATTTTATACTTCTCCCCCTTTGTCATCAACAAAAAAAATGACATTAACTCCCCCTAAATCTATGATATTAATGATAGTGTTATCATTAATAATACTGAAACTAGATATAACAATGCTAAATATTGTATACTTAGAATGATATATATGAGTAATATAAGAATGAGAATAATACATGTAACTATAGATTATTTTATTCATTTCAATATTACTATATACATGACTATTTAAACTTATAAACACATAACTAAAACAAGAAAATAAACAACTCAACGGTTGTTTTTGATGATGGGAGACTTGTGGACAGGACAATTTGGGTAATGGAAACAGAAATTTCCATGTTGTTCCACAATGTTCCCATAAGCATCAAAACAGACTTCCCCTACACATACTGCTTCATCATCAGTTTCTTCCTCCATTGGTTCTTCCTCTTCTTCTTTGTCTTCGTTTTCTTCTCCTTCTTCATTTGCTTCTATGTTAGAAGAATCTTCAATTACAATTGGATTGGCATGATTATCCATGAGGAATTTTTGAAGATTCCTCAGAATTTTCCCTTGTTTCTCTTGCTCTCTTGCCATTCTCAATTGTTGAACTTGCATTTCAGTTAACATCTGCAGCGAATCATCAACTTTCTCCTCTATTTTGATGACACGAGCAAGTATGGAGTTTTGGAAAGGGCCTTGTGAAGGAAAAGGGAAAGGAACCGGTGAAATTTGATTAGGATTGGATGTGGAAGCCATGGATTTGATGTTTCCAGAAAGTAGTATGAAGAAATAATGATTGGAGGGAAGAGAAACTCGGAATGGGTGAATTAAATAACCATCCATTCAAAAATTAGAGGGAAAAACGAATTGTCATTTTTACCGTTTCATGTCGACATGACACATGAGTACTATGTCGACATGGTGTTGTAAAATGCTATGGTTAAGAAATCATTCATATATACCCTATGTATACTACTATACTATATACTATATTTCAGAAAGAGAACATATACCTAGTTCTCTTCTTAACTTGGTGAAGACAGGTTCTCCTAAAGGTTTGGTTAAAATATCAGCTATTTGATTTTCAGAATTAACGAAATCAAGAGAAATTTTCTCTTTATTTACGTTATCTCTTAGAAAATGGTGTCTAATGTCAATATGTTTAGTTTGGGCATGGAGAGTTGGGTTTTTGGACAAACTAATGGCACTAGTGTTATCACAGAAAATTGGAGATTTTGTGATAGATATACCAAAATCATTCAAGGTTTGTTGCATATACAAAACTTGAGAACAAGCTAAAGCAGCAGAAACATACTCTGCTTCAATTGTTGATAGGGAAACAGTATTCTTCTTTTTACTGAACCAGGAAATTAAGGAATGACCTAGAAAGTGACAAGTTCCACTTGTACTCTTTCGGTCTGACTTACACCCAGCATAGTCAGCATCACAGTAGGAAACTAATTCAAATGAGTCATTCTTAGGGTAGAACAATCCATAATCAAAGGTGTGTTTAACATATCGAATGATACGTTTCACAGCTTTTAGATGAGTTTCCTTGGGTTGAGATTGATATCTTGCACAGAGACAGACACTGTTCATGATATCTGGTCTACTAGCAGTTATATAGAGAAGTGATCCAATCATTCCTCTATACAAGGTTTGATCTACGTCTTTGGATAGATCATCCTTACTTAACGCTATATTGGTTGCCATGGGAGTTGGTTTTCCACTCACATTGGTCAAGCCAAACTTACTAACTAACTCTCTCGCATACTTCTCTTGACTGATAAAGATACCATTATCTAATTGTTTGATTTGTAATCCTAGGAAAAAGTTAAGTTCACCCATATGACTCATCTCAAACTCTTTTGTCATAATGTCAGAAAATTCTTTGTTCATGTCAGAATTGGTTGATCCAAAAATAATATCATCTACGTACACTTGTACAAGTTGAATATCATTTTTATTTCTTTTAATAAAAAGTGTGTTATCTACTTTACCTATTTCAAAATCAGATTGCAAAAGATAAGACCTAAGTCTATCATACCAAGCTCTAGGAGCTTGTTTTAGACCATACAGAGCTTTCTTTAATTTAAAAACATGATTTGGAAATTTTGTATCTTCAAAGAGAGGAGGTTGTTCAACATAAACTTCCTCTTTTACAAAACCATTTAGAAAGGCACTCTTGACATCCATTTGAAAAAGTTTGAAATTATTGAAATTAGCGAAAGCAAGCAGAATTCTAATAGCTTCTAATCTTGCTACGGGTGCAAAGGTTTCGTCATAATCTATACCTTCTTCTTGACAATAACCTTGTGCAACGAGTCGAGCCTTATTTCTAACGACCTCACCTAATTCATTTAATTTATTTTTATATACCCATTTAGTGCCTATAATGGATTTATCCTCAGGTCTAGGAACAAGTTCCCAAACATCATTTCTGGTGAATTGATTCAATTCTTCTTGCATAGCAAGAATCCATGAATCATCAGTTGATGCTTCCTTTGGATTTTTAGGTTCTATTGAGGATATAAAAGCAACATGACTCATACTGTTTAATTGATTCCTAGTTTTAACAACAGATTGCATATCTCCTAGAATATTTTCTACAGGGTGATCTTTTAAAAGCCTAATCTTTTTATTTGGATGAAAAGTTTCATTTGTAGCATCTACAGATTCATGATTAGAAATAACTAAGTCATCCTCATCATTAGTCTGATCAACTTCTTTGAAATTTTCATCAAAGGAAACATGTAAAGTTTCTTCAATAGTGTTTGTTCTTAGATTAAAAACTCTATAAGCTTTACTCCTGTTAGAATATCCGATAAAGATTCCTTTTTCGAATTTAGGATCAAACTTATCTAAATTATCTTTTGTATTTAAGATAAAACATTTACTTCCAAAAATTCTGAAATAAGATACCTTAGGTTTCTTATTGAAAAGAAGTTCATAAGGTGTTTTATTGGTTAGAGGTCTAATTAGAATCCTATTCAAAATATAACAGGCTGTTGCAACTGCTTCAGCCCAAAAATGTTTTGGTAATTTACTATCAGAAAGTAGAGTTCTAGCACACTCTTGAATCGTCCTATTCTTACGCTCAACTACTCCGTTTTGTTGTGGAGTTCTTGGAAACGAAAAATTGTGAGTAATTCCCTTCTGATTACAGAATTCCTCAAACTTCTCATTTTCAAATTCACCACCGTGATCACTACGAATAGTGATGATCTTGGAAGACAGTTGGT
Source organism: Allium fistulosum (assembly GCA_030737815.1). NCBI lineage: Eukaryota > Viridiplantae > Streptophyta > Magnoliopsida > Asparagales > Amaryllidaceae > Allium > Allium fistulosum. The sequence goes on from CM060907.1 coordinate 1,057,826,020, forward strand.
TTTGAACTCTTTTTGAAAAACTTTTAAAATAATCAAAAGTATCACTTTTATGTTTCAGAAAGATTGTCCATGTATATCTGGAATAATCATCCACAATTACAAAGACATATTTACTATGGTTGATTGATTGAATCTGAGATGGACCAAATAAATCTAGGTGAAGTAACTCAAGAGGTTTTGAAGTAGAAATCATATCTTTAAGTTTAAAGGAACTTTTTCTAAGTTTTCCTAATTGACATGCATCACATATACTATCTACTTTAAATTGCATCTTAGGGAGGCCTCTTACTAGATCAAGTTTGGATAGTCTAGATAAGAGTTTAAAATTCAAATGTCCAAATCTCTTATGCCAAGTCCAAGGGTCACTTGTATTGGCCAAAAGACATAGATTATCATTTGAAATTTTCATACTGAGAATACAGATATTCTTTTTCCTTACTCCCTCAAAGATAATATTAGATTTATTATCTTCGATGTGACACTTGTCTTTTTCAAATTTAATCCTATATCCTTTATCACATAACTGACTAATACTAAGTAGATTATGTTGTAGATTTTTAACTAACAAAACATTTGAAATAATAAGAGTTTCAGAATTACCTACATTGCCGATGCCAACTACATAACCTTTTGAATTATCCCCAAAATTAACCAATCCTCCATCCTTGTAAATAATGTCATTGAGTATCTCTGGATTTCCTGTCATATGTCTTGAACATCCACTATCAAGTATCCACTTGTTTTTCCTTATTTGCACAACTTGTCCATTGTGAATAGATTCATTTGTCGCCATGAAGCAAGATTCCTACACAGTGAGCAACTTTTGTAGATTACCTGATTCTATATAACTATCATGCATCAATTTATGAGACCACAATGATTTGATCATTAAAGAATTATTTTTAGGAAACATTTCAAACTTAGCCATGAACTTTTCAAAAATCAGATTATGAATACTTTGAAAAACTTGCTCTGATACCAAATGACAGGGACGCGGAAGATGATCTTAAGGCTATTTAACACTAGAGGGGGGGTGAATAGTGTTTTAAGAATTTCTTTAAAACTTCTTTGATTTAAATTGATTTAACTAACTTAATGCAAATACACAATCACAGATCAAATCACAGAATCACAAACAGATGCAAATATAAATAAAAAGCAAGTAAAGGAAAGAACACACCAGGAATTTTATACTGGTTCGGTGTTACCCTACATCCAGTCCGCACAACTCGTACGGCTTTCTATTCAATAATAATCTAGATTACAATCCCTCGATTCCAAGGCAACGAGGTACACCCTCCAGATTCTCAGGTCTCTGGGTAGAACCACTTGATTCACAGGACACAAGTTCACCCGATCGATTTCCAAGGACACGATCACACCTTTATAACCCTAAACAAGTTTCTTTGAGTACAAATGTATCTATAACTCTGATAAGCACTGAGATTCTTTGAAGAGAGTGGTAGAGAATCAAACTAGAGATATTCTGGTTTGATTCTCTTAAGATTTCGGCAGAATATGGATAGGATGATTAGAAAATAAGATAAGAGAGTAAAGAGGAGAGAAAATAAAGAAAGTAGTTACTGGAAAACGTCCATAACAGTCTCTATTTATAGAGAATGAATGGATGTGTCCATTCAAAGAGATTTAAACGAATAGACACTTCTTTTGAAAACAACCTTTGCTATAACGGGAAGCATGTCGACATGACGAGTAACTATGATGTCGACATGGTCTAGTAAAAATGATGATTTGCTTTTCTTTGAAAATGATGATTTAAAACATATGCAACTTTATTCAAATGGACTCTATGTATTTGTAGAAGGTATTTAGAAGTAGAAATACTTATGAATATATATATGTATATATACTAAAATATATTTAAAATCAAGGTAAATAAACTAAAGTAAATATAATATTAAAATAGATTTTGAGGCTAAAATATCAAGGACAATTTTGAAATCAAAATATAACAAAATGATAAATATGATTTTGAGGCTAAAACATTTTTGGAAATACGAACGAAGGTTTTTCTTTTGAAAAGGAATATTTGAAAATCATTTTATGAAACAAGAGATAATTTTGAAAATCATTTTGAATCAAAATTAGTGGATAACAAAATAGGGCTACTATCCGTTCCACTAGATATTTCGTGAGTTCCATCTCAATAGGGTTCCATCCCTTTAACAAGAACGAAGTGGATTCCATTCCACGAGTAAATTGGATAAAAAAGAATGATAGTGCTTTCAAGGAGTTTTAACAAATGTCTAACCTAACTATATTATTTGTCTTGAACTCTTGAATATCTTGAATCTCATGAGTCTTCAATCTTGAACTCTTGATCTTTGTCTTCTTTACTGTATAGTCTTCTTTTGTTGATACCTGCATATAGATTTCCTGCACATATATATTTTATAACACTTCTATAGTTGTTGTCATCAAAACCATTATCCTATAGACTAACATATGCTCCCATTCCTGTAGTTTTGCACCATTGTTCGTCTCTGTATCAATTATTGTAACTCATGTACACACATAATTTACTATATTAGTTGGGTTTACTTTTGACGTATTTTAAGTCGGTATTTGAATGAATATTATTTGTTTAATGGATTCAAATTTTACTTGAAGAATTGCTAATTGACAGGTTGAACATGGTTGGAATTTTTGGATCCAGTAAAGGTTTGATTATTTGCTGTGTTTGATCATCTTTTATTTATGGTTTAAGTTTTCAGATGTTTTATTAATTTTAGATATATCTACTAATTGTTAGTATATCTAATACCATGTATGTATAAATGAAAATGTGAGTGATGTACTATTCAAGAACTTAAAATTTTAAGCACTAGACTCTAAATCCTTTTCAACATAAGAAAAAAATGGGAAACATACAACTTATATAGCAAGGAAAAATGACTTCTTTCCTATAACATGTAATGTCAGAGTCAGTGATCTCGGTTGCATCTGGAAAACTCAGTTTGGTTTTTTCCTTAAATTACAACTTCTTATTCGAACAAATATATTACTTATTTGTTCCATGTGCCTGTAGTAAAGATTGACTACGGTAATGAACCTTATGACAAAACGAAAAAAGCTACAAGTCAATTTTTTAATAGAATTTCAAAATTGTACAACATGAGTTACTTTCAAAACATATACTACTCATCAATAAATATAAGCTTTTGTAGTTGCTGTCAGTTCTAAATAGGAAAGTAATAAAAGTTAGCTTATAAAATGTTAACTCTTTTCTATACTAAACTACCAAAATATACAAACAATGTCGGTAGATACCATTATGTACTGAAATTCATCATCATTAATCATAGATGAGGCAGCAAAATAAGAGAGGCCTGCACGAAGTTATATGGCTTAGAAAGAAAAGGGAGAAAGTCACTGTAATTAAAAATTTGGAAACCAAAATTGGATGAAATATTGCATATGAAAATTAACACTATCACAAGAGCATATATTATGCCTTGAGGTGCAAAGTTAGTCTTATTGCATTAGATTTGAAACCTGATTTGCAAGTGGCCATATCTTACTAATATTACAATACATTAACATTAACTTTGTTTGGTACGTATATTGTTTTTGTCATGTTAAACACATGGAGATTAGGCTAACTCTATGCAACTCAACTTAAAGCTCAATTAAAAAATATCAACGTAGATAGATTTAGATATCCGAATAAATAAAAATTAAAGGTCGAAAAACTAGACTAAAGAGAACAACATGTATGATAAACTCTGTGACGCCCCACCTCTATGCTCACAATAACAAAGAGTATTAAAAGAAATACTGTCTATTATTACGAAGAATAAGGCTGGATAGGAGCGACCATCCGTAGTTGGCCTTACACTAATATTGGTTATCTCGATAGGAGTGGTATATACTTTTTGCTTTTCATCTATTATTTATTTACTCCCATCGACACACCCAATTATCAGTATAAAACAAACTACGATAGTTCATAGTAGTTTAGGACATTAGATATAACAATAACACAGATGATATAAATGCGGAACACAGATTAACAAAAATCTCATATATATATAACTGATGTCAGTTACAATATAGTTGACACGATACATATGATACAACTACAACTGTCGACTCTAGAAGTTATATATACAAGTACATTATCAACTAATATACATGAATACATATCTTTCTATACAATGACACGACTACTACAAAAGATGTGATAAGTCTTCAAATCCCGAATAGCAACTCAAAGAAGGAAATCTACAACCTGAAATAACTCGGGTCTGACCCGAGTATTACATTCAAAAGAAAATAATACCCAGGTCAGTCTAATTCAAACCAGTTTATTAGTGCATATAGGCAGTAATAATTTAAATAGACGACAGTCACAATAATTCTCGTCTATCCGATACTTTAAACAAAGAAACCGGATAACGGTCAATATAACACTTAACAGTGTTTAGCAAAAATCAGCAGATTTAAATCATCAACAGAGATAAATAAACAATTTATCAAATCGACTAAATCAATTTAAAGCGATTGAAATTGTCACTTTAAAACCATCAAAAAAATTCGATTGGCTGCCGTACACACACGCGTGTACGGCCTCGCTAATACGGCATAAAAGATCAATGCATCAGAAGCAAAAGAAAGATCAATTCAAAACTGTCGAGTTTGGGTGGCTGCAGTGCACGCACGCGTGCACTGCCTCGCCACCACAGCATATACTGAAATATCAATAAGGCACAAAAGGCCAGTGCTAAAGAATTCACAGTGCCAACGAATGCAATAAGCAAGTGTATGATACAGTGAACTACATAACACATCAGCCCTACGACAGTACTACGAGTCAGGAAGTAGTGAGCAAGTCGAACTGCAGCAGTTCAAGTAAGGAAGCAAACTACAGGTAACTGGAAGTGACCATGGGACGGTCAACAAGGTGAATGCACAAAGTACACAAGTGATGGTATATATCACAACTGCACGTGGCAATTGAATCAAGGTACAACGGTGAAGCAGATCAAGTAACATCACGTAAAGAACTCATGTGAAGCTACACTTCAGAACAAATGCATGCACATATATGAAGGCTACACATGAATACACTGGGGCAATGCAGCAGTCAGCAACTAAAGCATGAATGCTGCTGTGGAGACTAGAGCATAGAAATGCCCAGACTCAAGTGGAATCACCAAACCAAGGAACTGACATCAAGGATGAATGTAATTCAAGTGACAGTACAACCAAAAGTGGTGACAGTGAAAAGATTCAATTAAATACAAGCTACACTTCAATACGGTGAATAGGAGGAAGTTAAGGCAACTTATAGTGCAACAGGACACAAACAGTGGAACAACATTATCACGAAGTCAAGTACAACAAATCTCGAGTATCATCAAGGCAGTTCACATTGCTAAATGACCACAGATATACAATGAATGAACCAGAATATCAAACCCAGATCAACAAAGTGTACACAGTGAAGGCTACAGTTTCAAGTGAAGGTGCATACAGTGTTCAACAACAACAATGAAGAGTCCACCAGAGAACTCACAGATCAACCACAATGAAGAAGACCAGACAGTATCAACGTAATAAAAATGAAACTATCCTTACAACACATATGCAACTGCAACACTGGACAGTGCAAGTGACAATGCAGCAACAAGTTGAACTCGAGTGTAATTGGATATGCATAACCACTACACTAATTCTACCAGGAGCAAATCCAGTGTATAGTGCGTGAATGTGAATGCAACAGGTAGGTACAAAGTCTAAGTGAACAATGGGATGCAAGTGACAACAAGACTCAATTGTACTCGATTTAAATATGGACTCGAGTACACAGGTAGACACACAAGAAGATTCAAGCACAATGCAACTCGAGCAAGTCACAGTGAATGTGGTCAGAAACAACAAGCAAAGTGTACACATGTCGATGGACAATTGATCTCAACTAATTAAGTGAGACAATACAACAGCGAAGGCGAAATGGTCGAAATCGAACAAAATAATAATATCAGTGGCACGGCCTAATACAAGTTAGGGCCAAATCATCTCGGCAAAAATCATCAACATCGAAACCCAAAATCAAATGACCAAAGTCAACCCGAAATCATCGTTCAAAGTTCGATTTATTTTTGATAACCGCGACACCCATCAACAAAACCCAAATGAAGTTCGCAAAGTACAAGGAGACCGAAGCCAAAATGTTGTCACAAAGCCAAAGTACCAGAGAATTCAAAACAACAGATTCAAACCAAAATCAAAGCCATGGAATCAATCAACAAAGGATTATACGACTTTGAATTAGATGTGAGTGAGAAATCACTCACCTTTTTCGAAGAGCCCAACTCGAATCGCTGCCGATAGCATCCCCTTTTTGCTCGCCTTTGCACGGTGCTCAACCGAAGCGAGGACGAATTCAATCAAGCAACGGAGAAGCAATCGATCGAAGCCAAGCACGAAACCTCCTTCGACGAGTTGAAGCAGGGACGAGGCCGGCATCACGAAGTCGATCGAAGACAATTGGTAGTAGCCCTAATTCTTTAATTTGGGAACGAGAACTAATAACCAGGCCGCCTCCATTTTCTTTTCTTTCTTTCTTTAGCTAGGGTTTTTTTTTTCTCTTTTGATTTTGAACGAAAAATAAAATATGAGGGAAGACCGGGTTTTTGTTTGATAATAAGGCACTGATGTAAATTAAGGCATGGGCTAGCATTAAAGGTCCACTAACACTTAACAATCTATAAAGGAATTTCAAACTGATTACATTTCCAACAGTGATTTACCCTTGTTTAAATCGATAATTGACGATTATAAGTTGAAACTAAATCCCGGGTTGTTACAGACTCCCCTCCTTAAAGAAATTGCGTCCACACAATCATAGGGAATAAATGGATAAAAGGTAACAACCAAAAGAGCATGGCAATGTCGAATGTACAAGCAAAGCAAGTGTCAACAGGGGAAGTATTAGAAATGAAATCAAAAGGTCTGACTGATTCAAATCAAAAGAATCAACATCGTGGGGATCAAGGAATCAAAATCAGACGACTGTCTAAAGCAAGAATCAATCGAGTTCCAGCAACTAAAAGAGAAGGAAAAACAGAGCAGAAATCCCATACAGAGCACGAATTGAATGTGAGTAAATCAAATTACTCACCTGAATCACCAGAGAAAAAGACGAAGCTCAAATCTCAAAAATCGCAAATATTCAATCATCAAAACGATAATCAAATTTCTCAAATCAACAAATATTCGATTATCACAAACGATAATCAAATTTCAAATTCAACCAATATTCGATTATCAAAAATGATAATCAAATTTCAAATTCAACAAATATTCGATTATCAAAAACGATAATCAAATTTCAATTTCAACAAATATTTAATTATCTAAAGCGATAATTAAATTTCAATCAATAAATATTTAATTATCTCAAGCGATAATTAAATCTCAAATCAGCAAATATTTAATTATCTAAAGCGATAATTAAATCTCAAATCAGCAAATATTTAATTATCTAAAGCGATAATTAAATCTGAATCAACAAATATTTAATTATCTCAAACGATAATTAAATTTAAAATCAACAAATATTTAATTATCTCAAGCGATAATTAAATCTCAATCAACAAATATTTAATTATCTCAAGCGATAATTAAATCTCAAATAAGCAAATATTTAATTATCTAAAGCGATAATTAAATCTCAAATCAGCAAATATTTAATTATCTAAAGCGATAATTAAATCTGAATCAACAAATATTTAATTATTTCAAACGATAATTAAATTTAAAATCAACAAATATTTAATTATCTCAAGCGATAATTAAATCTCAATCAACAAATATTTAATTATCTCAAGCGATAATTAAATCTCAAATCAGCAAATATTTAATTATCTAAAGCGATAATTAAATCTCAAATCAGCAAATATTTAATTATCTAAAGCGATAATTAAATTTAAAATCAACAAATATTTAATTATCTAAAGCGATAATTAAATCTCAATCAACAAATATTTAATTATCTCAAGCGATAATTAAATCTCAAATCAGCAAATATTTAATTATCTAAAGCGATAATTAAATCTCAAATCAGCAAATATTTAATTATCTAAAGCGATAATTAAATTTCAATCAACAAATATTTAATTATTTCAAACGATAATTAAATTTAAAATCAACAAATATTTAATTATCTCAAGCGATAATTAAATCTCAATCAACAAATATTTAATTATCTCAAGCGATAATTAAATCTCAAATCAGCAAATATTTAATTATCTAAAGCGATAATTAAATCTCAAATCAGCAAATATTTAATTATCTAAAGCGATAATTAAATTTGAATCAACAAATATTTAATTATCTCAAACGATAATTAAATTTAAAATCAACAAATATTTAATTATCTCAAGCGATAATTAAATCTCAATCAACAAATATTTAATTATCTCAAGCGATAATTAAATCTCAATCAACAAATATTTAATTATCTCAAGCGATAATTAAAAACAACAAATATCTGATTATCAAAAACGATAATCAGAACTCATATCAACAAATATCTAATTATCACAAGCGATAATTAGAAACAACAAATATCTGATTATCAAAAACGATAATCAGAACTCATATCAACAAATATCCAATTACCTGCAGATAATTGGAAGCAACAAATATCTAGAAATCAATTAAGAAGACTAGAAAATCAACATAAAAGCTTGGATCGATCCCATCAGATGGCGAGTTTTTAATTCGCCGCACGTGCATCTCAGAGTGGCCGAAGCCTACCAAGTACTCAACATAATTTTGGCGCCCATCAGATTGACCCGAAGGTCCGCAGAGTGACCCGAAGGTCTAGTACTGGTATTTGACCCGAAGGTCCGCAGAGTGGCCCGAAAGCCCAACAAATGACCCGAAGGTCCTCATAGTGGCTCGAAAGCACACGAAAACATCAAATATTTCAATTAACGAGTCCAGAATTAACCAAAATAGTAAACGCACATGTCCCATAACCACGAGTTTTACTAAATTGTTTAATTCTCTTCATCGTTTCCTTGAAAGTGTAGAATCATCAAAACAACAGATATTCAATTAACGAGTCCGGAATTAACCGAAATAGTAAAAGTGTGGTTCCATACTCCGCACTTTTGCTAAATCGTTTAAATCACTTCATCGTTTCCTTGAAAGTGCAAAATTGTGTATTTTGTAAAAATACACTTTACATTCTCAAACGGACAAGTCCGGAATTAAGCGAATCAGTAAAAGAAAGAGGTCATAGTCCTCGATTTTGCTGAAACGTTTAAATCGCTTCCTCATTCTTTTGAAAGCACAAACTGTTAAAATTCCTGAAAGCAATTTTATTTATTTTGCAAAAATAACAATTCACATTCTCAACTGAACAAGTCCGGAGTTAAGCGAAGCAGTAAAAGAAAGGGGTCATAATCCTCGATTTTGCTGAATCGTTTAAGTCGCTTTCTCATCCTTTTGAAAACGCAAACTGCTAAAATTTTATAAAGCAATTTTCCAATCACGTGATTAAAACAGTAAATCAGTAACAATTTCGGTAAGGAAATCGTACTTCTCAAAATACCGTAAAAACGGTCACAAAACAGCATTGCGGAATAACCGCTTAAAAATCCACTTTTAAAATTTGACGGTTACTGAAGCCAAAGCGACAGTAATTTTGAAACGTCAAAATCATATCAAAACAATTTACAGCCAAATGTAATATCAGAGAATTTTCATTCATCAAAATGCCACAAAACACCGTGCTTCACAATATAGCATTGGTGTAAAATCCCGTTATAAAAATAACGGCAACAAAATACGTTTCATAACCAAGCATCGGTTCAACGTAAAATAAATGCAATAACGTGCAATTCAAATTTTGCACGTACTACAAAATGAACAAAGAAATCATTCGAAGGTATCTTCAATGAAGATAATTTAAAACAGCAAAAATCTAATCAATAGATGATTAGTACAAAAGAAAGTCAGCGGAAATTTCAACAAAAATCACATATCTGTAATTTCTTCGAATCCTCAATTTGGATTCGAAGTTCTCAAAGAAACAAATAATTACAGCTATGTAAACAACAATTGGAATTCATATCAATTTCGTATTTTGATTCTTAAATCAAAAAGATTATCAGTTGTACTCAGCGAAGACAGTTTCACTGTTTCCGCTGCGCACTCTGATAAATAGAACACAAATCAATCAAATCATCAGAACACAATTTCAACCAAACAACAAAACACAATTCCACTTTTAAATAACGATATTTAAAAATTTCATCGAAATTTCAAAACTTTAGTTTTGACTCAAATCACAGATAAAACGTCGACTAATAGTTGTAACATATGTTCCATCCAAGTTATGTTTTATATTATGTCCATAAACCCCAAGCTCTGATACCAACTGTGACGCCCCACCTCTATGCTCACAATAACAAAGAGTATTAAAAGAAATACTGTCTATTATTACGAAGAATAAGGCTGGATAGGAGCGACCATCCGTAGTTGGCCTTACACTAATATTGGTTATCTCGATAGGAGTGGTATATACTTTTTGCTTTTCATCTATTATTTATTTACTCCCATCGACACACCCAATTATCAGTATAAAACAAACTACGATAGTTCATAGTAGTTTAGGACATTAGATATAACAATAACACAGATGATATAAATGCGGAACACAGATTAACAAAAATCTCATATATATATAACTGATGTCAGTTACAATATAGTTGACACGATACATATGATACAACTACAACTGTCGACTCTAGAAGTTATATATACAAGTACATTATCAACTAATATACATGAATACATATCTTTCTATACAATGACACGACTACTACAAAAGATGTGATAAGTCTTCAAATCCCGAACAGCAACTCAAAGAAGGAAATCTACAACCTGAAATAACTCGGGTCTGACCCGAGTATTACATTCAAAAGAAAATAATACCCAGGTCAGTCTAATTCAAACCAGTTTATTAGTGCATATAGGCAGTAATAATTTAAATAGACGACAGTCACAATAATTCTCGTCTATCCGATACTTTAAACAAAGAAACCGGATAACGGTCAATATAACACTTAACAGTGTTTAGCAAAAATCAGCAGATTTAAATCATCAACAGAGATAAATAAACAATTTATCAAATCGACTAAATCAATTTAAAGCGATTGAAATTGTCACTTTAAAACCATCAAAAAAATTCGATTGGCTGCCGTACACACACGCGTGTACGGCCTCGCCAATACGGCATAAAAGATCAATGCATCAGAAGCAAAAGAAAGATCAATTCAAAACTGTCGAGTTTGGGTGGCTGCAGTGCACGCACGCGTGCACTGCCTCGCCACCACAGCATATACTGAAATATCAATAAGGCACAAAAGGCCAGTGCTCAAGAATTCACAGTGCCAACGAATGCAATAAGCAAGTGTATGATACAGTGAACTACATAACACATCAGCCCTACGACAGTACTACGAGTCAGGAAGTAGTGAGCAAGTCGAACTGCAGCAGTTCAAGTAAGGAAGCAAACTACAGGTAACTGGAAGTGACCATGGGACGGTCAACAAGGTGAATGCACAAAGTACACAAGTGATGGTATATATCACAACTGCACGTGGCAATTGAATCAAGGTACAACGGTGAAGCAGATCAAGTAACATCACGTAAAGAACTCATGTGAAGCTACACTTCAGAACAAATGCATGCACATATATGAAGGCTACACATGAATACACTGGGGCAATGCAGCAGTCAGCAACTAAAGCATGAATGCTGCTGTGGAGACTAGAGCATAGAAATGCCCAGACTCAAGTGGAATCACCAAACCAAGGAACTGACATCAAGGATGAATGTAATTCAAGTGACAGTACAACCAAAAGTGGTGACAGTGAAAAGATTCAATTAAATACAAGCTACACTTCAATACGGTGAATAGGAGGAAGTTAAGGCAACTTATAGTGCAACAGGACACAAACAGTGGAACAACATTATCACGAAGTCAAGTACAACAAATCTCGAGTATCATCAAGGCAGTTCACATTGCTAAATGACCACAGATATACAATGAATGAACCAGAATATCAAACCCAGATCAACAAAGTGTACACAGTGAAGGCTACAGTTTCAAGTGAAGGTGCATACAGTGTTCAACAACAACAATGAAGAGTCCACCAGAGAACTCACAAATCAACCACAATGAAGAAGACCAGACAGTATCAACGTAATAAAAATGAAACTATCCTTACAACACATATGCAACTGCAACACTGGACAGTGCAAGTGACAATGCAGCAACAAGTTGAACTCGAGTGTAATTGGATATGCATAACCACTACACTAATTCTATCAGGAGCAAATCCAGTGTATAGTGCGTGAATGTGAATGCAACAGGTAGGTACAAAGTCTAAGTGAACAATGGGATGCAAGTGACAACAAGACTCAATTGTACTCGATTTAAATATGGACTCGAGTACACAGGTAGACACACAAGAAGATTCAAGCACAATGCAACTCGAGCAAGTCACAGTGAATGTGGTCAGAAACAACAAGCAAAGTTTACACATGTCGATGGACAATTGATCTCAACTAATCAAGTGAGACAATACAACAGCGAAGGCGAAATGGTCGAAATCGAACAAAATAATAATATCAGTGGCACGGCCTAATACAAGTTAGGGCCAAATCATCTCGGCAAAAATCATCAACATCGAAACCCAAAATCAAATGACCAAAGTCAACCCGAAATCATCGTTCAAAGTTCGATTTATTTTTGATAACCGCGACACCCATCAACAAAACCCAAATGAAGTTCGCAAAGTACAAGGAGACCGAAGCCAAAATGTTGTCACAAAGCCAAAGTACCAGAGAATTCAAAACAACAGATTCAAACCAAAATCAAAGCCATGGAATCAATCAACAAAGGATTATACGACTTTGAATTAGATGTGAGTGAGAAATCACTCACCTTTTTCGAAGAGCCCAACTCGAATCGCTGCCGATAGCATCCCCTTTTTGCTCGCCTTTGCACGGTGCTCAACCGAAGCGAGGACGAATTCAATCAAGCAACGGAGAAGCAATCGATCGAAGCCAAGCACGAAACCTCCTTCGACGAGTTGAAGCAGGGACGAGGCCGGCATCACGAAGTCGATCGAAGACAATTGGTAGTAGCCCTAATTCTTTAATTTGGGAACGAGAACTAATAACCAGGCTGCCTCCATTTTCTTTTCTTTCTTTCTTTAGCTAGGGTTTTGTTTTTCTCTTTTGATTTTGAACGAAAAATAAAATATGAGGGAAGACCGGGTTTTTGTTTGATAATAAGGCACTGAAGTAAATTAAGGCATGGGCTAGCTTTAAAGGTCCACTAACACTTAACAATCTATAAAGGAATTTCAAACTGATTACATTTCCAACAGCGATTTACCCTTGTTTAAATCGATAATTGACGATTATAAGTTGAAACTAAATCCCGGGTTGTTACAAACTCTTTCAAATCTTCCATCCATTTGCACAATCAGCTAATCAGAACTTGATTCTTTGAAACAGGAGAAGAAATGTTCGGAGAATCCACAAAAGTCATCTATCTGCTGCCATGCAATCACAAACTGTAAAACAAATATTCAAACTGACCATATTTACAATGCAACTGATCGATGCTACATGAACAATGAAAAAGGAAATAGAGAAGAAATTTTTTCAATACTTGGCCCTTACTCTACTTTAGTGAAATCTACTGGTCAAAAAAGGATATTTGACCTTTGATATGAGTTTCTTTTACTGTTATTTGATATGATTTCTTCAAAATAAAATTTTGATATGATCTTTTCTAAACAAAAAAGTTATCATGAATTTACTTTGTTTTATATAACTTTGGATCAGAAAGCAAGCAGTGTAACTTTTTATTATATCAATTATACATACTAAATAGTAAATCTGCTTCCATTTTTCTGTTGGAATGCCACGTGCCTCTACTTTCGTGTTTTTGTAGCTTATTTAATATTATGTTTTGATGTACAACTCAAAGCTTATGTCACAAGTAAAGATATACTCATATAGAAAAGGCTGATTAATTATTAATTTGTTGCAAACAAGAATACACGTTTACCTAATTTACTGAATTCATTGATGGTTACATTTAATTTGATTGTTGTTTCTATACAAGTATTTAGGGCTGTGCTTAGAAAGTGTAAAGAAAACATAAATTTTATTTATGTACCCATATTCATTAAAAAATTGATATGCATAATTTATTTCCATTAGAGTCTTTTATCTAAATATTAAATTTAACAACCGTTGGACATACAAATAGTATCATATTTGCATTTACTTTCAAAATATTTTACAGAAAACTTACTTAATAATTGATAACAGACATGAATAATCATTACAAATGCAATTCACTTCTTAAACTAATCAGTTGGACGCATTTTATATTTGCTAATAACACTGATACTGCCTAGAATACATATTTTTTACAAATTTAAGTCTACGCTTGAAACTGAATTGTAAGATGATTTACTATTATTACCCTACCGGTAACGTATTTCTGAACAAAAAAAACTATCTGCTTTTCTAAGGTTTTCTGCATATTTCAGTGCACAGACCTGACCATTTTAATATACAATGAAACTGCAATAAAAAGATGGTGGAAACTTATTTCGCAATTCATTTCTTAAACTAATCAATTGGAAGCTTTTTATATTTGCTAATAACACTGATACTGCCTTTGAGACGCCCCACCTCTATGCCCACGCTAGCCAAGAACACTACGGAGTAATGCTATCAACTAGCACGGAGAATAAGGCTGTTGAGGAGCGACCATCCGTGTAATTGCTTTGTGCGAGCACCGATATGTCAGATAGTATAACATGCATTTTTATTTCAGGAGGAAATCCGACATACCGATACAAACTCAAAGCTACTACACAGTGGCTATAATAGTCTAGGACAATAAATATAATAATAACACAGATAATATAATTGCGGAACACAGATAGAACAGAAAGTCTCATATATATAAATAACTGATGTCAGTTACAATACATTTGACACAATACAAATGATACAACTATAACTGTCGACTCTGGAAGTTGTATATATACAAGTACATTATCGACTAATATACATGAATACATATCAACCTAACACAATACACTGACTACAACAAAAAGACAAAGACCCACTTCAAAAGATATGAAAAGTCTTCATAGCTCAACAGCAACTCAAAGCAGGAAATCTACAACCTGAAATAACTCGGGTCTGACCCGAGTATTAAATTCAAAAGAAAATAATACACGGGTCAGTCTAATTCAAACTCAATCATTAATGCACGGAAGCAATAATAATCAATATCAAAAAGACGACAGTCACAGAGATCTCGTATATCCGACTCCTTGGTAAGAGAATCGGATAACGACAGATATAACACTAAACAGTGTTAGACAATAAATCAGCTAATCCAAATCACCAACCAAGATAGATAAAAGATTACCAAGGCAGATAATTCAGAAAACAACAGAGTTGTCTAAACGACAATTAATAACAAAATCTTATTATTAAATAAATATTTAGAAACTCATAATCTAATTATCTAGTAGATAATTAGACAACACAAAATAATCAATTTAAAACATCAATCCTGGTAGGGCTGCAGTATACGCACGCGTGTATTGCCTCGCCACTACAAAACAACCCAAAACAATACTAAACAAGATCAGAGGCAACAAGTGAAACAAGTTCAACATGTCACAAAGCAAGGCACAGTGAAATAGCAAACTGAAGGTGAGAGCACCAAGGATATGGCACTACAACACTCAACAGAAAAAGACGCAGATCAGCCTCATTAGAAAATAAGGTCACCAGTGAAGCACAATGACCAAATGCAAATGGATACAAAGCATCAATGCAATGTATCAGATTCGAGAACAAAGGCAGTGCAGCAGCATAAAGCTTCAACTAAGAGAATACGAAATATGTACACAAGTGATGGTACATATCAAACTGCACATGGCAAATGAATCAGAGGTACAACGGTGAAACAGGACAGTACAAGGCTCCAAAAACAACAGACTCGAATACAAAGTAATGCAAACTGTCTCAAAGAATGCTACAAGTCAATACAAGACTGCAAATTCAGACAGTCATGACCGAAGAAGAACCAAAGCCACAGTGAAATGCTCAAAGGCAAATACATGAACGAAGACTGGTGCCACTCAATTCAGTGAAACCAGAAGTGAACCCAACAAACCAACCAACTATCAATAAAAGAGTGCAGACACGAACTGCAACAAGGCTCAAATGAACTCAACCAGTGAACAAGACTACACATTCAAGTGCAGTGAAGACCAACAGTAACATGAACAAGGGACACGACCACATGCAAATGAAACTGTAATGAACAAAGTGGAACAGCAGCCTCAAATGAACACAAGCTAAAGACACATGCACATATAACAGAAGTGCAGAATCAGTGACAACTACAAAGCAACTGCAACAATATCAAGTCAATGACTCAAGTTCAAGATGTAGTGAAGCATGTACACAGGTGATGTCAGAAAACATACAATGGCAACTACACAATGCAAAGACCAGAATGAATGTAATTCGACTGAACAGGTAAAAGTGAAGAACCGTGAACAGTGTAGCTGCAGGTCAAAACCAATGTCGTAGGGATGAACGAGACAATGGTATAATGCAAATAAACTCGACCAAGCACAAAATGTACAAACCACTGACTTGAGTATACCGGTAATAGCATAAAGTCAATACAAAGCAAAACAAGTGCAGCAGTAAAAATCAAACCAAGTTAGGTATCAACAAAGTCAGATGGTCAAAGACGAGATTGGTGATCATCAACAATGAACATAGTCGGAAATGCTTAGATCAACAGTAAACAAGTTAAGGCCAGAGAGTTAGTCAGAGACGTGAAGAAATCAAGTTTAAAATTGTTTGAACAGTCAAGAATCAATATAGAATATCAAAGCCGTGGATACAACGTTCTTTCCCAAAATATCAAAACATAAGAAAAGAAAGAATCAACAACGTGAATATCACATAAATCAAATCAGACGTGTATATAAACCCCTGATATCATCATCGACTGGGGGATGCAGAGAAAAGAAAACCCAAATCATCAATGGCCAATTCAAACTATATATATATATATATATATACGAACGCAAATAAAAAAAATCGAGCACGTATGAACGAAATCAAGCTGTAGGATGAATTAGATGTGAGAATTACTCACCTTCTTCTACGAGCAAGCAAATCAATCATCGCGAAGGAACAGAGATTCAAGAAGTCGAAGCTCAGAAATCCAGAATCGTTAGAGAAGGCAAAGCCCTAATTCCATAATCAAGCGAAGAGGAGCTGAAGTCTCAATTCGCCAGAGAAACAGAGAATCGAGGAGCCGAAGCTCAAAATTCCAGAGTCGCCAGAGAGAAGTCAAAGCACTAATTTCATCGAGCCACCATTTATTTTCCTTTTTCGTTTTGACTTAGGGTTGAGAAAATGGTAAAGGGGGGTGGGTTGAACACTTAAGTGGTTATAGGGTTTTCGAACGAATGCAAATGAAAAGAGGGATCGGTTATACTTCAAACAATACGACATCAAAATGGATGGCCGAGATTCAAATTTGCAAAGCTCAAATACACTTAACCAATTTTCAAAAGAATTTCAGCTGATTTAAAATATTCAACTGAAATTAACAATCAATTAATCGTTTAATTACGATAATCAATTGATGCAAAATACTGGGTTGTTACAGACTCCCCTCCTTATAGAAATTGCGTCCCCGCAATTTTCTTAATTAAGGTCGTCATTAACAATAAATTTTCTAACATAAACTGGTTAAGCTAGAAAAATAAAGGTAGAGAATTCAAACATCAAAGAAATCTTTTAATTTCATAACAGAAATTCACAATTCTCAACGAAATATAACTATCAAATGGATAATCAGAAAACAGCAAAACTGAGTAGATGCAATCATCAGCAATATTCAATTATCAATTAGACACTTAGAATTCAGAAATCACAAAACAACAATATCTAATTATCGATACGATAATTAGAAAACAGCAAAATCTAATTATCAACAAAGATAATTAGAAAACAAAATTCGCAAATTGCAAAACTGCAAATATTTGGTTATCCAGCAGACAAGTAGAAAACACGAACTTTATGATCAACAAACTCTAACTATCAATAGAGATAGGTAGAAAACAGCAATTCAATATAATCAACATAATCTAGAATCAATTAGAGACTAGAAAATCTTATAATCAACAAAATTAGCAATAACCTAATTATCAAAATGATAATCAGATCTCAAATCGTAAATACTCAATTATCAAAAATGATAATCGAATTTTCAAATCACAAATATTTAATTATCTCAAACGATAATCAAAAATCACAAATATCCGATTATCAAAAACGATAATCAGAAACCACAAATATCCGATTATCAAAAACGATAATCAGAAATCACAAATATCTGATTATCAAAAACGATAATCAGAAATAACAAATATCCGATTATCAAAAACGATAATCAGAAATCACAAATATCCGATTATCAAAAACGATAATCAGAAACCAAAAATATCCTATTATCAAATACGATAATCAGAAATCACAAACATCCGATTATCAAAAACGATAATCAGAAATCACAAACATCCGATTATCAAAAACGATAATCTGAAATCACAAACATCCAATTATCAAAAACGATAATCAGAAATCACAAAAAACGATAATCAGAAATCACAAACATCCGATTATCAAAAACGATAATCAGAAATCACAAACATCCGATTATCAAAAACGATAATCAGAAATCACAAATATTTCAATTAACGAGTCCGGAATTAACCAAAATAGTAAAAGTATGGTTCCATACTCCGTATTTCTGCTAAATCATTTAAATCTCTTTATTGTTTCCTTGAAAGTGCAAAATTGAGTATTCTAAAAATAACATTTCACATTCTCAAACGGATAAGTCTGGAATTAAGCGAACCAGTAAAAGAAAGGGGTCATAGTCCTCGATTTTGCTGAAACGTTTAAATCGCTTCCTCATTCTTTTGAAAATGCAAACTGTAAAAATTTTGAAAACAATTTTAGTTTATATTTTGAAACAACTTTTAAAAATAACAAATTTTGAAAACACGTGATTAAATTAGCAACATCAGTAGCAACTTTGATAAGGAAATTGCACTTCTCAAAATACCGTAAAAACGGACAACAAAATCAGCATTGCGGGAGAACCGCTTGTAAATCCATTTTAAAATTGACGGTTACTGAAGTTAACACTTCAAAATCTTATCAAAATAACTGGTATCAAAATATAATACCAATGAATTTTCATTCATCAAAAATGTCACAAGAATCTTCTCAAAGATAGAAAGGGATACCATACCCTAAACTTGTATTCATAACAAGTCAATAACACATGAATTCACCAATGCACAAAAACTGATATCATCTCAATGAAAATCATGAAAATTGGTGAAGCACAAAATTCCAGAAATCATCACCAGAAATCCAGAAAACACATAAAAAGGGGGGAGGCCTAACACATGAATGGGAGCATGAAAACTCACCTATGCGTATCACACAGGAACGAGAAGCTATCTCATGGAAGCTATCCATTAAATTTTCACACAGGAATGGCCCGAAGACCGTGGGGCGCTACCCCACATATGTGATGGCGAAACATCACAAAAGAAAACGGGGTTTAGTCTCCCTCGCAGACAAAGAGACATCGCTCAATCGCTAGTCTAAATCATAAAAAGGGAAAGGCCTATCACAAAATAGGAGCATGAAAACTCACCGACGCGTATCACACAGGAACGAGAAGCTATCTCATGGAAGCTATCCATTAAATTTTCACACAGAAATGGCCCGAAGACCGTGGGCCGCTACCCCACATATGTGATGGCGAAACATCACAAGAAGCGGGGTCTAGTCTCCCTCGTAGACAAAAAGACATCGCACAGTTGCTAGTCTAAATCACAAAAATGATCGTCATGATCATCAAGAAGTGTCAATTACACTAAGTAAGTGAATATAAGAGTTTAGCTTCATGTCCCATAACCACTTGCTTAACTCAAATATTAACGAACAAACTGTAGATCTTCACTAGAAAATTGTCACAAAAGGTTCAAATGAATAAGTCCAGGAGTTAACCGACGAAGTAAACGCAAGCGTTTCATACCACTTGTTTTACTAAGCCGTTTAATTCAATTTCTCATACGAGTGAAATAAAGGTTTGTATATACTAATAGATTGGAAAATGGTTTAGGAAAAGAGCTTTGTAGTGAAATAGTTTTGAAATCGTTTGAAGAAAATGATTTTAATATTTACTACTAGTATAGAAAACCTTTATATTTTTAAAGTGACAAATCACAAAAATGATTGTAGAAACAATCAATCACAAGAATTCACATACAAAGATGTGAATAGAATCCAAAGAAATCGATACTGAATCCATCAAAAAGTATGTTCACAAAAATCTCGAAGAAAATGTCATTAAAGTTGTTAATAAATGATAGCAACAAATCGGGGGAAATGATCAAGAATCGATTAAATTTGGAAACCAAATCAATTCACTAAAATTCACATTCGAAGACGTGAATAAAATCCAAAGAATTCGATTCCAAATTCATCAAAGTAGAAATACCCAAAAATTCCAGAAATAGAAGTTATCAAAGTCGACAAAGGTGATAACAACTAATTGGAAAAGAAGAATCGATTATCAATTGGAAATAACAAAGCAAATCGAGCATAAATGTATAAATGACTTCAACAAAAATAAGAATCAAGTCAATGCCGAAGTCAAAAATTAATGGCCACTATCGAGTACAAAATGAATCAACATCATCATCAAAGAATCCAACGGCAAACAAAGTCAGAGTCTTGGAAATCAAGAAATTAGCAATTTCACAAAAACAAAGTGACCGAAGTCAAATGGAAATTAAGCCGAGGAAAACACAAGAACAAAATCCTCATCATCAAAAACCCAACTTGAGTTCGCAAACTAAACGGAGGCAGAAGCCAAAATACTTTCACGAAATCAAAATAAAATGCACATGAATAAGCGTTAGGAATTCATACCTAACAACCAAAGATAATCATATGTAAAGATGAGTGATAAAACATCGACAAATAGTTGCATCACATGCTCCATCTAAGTTATGTTTTATAATTGTCCTAAACCCCAGGCTCTGATACCAAGCTGAGACGCTCCACCTCTATGCCCACGCTAGCCAAGAATACTATGGAGTAATGCTGTCAACTAGCACGGAGAATAAGGCTGTTGAGGAGCGACCATCCGTGTAATTGCTTTGTGCGAGCACCGATATGTCAGATAGTATAACATGCATTTTTATTTCAGGAGGAAATCCGACATACCGATACAAACTCAAAGCTACTACACAGTGGCTATAATAGTCTAGGACAATAAATATAATAATAACACAGATAATATAATTGTGGAACACAGATAGAACAGAAAGTCTCATATATATAAATAACTGATGTCAGTTACAATACATTTGACACAATACAAATGATACAACTATAACTGTCAACTCTGGAAGTTGTATATATACAAGTACATTATCGACTAATATACATGAATACATATCAACCTAACACAATACACTGACTACAACAAAAAGACGAAGACGCACTTCAAAAGATATGAAAAGTCTTCATAGCTCAACAGCAACTCAAAGCAGGAAATCTACAACCTGAAATAACTCGGGTCTGACCCGAGTATTAAATTCAAAAGAAAATAATACATGGGTCAGTCTAATTCAAACTCAATCATTAATGCACGGAAGCAATAATAATCAATATCAAAAAGACGACAGTCACAGAGATCTCGTATATCCGACTCCTCGGTAAGAGAATCGGATAACGACAGATATAACACTAAACAGTGTTAGACAATAAATCAGCTAATCCAAATCACCAACCAAGATAGATAAAAGATTACCAAGGCAGATAATTCAGAAAACAACAGAGTTGTCTAAACGACAATTAATAACAAAATCTTATTATTAAATAAATATTTAGAAACTCATAATCTAATTATCTAGTAGATAATTAGACAACACAAAATAATCAATTTAAAACATCAATCCTGGTAGGGCTGCAGTATACGCACGCGTGTACTGCCTCGCCACTACAAAACAACCCAAAACAATACTAAACAAGATCAGAGGCAACAAGTGAAATAAGTTCAACATGTCACAAAGCAAGGCACAGTGAAATAGAAAACTGAAGGTGAGAGCACCAAGGATATGGCACTACAACACAAAGCAGAAAAAGACGCAGATCAGCCTCATTAGAAAATAAGGTCACCAATGAAGCACAATGACCAAATGCAAATGGATACAAAGCATCAATGCAATGTATCATATTCGAGAACAAAGGCAGTGTAGCAGCATAAAGCTTCAACTAAGAGAATACGAAATATGTACACAAGTGATGGTACATAACAAACTGCACATGGCAAATGAATCAGAGGTACAACGGTGAAACAGGACAGTACAAGGCTCCAAAAACATCAGACTCGAATACAAAGTAATGCAAACTGTCTCAAAGAATGCTACAAGTCAATACAAGACTGCAAATTCAGACAGTCATGACCGAAGAAGAACTAAAGCCACAGTGAAATGCTCAAAGGCAAATACATGAACGAAGACTGGTGCCACTCAATTCAGTGAAACCAGAAGTGAACCCAACAAACCAACCAACTATCAATAAAAGAGTGCAGACACGAACTGCAACAAGGCTCAAATGAACTCGACCAGTGAACAAGACTACACATTCAAGTGCAGTGAAGACCAACAACAACATGAACAAGGGACACGACCACATGCAAATGAAACTGTAATGAACAAAGTGGAACAACAGCCTCAAATGAACACAAGCTAAAGACACATGCACATATAACAGAAGTACAGAATCAGTGACAACTACAAAGCAACTGCAACAATATCAAGTCAATGACTCGAGTTCAAGATGCAGTGAAGCATGTACACAGGTGATGTCAGAAAACATACAATGGCAACTACACAATGCAAAGACCAGAATGAATGTAATTTGACTGAACAGGTAAAAGTGAAGAACCGTGAACAGTGTAGCTGCAGGTCAAAACCAATGTCGTAGGGATTAACGAGACAGTGGTATAATGCAAATAAACTCCACCAAGCACAAAATGTACAAACCACTGACTTGAGTATACCGGTAATAGCATAAAGTCAATACAAAGCAAAACAAGTGCAGCAGTAAAAATCAAACCAAGTCAGGTATCAACAAAGTCTGATGGTCAAAGACGAGATTGGTGATCATCAACAATGAACATAGTCGGAAATGCTTAGATCAACAGTAAACAAGTGAAGGCCAGAGAAGTTAGTCAGAGACGTGAAGAAATCAAGTTTAAAATTGTTTAAACAGTCAAGAATCAATACAGAATATCAAAGCCGTGGATACAACGTTCTTTCCCAAAATATCAAAACATAAGAAAAGAAAGAGTCAACAACGTGAATATCACGTAAATCAAATTAGACGTGTATATAAACCCCTGATATCATCATCGACTGGGGGATGCAGAGAAAGGAAAACCCAAATCATCAATGGCCAATTCAAACTATATATATATATATACGAACGCAAATAAAAAAAATCGAGCACGTATGAACGAAATCAAGCTGTAGGATGAATTAGATGTGAGAATTACTCACCTTCTTCTACGAGCAAGCAAATCAATCATCGCAAAGCAACAGAGATTCAAGAAGCCGAAGCTCAGAAATCCAGAATCGTCAGAGAAGGCAAAGCCCTAATTCCAGAATCAAGCGAAGAGGAGCTGAAGTCTCAATTCGCCAGAGAAACAGAGAATCGAGGAGCCGAAGCTCAAAATTCCAGAGTCGCCAGAGAGAAGTCAAAGCCCTAATTTCATCGAGCCACCATTTATTTTCCTTTTTCGTTTTGACTTAGGGTTGAGAAAATGGTAAAAGGGGACGGGTTGAACACTTAAGTGGTTATAGGGTTTTCGAACGAATGCAAATGAAAAGAGGGATCGGTTATACTTCAAACAATACGGCATCAAAATGGATGGCCGAGATTCAAATTTGCAAAGCTCAAATACACTTAACCAATTTTCAGAAGAATTTCAGCTGATTTAAAATATTCAACTGAAATTAACAATCAATTAATCGTTTAATTACGATAATCAATTGATGCAAAATACTGGGTTGTTACAGCCTTGAATACATATTTTTTACAAACTTAAGTCTACACTTGAAACTGAATTGTAAGATGGTTTACTATTATTACCCTACCAACAACGTTTATCTGTCCACAAAATGTCAGTCTGATATAACGCTTCTTACCATTCTCGATACAAATTTTGTACGTCCACATCCATCGAATGTAGATTCATTCTGCATGTCAATATCCAAAATATTCAACAATACGTGCACGTCACACTCATTTTATCGCTTTCAACAACCCTCACAAACATTGTTTCTTAACACCAGTTCCTTCTGCGCACGTGCATCGCACGTGCCAAACTACTTGTATATATATATATATATATTCAATACTTCAAATCACTGTACCATCCTCATCAAATCACTGTAGCCTTTCTCGCACATGCCAACATCACATCCTGTCTCCTTCCTTTTCCATTTTAAATTGCACATAGTAGTTCAAACCGAAAAAAAGTAGGAAAAAACGAATTCAAACTGCGTTCGTCCTTCTTTCCATTTCAAAACAAAAGCATGCGTTCATTTCTTCCCAAATTAAAAACCAAAATCGAAGTTGAAAAAAATATATAAAAGAGAACGAATCAATTCTTTCGGTTAAAAATAAAAATCGAGTTTGACCTTCAAATGGCTTCCGCGGAATCGCGCATGGGGGGAGGGGCTGTAGGCGGCGAACTGAGGGAGAGCGATGTCGATTGTGGTATGCGTCTCGAGTGTAGACTGGGGCATGGAGGGGCGTGCGAGGCGACCAGAAAAGAGGAATTCGTGAGCTGTCGCGATCAATGAGGGATTCGCGCGCGCACGTGGAGGAGAGAAGTGACAGCGGCCAGGCAGAGGGAAGGTGCGGCGGTCTGTGGCGATTCGCGGCGTGCGTTCCGGCTTCACCGATTGGTCGAAGTCACGACAAAGGATTGGTCGAGCTCGATGGCTCATCAGTGTGGTCGGTTTGGCAAATTTGTGATGAAGGAAGAGAGAGATAGGCGGGGGAGAGTTCGGTTATGGTTGGGTTCCGGCGTTCATGTTCAGGCAGTAGGGGGTCTTGTTTGGGAAGAGGGCTATTGACAGTATATAGGTAAAATTTGAAAATTTAAATGTTAAATTAGATTTTATAATTAATTATCTCGTATAATAATTAATAAATATTTTATTTTTATTTTTATTTATATGAGGTCCGAAATATATTAAACAGGTCGATGTTGGAATGGTTTGCAAATAAAAATCAAGGTGAGAATTTTTCACTCATTTGGATTACCATATTTAAATTTAAAATATTTAAATTTAAATTATTGGATGCTTGATTGATTGATAAATTTACAATTTATCTGTTGGATGACTATATATATAGTAGTATATATATTAGTATTGGAGTGATATTCCCGCATATTATAGCGGATGAGACCCTATACTCCCCGCATAATAGCGGATGACTCTATATACCGCGATATCCCCCTCGAAGTGGGATTAGTATTATTTTATATTGTATTAACATCTGTGGATGCAGGGAAACAGGTTGGAGGGATCCAACTGGATTCCTCAGATTTATTTTTTATTTTTCATATATAGTGATACATGATCTATGTAGAATAATCTAGTATAGATTATTCTAATGATTGAAATTATTTGATGCTATTATAGCACTGGCCTGAATTTTAACAAATAAAAAACTATGAATATATTTTTAAAATTTATGGAATTAACTGGAATTTGATATAAAAATATATATATTGGAATTGGGGTTATTTTTTTTAGAAATTGAATTAGAAAAGAAAAAAATTTGAGTTTGGTTATACTTAACTATGGTAAATTAGAAAATGGAGATTTTTTTTTAAAAAATGAATTATATAAGAAAATTTATAAATGAGATTCTAGAAATATAATAAGGAGTTAAAGCCGATATTTAAAATAGATTGGAAGTAAAAAGGGATTTATAAGAAATAAATGGATATAATGGAATTTTATAAAGAAGATTTTTTTTATAAACCGGTAAAACCAAAAGGGTTATAAAATTTATAAACAATGTTTATAAATTAAGGAATTAAATATCAGAAGAAAGTTGGAGATATAAATTCATAGGGTGAATTTATATTAGAATTTGGAAACAGGGTTGGAAAAAAAATAGTAGATTCTATTTTTGAAATGGGAATGGTTAGGAAAACTGACAATGAATCGATATGTTGTGGAATCGAGAGGAAGTTATAAATTAAATTGTCTATTGAGATTTTAAAATATATGTATTTTTCTTAAGAAGTTAAGTTCGTTTTTCAAAGGGAAAACTTTATTATTTAAACTATGAAATTTTAAACTAGTTAGTATTGGAATACTTCGGAAAATGGATTTATAAATATTTAATATTTATTGAAATAAAAATTTTAACTTTTGTAATCAGCTTTGTAAATTGATTTGTTTCATTTAAATGAGTTATGGATGATTTATTAAAAACTTTTTAATATTTTAAATAATAACTTAAAACATATTTTCAAAATAAAAACAAAATTTTTACTCTTTAAAAATGATCTTGTATATATATAGTTTTGAAATTTTTGAAAATTTATTTATAAATTCTCTCGAGATGTGTAGACAGGTTTTATTTTAAGGAGGAGATTTTATAAGAGAAATCTTATAAACGGAATTCTAGAGATTTAAGAAAATTTTAAATGCTTAGATGAGATAACTCCGAAAAGAATGTGAATTCATTTAAAGAAGTTAAAAAATGGTTGGTTGAGATTATAAATAGGTATAATCGGTTTGGAAACTCGAAGAAGGATTATTTAAAAATTCCGGAGACTTAAGAGATAAGTTGAAATATTTCCAATTAAATATTAAAATGATTTTGGAAATTTTACGTATAAATATTTTCCTAATTATTGAAAAAGAGGTTTTGGAAATGTCTTAGTGGGAAATATTTCTAAGTGTTGAAATGGTGAAATGTCCTATTATGGGTACAAGTGTTGAAATTGTTTTCAAATATAGAATATTGAAGAGATGGAATATATATATCTTGGGAAAGATGTTTTTGACATAAATATTCTGGAGATTTAGAAGATAAGGCCCAATGTTGCTTTTGGATGTTATTTGATAGTTAAATAACCGACTATCAATATTGGCCAATCTCGTTAATCGTTTCGAAGAGACCGGGATTAGATTTAATTATCCGAAATCCACTTCGATCCGGTTTGAACGTTGCGAATGAATACCGTGAAGATGGTGAAGACGGTGATTCGGTTTGTCCAGACCCAGGACAACTTGTATGGACGAATGCTATCCAAACATCGTCATGGGAGGACGATGGGCATTCTAAGTAAAATTGTTCTTGAAAGGTAACACTTAGCCTCAAACTTCATCAACCGGGAATGACTAAAACAGGGTAGATGCAGCAAGGCTAAGTGGGTCGCACCCAAGTAGGGTATGTTATCACCTTTCTAAATGTCCTTGGAAACCCTATTTATCTTATATATGGGTACACATGAAAGTAGAAGCGCTCGATGGTAAGGGTAGGAACACCCGGGGTGATAACATATTCGATCTATCCAGGTCAAGGGTAGGCCGGTCTTGTGTAGCAGGGGATCCCGACGTGGTCCTCGGTACATTGTTCTAGAGGTGTACTGTGGTGGGCGGTACCCTAGTGGCCCAGTCATTCGATGGAACTCATTCAGCAATAAGCACCGTACGGTATTGATTGTGCCCAACTATGCTGAAACGTGATATGCAAGCATTTCAGCTATTTTCTATTTACTTTCTATAGACACTATTATAATATCAGATGATTTTGATAAAAATCGTTTTGGTTATCGTAAGGTAAAAACCCGTCGTGTTTATGTGTGACGCAGTTTTACGAGATACCTTTGTTTTCAAAGGATTTTGATAAAAGTTAAAAATTCGAATTGAGTGTATTTTCCCACGCTGGTTTTCCAAAATGACTCGATTGTTATTTTATTATAATGCTCGGGTCAGACCGAGTATTACAGATTCATGATTGAATGCTATGGAGCCCAGGGGACGAGCTGGATGACAGAGACGTATCTTCGTACTTGGCTTATATTCCGTTGTGTAAGGAAAAGTTATATAACTGTCCAATTTGATGTATTGACTGTTGTACTCTGATGGTTGTAAATGTTATACAGTTACAGATTCTTTTGTATATAAAAATTTGTTATTATATATTATATTTTGTTCCGTTGCGATTGTGAGATTCTGTATTGTCGTTTAATTTTCTTCTATCGTTTTCTCGTTCTTTACCCTGGTTATTCGCTCTTTCGTACAATTGGGTTGAACGAGAGTGAATTATGATCAACTCAAAGGGTACAGAACTGTGGGTCGCTACACCAATGATTTAGAAAGAGGTTATGAATTGCTTAGTGGCTAAATCGTGTTTTCTTTAATTTCTTGTTTGAAAAGTAATTAATCATGCTTAACACTAAAAGATGATGAAGTAGGCTTATTTATTTATAAGTGTTAAGATTGATGTTCGAATAGGGATAGAACAATGTGCTCTAACCTACCGGCTTCCATCTTGACCAATGAACAGTTAAGTTAGGAATGTCGGAAACATATTAATCGTGTTGAATTTTTACTTATTTATGAAAATTATTAATACTATACTTAACACTAAAGTCCGATGAGGTAGACTCGTTTGTCTGTGAGAGTCGAGAATGAAATGTCTAGGAAAGGCTTTGATATGCAACCGGTGTTCTAACTTAATTGGCTTCACTATTGAACGAGAACGAATGATAGTATAAGTTAGAATGTCGGAAGGAGTTAAGTATACGGACCGTCACTACAACAAAACTTGTTATTGGTTGCATTGAATGGTGGCATTTCAAGGCTATCTAGAATAGTTGGCCATTTTAAAATATAAAAATTAAGAAAGAAACACCAGAAGACGCACAAAGGAGAGAGCATGCGCGCAGGCAGCTGAATGATGGGGATGGTTTTGCGGTGTGGCTTGGCTGAGGGTTGGCGACTTCGGCACGGGGACGAAACGCGGACCTGACGATGATTAGTAGCCCATATTAGTTTGTTGCAAGAGGCACAGCTATTAGTTTATCGCAAGAGACAAAACAGGATAACAAAAGGAAGAAACAATGGCTCAACAATTAGTTTATCACAAGAGGCACATCTATGCAACCAAATCCAATCAAACTCGTGTTGCCAAAACACCTGGGATTAATTCATTTCAATTCTAATTGTTTATTAACGATTTTTAGCTAGGTTTTGAATTGGCTGTTAAGTTATTATGTAATTTCGATGATTTATGCCATTGATATGATTTAAGCTAAGTTTAATTATGGTCTAGGATGCAGTTGCTATATTCAAGTTAGTTGATCTAGCTACATTCAATATTTAGATGTTCTTTACAATAAATATGATGTTGATTTCAGCTTGCGAAGCATTACTATGATGTTTAAGCTTAAATTATTTTGATTTAAGAATATCTATAGATAGAATCATGTATGATACTCCATATAAGTTTCTAAGTTTTTTGCATAATTATTTAATTGGAGATTGATGGATGGAAAGAGATCTCATGAATCATGGTGTTTGTTGGTCAATAGTTCAGTGAACCGACCTATATTAATATTGAGTTTCATGTGGACATATTAGCAAACACATAGAGCTTAATGCTTAAATAATTGTTGTATTTGAGTGAGTTGTATATTATGTTAGAATTGGATACCTGTAGTCCAAATGAAATGGTAAATGTTATTGATCATAATACAAATTTTTCAATCACGATCCACTTCGAACTGACGGTTTCTTAGATTTTATTATGCATATAACATCCGAATGTAATCAAATATTTATGGGTGATAGAGCATATATCTGGTTTTTATATTTTAGTTTTCAACTATGTTTCAGTTTAATACTAATACACTTTCCCCAACAAATATAAGGGGAAGCTTACCTACCTAACTGCCAAGAAGAGGGCGAAAGGACCAAGATATCGTGTAATAGAGAAGAGGATCCGATATGCCTCCAACCATTGCAGATCCATCCTCATCAGCAGCACACGCACCCAGCTGCACAAATATTGCAAATGCAAGACCTAAGAGGACCACAAGGCTGCCTAGCCGTTACAAGGACTAAAGGTAGAATATGCAGAGCAAGTGGGCACAACAACTTTAACTTTTTATATTACAAATTCTGTTATAAAATGTGTGGTAATGAACGCTTAGCAAATGATGGGTTGCCAGCTGTATAAGTTTGTTACGCAAGAAAGGATGTACATGGTTATATAAGCTATGAATGAGAAATGAGAGACATGGCTGGTTAAACTATTTCTTCAATTTTCTATGCTTTCTTCCTCTTAAAAAATCCTCTCAATTCTTCTCTGTTGTGCAGATTTGTAATAACTTAGGTCTTGTGTCCATCATTTGGTGCTTTCACCTTTCACCTCACCTCCTCCCAAGCATCACCATGACTCGCTTCGACGAAATCGCCTCACAACTAACCACCCAACAAAACGCCATAGATTCCATCAACACCACCCTCTCCAAACAAGACACAGCCCTTGCCGATATACCCGATATCAAATCCTCCCTTACCTCCCAACAACTTGCAATCCAAAACCTCACTCAGGCTGTGGCTGACCTCTCTGCCAAGTTCTCCTCCATCCCTACAACCCCACCTCCCATAATACCCCCACCACCCTCTCTCATGGCTGCTTCAACCTCGACAATAAATCCACCACAATATACCCGGCAACCACCACCTCCCCCTCCATTGCTTACAATTCCAATCAACACACATCACACTCCAACTCCTATCCACCTTCGTTCACCCAAATGCGAACTAACAAAATTTGATGGATCCAATCCATTCGATTGGATCTTCCAAGCCGAAAGAATTTTCAAATACCACTCTACCCCCGATGAATATCGCATAGAACTAGCAAGTTTTTATATGTCTGGCCAAGCTTTAACTTGGTTTCAATGGATGTATAACAACAATCAGCTCTCTTCTTAGTCATCTCTTACCCATGCCATCGAAAACCGCTTCGGTCCAACCCCCTTCATTAATCCACAAGCAACCCTTTTCAAGCTTCGCCAAACGACATCCGTCGAAGACTATCAATCACATTTCGAAACCCTCTCTAATCGAATCACCAACCTTCCCCCCGATGCCATTCTACAATGTTTCCTATTCGGCCTAAAACCCCATATCAAGAATGATGTATTACCCCTTCAACCTACCACCATTACCGATGCCATCGCTCTAGCAAAATTGATCGAGACTAAGCACAATGACACGAAACAATTCTTCAACCGACCAACCTTCTCTAGAAACCAACCTCCACTACCCTCTCTTCCACCGTTACCAACTCCTACACAACCCACCGATGTTCCCTATCCAATCAAAAGAATGTCCCAAACCGAGCTCCAAAACCGTAAAGCACAAGGCCTTTGTTACCACTACAATGAGAAGTACACCACCAGCCACAAATGCGCCAAAAAACAAGCACTATTACTCTTACCAGACGACGATACCGATCCACCAGATCTGGAAGCATCAGACATCACTCCCACCGACAAACCGACAATCTCCTTCAATTCCCTAGTTGGCTCCTCAAACCCGAGACCCATTCGCTTAGCTGCTCTCATCAGCAATAATCCCATCTCCATCCTAGTAGATTCGGGGAGCACACACAACTACATCCACTCGAAAGCAACTCGCTTTTTAGGCCTCCAAATCGAGAACACCCCCGACTTCCAGGTCACCGTCAGCAATGGAGAGAAGCTCTGATGCCTTGGAATTTGCCATCGTGTGTTACTAGATGTTGCGGGCCATGAATTCTATGCGGATTTCTTTTTGCTAACGATTCTGGGGCAGATGCGGTTTTTGGTCTGGATTGGTTACAAAGTTTGAGCCTCGTCACTATTGATCACAGCAAACTTACTATGCAATTCTTTCACAAAAGGCATGAAGTTCTCTTAATGGGCCAAGATGCCATTTCTAGCCCATCAGAAATCTACCTGTAGCAAATTAGAAGGTTACAAGCCACAACTTCTATCAACTCTTATTTTTATTTAGATTTGGCAGCTGAAAATGGTCCACATTCCACCTTAAACCAACCTACATTACACCCTCAAATCAAAACACTTTTAAATCAATACCCTACACTTTTTCTTAAGCCAACATCTCTTCCACCACACCGTGACCGCGACCACCATATCACACTCCACACAAATTCTCAACCCATCAATGTTCGACCCTATCGCTACCCGTACTTCCAAAAAAATGAGATCGAATCGCAAATCCGAGATATGCTCACGTACAAAATAATCCAACCCTCTACAAGCCCATTTTCCTCCCCCGTACTTCTCGTAAAAAAGAAGGATGGTTCATGGCGCTTTTGCGTAGACTATAGAGCCCTAAATGCAATCACTATCAAAGATCGTTTTCCATTCCCGACCGTTGACGAACTACTCGATGAATTACATGGCTCTACAATTTTTTTCTAAATTGGACTTACGGAGTGGCTACTTTCAAATCCGTGTTCATCCACCCGATATCCCAAAAACAGCGTTTAGAACACATGAAGGACACTACGAATTTCTCGTAATGCCTTTTGGTCTTACCAACGCCCCCTCTACATTCCAAGCTACTATGAATAATATTTTTCGCCCTCATCTTCGAAAGTTTGTACTCGTATTTTTTGACGATATTATTGTTTATAGTAAGTCATGGGAATCTCATCTCCATCACTTACGAATTACTTTTGACATTTTGACGACAAACCAATTTTTTGCAAATGAGAAGAAATGCGTCTTTGGCCAAATCGACTTACATTACTTGGGTCGCATAATCTCTCATCAAGGCGTCCAAGTGGATCCATTAAAAATTGAAGCAATCATTGCTTGGCCAACCCAGTCCAACGTTACTACAATCCGCGATTTTCTCGGACTCACCGGCTACTACAAACAGTTCATAAAAGGGTATGCTCATATTGTAAGTCCCATTACAGATTTATTAAAAAAGAATACATCATTTCAGTGGCCAACCCAAGCCCAGGAAGCATTTCTCCATCTCAAAAATATCATCACATCCACACCAATACTTGCCCTCCCAGATTTCTCCAAGCCTTTTGACATTCAAACTGATGCCTCCTCCATAGCCTGTGGTGCCGTCCTCTCCCAAGCACGCCATCCGATAGCTTTCTATAGCCAGCGACTTCCTCCGCGCCTCAAAACCGCATCAGCATATGCAAGGGAAATGTATGCGGTTACCTCCGCTGTCCACAAATGGCGCCACTATCTATTGGGTCGTCAATTCACTATCACCATTGATCATCAGAGCTTGCGGCAACTTCTTACCCAAACAATCCAAACGCCGGAACAACAAAAATGGCTATCGAAACTTCTTGGCTTCGACTTTGTTATACGATTTCAACCGGGACGGGAAAATAGTGTGGCAGATGGACTATCTCATTGGTCGTCGGAGGCTTCAATGGAAGCAATTTCCATTCTGATGATGGACTATACATCACGTATATAAAGCGTTATGCAAAATGACCCAATGACCCAACACCTTCTAGCTGATATTCAAACAGCAAACAATACTTCAGCTGGATTCAGGTTGCGTGATGGGTTGCTATTCAAGGGAAATCGGCTGTTCATTCCCCATGACCCAACACTGCAGCACGACATCATCGAAGCATTCCACTCTTCGCCAACCGATGGGCACTCGGGAATTAAAGCAACTATGGCGAGGATTTCTAGCAACTTTTATTGGCCTAAACTGTTTCAGTCTGTCCGTGACTATGTGCTTCAATGCTCCATTTGCCTTCAAGCTAAACCCGAGAATACACCGGCAAAAGGACTGCTCCAACCCTTGCCCATTCCTCATCGTATACGGGAAGACATATCGATGGATTTCATCACACACCTCCCACCGTCATCCAGTAAAACTTGCATATGGGTCATCGTCGATCGTCTCTCCAAATATGCTCATTTTTGCGCACTTCCGACTTCTATAAATGCCACACAACTAGCCACTTATTTTGTGCAAGAATATGTCCGCTTGCATGGCTTTCCTAAGTCGATAGTATCCGATAGAGATCGGGTCTTCATGAGTCAATTTTGGATAGAGATTTTTTGTCTTCATGGTACGGCCCTCAAAATGAGTAGTGCTTATCATCCTCAAAGTGGCGGTCAAACGGAAGTCGTGAATCGTTGCTTGGAAACTTACTCAAGAACTATATGTGGCGACCTACCTTCAAAATGGGCTAAATTCCTTCCTTGGGCCGAATTGTAATACCCCAAAATTTTGTGAAAAATCATTTTTATAAAATGATTTAATTTTTGAAATATTTAGATTTAAATGTGGTGAAATTTTTGGGAATAAATAGTGTGCAAGGATATGTGGGCACATGCACATGGCACAAGGAAAAGATTCAAAAATTTCTGGAAAAAAAATGATGATAATAAAATAAATAAACTGAGCAAGGAAGCATTTCAAATGTGATTTTGAAATGTAGATTATTAATCAAATTAAAGATGTTTTTTTTTGCATGAAAATTAAATATTCCCAGTAAAAAAAATATGTACACTTATGCACCTATATATTTTCTGAGAGCAGAAAGTGTTAAAGCAAAACAATAAAAAGGAAACATTAAAATGACATGAAATGTAATACATGTCAATATGCTTGTATAGGCAAAAATAGCAAAGGGGATTCTCAGAAATAATTAAAATATAAAATATGGTAGTCACACTTTTAACATGACTAGGTGAGTGGCCATTTTCTGAAAAAGTAAAGAAAAGAAAATGCAGCCTTTAATTGGTTAATATGACCGGGGTAATTAGGGATAAAGAATGAGAAAATGCAAACACACAATGCATGATGTTAGCCAGGACAGAAATGGAATTTTGTCTTGAGAAAAACCCTAGTAAAAAATATGCTTATAAATAAGTAGTTATGGCCAGAGAAATTGTTTTACCCGAGCTACTTATAATAGGAAAAGAAGAAAACATTTTAAAGGAAGGGAAAATATACTCAGGGATTTTCTGGATTAATAAGAAGAAATATTTAGGTGAGTAACCTCACTGAGTTCATGGCATTAAGACCTGAGATGAGGCAGCCACTTTTTATATTGCCATTTATATATTTCTGGTTTTGATGTATATGATTTCATCAATGCTTTTTGGATGTCTTATTTTAAATCTGATATGATTTAATATGGATGTTTTTGGTGATCTTTGATTTGTTGAGACATTTGTCTTTGGATGTGTATCATACTGTTTTATTTTTACTCAAAAATGTTAAAGTCCAGAATCTTAAAATTATATAGAGAATACTCTCAACTGTTATAGATTTATGGCATGGAAACTTTACTAAAAAAAATGTTGGGAGCTGCATTATACTTGGTATAAGTGCTGAGGCTTGAGAAGAAAGATGTTAAGGGTGCAATAGAAATTTTCGAAGTGCTGGGCCCTTAATCAAAAAAAAAAGAAGCTCACAAGCTAAAATTATGATTGAACCAGATCTTGAATCTGAATCAATCATAAAGGCTTGCAGATCAATATAATAAGAACATGCCATGCCTCTTTTACAGTTGACAATATTCTTATATTTTACTGAGATTAAGGCATATTGACCCCATTTAGGAAATAACTGTCTGCTTATTTCTGAGGAGAATTATGCAAGGAAAGATTATGGATGTTTCCATGTTTGCAGTGACATGTTCACTTAGCATATTTGATGATAGGATTTAAGTCAATACACTAGTAAATAAACTAGGGAAGGGAAGGCCAAGAAGGCTGCTGGAATGCTTGTCATATTTGAAGTATGCAAGTTGGCACATGGTTTGTTTAAGCCCTGAGATCTTTGTGCAATGATGTGAATTAGTTCATTGCAATGTGTCCCTGTGATTCCTTAATAGCAGATGAGGCAGGAATTTAAATTGAATTATACAACCTGTAAATGAAGAAATAGGAATATGAATATTTCTTAGGTTGGTTGGTATGGAACCATGATGGTTCCAGTGAATGCAAATGTTGCAAATAGATAATTAGGTTTGCATGGTTATGTATGCAAGTGTAAGAATGATAGATGAATATATCATACCAGAATCAACTTATTTATACCATGTTAAAGTAATTGGTTGCAGAAATTTGCTTAAATAACTAGTTGGTACTCTTACATTCTCTGTTGCTTAATATCATGAATGTATTGATGTTACTCATACCAGATCTTAGATCTGACCCTTGTTTGCTCATGGCATATGGGGTGTCTCATTTTAAAATGAGGCAGCCACTCATGCTCTTTCAGGGAACGCAGGCACTAAGTAGAAAATGAAGTTATGGCTATTATGGAGGAGTGAATGAACATGCTAGCTAGTTTCAATAAGAGCTTAAATTGATTATATCTGCATGTATTCAGGAAAAAAAAATTATGTTTCTAAGATTTCCAGTCATGTAATGAATATTCTATGGTTAGTGATCAAGTTGCTCTTATGTTCTGTAAAGTGTCAGATTAAATTAGTTGTTCTGTCGAAATTATTGTGTGTTAAGGTTTGATTTGTTATTTTGAAGTAGTGTCTCGAACATAAACAAGAAAAATATGCTCAAGTATTAGCTATGAAAATCTGGTAAAGAAATATACAGTTATGTGAGCAATTGCTTTGCAATTATATTATGCATTAGACAATCTTTAGTCATTTTAAAAAAAAACACTGAGTTTTGGAGTAAATTTAGAGTTTACCTTGAAGTATACCTTTAAGTATCTAATTGTTTTTCCTCTGAATTATGTCTACAAATGGTTCAAGTCTACTTTCTAAATTGTTTTGAAAAAAGTAATTGTATGGGAAGGCTACAGGTATGATGCAAATGACTGTCATTTCAATTGCCATGATCAGGTACCTGGCATGACACAAGGCACATGAGTTAACCAGCTTCAAATGAGTGAAGTTTTGGTTGATTATGTCTGGTTGTGTTTTGTTAGTAAAAATGCCTTTCAAAATCCTTAAGTCATTGTTTTACCATAACCAATTTTTCAAAGTCATAACAGATATGCAATCTGGACAGGTTTGCACAAACAAACCTGGAATTATTCTTATGAATGTTTGTAAGTTCAAATTCTTGACATAGCAAATCTTATGCAAATACACAACTCACTATGTGTCATGTGGGCTAAGATTAAGGCAAACAAGTCACATAGATTGAATCTTAAATAAGAAAGTTTTTTTTGAAAATACATAAGTGGAAAATGATAAGTGAATATATCATTTCTGGCCTTAGCCAAATATCAATACCTTTGATCCATGATCTGAAATAAAAATCTCAAGAATCTAGAGATTTAACTGTCAAGGTAAATTGATATTAAAAAACTATCAAATAGAATGAGCAAGTTCATATAAATTAAATATGCATAGGATTTACTGACATATTACAAATATTCAAAAGTATATAGTAATAAACTTTAGGCAGAATTGCTAAAATCCAAATCAAACAGAATGCTCTTGTACAACAAATAAAAATAAAGTATATACTCTGAATTTAAACAAGGGGAACACATACATCTTCATATGTATGTGTATATTATTAGAAATACACTGATATATTTATATTGGTAATGAGTTTGAATCCTGGTTTGAATTGTTTGAAAGAAAATGACTCTGATAATTCAAAGGAAATTTAAATCAAACTTAAAAGTGCAAATGAATATATGTGGACATTCAAATACATATAAATTAAATGTGTATATGCATGTACACATATTATAACTATGGAAAAAAAATCCCTATGAAATTAAGGTAGAAATAGGAGGGTCATTTTAGTTGGTATCAGAGCACTTGGTTGCATTGATTGCTAAGTAATATAGAAATGTATTATGTCTGTTTGTTTTGGATGAAATAATTTAGATAAGAAAATAGAAATTATAGAAGTACTCATAATATACTAATACCATTTGCCCAGAATTTAGTTAGCAGACCATGGTAGGAAGAGGACCTCATCACAATGCAGGACCCAGTGCACCTCAAATGCTTGATATGCAAGAATTTGTGAGGGTTTTAAGAGATGGAATTGGGCATAGGCCTGAGAACCCACATGAAGAGCTTTCAAAACTACTGAAGACTTATTCCAATTTGGGAGGCAGGAGTTTTGAAGGAATTGAGAATGTGATGGAAATTCAAGCATGGTTGAGAACACTTGATAGGATTTTCAATGACATGCAGTTAGATGACCAAAGGAAGAGGCAAGTAGCTTCAAGACAACTGAAAGGGGTAGCTTTAAGCTGGTGGGAGGTGATCATAGCTGGAAGAAATGAAAATGAAATCACTTGGAATCAGTTCAAGGAGATGTTGGAGGCAAGATTTGTACCAGCATCAGCCAAGACCACTTTGCTTGAAGAATTTATCAAACTTAGGCAGGGAACTTTGAATGTCACTGAATACACTCAAAAGTTTGAGGGGCTATCTAATTATGGAGCAATGCTAGTGGCAGATGAAGCATCCAAAAATGACAGGTATATAAAAGGACTGAACCCAGGACTTAGCAGAGCTATGCTACCATATGCAGATAG
The DNA here is from genome assembly GCA_030737815.1 of Allium fistulosum. NCBI lineage: Eukaryota > Viridiplantae > Streptophyta > Magnoliopsida > Asparagales > Amaryllidaceae > Allium > Allium fistulosum. The sequence continues at coordinate 1,057,864,842 of CM060907.1, forward strand.
AACTTTTGATCAAGTAATTGATCTGGCCTTGAAACTGGAACAACATGACAAAGAAAGAGAGAAATATAGGAATTTTAAGAGCAACAACAAGAAGGATAAGGGAAGATATCAACCTTATGATAAAAAGAAGGAGGAGGCAGACAACAGGAAGAGTAAAGATACAAAATCCAATGATACTAAGAAGAAATTGGTTTGCCATCATTGTGGTAAAGAAGGACATATCAAACCAAGGTGTCCAGAGTTAAAAGGAGGAGCCTTCAAATGCTACCTATGTGGGAAAGAGGGGCATATGAAGAGGAACTGTCCTGAGAATAAACAGCAAGGGAAATTGGCAACTTTGGAAGGTAAAGGCAAATCTGCAGTGAAAATTGATGCTGAAAATCATGGCCAAGTGGAAGGTACATTACTCATTTGTGCCATACCCATACCAGTAGTATATGATACTGGAGCAACACACTCTTTGATTTCTTATGAAATAGTTAAAGTTTTAAAATTAAACTGCATATTGGTTGAAACCCCATTGCTTATACAAAGTCCCCTAGGGAGTTCTAGTGTTTTGAACATGAATTGTGTGGATGTGGAGTTAAACATAGGAGGAAATATTTTTATTTCCAATTTATATGTTTTAAATTACCCAAATATAGGAGTTATATTGGGGGTAGATTGGTTAAGGCAATTTAAAGCCATAATTAATTTAGACTCATCCACCATATCATTGCAAAATTCTAGAGGCCAGAGGATCACAGTTCTATGTGAAGTAGCTAAGGAAGAGAAATTATATCATTTAGTTGACTTAGAAAAAGATCTCAGTGAACTAACCATTGAAGAAATTCCCATAGTTAATGAATACTTGGATGTGTTTGGGGAAGTTAAGGATGTTCCACACCACAGACCAGTTGAGTTTCAAATTAATCTCATTCCAGGGGCAAGTCCAATAATCAAGAAACCTTATAGAATGGGGCCGAGTGAACTGAAAGAATTGAAAAATCAGTTGGAAGAATTAGAAGGCAAGGGGTTTATAAGGCCAAGCAATTCCTGCTGGGGTTCTCTAGTAGTGTTTGTAAGAAAACATGATGGTACCTTGAGAATGTGCATAGATTACAGAGAACTAAATAAAGTAACCATCAAGAATAAATACCCATTGCCTAGAATAGATGATCTCTTTGACCAACTCAGTGAAGCTAAAATATTTTCTAGACTAGACCTAGCATCAGGATTCCATCAAATGAAGGTTGAAGACTCAAGTGTTAAGTATACTGCATTTAACACAAGATATGGCTTATATGAATTTATGGTTATGCCATTTGGTTTGACAAATGCTCCTTCATATTTTGTTGATTTAATGAATAGAATATTTAGAAATTATTTAGACAAGTTTGTACTGATTTTTATTGATGACATTTTGATTTATTCCAAGACAGTGGAAGAGCATAAAAATCATTTGCATTTAGTTTTGTCAAGACTAAGGGAAAATGATTTAAAGGCAAAATTTTCAAAATGTGCATTTTGGAAAGAAGAAGTACATTTTCTTGGGCATGTTATCTCTGCCAAAGGAATATCAGTAAACCCTAATAAGGTAGTGGCAATCCAAGCATGGAAAAGGCCTAGTACCATCAGTGAGATTAGATCATTTATGGGGACGGCAGGATATTATAGGAGATTTATAAAAGATTTCTCAAAAATATCATCACCACTTACCAATTTAACTAGAAAGAACCAAGCCTTTGTATGGACAGAAAAATGTGAGCAAGCTTTTATCAAAATAAAAGAAGCTCTGATTAATGCACCAGTATTGAGAGTGCCAGAAGGAAATGAAAATTTAGTTGTGTACACTGATGCAAGTGGCTCTGGGTTAGGGGCTGTGTTGATGCAGCAAGACCAGGTGGTAGCTTATGCATCTAGGCAATTAAAGCCACATGAAACAAGATATGCAACCCATGATCTTGAACTAGCAGCAGTTGTGTATGCTTTGAAACTTTGGAGACATTATTTGTTAGGTGCCAAATTCATTTTGTACACTGATCATAAGGAACTGAAATATTTATTCTCACAAAAATATTTGAACATGAGGCAACATAGATGGGTAGAGTTCCTAGCTGCCTATGATCTAGATATACTATATACACCAGGCAAGGCAAATAAAGTTGCAGATGCCTTGAGTAGACAACATGCCAAAGTAGCCATGTTGATGATGGAAGAATTTAAGGATTTGTCTATACTTACTGATTTGGAAATTGAGGAAATCAGTGGGGTACAAATGATGCCCATTGAAGAAGATGAAGGAAAAGGGAAATTAAGTATGATATCTCTGCAATCAGATTTACTTCTTAAGATTGGGAAAATGCAGAAACAAGACCTAAACATGGTGGAAAAGAAAATGCTCATATCAAAAGGGGAGGAAGTAATAAATTATCAAGTTGATAAAAATGGTTATTTAAGGAATAAAAATAGGATATGTGTTCCAGAAAATATAGAATTGAAGGAGGAAATATTAAATGAATACCATAGGAGTAAGTACTCCATACACCCAGATAGCACCAAGATGTATCAAAATTTGAAAAGAAATCTTTGGTGGAAGGGGATGAAGTCAGATGTGGCCAGACATGTTGCAAGGTGCATGACTTGCCAACAAGTCAAGGCAGAGACACAAAGGCCATCAGGACTATTGCAACCCCTTAGTATACCACAGTGGAAGTGGGAGGATATATCTATGGATTTCATAGATGGTCTGCCTAGATCTAAGAGGGGAAACACAAGTATATGGGTAATAGTGGATAGGCTAACTAAGGTAGCACATTTTATCCCAGTTAAAACAGAAAGAAATGCTCCAAAATTGGCTCAAATATTCATGAAAGAGGTAGTAAGGTTGCATGGCATACCCAAAACCATTGTGAGTGATAGGGATACCATCTTCACCTCAAGGTTTTGGAAAAGTTTTCAAGAGGCCATGGGGAGTGAATTGTGCTTAAGCACTGCCTACCATCCACAATCAGATGGTCAAACTGAGGTGGTGAACAAAGTCTTAGAGGATTTGTTGAGAGCATGTACACTGGAATTTGGAGGCAACTGGGAAGACCACCTCCATTTAGCTGAATTCACATACAATAACAGTTACCAAAGCACCATAGGGATGGCACCATTTGAAGCCTTATATGGCAAGCCATGTTTATCACCTATATGCTGGGTAGAGATTGGAGAAAGGGCTGTTCTAGGACCTGAATATGTTAAAGAAACTACAGAGAAAATTGGGTTAATAAGAAAAAGAATAGCAGCAGCTCAAGATAGGCAAAAGAAATTTGCAGACAGGAAGAGAAAGCAAGTGGAATATGAAGTGGGAGACTTTGTTTTCATCAAGATTTCACCTATGAAGAAAGTCTTGAGATTTGGCAAGCAAGGTAAGCTCACACCAAGGTATGTTGGACCCTATAAAATTCTGGAAAGAATTGGTTCATTGGCTTACAAATTAGAATTACCAGAGGAAATGAAAGCAATGCATAATGTTTTTCATGTGTCCCAACTTAAAAGATGGGTACATGATAAAGAAGACATTTTGGAAAAGCCTACCAAAATTCAAATAAATCCTAACTTGGTTTATGAAAAAGAGCCAGTGGGGATTATAGCCAAGGAAGAAAAGAAATTAAGGAGCAAAACCTTGAAACTAGTTAAGGTCCAATGGAGTAGTGATCCTATTGACTGCACATGGGAGCTAGAGGATAAGATTAGGATGGATTATCCTAAGCTTTTTGCAAATTAAAATGTAATTTTTTTTTTTCTGGAAAAATTTGTTATGCATGGTTGATATGATTGAATATGTTTTGTTTATGCATATGCTTGATAGATTTTCATAAGGTTAGTGAATGCTTATTACAAATACTAGGAAAATTGTGAGGACACAATTCCTAAAAGGAGGGGTGAATGTAATACCCCAAAATTTTGTGAAAAATCATTTTTATAAAATGATTTAATTTTTGAAATATTTAGATTTAAATGTGGTGAAATTTTTGGGAATAAATAGTGTGCAAGGATATATGGGCACATGCACATGGCACAAGGAAAAGATTCAAAAATTTCTGGAAAAAAAAATGATGATAATAAAATAAATAAACTGAGCAAGGAAGCATTTCAAATGTGATTTTGAAATGTAGATTATTAATCAAATTAAAGATGTTTTTTTTGCATGAAAATTAAATATTCCCAGTAAAAAAAATATGTACACTTATGCACCTATATATTTTCTGAGAGCAGAAAGTGTTAAAGCAAAACAATAAAAAGGAAACATTAAAATGACATGAAATGTAATACATGTCAATATGCTTGTATAGGCAAAAATAGCAAAGGGGATTCTCAGAAATAATTAAAATATAAAATATGGTAGTCACACTTTTAACATGACTAGGTGAGTGGCCATTTTCTGAAAAAGTAAAGAAAAGAAAATGCAGCCTTTAATTGGTTAATATGACCGGGGTAATTAGGGATAAAGAATGAGAAAATGCAAACACACAATGCATGATGTTAGCCAGGACAGAAATGGAATTTTGTCTTGAGAAAAACCCTAGTAAAAAATATGCTTATAAATAAGTAGTTATGGCCAGAGAAATTGTTTTACCCGAGCTACTTATAATAGGAAAAGAAGAAAACATTTTAAAGGAAGGGAAAATATACTCAGGGATTTTCTGGATTAATAAGAAGAAATATTTAGGTGAGTAACCTCACTGAGTTCATGGCATTAAGACCTGAGATGAGGCAACCACTTTTTATATTGCCATTTATATATTTCTGGTTTTGATGTATATGATTTCATCAATGCTTTTTGGATGTCTTATTTTAAATCTGATATGATTTAATATGGATGTTTTTGGTGATCTTTGATTTGTTGAGACATTTGTCTTTGGATGTGTATCATACTGTTTTATTTTTACTCAAAAATGTTAAAGTCCAGAATCTTAAAATTATATAGAGAATACTCTCAACTGTTATAGATTTATGGCATGGAAACTTTACTAAAAAAAATGTTGGGAGCTGCATTATACTTGGTATAAGTGCTGAGGCTTGAGAAGAAAGATGTTAAGGGTGCAATAGAAATTTTCTAAGTGCTGGGGCCCTTAATCAAAAAAAAAAGAAGCTCACAAGCTAAAATTATGATTGAACCAGATCATGAATCTGAATCAATCATAAAGGCTTGCAGATCAATATAATAAGAACATGCCATGCCTCTTTTACAGTTGACAATATTCTTATATTTTTCTGAGATCAAGACATATTGACCCCATTTAGGAAATAACTGTCTGCTTATTTCTGAGGAGAATTATGCTAGGAAAGATTATGGATGTTTCCATGTTTGTAGTGACATGTTCACTTAGCATATTTGATGATAGGATTTAAGTCAATACACTAGTAAATAAACTAGGGAAGGGAAGGCCAAGAAGGCTGCTGGAATGCTTGTCATATTTGAAGTATGCAAGTTGGCACATGGTTTGTTTAAGCCCTGAGATCTTTGTGCAATGATGTGAATTAGTTCATTGCAATGTGTCCCTGTGATTCCTTAATAGCAGATGAGGCAGGAATTTAAATTGAATTATACAACCTGTAAATGAAGAAATAGGAATATGAATATTTCTTAGGTTGGTTGGTATGGAACCATGATGGTTCCAGTGAATGCAAATGTTGCAAATAGATAATTAGGTTTGCGTGGTTATGTATGCAAGTGTAAGAATGATAGATGAATATATCATACCAGAATCAACTTATTTATACCATGTTAAAGTAATTGGTTGCAGAAATTTGCTTAAATAACTAGTTGGTACTCTTACATTCTCTGTTGCTTAATATCATGAATGTATTGATGTTACTCATACCAGATCTTAGATCTGACCCTTGTTTGCTCATGGCATATGGGGTGTCTCATTTTAAAATGAGGCAGCCACTCATGCTCTTTCAGGGAACGCAGGCACTAAGTAGAAAATGAAGTTATGGCTATTATGGAGGAGTGAATGAACATGCTAGCTAGTTTCAATAAGAGCTTAAATTGATTATATCTGCATGTATTCAGGAAAAAAAATTTATGTTTCTAAGATTTCCAGTCATGTAATGAATATTCTATGGTTAGTGATCAAGTTGCTCTTATGTTCTGTAAAGTGTCAGATTAAATTAGTTGTTCTGTCGAAATTATTGTGTGTTAAGGTTTGATTTGTTTTTTTGAAGTAGTGTCTCGAACATAAACAAGAAAAATATGCTCAAGTATTAGCTATGAAAATCTGGTAAAGAAATATACAGTTATGTGAGCAATTGCTTTGCAATTATATTATGCATTAGACAATCTTTAGTCATTTTAAAAAAAAACACTGAGTTTTGGAGTAAATTTAGAGTTTACCTTGAAGTATACCTTTAAGTATCTAATTGTTTTTCCTCTGAATTATGTCTACAAATGGTTCAAGTCTACTTTCTAAACTGTTTTGAAAAAAGTAATTGTATGGGAAGGCTACAGGTATGATGCAAATGACTGGCATTTCAATTGCCATGATCAGGTACCTGGCATGACACAAGGCACATGAGTTAACCAGCTTCAAATGAGTGAAGTTTTGGTTGATTATGTCTGGTTGTGTTTTGTTAGCAAAAATGCCTTTCAAAATCCTTAAGTCATTGTTTTACCATAACCAATTTTTCAAAGTCATAACAGATATGCAATCTGGACAGGTTTGCACAAACAAACCTGGAATTATTCTTATGAATGTTTGTAAGTTCAAATTCTTGACATAGCAAATCTTATGCAAATACACAACTCACTATGTGTCATGTGGGCTAAGATTAAGGCAAACAAGTCACATAGATTGAATCTTAAATAAGAAAGTTTTTTTTGAAAATACATAAGTGGAAAATGATAAGTGAATATATCATTTCTGGCCTTAGCCAAATATCAATACCTTTGATTCATGATCTGAAATAAAAATCTCAAGAATCTAGAGATTTAACTGTCAAGGTAAATTGATATTAAAAAACTATCAAATAGAATGAGCAAGTTCATATAAATTAAATACGCATAGGATTTACTGACTTATTACAAATATTCAAAAGTATATAGTAATAAACTTTAGGCAGAATTGCTAAAATCCAAATCAAACAGAATGCTCTTGTACAACAAATAAAAATAAAGTATATACTCTGAATTTAAACAAGGGGAACACATACATCTTCATATGTATGTGTATATTATTAGAAATACACTGATATATTTATATTGGTAATGAGTTTGAATCCTGGTTTGAATTGTTTGAAAGAAAATGACTCTGATAATTCAAAGGAAATTTAAATCAAACTTAAAAGTGCAAATGAATATATGTGGACATTCAAATACATATAAATTAAATGTGTATATGCATGTACACATATTATATCTATGGAAAAAAAAATCCCTATGAAATTAAGGTAGAAATAGGAGGGTCATTTCACGAATATTGGTATAATACTTGCAAACACTCCTCCATCAGCATGTCACCATATTAAAGCGTTTATGGACGCACTCTGCCAATTATCTCTGATTACCTTCTCGGAAACTCCCACCTCCAAGAAGCGGAAAATTGGGCACTAGGAAAAGATGAACTTCTTCAAACACTTAAATTAAACTTGCAACGTGCCCAAGCTAGAATGAAGAGCCAAGCGGATCAACATCGGCAAGACAAAGAGTTATTCCGTTGGCTCATGGGTTTTCGTGAAGCTTCAGCCATATCGCCAACTTTCCATCCGCCACAACCAACACAAATTATCCAAAAAATATTTTGGACCGTTCCAAATTGTGGAGCGTATTGGTCCAGTAGCCTACAAGCTACTTTTACCTCCCGATGCTTGCATTCATCAGGTTTTCCACATTTCAATGCTCAAGCTATGTCCCAACCCACAACATACCTTACCAACCCCTTTACCGCCAAACTTTGCAAACCTTGAGGACAAGGTTAGTCTTCAAGGGGGGATATCGACATGCCTCCAACCATTGCAGATCCATCCTCATCAGCAGCACACGCACTCAGCTGTACAAATATTGCAAATGCAAGACCTAAGAGAACCACAAGGCTGCCTAGCCGTTACAAGGACTAAAGGCAGAATATGCAGAGCAAGTGGGCACAACAACTTTATCTTTTTATATTACAAATTCTGTTATAAAATGTGTGTGGTAATGAACGCTTAGCAAATGATGGGCTGCCAGCTGTATAAGTTTGTTACGCAAGAAAGGATGTACGTTGTTATATAAGCTATGAATGAGAAATGAGAGACAAGGTTGGTTAAACTATTTCTTCAATTTTCTATGCTTTCTTCCTCTTAAAAAATCCTCTCTATTCTTCTCTGTTGTGCAGATTTGTAATAACTTAGGTCTTGTGTCCATCAGGATCCAAGGAGTTTGTTACCAAATTTTTTTTTAATATTTTATGAACATTGAAGTAGCTATACAACATAAATGTCGTAGTCCTTGTTTAATTTGTTACATTTATTCCAACAAAATACACTTCCCTTAATGAACTAGCACCTGGTTTACAACATTCTAGTGCATGTAAAATAATTTAGGAATAGGACCGACCATCTGACAAACAAAATCGAGATTTGAATGCCATATCAACATGATCCAAATCAAAACCGAACTCAATGCTTCTACGGTTGGAAACAATTGGCACCAAATAATCTAAAGACCCAATTAAATTCGAAAGACCCAACTGACTCTAAAGTCACGACGGAAAAAAACCATATGCGTTAATTATTGTGATTGCCTTCCGTGAAATGAACTAAACCAGATCTTGAATTGTGCCAGGTTTAGGTTTTGAAATTCATAGCTAGAAACCGATTAAACCTGACCTAAGTAGAACCGAGTGGCCTACACCCTAGGGCCTGGTCTATTTTCCATCCCCATTTGACAACTTGAATTTTACTATTTTGACCATTATTGGAATGAATGTTGCTATTAACTTGAATGATTAGCAGTTGCCAACTAATCTTAATATATCTGTAGAGATCGTATGGTCTAATGAAGCACGCAGTTACAAGTGTGCTTTCTTTTAATCTGTATCAGGCTGGCATATCTAATCTCCACCGATGGATCATATCAAAGGCTCATATTTCATCATAGCTAAGCACATGGATTACCAAGTCATTCTAGCAGGCCTTCGGCCCATGTTTTATATTCTTATAAATACAGAAACTATGTAAAACATTTGTATCTTATATATCATTCTGTGTAAATCAATACAAAAGTTATAAAAGTTTCTTTTATGGTATCAGAGCTTTCTACAGCCTAACGGCTCAATTATATCTGAAATTCTTGTCAGAAATTAAGAGTTTGAATCTTATTCAACTCCCCTCAGAAAGATATCATCATCGGGGGATTTACCCTCTGAAAATCTGTGTGAATCCCTGATCATATCAGTTTCGTCTCTTTCAAGGTGCCATCCAAGAAGGAAGATCAGATCCAAGATCTTCATCCCTCCTTCTGGTTGCATCCTTTTTGTTCCAGAACCCAAGATCTCTCGAGAATCTCAGTTCTTTCTTTCTTCCTGGCATGTGCATTACTGATTTGCAGTAAAACAGTAATACACATTTCTTTTGTATTCTTTACCCACAAGAAATTCGTCACTCTGTCAAAGATCCATTACCCAATCAAGAAATAATGCAAAACAGAGTTCTTGATTCATCATGGCCAATGAGGAAGATGAAGTCACATTAGCCAACACTGGCAACAAACTCAGGGATGATCAAACACCTGATTGCATTCTGATCAGACCTAAAAATCAAGCAATAAGTACACCATTAGATGAGGATAATTATATCATATGGAAATATCAAGTTGAAATAGCATTAAGGGGATATGATCTGCAGGACTATGTCAAAGGAACCAAGACTATACCACCTATCAACATAACAGATGACAAAGGCAACACTATTGGGAACCCAGATTATTCCTTATATCAAAAGCAAGATAACTTGCTTGCATCATGGCTACTTTCATCGATTAGCCAAAGTCTCTTATCACAACTAGTTGGATGCTACACATCATATGACATATGGTCATCGATTGAGAGAATTTTTAACTCACAATCAGCAGCAAGAATTAAGCATTATAGAAGGGAATTACAGAATGCAAGAAAGAATGATACAAGCATGAGGGAATACCTTGCCAAAATCAAGAATCTTTGTGACAAGTTAAAAGCTGTTGGTCATGAAATATCCAACAGTGAACAAATTCTCATTATTACAAATGGTCTAGATCAAGATTATGAATCTCTTGTTACTTTCATTGCCACACAACAAACCCTTCCTGACCTCAACTATGTGCACTCAGCCCTCCTTGCTCATGAAGGAAGAGTTGAGCAGAGAAAACACATGCAAGAAGACTACTCTGTAAACTATGCTTCAACCACGAAAAACAAAGGTCAAAGAAACAATCAAAACAACCAAAGCTCAAGGGGAGGCAGCACTCAAAGGGGCAGAGGCAGAGGAAGATTTTTTAACAATAATAGGATAAAATGCCAAATATGTGAAAAATTTGGTCACATGGCAAACAGATGTTACTTTAGATTTAAAGAGGACTACAATGCAACACAACAAGGACAACCCAGCAAACAACCAACTGCAAACATGGCACAAACCAGTAATCAAACTAGAAACACTTCAGAAATTTCTGGAGATGGTGATGACAAAACTGATGACATCAACACAGCTGAGTGGTTCCCAGATTCAGGAGCCACAAATCACATCACCAACAATTTACAGAATCTCAATTTGGGAAGCAAAAGCTACACAGGTAAAAATTCTGTTTTAATGGGTAATGGTGAAACTGCAAATATATCTCACATAGGGGTAGGGACTATAAAAGGTACAAGGCTACTCTACCTTAACAATTTATTAAGGGTACCAAGTATCAAAAAGAATTTAGTCAGTGTCTCTCAATTTGCTAGAGAAAATGATGTATATTTTGAGTTTCACCCTAAGTTCTGTCTTGTTAGAGATTTGCTAAGCAAGGATATATTATTACAGGGTAAACTGGAACAAGGGCTATACAAGTTCAGCAACATGAAAAACAAAAACTCTTGTAATAATGCTGTATGCAACAATGTTAGCTTGAATCATAACAAACACTGTGATATTTTTCTGTGGCATTGCAAACTAGGGCATCCTAGTTATGATATTGTTAAACAAGTATTGAATAATAATATGATTTCTTTTTCATCTTCAAATAATCTGTCTATATGTAGTCATTGTCAAATTGGTAAAAGCCATAAATTACCTTTTCAAAACTCTGAAACTATCCATGAAAAGCCACTGGAACTAATCGCAGCAGATTTGTAGGGACCATCACCACATATTTCAACCAAAGGAGACAGGTATTATCTATCTCTTGTTGATGCTCACACGAGATACACGTGGATTTACTTCTTAAAGGCTAAATCAGACACATGCAGTGCCATAAAACACTTCATTACTTGTGCTGAAAAGCAATTCAGTAATAGTGTAAAGATTATACAAACTGATGGTGGGGGGGAATTCAAACCCTTAAAGGATTTCTTTGATACAAAAGGAATTATACATAGAATGACATGCCCCCACACATCAGAACAAAATGGGTTAGTAAAAAAAACACAGACATATTGTTGAAACTGGATTAACACTCTTGTCGCAAGCAGGTCTACCAATGAAATATTGGAGAGAAGCATTTTCCACGGCAGTTTATCTCATTAATAGAATGCCAACGAGAGTGTTAAACCATGTTTCCCCTTTTGAATCATTGTTTGGGGCTAAACCAAATTATAAGTTCTTGCGAACTTTTGGTTGTCTGTGTTTTCCCTACCTTAGACCCTATAACAAACACAAGTTAAGCCTGAGATCTAGTCAATGTACCTTTTTAGGCTATGCAAGTAATCAAAAAGGGTACATATGTCAAGATGATCATGGCAGGATTTACATCTCTAGGCATGTGGTATTTAATGAAGAAGTTTTCCCTTTTGTAGGAAAAGGGAGGCATACACAAGGGACCAATACAAACCAAGTTACCACAAGCCTCATTTCTGATCTATCAGACTGGTTAGGCACAGAAGGTCAAACTCAAATATATTCAGAGAAAAATAAACCTGACAATCATCCCAGACAAACAATTAATCCACAACATGAAGAACAACAACAGGTGGATACACAGCAATATGAAGTGGATGATCAACAAAATCATGACAATGAGGACAGAACAAATGAAACAAATGATGTTAGCATTGAAGAACAGCATGAACCAGAGACCACTGCCACTCAACACCCTATGATTACCAGATCAAAAAGTGGGATTTTTAAACCCAAAGTTTACAGCACTCAACTTGATGAAGTAGAACCAACATCATATGATTCAGCAGTTGAAAATATAAAATGGAGAAAAGCCATGGATGAAGAGTATAATGCTCTAATTAAAAATCAAACATGGACTTTAGTAGATCTACCAAAGCATAAAAATGTTGTGGGAAGCAAATGGACATACAAAATCAAAAGAGATGCTAATGGCAACATCATCAAATATAAGGCCAGACTTGTTGCAAAGGGATACACCCAACAATTTGGATTCGATTTCAAGGAAACTTTCTCCACTGTTATCAAACCAGCCACCATCAGGATTATACTGACCATTGCTATGCATAAGCAATGGAGGATAAGACAACTAGATGTACACAATGCATTTTTGAATGAGGATCTAATGGAAGAAGTATACATGCAACAACCTAAAGGCTACAGTTCTGAAGCTAATAGCAGTAAAGTATGCAAATTGCACAAGGCAATTTATGGTTTAAAACAGGCATCACGGGCCTGGTATGAGAAACTAAAGGGCATACTAGTAAGACTAGGATTTACTACTACCAAGTCTGACAATTCTTTTTATACGAGAAGAAAAGGAAAAGAAGACATCTACATTTTGGTATATGTCGATAACATACTTATCACAGGTGAAAATCAACAGGAGATTGAATTCATCATAAAATATTTAGAAAGACAATTTGATATAAAAGATATGGGTGATGCAGACTACTTCTTGGGCATTCAAATTCAAAGACAAGCAGACTCTAGCATCATTTTATCACAGAAGCAATATATGTTGGATATATTAGTTAGGGCTAACATGAACAAAGCCAAAAGTCTTCCCACTCCTATGACAAGTAACCTCCAACTAAGGAAGAACAAAGGTGAACACATGGAAAATGTCAAACAATACAGAAGCATTGTCGGGGCACTACAGTACGCAACTATCACTAGACCGGATATTAATTTTAGTGTTAACAAAGTATGTCAGTATATGCAAGCCCTAACTAATGAACACTGGAGTGCAGTAAAACGTATCTTACGATACATAAAGGGTACAATCAACTATGGATTACGATTAATACCTTGCAAAAACCTAAGTTTACAAGCTTACAGTGATTCCGATTGGGCCAATGATCTTGACGACAGAAGATCTGTAACTGGCTACTGTGTATTCCTTGGCAAAAATCTTATATCCTGGTGCACCAAAAAGCAAGCAACAGTCTCGAGATCAAGCACAGAGGCGGAGTATCGTGCCATTGCAAGTACCACAGCTGAAGTCATCTGGGTCAACACCCTACTCAAAGAATTAGGGTTTGAGACCCATCAAAAACCGATCATCTGGGTTGACAACATGAGTGCCATATCACTGTCCATGAACCCGATTCAACACTCGAGAACAAAACACTTAGAGATCGACCTTCATTTTGTTCGAGAACAGACAGGAAGCGGAAAGCTACAGATCCAACATGTTCCTTCCTTTTATCAGCGAGCAGACGTGTTAACCAAAGCTATTTCGTCAAAGAATTTCACTCGTTTTAGAGAAGAAATCAGAGTCGGACCAGCCGCCATAGAAGAGAAGGGTAAATGAAACCCTAGCTTTGTTTAAGGGAGCGTAATGAAGCACGCAGTTACAAGTGTGCTTTCTTTTAATCTGTATCAGGCTGCTTCTGTTGCTATTTTACTTGAACGATTACAATAACCAAGTTCTTCAACTTTAACTGTTATACAGTGTTCGACTCATCTTTACTTCTGCTACATTTTGATTTAGCTTGTTCAAAGCATGGGGTATCTACAAAATTTCTCTCTGTATGTCCAATACTTGCTGAAGTCACTAGGTAGATACCCATGCTAACATTGATTAAGTTTGATGTTGTGTTATATTTTGTATATTTGAATATTGTGATCTTTTTGAGATTATCTTCCATGTTAATTGGAATATAACATTCATTTCCTTATGTTTAATTTGTTAGGTGACATTTATCGTCCAAACGTTTACAATTAGAATGTAAAGAGATATTTGATTTTGATAGATTGTGGGTTCTAACTTTAGGCTTAATACGTAATAAAATAAGCATGTGATATTAAGTTCGATATCTCAAAGATTAAAAACCTTGGATATCTAATTTATTTTTCTTGAGTTGTGAGAGTATTCTTGTTGTAAGATACTTAAGTTACAATTTTTTAAAGAGGCATGCTTATATAACTTCAAAATATTCACTTGATATTTGTTATTTTCAGTGTTTAAGATATTTAAGTTATTTTTTTTCAAGTCCACTACATGCTCAGTTACTATGCATGATCTGGTGCCAACTTATACATTCTTGTTCCAGTTTACTCCCAAAAAAATATGCATGCAAAACCATCCCAAAAAGAAAGCTTATTTGTAAAGAAGACTATGAAGATGTTCGGAGAGATACAAATCATGCATCATCTTTTTGAGCATTCGAATGTTATTATAATTAAAGGGACATAAGAAGATTTTACATTTGTTCATATAGTAATGAAGCTCGCAAAAGGTGATGAATTGTTTGATAGAACCATACAGAATAGGCAATATAGCGAAAAACAGGCTGTGGATGTAATTAAAACTATAGTTACTGTAGTTGAAGCTTATCGCTCTCTTTGTGTTGTGCATAGAGATCTGAAACCTAAGAATTTTTGTTCGCTAACACTGATGAAGATGCCGCTTAGAAAGCTACTGACTTTGGATTGTCGATGTTTTACTAGCCTGGTTAGTATTTTAATCAATTTGAAATGTTTAATGTTAGGCATTTTGTGCTCATCTTCTCTAAAATGTTAAATGTTAGGCTTTGCTTTTTTCCTCCAAAAACATAGCGAAACTGTATTCATTAGTTAGTACATAAATCATCACACTTGTTGTACAAAATATCCAATATTCACAAATACTAGATCTAGGAAAATATAGAATAATAGTATCTGGTTATGTTTACAGTCTTTATGTTTCTAAGTAGTAATCTTAATTGATTACCATCAATTATGAAGTAACGAATATCTCAGCAGATTCTAGTAGATCAGTATCAAGTTGTAGGGCTTGGACCAAAAATATAAAGCCCAATATCAGTGCATTGTAAACTTTATAAAAGCAGAACAATAGTCTGTATCTCAGTATCATTGATACAAGTAATAAAGAAATCATTCTTTTGCTTTCTCAATTAGTTTTCTTATATGGTATCAGAGCACTACCGTCAAACGACAAGAAGCAATTACTGATTACTTATAGAATCTCATCAAAGAATTTCTGTTAGCCTCATCATTGAGCCATCCAGAGGTAGTGTCAAAGCTATCTCATCATCCACCACTCGGTTACTCTCAGTCATAAGCATTCTCATCACTTGAGAGTGCACTATCATTCCCTTATCATGTTCTTTAATCAAGAACTCCCAATAGTGTCACGCCAAGAATCTTGCTTCAAGATTCATAAGTTTGGCTGCACCGCAACAGATCTGACATCAAGAATCTCAACATCACTTCCAGAGACTCCACCATGGCAGGAGGAAATGATGATGTTTCATCAATTGCCTCAAGCGGAATCAAGAATCAGGAAGGGTCAAGACCAGATAATCAAGAAACCCCAACCATCGACATAAATCCCTGCAATATCATCAAACCAAAGAACAACTTAGTGACTACTGCACTCGATGAAAACAATTTCATATTATGGAAGTATCAAGTTGAAACCAGCATAAGAGGCTATGGTTTAGAAGATTACCTATATGGAACTGCAGAAATTCCAGCAAGAATGGTTACCAACAACAAAGGAGAAAGAATCATCAACAAGGAATTCATCAGTTACCAGAGACAAGATAGTCTGCTAGCAACATGGCTAATATCATCAGTCAGTCCATCTCTACTCACTCAACTTGTTGGATGCAAAACATCATATGAGATATGGACTACAATACAACAAATATTCAGTACACAATCAGCTGCAAGAATCATGTACTACAAGAGACAATTGCAGAATTTAAAGAAAGATAATGTGACAATGGAGGAGTATTTGACAAAGATAAAGTCATATTGTGATCTTCTTGATACTGCAGGGCACAAAATATCAGAAATTGAGCAGATTCTATCCATACTAAATGGTTTAGATACAGAGTATGAATCGGTTATTGCAGTTATCTCATCACAACAGAATCTACCCAGTATACAACATGTTCACTCAATTCTATTATCACATGAAGGAAGGGTGGAACAGAGGAAGGAATGTCAATCAATTATGCATCAAGGTCAAAAAATAAAGTGCAGGAAAATCAAAACGTCAGACAAAACTCCTACAATCAGAGAGGTGGTGGAAGTCAGAGAGGAAGAGGAAGAAATAACAAATGGAATAGTAACAGAGCAAAGTGTCAAATTTGCGAAAAACCTGGTCATACAGCAAGGCAATGCTATTTCAGACTCAACACTGAATATTATCCAAGCCATCAGAAAAGTGGTGAACCAAGTGCAAATATAGCACACATTAATCAAAGATCAAACAATCAGCCAGAGGATGCAAGAATGCAACAGTCAAGTTTAGAAAGACTCACCAGAACATAAGACACAACAAATGAAGATTGGTATCCAGACTCAGGTGCTACCAACCACCTCACAAGTAATCTTCAAAACCTCAATCTTGGCAACAAAGAATACACAGGTATGCATACTATACATATGGGTAATGGTGAAGCTATAAACATCACACATGTTGGAACTAGCAATATCAAAGGTAAAAGATATCTTTACCTCAACAATCTACTAAGAGTTCCTCAAATTAAGAAAAATTTAATGAGTGTATCTACGTTTGCTAATGACAACAATGTGTACTTTGAGTTTCACCCAAAATTTTGTGTTGTTATAGACTTACTAAATCAAGAAACATTACTACAGGGTGAACTGGACAAGGGTCTATACAAGTTCAACTTTCGAAATATGGGAAATGGCAAAAATAGGAATATGTGGTGCAATAGTTCTGTGTCAAATATTAAGAAAGACAAAGAAACTTTTGATTTGTGGCATTGTAAACTTGGACATCCTAGTGTAAATGTTGTAAAACAAGTACTCAGTAATAACAATATTGCTTTTGATGTATCTGTACCATATATATGTACCTACTATCAATTAGGCAAAAGCCATAAATTGCCATTTGCAGATTCCAGTACAGTAGTCAGTAAACCACTTGAACAGGTGGCCACAGATCTATGGGGACCTGCACCAGTAAGTTCTGACTATGGATACAGGTATTACATATCTTTTGTTGATGCCTATTCTAGATATACATGGATATATTTTTTGAAATCAAAAGCAGATACAAGCAATGTGGTGATACAGTTCATAACACAAGCTGAAAAGCAAACAAACAATGAACTCAAAATAATACAGACTGATGGAGGCAGTGAATATAAGCCACTGAAGGAATATATTCAAAAAAGGGGAATTGTTCAAAGAACAACCTGCCCACATACCTCAGAGCAGAATGGGCTTGTTGAAAGAAAACATAGAAACATAGTAGTAACAGGGCTAACATTACTAGCTCAAGCCTCTATGCCAATAAAATTTTGGCCAGAGGCATTCAACACTGCGGTCTATCTGATTAATAGACTACCTACCAAGGTACTCAAACATCTAAATCCCATTGAAATATTATTTGGGGTTAAACCAAACTATCAAAGTCTGAAGACATTTGGGTGCTTATGCTTCCCATGTCTCAGACCATATAACAGTCATAAACTAAGTCTAAGATCCACCCCTTGTACATTTCTTGTTTATGGAAATAATCAAAAGGGATATAGATGCTTGAGTAATGATGGTAGGATATTTGCTTCAAGACATGTTGTATTTAATGAAGGAAAATTTCCCTTTGAAGATGAAAATATCAGAACCACAAGGAAAGTATATGACAAAGGGAGTGCATCATTACCATCAATACTTATTGTGTCAGACTGGAGCATCAATGCAACTGGAGGAGACAAGCAGAGAAACAATAAATCACAACTCACTGTATCCAGAGAAGATACTGGATCAGGTCATGATTCTGAAAAGATCTCAAGTCCTCCTCCCAGCAACACAGACCAGAACAATGGTACAGACTCAGAGAAAGAACAATCTCCATCCAAGTCTCAACACACAGATGATAACATCAGTGCACATGAGCCTCAACCTGCAAGAATAAGACATCATATGACAACAAGGTCCAAGAGTGGCATATATAAGCCAAAAGTGTACAATGCATAATTAAATCAGACAGAGCCAAGCAACTACAAGGATGCTGTTGCAAACATCAACTGGAAACAAGCAATGGATGAGGAATATAAAGCACTTATCAAAAACAAAACTTGGAGTCTCACAACCAGAACTAAGGACGGTAATGTAGTTGGCTGCAAATGGACATATAAGATTAAAAGAAATCCAGATGGAAGCATAAGCAAATACAAGGCGAGGCTTGTAGTTAAGGGTTACAACCAACAATATGGATTCGACTTTTATGAGACTTTTTCTCCTGTAGTTAAACCAACAACAATAAGAATCATACTGACCATTGCACTATACCAGAAATGGAAGATCATACAACTGGATGTAAACAATGCATTTCTCAATGGAGATCTAAAAGAGGTTGTATTTATGGAACAACCAGAAGGGTATGAAAAAGGGGACAACAACAAACTCATATGCAAACTACATAAAGCTATCTATGGCCTAAAACAAGCTCCACGTGTATGGAATGAAAAACTCAAAGCAACACTGATGGAGCAAGATTTCTCACCAACAAAGTCAGACAATTCTCTTTATATACAATGCAAGAATGACAGTATTACATATATACTGATATATGTTGACGACATTATCATTACAGGAAGTAACAGCAAAATCATAGATCAGACAATAAAGCATTTAGATCAAGTATTCTCCATTAAGGATCTGGGTGATTTAAGATATTTTCTAGGTATAGAAGTCATACAGAAATCAAGTACAGAACTGTTTCTATGCTAGAAAAAATACATCCTAGACATTCTGAAAAGAGCAAATATGGATAATGCTAAGTCACTGCCTACCCCTATGACTAGCAATCTTCGACTCTCAAGAGACAGAGGCGAAGCTATTGAAAACGAAAAACAATATAGAAGCATTGTGGGAGCATTGCAATATATTATCATAACCAGACCAGATATAAGCTACAGCATAAATAAAGTATGTCAATATATGCACAAACCTCTCAACGAACACTGGAAAGCAGTTAAACGTATTTTGAGATACCTGAAAGGAACTCTGAATCATGGTCTAACATTCAACAGCACAAAACAACTAAGGATACAGGCTTACTCAGATGCAGACTATGCCTCCGACCCCGATGATCGAAGATCGACATCAAGGTATTGCATTTACCTGGGCGACAACCCAATTTCCTGGAATTCAAAGAAACAAGCCACCGTATCTCGCTCTAGCACAGAGTCTGTGTACAGGTCCATAGCCAGCACAGCAGCAGAGATCACATGGATAGAGTCACTTCTTCAAGAAATCAAAATTGATCTCAAAAGCACACCGATTATCTGGTGCGACAACCTCAGCTCGGTTTCCCTCACAGCGAACCCTATTTTACATTCACGAACGAAGCACATCGAAATTGACCTTTACTTCGTTCGTGAGAAGGTTATAAGCAAGAGACTGGAAGTTCGTCACATCCCAGCCTTCCATCAAAGAGAAAATATTCTCACGAAGCCGTTATCTACGACAAATTTCATCAGACTAAAGGAGGAGCTTAGAGTTAGAAGTGGTGGCGCAGAGAAAAATGAAGAAGGAAACCCAAGATCTAATTGAAGGGGCGAATTATGAAGTAACGAATATCTCAGCAGATTCTAGTATATCAGTATCAAGTTGTAGGGCTTGGGCCAAAAATATAAAGCCCAATATCAATGCATGGTAAACTTTATAAAAGCAGAACAATAGACTGTATCTCAGTATCATTGATACAAGTAATAAAGAAATCATTATTTTGCTTCCTCAATTAGTTTTCTTATACCATCCCCTTGAGAACTATAGTTTGTGAGGCTTTATTGTGATTTCTTGAACTGTTATTGTTGCGCTGTTAATTGTGAATGCATCAACTTCTAGTAACTTGGTTGTATTAGTTGTGTGCCTGTTCAAAATGTTGTGGTACATTTTGGCTTAACCTTATTTTAGGCTTTTGTTTCCATTTCAGTTTAACACCATGCTTTGTTAATTGTCTGCATGTTCCGTAATAGTGTTTTGATTCAAGTGACACTACTCAATCAGAGCATCATCATTGTATAAATTGTACTCGAGCATTCATTATATATCAACAAGGACTATCTCCCACATCATCTGAACATCATTATTCAGCATCTTCACTTCACTTGAATACAAAACACAGATCAACCAAGTTTTCTACTCATGACCCCGGTATCAATTATTCAGTCAGCAATTTTGATTTTGGTAGTAAAGGCGGAGGAAACAGCTAGAGTTTAGCTATAGGCTGTGAGCTCCTCTTCAACTAGAAAGACAAATTGAATCGGCAGCATGCATAACAACATAGAACAAGAAATCATAACTACTGAAGCAACCAGATCAGCGTCATTTTTAAAGTCCCACATCTTCATCAACGGGATCTCTAGATCCAGGAATCGTAATATCTAAACTTCAACGATAAGTACTCTGGTCAACACATATTCTATTATCAAGCATGACAGCATCCTATTTCAGTAACGCGAGATCTACATCAACTTCAAGGCAGCATCGAGTCTTCCTTAAAGGTAAGTTTGATTTGATCTAACTTAGAAGTATGTTATAATGAAAACAGAGAATGTATTACAAAAATCAATACTCGTGTTGCTTATTTTGGTTGCAGGTTGTTCGGGTGATGCAGGCAGTAATGGATGTGAAGTTGTGGTGTGGTGTTGGTTGTGAGCAGTGGTGTTGATTTTGGATGATGGTTTCCGGAAGTGGGGGGTGATTTCTGATTTGCTGATGATGTAACGACCCGGATTTTTCGATGTTTAATTTGGAATATTTAAATGGTTTTAAATATTGAATTTGAGATTATAACTTAGTTGGTAAGATTTTAAAACTGAAATTTTAAATGATTTCGTAAAAATTGGAAATCGTCAATTTAATCGACACGTTTAAATAGCGATCCGGGGCATAGTCTTGGATTTTGACGAAACCAGTTCCATTGGATCCGTAATAATGTGTTATTATCGGATTTCACATTTTCGTAGTGTTTGGAGTTATCGTTTGATCGTACGGGATACAAACGCGTTGAATTTAATATCGAAAATTCAATATAATAATGGGATCCAAAAAGCTATCTTCTCCATACGATTGAATTAGAACTCGAAATATTTTCCATTGCGTTCGAAATAGGGGTATAACATTATAAATGTCTAGCGGCACGCCTCGATAGAGGTTCGAGATTTTGAGTTGCGTAGATCGAGATATTTTGAAAATTTAAACAATTTATTTTTATTTGATTGGACTAGGCTGTCCCTTCTTCCATTCAGTCAGTGTGTGCGAGTAGGCGATTGACCGTGGGTGTCGTGGCCAGACAAGGTCGAGCTTGATTTTTAGTTGGAGGTACGACAGTTCTTTTAGCTTAGTTAATTAAGATATTATTTATAATTAATATAAATTGATTAGATTATATAAAATTCGAATGTTAATAAATTTTATAACTTTTTCATTCGAGGTCCATAAATCATGGAATAAGCCACGATGGATTCGTACGTCCAAAATCTACGCGATGGAATAAATTTGGAATTGGAACGATTATCAGATTCGAAAATCAAGGAGAGTAATTCTCACTCATTTGGATTACTGGAATTAATTTTAAATAGTTAAAATAAATTATTGAATGCTGGTTGAATTTATAAATTATTATCTGTTGAATGTTATATACATATAGTAGTGTGTGTGTGTGTGTATTAGTAATTGGATTGATATTCCCGCATATTTTAGCGGATGAGATCTTATGCACCCCGCATAATAGCGGATGACCCTATATACCGTGACATCCCCCTCGAAGTGGGATTGGTATTTTTATATTGTATTAACATATGTGGATGCAAGGAAATAGGTTGGAGGGATCCAATTGGATTCCTCAAATATATTTTTTATTTTTCATATATAGTGATATATGATGTGTGTAGATAATATGTTATAGATTATTGTTATAATTTGAACTATTGGATGCTATAGTAGTACTGGCCTTAGATTTTGGTATTTTAAATACCATAAATATTATTCTTGAATTTGAAGGAATTTAAAAGGAGATTTTGGATATAAAAATATTTATACCGAAATTGGATTTATTTTTAAAAAGAGATTGATTTGGAAAAAGTTATATTTGATTTGGAGTTGTACTTAACTATTCGTAAAATGTTTAAACTAGAAATTTAAAATAATTTATATAAAGACTTTTTAATAATTGATTTTCAAATGATACCTCTGAAATATGGCAAAGAAGTTGAAATTGGAATTTAAAACGAGTTCAAGAAAATAATTGGAGTTTTTTTAGCAATAGATTGTAAATGGGATTTTAATAGAAATCGATTTATAAATAGGGTGATTAATGTAAGTCTATTATAGATTCAGAAATGAGTTTATAAAATTTATAAACGATGTTTATAAATAAGCGAAATGATATTAGTTGATAAATTGGAATAAAAAAATTCATAGTGTGAATTTATATCAAGATATGAAAATAGTTTTTGGAAAAATAGTGGAGTCTATTTTTAGAAAGTGAAATAACTAGGGAATTGGAAGGGAAATCGATATGTTGTGAATCGAGAGGGATTTATAAATTGAAAATTTGTTATTGAGATTTTAAGAATAAATATTTTTATTCAGAAGTTAAGTTTGTTTTTTTAAACGGAAATTTTATTTATTGAATTATGAAAATTTTAAACTAGTTAGTATTGGAATATTTCAGGAAGTGGGTTATTCAAACATAAATTTTTATTGAAATAAATTCTAATCTTTATAAAAAGCTTTGTAAATCGTTTAGTCTTAATTAAAGATGGATTGGAAATAAGTTATTAATATTTTATTTAAAAGCGTTTGATATTTCAAATAATTATTTGAACATGTTTTAAAAGTAAATTATTATTATTTTAACACTTAATTTATATATATAGAGAGTTTTGTAATGATTTAAATTATTTATAAATCTTCTCGAGATTTGAAAACGGAGTTTATTCAGTAGATGGGATTTATATGAGAATTCTCAAAATGGAATTTGAGAAAATGTAAGTAAATTTCCAGAGTACTTAAATAAGAGTGAACTTAGAAAAATAAGACAGAATTTATAAAAGAAGTAGAAAAGGGGAAATTGGAATTATAAACAAGTTTTTTGACTTTGGAAATATTAAGGGAAATTAATTAAAGAACCCGGAACTTATAGAATTTGTTATAAACGAGTTAAGAAATTTATAATATGGATTGTTAAGGATTTTGAGGAGGGAAAAATAAATGGAACTTTCCTAAGTGTTGAGAAGTAAGGGGTTTAGAAAGAATATATTTTTAAATATTTTTCTAAGTGTTGAAATAAGAGACGGTTTGAAATATCCTTATATGGATATAGTATTTGAGTTGTTTCAAATGTTGAAATTTTGGAAGGGATTAAAATATATATCTTTTAAAGATATTTTCAAATTAAATTTTGGAAAATTATAAGAAGGGCATAGTGACTTCTTATGGATGTTATTTGATGGTTAAACAATCGACCATCAAATATTGGCCAATTTCGTTAATCGTTTCGCAGAGACCATGATCGGATTTAATTCTCTGAAAACCACTTCGATCCGGTTTGAACATTACGAATGAATATCGTGAAGATAGCGAAGACGGTGATTCAGTTTGTCCTGGCTCAGGACAACTTGTATGGACGAATGCAATCAGAACAACGTCACTGGAGGACGATGAGCATTCTACGTGAAATTGTAACAACCCGAGGTTCCGCATTAATTAATTTTGTCGGCAAACGATTAATCTGTTGGTTGATTGTTGTTAAATGTTTTAATCGGTTGTAAATTCTCCTACAATTCATTAGGGGTTGTGGGCTTTGAATCCTGGCCCAAGCTGTGGGGTGCTGTGATAATTGAATAAGGAGAGTACTCGTTCTTTTTTCCCCATTGAATTTCGCTAACCCTAGAAAAACATTCGAACGAAAAAAAAATGGTGGCAGCTCTCTTTCTTCGTTCGCCCCTCTCCCCCAATTCACTGTTAAAACCCTAACCATAACGAGAGGATAGATAAATGGGACGTTCGTTCTCTTCTTCGTCCCACTGCAAAAGCTAGGGCTTCAATTTCAACATCGCTCGATCCCTTGTTTGGCCACGGCGTCGACTAAGGGGAATGGATGGTAACTCGGCCGTCTGAGTGAGTTCGTTCTGGCTTCATTCGACTCGTCAATTTCGTGCTCGTCAAAATAGGTGAGTAATATCTCACATCTAATTCATTTTCAGTTTGATGCTTCTGCAATTCGATTT
Organism: Allium fistulosum; assembly: GCA_030737815.1. Lineage (NCBI taxonomy): Eukaryota > Viridiplantae > Streptophyta > Magnoliopsida > Asparagales > Amaryllidaceae > Allium > Allium fistulosum. The sequence continues at coordinate 1,057,889,654 of CM060907.1, forward strand.
TTGGATTCGATATTTTCTATCTCGGCCAATTGTTTCATTCGATGTTAGTAATCGATGTTGTTATGTTGAATGTTGGCGTTTTCTGATTTGGGTCGATCCCTAGTTTTATTCACGGCTTGAAAGTTTTTGGTCGATTCGATCTCCTTGGTCATTATGGGTTGATTTTCATTCTATTCCGGTCATCGTGGCACCGTTGTGATACCGTGTTCACCACTGTTTGATTTGCTTTTGGCCTTGGTCACATGACTTTTGGGTGTCGATCTAGTTCGTTTAACACTTGCTGTTGAGGCCATTATGTTCTTACTGCCTCTAGTGGTATTTCCGCTCTTGCTCGTTTTACTGTTGCTTTATGACTGAGTTATTCGAACATTAGTGTGTTGAATTCGGCCAGTGTTTGAAATATTGTGACAGTGGCATTTACTCGATTTTTGAACTGCACGATTTCGTGGAAATTTCATGTCGGTATTGTTTTTGGTGAATTAATTACATTGATTGTTTTTTTGGTATTACCAGGTCTTTGAGTTTGATAATTCAGTGGTTTTAGTTGAAACGAGTCCTTATTGACTTGCTTAATTTCGACCATGACATTTTTGTGACTGTTGAGTTTGATTTCGTGACTTTCCCTTTGGCTTTGGTTGATCGAATTACCTATGGAAATTTGCCTACTCTGGTACTTTGTTATTTCGGTTTCATAAGAATCCTGGCATATCTGCACCCATATACTCACTCATTTCTTTGCACTGTGTAGCTGTAGTTACGCCTGTTTATGGTGGCACTGCATATGTATTCCCTGACCAGAGTGTTGCATTGGTTATTCACTTGACTTTGTTGGACTAATAATTGTTGTCACACAAGTCTGGTCTGCATTTATGAAGCATTCATTTCTGATAGTACTGCCCAGCATGGTTGAGACTAATTACTTCGAGACAGTGGTACTTGGGTACTACCAGGTCCATAGTGCATTTACATTTGGTCATATGCTAGAAACAGTTACATTGCATTATTCATTTGCAGTTGCATTCACTGTCCTTGTTATAACAGTGATATGCTTTGAAATTCCCTATTTTCGTGGATAACCACTATTCGTTTTTGGGTTTGACTTTGGCACTGTCTTGTTTAATGTCGGCTTTAGCATCGAGTCAGTATTATGGACATGGTTTTTCATAGTTGCAACCTTAGCTCGTATTGTGTATTTCAGTCCTTCGATCAGGGTGTTGGCATTGTCTGCATTATGCCTGTAAGCCGTGCACTTGGTTTGTACTTCTCTATTGACTGTGTAGTGTCCCATATATATGTATTCATATATGTTGCCTGGTCCCCCTTTGTTGTTGGTTTGAGTATTGTTGCCTTCATGTCTGTAGCATGTTCACCGATTCAAGTTTGGGCTTCCTGTAGTCTGATATGCGCATATTGAAGTCTTCTGCAGTTTGATTTATGATGAGTGCTTCTTTACTTTAAATCGCAGCCTGGTCTCGGTCGAGACTTGATTTTATGTCTTAACAATTTCAATTAAATTTGTACCTTGAGTTGAATCCGGTGAATGCTCGGGTTTGACCTTGTGGTTGCGTTGTGATTTTAATTGACTTCATTTGTGTTGAACCAGATTTTGGGTTTGACCTTGCACTCGTTTGTGAGCTTTTAATTGACCCTTGGTGTATTTCATCACTGTATTGGCGAGGCAGTACACGCGTGCGTGTACTGCAGACAATGCAGAATCTGACGTTTTAAATATATAGATGCTTCGATTTGTTGAATTATTTTGTTGCTTAATTTCAATGTTTTAAAGTTGTGTTCTGATTTGGATTCGATGATTCGCTGATTAACACTATTTAGTGTTATAATTACCGTTATCCAATTCTCGTATCGAGAGTCGGATATACGAGATTTCTGTGACTGTCGTCTATTTGATATTGATTATTATTGCTACTGTGCATTAATAACTGAGTTTGAATTAGACTGACCCGTGTATTATTTTCTTTTGAATGTAATACTCGGGTCAGACCCGAGTTATTTCAGGTTGTAGATGTGACGCCCCACCTCTATGCTCATAATAACAAAGAGTAGTAAAAGAAATACTGTCTATTATTACGAAGAATAAGGCTGGATAGGAGCGACCATCCGTAATTGGCCTTACACTAATATTGGTTATCTCGGTAGGAGTGGTATATACTTTTTATTTTTCATCTATTATTTATTTACTCCCATCGACATATCCAATTATCAGTATAAAACAAACTACGATAGTTCATAATAGTTTAGGACATTAGATATAACAATAACACAGATAATATAAATGCGGAACACAGATAAAAACAAAAGTCTCATATATATATAACTGATGTCAGTTGATACATAATTGACACAATACATATGATACAACTACAACTGTCGACTCTAGAAGTTATATATACAAGTACATTATCAACTAATATACATGAATACATATCGTTCTATGTAATGACACGACTACTACAAAATGACACGGACAACTTCAGAAGATGTGAAAAGTCTTCATATCCTGAACAGCAACTCAAAGAAGAAAATCTACAACCTGAAATAACTCGGGTCTGACCCGAGTATTACATTCAAAAGAAAATAATACCCAGGTCAGTCTAATTCAAACCAGTTTATTAGTGCATAGGCAGCAATAATAATCAATCTCAAATAGATGACAGTCACAGATATCTCGTATACCCAACTTCTCGATAAGAGAACCGGATAACGGCAGATATAACACTAAACAGTGTTAATCCACAAAACAGAAATCCAAAGCAGTTTAAACAATTGAAATGTCAATTTCAAAACATCAATGCTAATTGGCTGCAGTACACGCTAACGTGTACTGCCTCGCCAATACAGCCTACGAATTACGCAACAGGTCGATGAATCAAGAACAAAAGAAATATCGATTAAAATCTGTCAATTCAGAGTGGCTGCAGTGCACGCACGCGTGCACTGCCTCGCCACAACAGAATATAAAGTCACCACAACTCCAAGTACTAACAGTAATTAATACGTCGAGAAAACAAAATATCTAACCCAGATTGGTCAGAGAAACCACAATACAAAGTGGTGAAAGCAAACTGAGATGGCAACACGAATCTACATCAAAGGGGTGCCATCCAGAGATAACGAGTATGTGTACCCAAATAAGGCCACAGCAACGACTAAAACATTTAAGCCTAAGAATGCAAGTGGAAGGTCACTGAGAAGGAATGTTTAGTATACATACAAATAAATTTCATATGTACAACAAACATAAAAGACTACTCAGCAATGCAAGTGGATGACAGTCTCAAGCAACAGCAACTATACATGTTCGAACAGAGCAAATATTCAAAGAGAGCAAAGAAATGGCAAAGTGACAGTGGATCTAGTAAACAACTCAAGTGCAACAATAGTGAACAAGTACAAGACTATGTTCAAGTCAGACTACAAGGGTTACGACAGAAATATGGTAATACAAATATCATCAGACCAGATGAAAAAGATGCTCAAGTGGGTCAAGTAAACAATTCGAGTTGATACAAATATCACAAGTGTCAGTGCAACATCAACAAGACAAGTACAAACTGGACAACAACAAAGGCTACCAAGTGAACCAACACAATTGTCACCAAAACACAGTGCAGTGACTACAGAAATGATCATCCAAGTTCAACATCATTATCAAGTGCAATGAAGACTATAATGTACTCAAGTGATAACATGAACCAGTGAAGGCACCAGAAACTATCACGCTCAACTAATCAGTGTACAAAACTGCAGAGATGATCAAAGTCAAGTGATATATACAGTAAACGAATGTCAAAGCTGTGATGCAAACAGTTAATGAAGGCAACGTGAACTTGCTCAAAGGTCAGAAGTAGATACAGTGTGCACATGACAAAGAGCTCGAGATCAAGGCTAAAACAAAGGTGGTCAGAGTAACAGTCTTCGACAATACTAAAGAAACCAGAGGGAATCAGACAGAGGTGACACAACTACAGGTAAGGGATGAAGCACTCAATGTCAAAGCTCAGTGAAACTCAAGGAATGCACTTCGATGAATCAGTGTTCCCAAGTGCAACTGTATACAAAAATCTCAAAGCTAATGCAAAGTCGAGTGTAACATAAATCAAAGATGGATAAAGTCATGGTCGTACACTATCACGTAGACATGGCAGTAAAGGCATACGGGCCAAAGCAACAAGTAGTCGAACAAGTCGAACTGCCAAGTAAGTCAATCAACGAATTCAGGGATTGCAAAATGAATTAGAGATGCGTGAGAACTGAAAATCACTCATGAGGACTTAAATAAAAAGGCTACTGCAAACCCAAAAGCCAGAATTCCAAAGCTAAATCAGAGTGACCGTAATCAAATTCATAGTAAAGCCGAAGTTGCAAATTCAAGTTCACATGCCAGAAATGTGAAGCCAAGGTGATCAGAAATTCGTGAAACCAACATGAGCAAGCAACAACAGTGTTAACAAAATCAAACTAGGTTAATAATACTTCTCAAGGCACTGAACCGTATGGCCCAAAATCAAACAAAATCAACAACGACAGAAATCAACGAAATCATCAACAGCGAAACACAAATGAATGGCCGAAACACTATACTAAGAGAGAATTAGAATGTGAGTGAAGAAGATCACTCACCTTTGTCGAAGCGAAGACGAGCGCGGCAAACCCCCTTCAAGCGACGTCAATTCGAAGTCTCGAAGCCCTCGCAGCCCATGTAGTATCGAAGAGACGAACTTCATCTGAGCTTTAGATCGAGTCTTGAAGTTGCAGCTTCGAGAAGAACGAATTAAGGAGTACTCGAGACCGCCATTCTTCTCTATCGTTTAGATTAGGGATTTTAAAGTGAATAATGGGTAAAGGGGACGGATATTGAACGAATGAAAATAGAGAGGGGGATCGATTATTTGCCTTGCAAATTTTCACGGCCCCAAACACCTATGGGCCACGATTATTATAAATCCCACAAATCCTTTTTAACAAATTGTTAGAAGAATTTGCCCGATTAAAACACCCAAGAGAAATTTGCCAACAATAATAATCGTCTAATAACGATAATAAAAATCACGAAATCCTGGGTTGTTACAGTAGATTTCCTTCTTTGAGTTGTTGTTTGGGATTTGAAGACTTTTCGCATCTTCTGAAGTTGTCATTGTCCTTTTGTAGTAGTCGTGTCATTGTATAGAACGATATGTATTCATGTATATTAGTCGATAATGTACGTGTATATATAACTTCTATAGTCGACAGTTGTAGTTGTATCGTATGTATTGTGTCAACTATGTATTAACTGACATCAGTTATATATATATGAGACTTTTGTTTTTATCTGTGTTCCGCAATTATATTATCTGTGTTATTGTTATATCTAATGTCCTAAACTATTATGAACTATCGTAGTTTGTTTTATACTGATAATTGGATATGTCGATGGGAGTAAATAAATAATAGATGAAAAATAAAAAGTATATACCACTCCTATCGAGATAACCAATATTAGTGTAAGGCCAATTACGGATGGTCGCTCCTATCCAGCCTTATTCTTCGTAATAATAGACAGTATTTCTTTTAATACTCTTTGTTATTATGAGCATAGAGGTGGGGCGTCACAGTTGGTATCAGAGCTTGGGGTTTATGGACATAATATAAAACATAACTTGGATGGAACATATGTTACAACTATTAGTCGACGTTTTATCTGTGATTTGAGTCAAAACTAAAGTTTTGAAATTTTGATGAAATTTTTAAATATCATTATTTAAATATAAAAGTGGAATTGTGTTTTGTTGTTTGGATGAAATTGTGTTCTGATGATTTGATTGATTTGTGTTCTATTTATCAGAGTGCGCAGCGGAAACAGTGAAACTGTCTTCGCTGAGTACAACTGATAATCTTTTTGATTTAAGAATCAAAATACGAAATTGATATGAATTCCAATTGTTGTTTACATAGCTGTAATTATTTGTTTCTTTGAGAATTTCGAATCCAAATTGAGGATTCGAAGAAATTGCAGATATGTGATTTTTGTTGAAATTTCCGCTGGCTTTCTTTTGTACTAATCATCTATTGATTAGATTTTGCTGTTTTGAATTGTCTTCATTGAAGATACCTTCGATTGATTTCTTTGTTCATTCTGTAGTACGTGCAAAATTTTGAATTGCGGGTTACTGCATTTATTTTTACGTTGAACCGATGCTTGGTTATGAAACGTATTTTGTTGCCGTTATTTTTATAACGGGATTTTTACACCAATGCTATATTTTGAAGCACGGTGTTTTGTGGCATTTTTGATGAATGAAAATTCACTGACATTACATTTTGATGTAGATTGTTTTGATGTGATTTTGACGTTTTAAAACTACTGTCGCTTTGGCTTCAGTAACCGCCAAATTTTAAAAGTGGATTTTCAAGCGGATATTCCGCAATACTGATTTGTAACCGTTTTTACGGTATTTTGAGAAGTACAATTTCCTTATCGAAATTGTTACTGATTTGCTGTTTTAATCACGTGATTGGAAAATTGTTTTAAAATGAAAATTGTTTTATAAAATTGTAACAGTTTGCGTTTTCAAAAGAATGAGAAAGCGACTTAAACGATTCAGCAAAATCGAGGATTATGACCCCTTTCTTTTACTGTTTCGCTTAACTCCGGACTTGTCCAGTTGAGAAGGTGAATTGTTATTTTTACAAAATAAATAAAATTGTTTTCAGAAATTTAACAGTTTACGCTTTCAAAAGAATGAGGAAGCGATTTAAACGTTTCAGCAAAATCGAGGACTATGACCCCTTTCTTTTACTGATTCGCTTAATTCCGGACTTGTCCGTTTGAGAATGTAAAGTGTATTTTTACAAAATACACAATTTTGCACTTTCAAGGAAACGATGAAGAGATTTAAACGATTTAGCAAAAGTGCGGAGCAGGCTTTTAAATCTCCCCGAGATGGCCGAGATGAAAAATCCGAGATATCAGCCAAAATCCGAGATTTGGCAGCCTATTTAGTTATAAGTGTTTTAAATATCGCCCGAGATAGCCGAGATATTTTCCCGAGATATTGGCCAAAATCCGAGATTTAAAACACTGGTGCGGAGTATGGAACCACACTTTTACTTTTTCGGTTAATTCCGGACTCGTTAATTGAATATCTGTTGTTTTGATGATTTTGTTGAATTTTACACTTTCAAGGAAACGATGAAGAGAATCAAACGATTTAGTAAAACACGTGGTATGGGACATGTGCGTTTGCTATTTCGGTTAATTTCGGACTCGTTAATTGAAACATTTTGATGCTTTCGTGTGCTTTTGAGCCACTATGAGGACCTTCGGGTCATTTGTTGGGCTTTCGGGCCACTCTGCGGACCTTCGGGTCAAATACCAGTACTAGACCTTCGGGTCACTCTGCGGACCTTCGGGTCAATTTGATGGGCGCCAAAATTATGTTGAGTACTTGGTAGGCTTCGGCCACTCTGAGATGCACGTGCGGCGAATTAAAAACTCGCCATCTGATGGGATCGATCCAAGCTTTCATGTTGATTTTCTAGTCTTCTTAATTGATTTCTAGATATTTGTTGCTTCCAATTATCTGCAGGTAATTGGATATTTGTTGATATGAGTTCTGATTATCGTTTTTGATAATCAGATATTTGTTGTTTCTAATTATCGCTTGTGATAATTGGATATTTGTTGATATGAGTTCTGATTATCGTTTTTGATAATCAGATATTTGTTGTTTCTAATTATCGCTTGTGATAATTGGATATTTGTTGATATGAGTTCTGATTATCGTTTTGATAATCAGATATTTGTTGTTTCTAATTATCGCTTGTGATAATTAGATATTTGCTGATATGAGTTCTGATTATCGTTTTTGATAATCAGATATTTGTTGTTTCTAATTATCGCTTGTGATAATTGGATATTTGTTGATATGAGTTCTAATTATCGTTTTTGATAATCAGATATTTGTTGTTTCTAATTATCGCTTGTGATAATTGGATATTTGTTGATATGAGTTCTGATTATCGTTTTGATAATCAGATATTTGTTGTTTCTAATTATCGCTTGTGATAATTATATATTTGCTGATATGAGTTCTGATTATCGTTTTTGATAATCAGATATTTGTTGTTTCTAATTATCGCTTGTGATAATTAGATATTTGCTGATATGAGTTCTGATTATCGTTTTTATAATCAGATATTTGTTGTTTCTAATTATCGCTTGTGATAATTGGATATTTGTTGATATGAGTTCTGATTATCGTTTTTGATAATCAGATATTTGTTGTTTCTAATTATCGCTTGTGATAATTAGATATTTGCTGATATGAGTTCTGATTATCGTTTTTGATAATCATATATTTGTTGTTTCTAATTATCGCTTGTGATAATTAGATATTTGCTGATATGAGTTCTGATTATTGTTTTTGATAATCAGATATTTGTTGTTTCTAATTATCGCTTGTGATAATTAGATATTTGTTGATATGAGTTCTGATTATCATTTTTGATAATCGGATATTTGTTGCTTTTAATTATCACTTTAGATAATTAAATATTTGTTGATTTTAGATTTAATTATCGCTTGAGATAATTAAATATTTGTTGATTTTAGATTTAATTATCGTCTTTGATAATTAAATATTTGTTGATTTGAGATTTAATTATCGTCTTTGATAATTAAATATTTGTTGATTTGAGATTTAATTATCACTGTTTGATAATTAAATATTTGCTGATTCGAGATTTAATTATCGTCTTTGATAATTAAATATTTGATTGATTTGAGATTTAATTATCGCTGTTTGATAATTAAATATTTGCTGATTTGAGATTTAATTATCGCCTGAGATAATTAAATATTTGTTGATTTTAGATTTAATTATCATTTGAGATAATTAAATATTTGTTGATTTTAGATTTAATTATCGCTTGAGATAATTAAATATTTGTTGATTTTAGATTTAATTATCGTCTTTGATAATTAAATATTTGTTGATTCGAGTTTTAATTATCGTCTTTGATAATTAAATATTTGTTGATTTGAGATTTAATTATCGCTGTTTGATAATTAAATATTTGCTGATTTGAGATTTAATTATCGTCTTTGATAATTAAATATTTGTTGATTTTAGATTTAATTATCGCTGTTAGGTAATTAAATATTTGTTGATTCGAGATTTAATTATCGCTTTTAATAATCGAATATTTGTTGATTTGAGAAATTTGACTATCGTTGAGATAATCAGATATTTGATTTGTCTTCTGATTATCGTTTGAGATAAGTAAATATTTGCGATTTGAAAATTCAATTATCGTTTTTGATGATTGAATATTTGCGATTTTTGAGATTTGAGCTTCGTCTTTTTCTCTGGCGATTCAGGTGAGTAATTTGATTTACTCACATTCAATTCGTGCTCTGTAGGGGATTTCTGCTCTGTTTTTCCTTCTCTTTTAGTTACTGGAACTCGATTGTTCTTGCTTTTGTTAGTCGTCTGATTTTGATCCCTGATTCCCACGAGGTTGATTCTTTTGATTTGAAGCAGTCGAACCTTTCGATTTCTTATCTAATACTTCCCCGCTGACACTTGCTTTGCTTATACATTCACATTGCCATGCTCTTTTGGTTGTTACCTTTTATCCATTTATTCCCTATGATTGCGTGGACGCAATTTTTATAAGGAGGGGAGTCTGTAACAACCCGAGGTTCCGCATTAATTAATTTTGTCGGTAAACGATTAATCTGTTGGTTGATTGTTGTTAAATGTTTTAATCGGTTGTAAATTCTCCTACAATTCATTAGGGGTTGTGGGCTTTGAATCCTGGCCCAAGCTGTGGGGTGCTGTGATAATTGAATAAGGAGAGTACTCGTTCTTTTTCCCCATTCAATTTCGCTAACCCTAGAAAAACATTCGAACGAAAAAAAAAATGGTGGCAGCTCTCTTTCTTCGTTCGCCCCTCTCCCCCAATTCACTGTTAAAACCCTAACCATAACGAGAGGATAGATAAATGGGACGTTCGTTCTCTTCTTCGTCCCACTGCAAAAGCTAGGGCTTCAATTTCAACATCGCTCGATCCCTTGTTTGGCCACGGCGTCGACTAAGGGGAATGGATGGTAACTCGGCCGTCTGAGTGAGTTCGTTCTGGCTTCATTCGACTCGTCAATTTCGTGCTCGTCAAAATAGGTGAGTAATATCTCACATCTAATTCATTTTCAGTTTGATGCTTCTGCAATTCGATTTTTGGATTCGATATTTTCTATCTCGGCCAATTGTTTCATTCGATGTTAGTAATCGATGTTGTTATGTTGAATGTTGGCGTTTTCTGATTTGGGTCGATTCCTTGTTTTATTCACGGCTTGAAAGTTTTTGGTCGATTCGATCTCCTTGGTCATTATGGGTTGATTTTCATTCTATTCCGGTCATCGTGGCACCGTTGTGATACCGTGTTCACCACTGTTTGATTTGCTTTTGGCCTTGATCACATGACTTTTGGGTGTCGATCTAGTTCGTTTAACACTTGCTGTTGAGGCCATTATGTTCTTACTGCCTCTAGTGGTATTTCCGCTCTTGCTCGTTTTACTGTTGCTTTATGACTGAGTTATTCGAACATTAGTGTGTTGAATTCGGCCAGTGTTTGAAATATTGTGACAGTGGCATTTACTCGATTTTTGAACTGCACGATTTCGTGGAAATTTCATGTCGGTATTGTTTTTGGTGAATTAATTACGTTGATTGTTGTTTTGGTATTACCAGGTCTTTGAGTTTGATAATTCAGTGGTTTTAGTTGAAACGAGTCCTTATTGACTTGCTTAATTTCGACCATGACATTTTTGTGACTGTTGAGTTTGATTTCGTGACTTTCCCTTTGGCTTTGGTTGATCGAATTACCTATGGAAATTTGCCTACTCTGGTACTTTGTTATTTCGGTTTCATAAGAATCCTGGCATATCTGCACCCATATACTCACTCATTTCTTTGCACTGTGTAGCTGTAGTTACGCCTGTTTATGGTGGCACTGCATATGTATTCCCTGACCAGAGTGTTGCATTGGTTATTCACTTGACTTTGTTGGACTAATAATTGTTGTCACACAAGTCTGGTCTGCATTTATGAAGCATTCATTTCTGATAGTACTGCCCAGCATGGTTGAGACTAATTACTTCGAGACAGTGGTACTTGGGTACTACCAGGTCCATAGTGCATTTACATTTGGTCATATGCTAGAAACAGTTACATTGCATTATTCATTTGCAGTTGCATTCACTGTCCTTGTTATAACAGTGATATGCTTTGAAATCCCCTATTTTCGTGGATAACCACTATTCGTTTTTGGGTTTGACTTTGGCACTGTCTTGTTTAATGTCGGCTTTAGCATCGAGTCAGTATTATGGACATGGTTTTTCATAGTTGCAACCTTAGCTCGTATTGTGTATTTCAGTCCTTCGATCAGGGTGTTGGCATTGTCTGCATTATGCCTGTAAGTCGTGCACTTGGTTTGTACTTCTCTATTGACTGTGTAGTGTCCCATATATATGTATTCATATATGTTGCCTGGTCCCCCTTTGTTGTTGGTTTGAGTATTGTTGCCTTCATGTCTGTAGCATGTTCACCGATTCAAGTTTGGGCTTCCTGTAGTCTGATATGCGCATATTGAAGTCTTCTGCAGTTTGATTTATGATGAGTGCTTCTTTACTTTAAATCGCAGCCTGGTCTCGGTCGAGACTTGATTTTATGTCTTAACAATTTCAATTAAATTTGTACCTTGAGTTGAATCCGGTGAATGCTCTGGTTTGACCTTGTGGTTGCGTTGTGATTTTAATTGACTTCATTTGTGTTGAACCTGATTTTGGGTTTGACCTTGCACTCGTTTGTGAGCTTTTAATTGACCCTTGGTGTATTTCATCACTGTATTGGCGAGGCAGTACACGCGTGCGTGTACTGCAGACAATGTAGAATCTGACGTTTTAAATAGATGCTTCGATTTGTTGAATTATTTTGTTGCTTAATTTCAATGTTTTAAAGCTGTGTTCTGATTTGGATTCGATGATTCGCTGATTAACACTATTTAGTGTTATAATTACCGTTATCCAATTCTCGTATCGAGAGTCGGATATACGAGATTTCTGTGACTGTCGTCTATTTGATATTGATTATTATTGCTACTGTGCATTAATAACTGAGTTTGAATTAGACTGACCCGTGTATTATTTTCTTTTGAATGTAATACTCGGGTCAGACCCGAGTTATTTCAGGTTGTAGATTTCCTTCTTTGAGTTGCTGTTTGGGATTTGAAGACTTTTCGCATCTTCTGAAGTTGTCATTGTCCTTTTGTAGTAGTCGTGTCATTGTATAGAACGATATGTATTCATGTATATTAGTCGATAATGTACGTGTATATATAACTTCTAGAGTCGACAGTTGTAGTTGTATCGTATGTATTGTGTCAACTATGTATTAACTGACATCAGTTATATATATATGAGACTTTTGTTTTTATCTGTGTTCCGCAATTATATTATCTGTGTTATTGTTATATCTAATGTCCTAAACTATTATGAACTATCGTAGTTTGTTTTATACTGATAATTGGATATGTCGATGGGAGTAAATAAATAATAGATGAAAAATAAAAAGTATATACCACTCCTATCGAGATAACCAATATTAGTGTAAGGCCAATTACGGATGGTCGCTCCTATCCAGCCTTATTCTTCGTAATAATAGACAGTATTTCTTTTAATACTCTTTGTTATTATGAGCATAGAGGTGGGGCGTCACAGAAATTGTTCTTGAAAGGTAAATGTAACCTCAAGCCTCATCAACCGGGAATGACTAAAAAAGGGGAGATGTAGCAAGGCTAAGTGAGTCGCACCCAATTTGTGTATGTTATCACTTTTCTAGATATCCTCGGAAATATATATAAATTATGGATATGGTTGTGCATGAAAAAGGGAGCGCTCAATTTTTAAGGGTGAGAACACCCGGGGTGATAACATATTCGGTTCTATCCAGGTTAGGGGTAGGCCGGTCTTGTGTGGCAGGGGATCCTGGCGAGGTCCTCGGTACATTTTTCTAAAGGTGTACTGTGATGTGCGGTACCCCAGTAGCCCAGTCATTGTATGGGATCCATTCTCCAATACGAGCCTTTACGGTTTTATTTGTAGAGCTTAGTATGCTGGAATTTAATTAATGTAACAATTTCAGCTATTTGAATAAGTATTTGTATTTAGACACTATTATAATATCATTGGATTTTCTATAAAAAAAATTCGTTATCGTAAGGGAAAACCCCGTCGTGTTTATGTGTGACGCGGTCTTAAGAGATACCTTTGTTTTTCAAAGGATTTTGATAACTTTAATAAATTCAATTAAGTGTGTTTTCTTACGCTGGTTTCCCAGACCGACTCGGGTGTTATTTTATTATAATGCTCGGGTCAGACCGAGTATTATAGATTCAGGTTAGAATGCTATGGAGCTGGAGGAGTTCAGACGTATATCACATACTTGGTTATTTCCGCTGTGTGAGTTATGTATATCAGGACAAGTTATTATAACTATCCAGATTGATGTATTGATTATTGTACTCTGATGATTGTAAGTACAAAACAGTTACAGGTTCTTTTGTACAAAAATCCATCATTATATATTATATTTTGTTCGGTTGCGTTTGTGAGATTCTGTGTTATTGTTCTATTTTCTTCTATCTCTTTCTTCTTCTTTACCCTAATTATTCGCTCTTTCGTACACTTTGAGTTGAATTGATGTGAATTATGGTCGACTCAAAGGGTGCGGAACTGCGGATCGCTATAGATGAAGTGTGTTGGAGGTTAGGGAAGGAGGCAAGAAGATGGAATTTGGTGGTTCGGTTGGTGAATTTTTTATTTTGTGCGATAAAGGAGGAATGGTAATTCAGGGAGGAACTGTGGGTATCATTGTTGTGATGTTGTTTGTATGGAGATGTAACAGCAAATGCGGCGAACGAGGAAGTGTTTATATGGTGGAACAGTGAATGATGAAGAGGCAGGCGATGTAGATTGAAGTGAAGGAGTTTGCTATGAAGTTGTAGTGGCTCGGCTGAAGTAGTTGAATGATTGGGTGGTATGCAGAGGTTCAAGTAAGTTTGTTTTGGGTAAAGGAAGTGATGTGCAAGGGAGATTGTAGTGATAGGGTTTTGTAACGATCTCCCTTTCATACACCGAAAGATGACACTTAATACATCCTCGGTATTCATGTGCCGATCGTTTAAGTGTCTGAAAGATAGGTCATTTGGGTTTAAAGAAAGAAAAGACAGAACATAATTTCACATCGTGACGAGAAAAATATAATATACACAAGATCTTTACAGAAAAAACTTTAATATGCAATCATCAGAATGCACTAATTTTATCAGTCTGAGTTGTAACTGTCTGTCCTTACAATTGCTGATAAATACGGACAATAATAAAACAAACAAAAACAAGGGAAGATGGAAGATACGGGAATATGTCTTAGAGGATCCAACTCGTCTCTTGAATGCTCCAAAGAATCCAACTAAATCTGGAAAATATGCTCGGGCTGACCAGAGCATTATAAGAAAATAACGCTCAGATCAGTCTGATAAATCAACGTGAGAAAGCTCAATCAAATTGTGACGACCCAAATTTCCACTATCGGAAAATCACGCCGTTTTTTAAGAAAGAAAGGGGTGAGAAATAGAAAAGATAAAGAAGAAGAAGAAACAACATCAGAATCTCAACAGCGGAATGAATAAAATATAATATATCACATAAGAGAATACATAATATCATATACATCAGAGTTACACAGATAATACAACACATACTAGACAGTTATAAACACCTGTCTAGTTAATACAACTCGATACAATACAAATACAACACAGAGATACCAACACAGCGGAACACTATATATATATATCTACAACGCTGAAGCCTCCTGCTCCATTGCTCCTCCACAATTCGTCAAAGCTAACCTGAATCCCTTGGCTACCCGTAAAAATTTGGGTACCCGAGAGTTTAAGAAAAACAGAAAATAAACTCCGGGTCAGACATGGGTCTGGTATGAGTAACAGGTTAAAGTTGCTTAACTTTGAAAATCCTTTGAAAACAAAAGGTATCACGTAAGACATCCCACACATAAACATGGAAATGTTTTTACCTTACGCTAACCAAAACATTTGATAGGAAATTCAGTGATATTATAATAGGTCTAGGGTTTTCAAGTAAATAGAAAATAGCTGAAATTGTTACATGATTAAATTCCAGCATACTAGCCACAACGTGGGTAATACAATCAAAACCGTAGGGTCTCGTAGGGAAAATGGGTTTCCAACAATGGCAGGGCTACTGGGGTACCGCCCGTCACAGTACCTGGCCTAGATCAGCGTACCGAGGAGTACGCCCGCTCCCCTGCAACACAAGGCCGGAACCATTCCTTACTGAACAGTTCCGAACGAAACAACCCCAGCAGTCGGAGCTCTACAACTACCCACACAGCCGAAAATAAAAAGGGACATCTAGACAGGGGTATATCTCGCTCTCAAGTGGGTGCTACCCACGAAGCCTTGCTGCTCCTCCCCTGTTTTAGCCATTCCCGGTTGATGAGGCTTGAGGTCACGATTACCTTATCAGAATTCATCACTTAGAATGCTCATCGTCCGCCTGACGATGTTCTAAAAGCATTCAATCCATACAAGTTCGTTCCGGGTTCGAACGAAACCGAAGGCATTATCTCGTTACACTCATTTTGGAATCACCCTCAGAGTTAATGACAATAACCCTTGCACTCTGAATCTTCATCTTCACTTGAGATTCACGACCTATCGTTATTTTGGATCGATGTGGTATTCGGGTCTCCAGACCTAGAATCCCGGTATACGGAAACCCGATCCCGGTCTCATCGAAATCCAAACTGTGTCTTTTAAGGCCAAGTTGTTTTAAAGTTAAAACAATTCATTTTAATTATCTATATACACACAAATAGATAGTTCACAATATCACAGATAGATAATCTACAATATCACAGATAGATAATCTACAATATCACATAAATAGACAATCCATATCACAGCATTATTTATCTCATATCTGAGATTTTAAACCATTCAAGGAAATCAATATCATCCATCATAAGCAATGATTCATAACACATCATTTATAATTAATTTAAAATGAATTAAATTAATTACTTAATCTCTAATTAATTTAAAGTAAATTAAATTAATTACTTCATCATTATAAATCTTGCTTACTTAACCATTGATTAATTACAAATCAATTAATTAATCATTCTTTAGATTTCCATCTTAATTAATCATCCTGGATTAATTATCTTTTAATTACATTCAAGTAATTATATTTCAATTAATTTCACAAATTAATCATCTTTAACCAAAAACAGTAATTAACCTTTAATTACTCTTTTTATTAATTAACCATAATTAATTACATTTATCCTTAATTAATTACAATTAATTAATTACTCAAAATCACTTATTATTGATTAATTTGTTTTAATGAATCAATTCTTAATTACATCATTAATTATATAAATTAATGATCCCTAATTACATTCTTGATTTAATTATTCCATTTAAATTAATTACATTAAGTAATTAATCTTTACTAAACCACATTTATTAATCAGTCTCGATTTATTCCATTCAATAATTAACTACTCTTAATTACTTCACTTAATAAATTAATTACTCCTTAATTAATTATATCAATTAATCCCTTGATTAATTTTACAAAGTAATTTAATCCAAATTACTATCATACTAAATCATCTTCAATTAATTACATATAGCAATTACCATTAATTGCTTTACTATGTAATTATACTTCATTTATTATATTTAAGCAATTACTTATCAAATCATTCAATGATAAATTTAAATTAATTAAACTAAATTAATTAACTTAAACAAATCAAATTAAACTCAATTAATTATATTAAGTAATATTCCTTTAATTGCTTCACTTAAGTAATTATACTTAACTATTTTCACAATTGATTCTCTTAATCAATTTATCTAATTAATTATTAAAATTTATCACATAAATACATTATTTAACAAATCTTAAGTTAATGACCTTCATTAACTAATTACAATTCTTAATTTCCTTTCTTAAGAATTTAAACTTAGATTAATCATTTTTAATTACAAGTTAATTTATCTTTGATAAACCATTAATTAACCACTAATTATTAAATTAATTTAAGTTCTAACTGTAACTTAATTAACTTTTAATTACTTGATTAATTAATTCTTAATCATTAATTAACATCCAATCTTTATCCATTTAATTATCCTATTAATTTAATTTAAGATAAAACTTTACTCTTACTTATAAATTGAATTATCTTTAACAAAACATTTTTAACACAATTTACCTTTAAACTACTCTTTTAAATTTCATTTTAAATTCGAATCATTTAAAATACACTTAGCATTTTAAAATGGTTAAAGAATTAAATTTTTAACTTAATTCAAATTTAAAACTAGGATACAAAATTCAGTTTTGGACTCCTATTTTTAAATTTAGTTAAACTTGTTTAAACTTACATTCAAAATTTAAAATTGAATTTAAATTTTGAAACTGTCAGGTTATAGAAGCCTGACACAAACCTTACCCGAAGTCACCCCATTTACTATGAGTCACACCCCATCTTGCTTCGAGTAAATCATGGGTTCTACTCGAGAAACTCAGACTCATCTCTCCTTCCTTCTAAAAATTGTTTAAAGTAGTTAAAAACAATTTAAGTTTAAAACTTTAAATATTTTTAAAGTGATATTCAACTAACTTGAAACCAGATTGAAACTTAGATTTTAAAGCTTGTTTTAAAACTTTACTCTCCAGTTAACTTCAGTTTAAATTTATTTTAAAAAATTTAAGAAACCAGAACAGTTTCCCCTTAAGCCTGTAAACGAATATTAACCCGAGACAACCCCTGATACACTTCGAGCAAAAACTCAACCCAACCCGAAGCAAGTCTCGAGCAACCCTTCATCCCCAAAACAAACAGCTGATACTCCAATAACCTCGTGCACCTGCACCACCGCCGCCCTCACTTCCGATCACGCGCGACCCTTTGCGCAAATCGGCGATCATCATTCAACCCAAATCCGACCATCCAATTGATAGCAGAAACCAAAAATAAAAATCGAGCACCGAGCTCGAAACTGGGAAAGATGTCGAACTGGAATCTGCCGCAAAACTCTAAATTCCGATCATCAACAAACCTACGCCTCCGGCCACGAACTTCCCCACGCCACTCCATCCATCATCCACTTAAATCTGGAACAATTCGATCAAACATAGGAGTTGCGGTGATTAAATTTCCAGATGAACAACAAAACTAGGGTTATAATCTTTAATTCAAACTTCCCCACGCCACACTGCTTTGAGTCACTTCTCACCATTTTTCCATGATTCTACCATCACCATTCCATCACCAGAAACAATGCTGGCCATCCCGATCACTCAGTTTGACAGATCCAACTTAAACAGAATTTCTGGTTAAACCAGAAATACCAAATCAAATTCAAACTATAAATTCTAACTTTGGTTTTAAAATTCAAGTCTTTGATCGTGGAATCGGTTTATAATCTCAAATCAAAGAACCTGGATGATCAAATTCTTATTTTTAAAAGTTTGGTTCTGTTATTTTTGAGTTTCCAGTGATAATTCAGAACTTCTCATATTAAATAAAATTTAACTTAGCTTATATAACATAACCATATTTTGATTGAATCCTAAATCTTAACACACATGTTAAATCAAAAGAAATGAATATTCTTAAGCACTTCCTATATCTGGAACTTAAGCACAGAAAAATGAATTCACAGTACCATACCCATCTACATACATTCAGTAATAAACCTATAAAAAGCATACACACATACTTATTTCAAAGTAAAATAAGCAACTAAATTTGTACTTAAGTTTATTTAATATAAAATGTTACTCACCTGAAATAAATGAGAACAGAACCTTTACTTTGAAAACTGTTTTGAAACTTGAAACTGGGATGCTTGCTTATGTTTGAAACTGAAATGCTTCTTGCCCTTGAAAACTTGAAAACGACATGCATGCTTGCTTTAGATAATTTCCAGATTGGAAGAAAATGCTTTGCTTTTAAAACTTTCAAAACTTTGAGTTGCTAATGTCCTTGTTAGAAAAGATGCAGACTTGCTCTTCTTTAAATTTGTTGTTTTTACTTGAGGAAGTTGTAAAATGTTTTCAGTTTGTAAATGATAATGCTTGCTTATCCTCTGGTTTGCTTATTTTTGGATAAACGAAATGAAATGGGAAAGGTTGATAAAGAAAAGAGTTTACAGGCTATGTTACTTCACTGGTACAAGATTGTTCAGAGATTCTTCTCTATGGGTATGGAGGCTGATATGATCTTGCTTGTACTAGGGATGTTTAACATTAAATGCCTATGTCCTTATGTCTACACAATACACATCTCCTACTTTATTTCGTATGTACTTAGATAGGTTTTTCCTTTCTATATCTATTCAAGTGTACATACTCATTCCTGTACAAGCATGGAGACATACTCTTTTTTTTTATACTTTGTTTTACAACCTTGCAACATATGTTTCCAGCATTTCTCTAAGTGTTCATTTTTCCTTGCTTGCTTTAGTCTTAGGCTTTGTAATATAGATAAGTCCATATAGTTAACATATAGTTAGAATTTAGGTGATGAGTTTACTTTTATACTTAGTTTATTTCCTTCTTCGATTTTCTAACTCAAATACTTAATTTTATTTCCCTATGTATATTTTTATTATTTATATTTATGAATTTCATTTTAGAGAAAATGAAACAAAACTATGTATATATATATATATACAAATAGAAGCTTATACATATATATATAACAAGATGTTTAATTTGAAAATAACACCTCTAATTTAAATCTATTTATATTTACATATATAACAATACAATACTAAATGTTATTTGAAAACAATAATTTGTCAAATTAAATAATTTATAAAAGAGATTATAACTTCCTATTATCATTAAATGAATTAATATCTCATATTTATTAAACCATATTTTAAAACAAACCTTTTTATTTAATTCTTGAACTTAAGCTAAGATATATATTTAAATCAATTAACATTTACCCTAACTATTTTAAAACTATATATATTCTAAATTAAATCCTAATTTCCAAATTACCAAAAATATATTAGAATTAGAAAACAAGCTTTATTTATTAATTAGACTCAAACCAAATATTTCTATCTGTAATATATACACAAATAGATATACATTATAAATAAAAAACAATTTATTGGTTTTTTTTAAAAGATCAATTATCAGTTAAATATCATTTAAAAGAAGATTATTATATCAATTCTAAATTTATCAACAAGAATTTATCAAATCAATTTAATTTTAAATGCAGATTATTAAATTGATATTGTCAGAAATTCTGGGATGTCACACAAATCAATCATATTGATTTCTACATTTGAAAACCCTTTTTAAAATAAAAGGTATCTCGTAAGACCACGCCTCACATAAACATGGATGAGTTTTTACCTTATAATAACCAAAACATTTTATAATTATAAAATCCAATAATATTATAATAATGTATATGAGTTTAAAATAAATATTGAATATAGCAAAAATGCTTGCATCCCACGTTCCAGCATAGTTGGGCACAACTAAGTCCGTATGACGCTTATTGGAGAATGGATTCCATCAATGACAAGGCACCAGGGTTCCACCTACCACAGTACACCTCTAGAAAATGTACTGAGAGCCGCACATAGACTCCCTGCCAAAACAGGACCGACCTACCCCTTACTGGATAGTACCAAATATTTCATCACTCTGGTTGCTTTTGCAACCTTTCCAAGAGCTCTCATTCACAACTAAATTCATAAATGAATATATCTAGAAAGGTGATGACAATACCATAATGGGTGCGACCCACTTAACCCTGCTACATCTCTTCTGATTTTAGTCATTCCCAGTTGATGAGGCCTGAGGCTACGTTTATTACCGTTTAGCAATTCTCACTCGAAATATTGACACTGCCCTCTAGGTAGAAATGCAATGTCAACATTCATCCGTACAAGTTCATTCTGGGTCTGAACGAAACCGAAGGCACTACCTCTACTACATCCATTTTGGAATCACCCACAGGATTAGTAGCAGGTAGCCCTTGTACTTCAAAGGACTCTGTCTTTAAAAATCTTCAAGATGTCTTTCATTCGAACGCATAGGTTGGTTCGAAGCGGTTTACACATAGTACATCCGATCCTTGTTTTTTCGAACCAACAACCTACAAAAGCCGATTGACTCATTCCCAGTTCTTTCAGAAGTAAGCGAACTATACTAGTCCCAAAGGATCTCTAATATATCCCTTAAAGTTAGAGATGTTTCATCAATATGAGTTCTCCCGAGGATACTCCATCCGTATGAACACGCGAAGCTTTTATTTACTTCCTAAGTCTGGATAAGGTTTGATAGTCGATTATTTAACTATCAAATAAACAAAAAATAACAATTCAGAGATTTAATTATCCATAGCAACCACTAAGCCTCAAAACAAATCTTTCATTTATTAAATCCTTTTTCAAAATATTCATATACTTATCTCTCTGGCATAAGTATATTCAGAAAACATAATGAAAGATTTCTTATTTCTAAATCATATCAAAAGGATCAAAATAATGTTATTTAAAATAAAGATAAAGATAACCCCAAACACTATTCCTTTGGCGTTAAACATAAAACGAAGGTTCCATATCACCATAATTAGGAAGTTCAGTTAAGGGAAATCCAATCTCAATTTCCTTTCATGAATTTCTTCAATAAATTCTTTTAATTAATCTCTTTCATTTATGAAACCTCCTTTGCTTAAATTTCAAATCCATCTATGAAACACTTTATAAATCTCCAAATTTATTTATAAAACTCTTTTATAAATATCCCAAAATCATTTATAAAACTTCTTTTCAAATTCCAAGATCTCCTCTTTAATTTATAAAACTCCTTTTATGAACTTCCCTTATTTTAAACAAAACTTCTTTAATAAAGTCTAATTAATAAAGTTCCATTGATAAACAATCAATTAATTAAAACACCTTTAAATAAACAAGTTATTATTTAAACATCCTTCATTTAATTATCCTTAAATCTCATTAACAAAATAATGATATTAAATAATCATTTAAAAAGTATTAAATTAACTTAGATCGTTTTAATAAAGTAATTGCTTAATTATCCTTTAAATATCATATTAAAAAATAATAATAAACTTTAAACCATTTCCAAAATGGATAAAATTTAAATATTTGACTTCACAAGTTCGGAAAGAGGCTTAGTAACCATAATGGTTCTCATTTAATTAAGTTTAACTTTCCAAGTTATAATATGGGTATTTACATAACAAGCAGATATGTAAAAGGGATCAACAAATAACAACCAATCAACATATAGGTAAATGTCCAAGTTACCAAAATATCAGAACTAGGTTTCATTCCTGCTTAATAGATGTCAATATAATCTATTTGGTGAATTATGGCAGAACTGTGATTTATTCTACCAAACAAATGTCAAATATGATTTAATTAGCAGAATGGTGTTTTATTCTTCTAAATAGATGTCGTTGGATCTCATATTCATATGAGATTACTAAAGGTAATCGACAAAGAAATCACTTGGATTTAAAAACATTCTTTAAAAGAGAGCTGCTTTAAAAACAAACCGATCTTTAGAAATAAAGTGGTTTAAAACTCTAAAATCTTTATTTAGTAATTAAATAACATTTATACTCTTACTTAAATAATAATCTATCATTTAAATGAATAATTAAATCCCAAATTGACCTTTAAATAAAAATTTATCTTTTAAATAAATAATCAAACCTTAATTAATAGTTAAATAGTAGATTAAACTTTTAAGTAAATAATTAAACAATAGTTATCCCTTAAATAAATAATTAAATCAAAATTAACTTTTAATTAATAGTTAAATAATAAATTAAAACATCATTTGATACTAATTTAAATCTTTATTAAGTCCTAATTAAATCTTAACTTAATTAGTAATTTAATAAATATTTAAACCCTTTCCTAAATAATAATTTAATAATAATTAACCCTTAATTAGTAATTAAATAAAAATTAATCCTTAAATAAATCATTAATTAATATTTAATTAACTAACTAACTATAGTTTACATACTTAATTTATAATTAAGTACTAATTTCCTTTATTAACTAATTATTAAGTACTAACTACCTTACTTAATTTATTAATTTAATAATCATTAATTAATTAATTAATTAATTACTTGTTATTACTTATAAATTGTTTTAAAAACACCTTTCAAAAAGACACTTAAGCAAAAAAACTTTTAAATTCAAAAAGGTTTCGTTTTCAGGAACTACACCCATAACAACTACCGCTATATGATTCGTTCTTTCAAAACTTGATTTTTCATTCCAAATAGCTTTCAAAACCTTAACTTTTGTACTTTAACTACTTTTATAAATTTGAATATGGTTTTGATAACAAAGGTAAGGATTTTGAAGCTTTATTAGAACATTTCAAGAAAGTAAAGTTAGAAAACAAGTGTTTGACTAAATAATTTCAAAGTCGCAAACTAACCACTATAAAAACTAACTTTCTTAGCTTAGCACATCATAAGCAAGAGCATGAACATATATTCATGTCATAATTAACGTGCATAAGCAAGGGATATAACTTGCTAACTAACTGACTTTAACTTCCATTTTCAAAGTTTACACAACATCACATCCAAGCAGATACACACACATAAAAATCAACATTTATCTCATCCAAGCATGCACTGATTTAACAATCAAGAATACGACATGATTAAAATTAGAAACTTTAAATAAAAAGTTAGTTTTACTCACCAAAACTAACCAAACCAAAACAACTACCACCTAACTTTTGAAACAACCATAGACCCTTGCTTTTAACTTGAAAAGATGAAATTTTTGGAGGCCTTAAGGCCAAGGTGGTTTGGCCATGATGAGACAAGGCTCGGCCTAGGGGGTATGGTGTATAACCATGCTTGGACAAGGGAAATGTAGGTTAGTGTTGGTAAGGTGGAGATGTAGAAAATGGAAGGAGGAGGCTTAAAACAAGTTTTTAAGAGTTTTAGAAGTGAATGAAACCAAGATTCTTAACTTCAGGATTTACCATGGAAGCCATGGAAGTAGTTTAAAAAACTTGTAGGAATTTTGGAAAGTAAGAATGAAATGAAAAAAAATGAGAGTAAGAAATTATGAAATCTCTTTTATATAAAATGCATTTAGAAAATTACTAAAATACCCTTTGTACATGCCCTCCACTCAATGGTTGCCACCTCATCACCTTTGTCCCCCTCTCCCTGCATGTACCACACGAAAATCATGCCCTCTCTTCACTACATTGAGCCAACATCATTTAATACACATTGTACCTATTTTTCCTAAGGCATCTTTTCATTTTAAACATCTTTTATTTTTTTATATTTTATTTTCATATAAAGTCACATCAAACTTTTAACATATTTAAGCGTGTATATATATGTAAAACATATCTTAACTACTTTGTAAATGTTAGTATATAATAATACTGTATACAACGTTTCTAACAACTTTTAGTTGACGAAAAGTCGAAAATTCGAAAAACAAATTCCGATCACATTTTCGACTTTTCTTCGAACTAAATATATTTGTAAACAAAATTGGAAAACTATTTTACCATCATTATTTGCTATTTAAAAGAGTTTTAATTTAATTATAAAATCTATTATTTGAATATTTAAAATTAATTAAACATTCACAAATCAAAGCGGTGAAATTCCAGGTCGTTACACTCTCCCCCCTTAAAAGAATTTCGATCCCGAAATTTTACCACAACCCTATCCC
This sequence comes from Allium fistulosum, assembly GCA_030737815.1. Classification (NCBI taxonomy): domain Eukaryota; kingdom Viridiplantae; phylum Streptophyta; class Magnoliopsida; order Asparagales; family Amaryllidaceae; genus Allium; species Allium fistulosum. The sequence goes on from CM060907.1 coordinate 1,057,914,578, forward strand.
ATAAATACTTAACACGACTCATCGGTCCGTATGATGTACATAGATCATTTCTATACAAAATCATATTTGATCACTCACTCAAATACATAGCTTTACATCCGAACTATTATTGCTCACCCGACTTCCTAATGCGGACTCTGATCAGGCTTCTTAATTAGAAACGCCCATTCTCCTTACATAGCCATATACTATGATAGAAAACTTTTGGTTCCTCATTAAGAACCCCTACCAAGTGTTCGTTGTCAAAAATCGAGTGATAAATCCTTAGTCGGAACGGTGTGTACCACCTTTAATCTTGTACTCGAATCTTGGACCGAGAATTATTTGAAAAAAGAGGAAGGATCTACGCATGACTTATGTGCTTATCTTATTGGTTCTTACTACCCAACTACTTTCTACCCTCCCAAAGATATTTGTGAAAACATTTCATAACAATTTCTACTTAGGTTCAAGCACTTTTAAATGATACAACTTATTTATGAAAACTTTCATAAAATCGTTTTAATTTATTAATTTATGTAATACTCTCTTACATCCTAAGAGCATATACAAAACATCATATTTTTAATTATATTCAACTCATTCTATTCAAATGCAGGCCCCAAAATAATTTTGGGTTCTAAAACTGAGTCGACCAATACAACTTCTTTACTTATTCGGTTAAGTAAGCAACTAAGAAGAGTAGGATGTTGGATCCCAACACTATGCTAAAGTCTACTTTTTCTTAGACACCTCCAAGGTAAAGACGTTTATTAGCCAGGCCAACAACATCAAATAATTTTTCACTTCCTAGATGTTTAAAATTAAAAGACACATTTTAATAAAACAAAGTTTATTAATCCTCCTTATTAAGTTTAACCCAATTAAAACTTCATTTACTAATCCACTCTTTAATCAAAATGCCATATTATTTTGAAACCTTACAATCCAAATACCTAGGTTTTATTTAAAAAAAACTTTTTGAAATGATACTTTAGTTTTAACCTTTAGAAAATATACATAGTCCGAGTAACTCAAAACTGATATCAAGGAACTAGGTGCGTCCAAATAGTATCATATATCCCTTTACCAAGAAGGGTAATACTTAAGAGGAGTATTTACCTTTCGAACACAGCTCCCGCCAATTTTTAGTCGCTTTCGAGTCATTCAAACTAGTTAATTATAAAATACTTCTTCTTTTCGAATTCCATTTTGAAACAATACTATATATATTTCCAACTAAATAGTTTTCAACAAAATATTTATCATCAACTTATTTTGGATTCATTCGGCAATCGAACTCGTTCGATTGTACAATGACAAAGAGAATAATTTACCGAGTGCACTATCACATTTGGCTAAGCAAACATCCAATTGTCACTTAGAAGATTATTCAGTTAATCACAAAACAGATCGACATTCATTCCTCGAAAATCCAAAGAAAAATCTTATTCTCAAATTCCCTTTGAAAATTATTTATACTTTAAAATATTTTCTAGGAATTATATTATTACCTTCTCAAAAAACATGTGAAATCCTTTTCAAAGACACATGTATTTTAAATTCTTCAAAACTCCTTTCAACTAAAACATATTTTATTACTCTGATTTATAAAATCAACTCTTTATAAAAACATCTAACATATTTCTTTTTAATAAACACCTTATATTAAAATTCATTTTAACCCAACATATCATCGGATGCCTTATAGTCAAACTGTGAAACTTAATTCACAAGGTGTTCGTTTCAATGTTTCCTCAAATTTTTACCTACCCAACCCATGTTTTAAAAAGAAAGATTGTAAGTAAATCTATAAACCATAGCAAATGCTCAAGACTGGGCAAGCATGACTAATCAAACCCTATATGATAATAATTAAATATTATCAACTCCTAACAACAAACATATAAAAAAACTATATTGATTTTGAAAACTATTCTTTTATATGTAAAATATATTCCTAAGTAAAATTATTTCATTTATCACTTTTAAAACAATATTGTGTCGGTTGGTCTTGTTCAAGTGTTTAAGAATCCCTATCAACAACGTGGCATCCCATGTCTCGACCAGAACCCAAAATTCAAATTAACAGATCAAATAGCACAATATAAAATATTTTTATAGCACTAACAAATATTCACTCTATGTATACACTTAAACTCATTCTAGGATATTACCAATCACATCTCTAATGAGTTACTCATTCTAGGGCAACACTAACCCTATCTATAATGAGTTTACCCCATCAAGGCCTAGGTGACCGCTCAATCTAAGCTCTGATACCAACTGTAACGATCTCCCTTTCTTACACCTAAAGATGACATTTAATACATCCTCGGTATTCATTTTCCAATAGTTTAAGTGTCTGAAACATAGATCATTTGGGTTTAAAGAAAGAAAAGACAAAACAGAATTGCACACTGTGACGAGAAAAATATGATATACACAAGATCTTTATAAAAAACATTAATGTACAATCATTAGAGAACACTAACCTATTATCAACCTGAACAGTTATAACGGCATGTCCTTACAATCGCTGATAATTACAGATAAAAACAAAACAAACAAAAATAGCGAAAGATAGAAGATACGGGAATATGTCGTGGAGGATCCAGCTCGTCTCCTGAAAGCTGCAAAGAATCCAGCTAAATCTGGAAAATATGCTCGGACTGACCTAAGAATTATAAAAAAATAACGCTCGAATCAGTTTGGTAACCAGCGTGAGAAAGCTCAATCAAATCAATCATATTGATTTCTATATTTGAAAACACTTTTTAAAATAAAAGGTGTCTCATAGGGCGACGCCGCACACAAATAAGGATAGGTTTTTGCCTTATGATAACCAAAACATTTTATATTATAAAATCTAGTGATATTATAATAATATCTATGGGTTTAAAATAAATATTGAATATAGCCAGAATGCTTGCATCTCACGTTCTAGCATAGTTAGGCGCAACTAAGTCCGTACGGTGCTTATTGGAGAATGGATTTCATCAATGATATGGAACCTGGGTACCACCTACCATATTACACCTCTAAAAAATATACCGAGAGCCATGGTTGGACTCCCTGCCAACACTGGACCGGTCTACCCTTTACTGGATAATACTGAATATTTCATCACCCCGGTTGCTTTTGCAATGTTTTTGAGAGCTCTCATGCACAACCAATTCCATAAACGAATATATCTAGAAAAGTAATGACAATACCTTAATGGGTGCGGCCCACTTATCCATACCACATCTCCCCTGATTTTAGTCATTCTTGGTTGATGAGGCTTGAGGCTATGTTTCTTACCTTTTGGCAATTCCCACTTGGAATGCTAACACTGCCCTTCAGGTAGAAATGCAATGCATGCATTCATCCATACAAGTTTGTTCTTGTCTGAACGAAACCGAAGGCACTACCTCTACTACATCTATTTTGGAATCATCCTCCAGATTTGTAACAAGTAGCCCTTGCACTTCAAAGAACTCCATCTTCAAGATATCTTCCATTCGAATGCATATGTTGGTTCGAAGTGGTTTTCGGATAATATATCCAATCCCTGTCTCTCCAAACCAACAATCGATAATTTTTGGTTGACTTATTCCCTATTCTTTCAGAAGTAAGAGAACTATACCAAAGTCCTAAAGGATCTACAATATATCCCTTAAAGTTAGAGACATTTCACTCGAATGGGTCCTCCAAAGGAACTCAACCTATATGAACAAGCGAAGCTTTTATTTACTTCCTAAGTCAAAATTGGCTAAAATTTGATAGTCGGTTAATTCACTATCAAATAAACAAACAACAACAATTTAGATATTTAATTACCCATAGCAACCACTAAGCCTCAATAGAAATCTTACATTTATTAAATCTCTTTTCCAAAATATTCTACCAAAAATTGATATACTTATCTCTCTAGCATAAGTATATTCACAGGACACCATGAAAGATTTCTTATTTCTAAATAATATCAAAAGGATCAAAACAATTTTATTTAAAATAGAGATAAAGATAACCCCAAACACTATTCCTTCGGTTCTAAGCATGGAACGAAGGTTCTACACCACCATAATTAAGAAGGTCGGTTAAGGGAAATCCAATATTTCTTTTGTGAATTTCTTTAATAAATCTTTTGTAACGACCCGCAAATTTATCAATTTGATAAATTATATTTATTTTTAAATATTCAAATATGAGCTTTTAAAACATAGATTATAATATTTTAAACAACAATGATGGTAATCTTATTTTGAATAAGTATTTGCAAAAATATAAACTTTGAAGGAATATTGATAAAATGGTCGAAAATCATTTTATCAAGAAATGGATCTTAGACCCTCTGACATCATGCACGGAGCTGGATACATATGTTCATTTATCTATATGAGAGAATATGTAATAAAATTATTTGTTTTATTTTTGAAAATAAATTGTCTTTATTACATCGCTAATGATGTCACTATTTTGGAACGATTAACTTTTGAATTTAAATGGATTTTAAATGATTTAATAATTATTTTAATTATCAAACAAAGCCCTCTAATTATTATATAATGGTAGAAATATTGTTTTCAAACTTTGTTTACAAATATATGTATATTGACTAAGAAGTAAAAATATGACCGAAAATCGAAATCAGAATTTGTAATGGTTCAACGTAGAGAAGTTGTGCAACATTGTGGATCGTTTGTGACATACATATGCACATATACATGTACATATATATGAAACACATGCACATGAATATATATATAGACATACACATACAAAATTAATAATAAAGGATAAAAGAAATACCATGATACTATTTATAAATATCATGATATTTCTTTAAACCAAAGTCAACCTCTTATACACAAGTACATGCACAAGTAGCCACATGGGGGGGTACTTCGACCGAAATGGTGATGGAGGAGGAGGGCGTGGTGGTGATGAAATGATGATGTGTTTGCACTTAAATATCATGATATTTTGCCACTTCCATTTGCCTTTAAATACCCACCATCCCTCTTCACTTCCATTCACATTTTACTCTTCATTTTCCTAAGATTCCTTCACCTTCTTCTCTCCACTTTAATGGCCTCTTACCTAAATAAAATAATGGCAAAATTTATTGCAAAAAGAAATTAAAAAATATATATTACATATATATTATCAAACACCTCAAAACCAAAGCTAAGAAGTCAGGTTTAACTTGGAGCATTGTGATAGAGCTTGAAGTCTGAAGCTGAAGAGGTTCCCGTAGATAGTCCTCTATTTCCATTTCCACTGCATTAGTTTACTGAGTGTATTCAGCATTTATGAGGATAGAGAATTATAACTGTTCAAGCTAATTAATGAGATAGACTTTGATTAATATATTTAAAATTTCCGTTGTAAAGATCATATATATTAAAATAATATATGTTATTCCATTCGTGTAAGACTATGTTCTATCTTTAGTTTCTTTTTACCCTTTACTATCTGTCCTTCCGGCACTTGATTTTGCGACATGTGAATACCGAGGATGTATTAGTGTCGATTTCTGAGGGACGAATTGGCGGGTCATCACATTTGGTATCGAAGCTTAGGTTAAGCGAACACCTGAGCGTAATAGGGGTAAAGTCCCATCAAAGATAGGGTTAGTAATACCCTAGTATGAGTAACTCATTAGAGATAGGGTAAGTAACACCTTAGAATGAGTTTAACTGTATTATATAAAAGCGTGTATTTGTCATTGATATATAAAAATGATTTGTTTTCGCCATCGATCAGGCCAATTGATCGAACTACTTATATCTATATATATTATTAATCGGCTGTGTAGTTCCTTGCTACACAATCGTTCTCCTCAAGAAAGAATATATTTTGGAAAATATATTTGGTTACGATATTAAAGTCAGAAATTGGATAATTGTTTTAAAAACAAGTTAGTTAAATCAATAATTAATATTTTGTGATTAGAATTTCACAGTTTGACTATAAGATGTTTAATAATGGTATTGAGCAGATTAAGAATAGGGTGGAAAACCTAAGATTTGGATAATGAGAACTTTTATCTAAAAGGTTTTCTTTGAGAAAGGAATTTTAAAGTCAATGATAATAATGTTTGAAAAATATTTTAACAAAAAAATTTCAAAAGGAAAGAGATAAACATTTTGATAAAGATCTTAGACTTGCTTCCTGAGTATTGATCAAACCATGGTTTGAAAAGTAGTATACCTTTTAAGTTAGGATAAATACTTAGAGTCTGCTTTTAAGTATTTGTGTTTATATTTGTGCAATCCATACAAAGGGAAGTATTCAAAATGAGAAACCTCAAGAGCAAATTGGGGTGAGAAAGATGATCTAATCATTCTTTCAAGTGAGAAGGAAGAACCCATAGAAGAATATGGTCCATATACTCATAGAGACGAAGATGTTTACCCAATAGCATGAATGCTTATACCTCCTCTAACTCCAGATCTGGTCATAATAACTAATGATGCAGAGGCTGCTCCAGCCTCAAAAGGAAGATGGATCACTAACCCCGCCATTTTAGAATTCGAACCTGAAGAAGAACCCATGGAAGAAGAGTCTGAACCAGAGGAGAACCCGAATGATGTAATATCAAATGAATCGAACCACAGTAGTGTGGACAGCAATATCATATGGGAGATGGATGGGGATCATGTTATTTGGCATGATGAGTCATCAAGTTCATACATCTATTGGGATGATATGGAAGACAATGAAGGGTAAGTTGAGTAAGAAGTTGCGTAGGAATTCGAGAATCCCGGGGAGATGGGAGTGCAAGGATTGAAGGAATTAGAGGAAAGGGAAATGTTACGAGAAGTACCGGTCGGAGTTGGAAATGTTCTATGGAATCATCCTTGGCTACTATATGTGGAGGATATGACACAGCAAAATGAAGATGGAAATGAAGTTGGCAACGAAAAATAAAGAGAGGATGAGGACGTTGGGTAAGTTTCATTGAAGTTTGGATATTAGAGTGCACCATCGACAACAGATTTTGAGTGATGATTGAGATTATGACTGAAGATTTGGGACTATCTATCTAGTATCAAGTAGTAGCCTATATGTATGCTTATGATAAGCTGGTGTTGTGGTTAGTCATGTATTTGTATTTGTATTATTTTCTTCTATTATGTACCCAAGTAAGATTGGGATGACTTAAGAATGATCTTAGTATGGTAGGAATGATGAATGTAAGATATAAAGTGGTATAATATAACTATGAGCTTTCTTTTTGACTTCTTTCATTTGCAATTACACAAATCACTCAAGTACATTAATAAGAATTCTTAATAAAGAAAACAAAATTTAAATGAAGAATTTTCTTTGTAAGATAAAAAAGAATGGAATGAAATGTTTAAAAACATAAAACAAAATTTTACTAAATATTTTGGAAAAGGTAAAGTATAAATGCATTATCCATTAATAATTTGTAATACCCCAAAATTTTGTGAAAAATCATTTTTGTAAAATGATTTAATTTTTGAAATATTTAGATTTAAATATGGTGAAATTTCTGGAATAAATAGTGTGCAAGTATATGTGTGCACGTGCACACTGAAATGGCACAAGGAAGAACTCCAGATTTCTTGGATTTAAAACAAGAATTAAAAAGCAATACAAACATGATTTTGCAACATGGATATTTGATTTCTGGAATTATATGGATCATCTTAGAAAATAAGAAAAGTAAGTTTTACTTTAAATCAGTAAACAGATTTTATTTAAAACCCAGGAAAAAAAGAAAATTATACATATATATGATATAAGGATTTGTAAACCTGTATACATATAAGTGCACATGTTTCTGAAATTAAAGAGGAATTAAATAAGCTTAGATAAGATGTGTATACAAATATACATTTTTAAGTACTGAAAAGTATATATATATATAAGCAAGTGAAACTATAACATTAAAATGACATGAAATGTGATACAAGTCAATATGCTTGTGTAGGAAGAAATAGCAAAGGGGATTCTCAGGAATAATTAAAATATAAAATAGGATAGTCACACTTTTAACATGACTAGGTGAGTGGCCATTTTCTGAAAAGTAAAAGAAAGAAAATGCAGCCTTTAAATTGGTTAATATGGCCGGGGTATTATGAATGAAAAATGCATGATGCTAGCCAGGACAGAAATGGAATTCTGTTTTAACAAAACCCTAGTGGAAAAAAAATGCATATAAATAGGCAGTTTTATCCAGTAGAATTATCTTTACCCCGAGCTGCACAAAAATAAGAAAAGAAGAAAAATATTGGAAGGAAGGAGAAAACACTCATACAAGGATTTTCTGGATTAATAAAAAGAAATATTTAGGTGAGTAACCTCACTGAGTTCATGGCATTAAGACCTGAGATGAGGCAGCCACTTTTTATTGCCATTTATATATATTTCTGGTTTTGATGTATATGATTTCATCAATGCTTTTTGGATGTCTTATTTTAAATCTGATATGATTTAATATGGATGATTTTGATGATCTTTGATTGGTTGAGACATTTGTCTTTGGATGTGTATCATACTGTTTTATTTATACTCATAAATGTTAAAGTCCAGAATCTTAAAATTATATAGAGAATACTCTCAACTGTTATAGATCTATGGCATGGAAACTTTACAAAAAATGTTGGGAGCTGCATTATACTTGGTATAAGTGCTGAGGCTTGAGAAGAAAAATGTTAAGGGTGCAATAGAAATTTTCTAAGTGCTGAGCCCTTAATCAAATCAAAAAAAAAAAGAAACTCACAAGCTAAAATTATGATTGAACCAGATCCTGAATCTGAATCAATCATAAAGGCTTGCAGATCAATATAATAAGAACATGCCATGCCTCTTTTTGCAGTTGAAAATATTCTTATATTTTACTAAGATCAAGACATATTGACCCCATTTAGGAAATAACTGTCTGCTTATTTCTGAGGAGAATTATGCTAGGAAAGATTATGGATGTTTCCATGTTTGCAGTGACATGTTCACTTAGCATATTTGATGATAGGATTTAAGACAATACACTAGTAAATAAACTAGGGAAGGGAAGGCCAAGAAGACTGCTGGAATGCTTGTCATATTTGAAGTATGCAAGTTGGCACATGGTTTGTTTAAGCCCTGAGATCTTTGTGCAATGATGTGAATTAGTTCATTGCAATGTGTCCCTGTGATTCCTTAATAGCAGATGAGGCAGGGATTTAAATTGAATTATACAACCTGTAAATGAAGAAATAGGAATATGGATATTTCTTAGGTTGAATGGTATGGAACCAAGATGGTTCCAGTGAATGCAAATGTTGCAGATAGATAATTATGTTTGCATGATTATGTATGCAAGTGAAGAATGATAAATGAATATATCATACCTGAATCAACTTAATTATACTATGTTAAAGTAATTGATTGCAGAAATTTGCTTAAATAACAAGTTAGTACCCTTATATTCTCTATTGCTTAATATCATGAATGTATTGATGTTACTCATACCAGATCACAGATCTGACCCTTGTTTGCTCATGGCATATGGGGTGTCTCATTTTAAAATGAGGCAGCCACTCATGCTCTTTCAGGTAACCTAGGCACTAAGTAAAAATGAAGTTATGGCTATTATGGAGGAGTGAATGAACATGCTAGCTAGTTTCAATAAGAGCTTAAATTGATTATATCTGCATGTATTCAGGAACAATTTTATGTTTCTAAGATTTCCAGTCATGTAATGAATTCTATTATGGTTAGATGAACTAGTTGTATCATGTTAAATATATTGTTATGCACTAAGGTTTAAAAATCTAAAAGGAAAATCTGAGTGGGAAACAAGGAAATGATCTTAAGTATTGACATGGATGTTTGGAAAAGAAATATGCATATGTAGGTGAGCTACTGTTTTGCACAATTTATATTATGTATTAGCTAATCTTGAGACATAACAGAGCACTGAGTTTTAGAATAAAATCTGGATTTAGCAAGAAGTAAACTTAAAAGGATTCTATTTTCTTTTTACTGAAATGCTTTGTAAATAAGTTTGAATTCATTTCTGAATTGTATTGAGAAAAGTAAAATGTTTTTAAAAGCTTCAGACATAATGCAATGAATGGTATCTCCATTGCTTTGAACTAGTGTGTAGCAGATACAGGATTCATGAGTTAACCAGCTTCAAATAAATGATGTATTGGTTGATCACGATAGATTGTATTCTGAAAATAAAAATGCATTTCAAAAGCTTAGTACAATTTAGCACTTGTTTCACCCAGTTTTCTGGTAAATGAGCAAAGATATTGACATGTACATGTATATCTGTGTACATGTTGATATTTGGGCAAAAATATAAACATAAATTCCTAGAACAATTGTAGGAAAGGGTTTTAAAAATAATAAAGCAAGAAATTTTGTTTTGTATGTTAGATTATAGGATGAAATTAAATATATATGTGCAGATATAGGTAGATATCAGATTTCAAACCATACAGGAGAAAAATAAAAAGAAAAACAAAAATTGTGTTTGAACCGACCAGCATAGCACTCGAACTCGTGACCTTTCATGTATAAGTTAGGCGCGTTTCCATTACGCCTAGATGTTGCTTGTGTTCACTTATGATCCACTTTCTTTTAGCCTGAGTTAGATACTATCCAGACTTTACCACAATCATACATATTAAAAGCTTGTTTTCCACTGATTATTACTTGATCACTTCTTAATTAGAATAACAGACTAAAGTACATGTTTCCAGTGGATTCTATGGTCAAAATTCAGGATACAATAATTAATCTTTTAAAAGGGAATTATCACATTTTAATAGACTTAAAAGGATTTCTACTTGCATATTATCATACTCTGATTCTAGTAGAATATAACATAGATATCTTCATATATGTATGTTAGGAATGATTTAGATTTAAAAACAATATTTTTATATTGTGAAAGATCCTGGATATATTTTGTTTATTGGATAAAGAAAATGACCCTGGGAAAATATATGTGTAATGAATGATATATCTATATATCATCTCTAAAAAAAAAATCCTTATGAAATTAAGGTGAAAATAGGAGGGTCATTTCATAATTTCGCAACATAACTTAACCTAAGATTTAGATATAAGACTTTGATATCCAAAAGAATTTATCACTCGATGCTCGATGGCAAACATTGCTAAGGGTTTGTAGTTAGATACTTACATTTTTTTATCATAGTTGAGAGCTATGCAAGGAAAATAAAAGCTTTTGAGCCTAATCAAAGTTCTGTAATAGAGAATCAAAGGATCAATACTAGTTCAGACGTAAAATTATATATTCGAAAAAGAGATCGAAACAACTATCACGTATATATAATCTATATACATCATACAAGTGTAAGTTTAAAAAATAAATATTTTGGGCAAACACCTTTAGGTTTTGTGTTGTAATTTCGAGTACGAAATTCTTTTAAGGAGGAAAGTCTGTAACAACCCGCAAATTTATCAATTTGATAAATTATATTTATTTTTAAATTTTCAAATATAATATTTTTTAAACATAGATTATGGTGTTGTGAACAATAATAATGGTAATCTTATTTTGAATAAGTATTTACAAAATATAAACTTTGAAGGAATATCAATAAAATGGTCAAAAATCGTTTTATCAATAAACAACTCTTAGCCCCGACGTCATGCACGGAGCTGGATACATACGCTCATTTATCTATATTAGTGAGAATATGTAATAAAATTATTTATTTTATTTTTGAAAATAAAATGTCTTTATGACATCATTGGCAATATCACTATTTTGGAACAATTAACTTTTGAATTTAAATGCAGTTTAAATGTTTGAATAATTATTTTAAATACCAAATGAAGCTCTTTTAATTATTATATAATGATAGAAATATTATTTTCAAACTTTTTTTACAAATATATGTATATTGACTAAGAAGTGAAAATATGACCAGAAATCGAAATCAGAATTCGTAAGGTTCAACGTAGAGAAGTTGTCAACATTGTGGATCATTTATGACATGCATATGCACATATACATAAACACATACACATTTACATGAATATATATATATATGTAAATATACACAAAATTAATAATAAAGGATAAAAAAATATCATGATATTATTTATAAATATATGATATTTCTTTAAACCAAAGTCAACATCTTACACACAAGACATGTGTATGGATAACCACATGGGAGGGGGTACTTCGGCCGAAATGGTGATGGAGGAGGAGGGTGTGGTGGTGATGAAATGATGATGCGTTTGCACTTAAATATCATGATATTTTATAACTTCCATTTGCGTATAAATACCCACCATCCATCTTCACTTCCATTCTCATTTTCCTCTTCATTTTCCTAAGCTTTTTTCACCTTCTTCTCTCCACTTTAATGGTCTCTCACCTAAAGAAATTAATGGAAAATTTTATTGCAAAAAGAAATTAAATTTTATATAGTACATATATATTATCAAACACCACAAAACCAAAGCCAAACTCTTCCTTTGCTCCTTGCAAACTCACAGCCACACACCCCACCATCCATGGCTGAGCCTTTCACCCATTTGCAAGCCAAGGCCAAGCCCACTAGGAAGCATTAGTGCAAGCTTTGTGAGCTTCAATTTCGGATAGCAAAGCTATAGTCGTTTTAAAGTTAGAACAATCGAATTCAAGGTGAGAAAACTCTATTTATATTATGATATGTATGATGATATGATATTTTTGGAATGATTGGTTGTTATATTTTGATCATCATGTTTTGGTTGTGAAAAATATGGTTGTTTGGATGTGTAAACAATTCAGGTTTAATACACGTTGAAATTACAAAATGGAAATCACTTTCCGAAATAAATTATAAAAGTGTTGCGAGGTGATTAAACCTCTTTACATTGGTTTTTAAATGGTTTATAATCATTAAGACTCAATTTGGTGAAGTTTTGAAAAGATTGAAACCGAAGTCAAAAATAGACATGTCGTGTAATGGCAATTCGCGATTTCGCACCGTAATAGTTTAAATCCATTTATACGATGGAATCAAAGCTAGAATTCTTTGGAATAAGAATTTTCTAAAATCTTTTAGTAACGGTTTTCAAAAAAAGAAAATGATCAAGATTTCATTTAGTAGATTTTGAAATATGAGCAAAATAAATTTTCAAAATAGTCGCGCTTTGGCAGTTCGGAATCCAAAAAGGAAATTTCTTAGAAATGATATTTTTAAATCTTCAAAAATATGGAATAAATTCAATAAATATACTAAAATGTTTTAAAAAAGATTTGAGTAATAAAAATGGACTATAAAATGAAAGAAAATTTTTTTTTGATCAAATAAGCTTTGAAAAAACTATTTGCGGCACTTTTTTTAGCGGTTTTAATAACTTATACAAATTACAGTTTTAACTTAACTATTCTTTCCTGAAGCTTTTGTTAGTGTTTTCAAATAAATAAGTAAGTTTTTTAAGGATAATTTAAAAGTTTTATAATTATTTTAAAGAGAGTTTAAATAAATGATTACAAGAAAAGTTGTTATAAATAAATGATTAAATCTTGGCTCTAAAAGCATATGAGTAGACATGATTCTTCTATTCGTGAGGTCCGGATGTAGGGTGCTTAAACTAAGGAGACGTTCAGGAGCAACCAGTGCACTGGCTCACCTGGCCTCTTCCTAGGTGAGAAAAAGATAAGGTCGAACTGTCAAAAACGAGACAAGTATAAAAGATTTACTTTCCATTACTAATTCCTTAACTTGGGTTGTATAGAAATAATCTTCTTATACTTAGTGTTAAATTCCAAGGAGGGAACTCGTACAATTCGTGTGAATTTAAAAGGTGATCTTACCGTTATTCGATGAATAGTACTTGTTGAATACAGAAATTAATACTGAGTAAAATTAGTATAATTTCTATGAACCCTTTTTACTCAATAATGTTTTCCAACATGATTTACGAGAAATGATCTTGTGTTTTTCAAGGTTAAAGAGAGGTTTAATAATCTCATATATACTAGAAAAGAAATGATATATCTCTAAAAGATGTTTTATCGATAATTGGTTCAAAGAGACCATGATCGGATTTGGGTGATTTCTATCCGAAAAGCACTTCGAACCAATGTACGTTCGAAAGTGAAAACATGATAAAGGCAAAGATTTTGAAGATGAGGATCTTCATAATGAAAGGCTACTCGCCACTAGCCTCTCAATTTCCATATTATATATATATATGGTGGCAGTAGTACTAAAATTTTAAAATCTTCGATCGATGCAAGGATTTCTTGCTACTAATCCTAGGGGTGATTCCCAAAATAGGATGTAGTAGGAGAGTGCCTTCAGTTTGTCCTATTCCTACAACTTATATGGACAAACGTCTAACATTGCATTTCTAAAATACACGTTCACCGATCTCTACAAACATACATCTGTTTGGTGGTGTAGGAGGTAACTTCTCTTACACTTAACACCATTCTCTGAGACATATGAGCTCAGAGGTTGTACATTTATGGAAATCAATAGTGTGTGGTAGAAATGGAAATGTGGCGTTCTAAGTAGGATTTGATGATTCTATGCAAGGTAAAATGTGACCTTAAGCCTCTCACCCGGGAATGACAAAAACAGGGTAGATGCGGCAGGGCAATGTGGGTCGCACCCATTAGAATATGGTCATCACCTTTCTAGATTATCCTCTATATGTCCGGTATGTTGTGTATGCTTTGGGATCCCGGTAAAGGTCAGTAACGACTGAGGTGATGTCATATTCGGTACTATCTGTGGTAAAGGTAGGCTGGTTCTGTGTTGTTTAGAGAACTAGCTGTTGGTGCCTTGGTGCATTTTTCTAGAGATGTACTATCGAAAGGTAGTCCCTTACCTTGTCATTGTATGAAATCCATTCTTTAATACGAACCTTTTTAAGATTATAGTTGTAAACCTATTATGCTGTCAAATTTAACAAATGTAACAATTCCAGCTATGATTAATATGTTATTTGAAAGGATTTTCAAAGAATGTCATTAAAGATAATATCCCTGATTTTGCATAGCAAAGGTTTTGGTTATTATAAGATAAAAACCCGTTCCATGTTTATGTGCGGCGTAGTCTTATGAGATACCCTTTGTTTTCCAATATCCCTATTTTTGAGTTTCTCACACCAGTCCCACGACTGACCCGGAGTTTATTTTCTTTTCACTTAAACTCTGATTATCCTATTTTTCCAAGCAGCGAAGTAGTCGGGTTTAACTTGGAGCACTATGATGAAGCTTGAAGTCTGGAGTTGAAGATGTTCATGTAGATAGTTTTCCATTTCCATTTCTGCTACATTAGTTTACTGATTGTATTCAGCATTTATAAGGACAGAGATTTATAACTATTCAGGCTAATTTATAAGATAGACTCTGATAAATGTATTTAAAATTTCCACTGTAAAGATCATATATACTAAAATAATATATGTTATTCCATTCGTGTAAGATTATATTCCGTCTTTATTTTCTTTTTATCCTTTACTATCCGTCCTTTCGGCATTTGGTTTTACGGCACGTGAATAACGAGGATGTATTAATGTCGATTTTTGAGGGTCGAAAGGGCGGATCGTCACATCCTTTTAATAAATCTCTTTCATTTATGAAATCTCCTTTACTTAAATTTCAAATCCATTTATGAAACACTTTATAAATCGCCATGTTTATTTATAAAGCACTTTCACAAATATCCCAAAATAATTTATAAAACTTCTTTTCAAATTTCAAAATCTCCTTTTTAATTTATAAAACTTCTTTTATAAACATTGTAATGACCCATTTTTCTGTACCCTTTGAATCGACAATAAACCACACATGTCCAACTCAAATTGCACGAACAAGCGGATCATTAAGGGTAGAAAGAAAATTAAAGATAGAACAAAACAGAAAAACAGAATCTCACACGAATACAATAACATATACAATAATCTTTACAGTGGAAAATTTTAAAACATATATCATAGTCTAACCTAGATTCAGCTTGGACAGTTATAACACCTGCCCTTACAAATGCTGACAAAACAAATGCAATAGTTGTAGTGGATAATAGAATACATCCATACGATGATGAAGATCTCCAACTCTCCTCTAGAAACTTCAAGTGTCTTCAGCTAATCCTAAAACTACTCGAATCTGACCCGAGTATTAAAAATACCTGGATCAGGCTTGATAAACCAACGTGAGATACTTGAAATTTTAAATGTATAACTCATGACGATTTTATCAAAACCTTTGAAAAGAAGGGTGTCTCATAAGACCATGCCCACACATAAATACGGACGGGATTTTACCTTATGATAACCAAAATACTTTTATTACCAAAAAAGTTGATATTATCATTAATGACATTCTTTTGGAAAACCATCTTTCAATTAAACTTATTCAAATAAGGTATCTATACCAGTACTAAGTCTAAGGGAATATATTCGGACTACGTCAAACGGAATATACCGGACGGAATATGTGATACAAAAGGGGTAGCTGAAATGTTTGCAAAGCATTATAGCTATTTTGGGAATACAATCAAAACCATAAAGCTCATATTGGAATTAGGATTTCCAACGTGATAGGGAACCTTGATAACCACGCATAACAACCGAAACCCAGTGGTTTTTATGCAAGGACTCACACACCACTATTCCTCGTATTGCCACACTTCTTGATATCCGGTGGCTTCTCATGCAATGACTCACACGCCACTATACCATGCAATAAGGGTCTCGTTTGGACACCTTGGTGACTTAGATCATACGCCGCCGGTCACCTTGAGGGATCATACGCCACCCTTGTCATACTGCAATAAGGGTTTTGTATTTTTAAAACATTTAAAAATATAAATTTTAAACTTTGGTCACTTTACTGCAAAAGCGCGATCCTTCTGGAAAATTGTTTTGGATATATTTTAAAATCTACAAGATGAAATCTTGATTTTCTTTCTTTGTTGGAAAACTGTGGATATAATAGTCCAGAAATTTTTTATCTCGAAGGATTCCGAGCTATATTCTACTTTGTAGACTTATTTAACTTTTATGGCGCGAAATCGCGAACTATCGTTACGCGACGCGCCTAGTTTTGACTTATTTTTCAATTTCTTTTCAAACTTCATGGAAACACTTTTAAATGTTTATAAAATATTTGTAAATCATTTCAAATTCATTTTAAACAATATTTTTTCATATTTCAAATCCATTTTCCATTTCATTTCATATTACAATATTATACTATTATAATATCATTTCCAACCTTATTAGATATTTTAAAATCATTTAGAGGATAAATAATTTCCATACACATATTTATATGGGTTTTAATTCTCATTTAATTAACTATGGTTAATTCCTAACCATTTCTCTTATCATTTATCAAACCAAGTAATCATCCATTGTAACATCCATATAAGCAACCACATTATCATCCAAGTTAACAAACGTATAATCATCAAACAAGTTTAAACTTTCACATCATTATTCTTGAAATATCTTTAGAACTTTATTAGAAAAATGTGAGTACTCGCCTTTAACCAAAATATTAACTTCCTACCAACATTCTTATTATCAACACCTCACTAACTTTTTCAACTTCAACCAATCTTAGAAATTTCGGTAGAGCTTCCGCAGTACTTCAAACTTCCTCCGATCTCCTTGGAATGAAACGGGCGATACTTCCTTGTCTTTTTCCTGCATTAGAGCTTTCTAACTTGCTCCTTTCTTCTTGGTGGTCTCGGCCTTGGCCTGGGGAGGTGGTGGCCATGAGTTTAGGAGGCGGGGAGGAGGAGTTTGCACTTGGTTTTGAAGTGGAATACTATATTTTACTTTACTCTTTTTTTCTCTAATATTTTTCTATTATTTTCCTAAGGCATGGAAGCCATGAAAGTGGAGAGAAGAAGCTTGAAAATGGAGAAGAAGAAGTGCGGAAAAAGTGAAGAAAGTGGATTGCTATTTATAGAAAAGTTTGGAATAAAATATTATTATGTAAAAAGACCAAAATACCCTTACTTCAACTTAAAGTATACTCCTTTTTTTGAACACTTACCATCACCATTTCACATCACTCTTTATGTTTTAATCACTAAAGAATTAAGTAAAATAAAGTAAGATTTTATTTAGATTTGATTTTGACACTTTTATCGTTTTGTGCTTACTTTTTACTAATGATATTCTAGAATTTTCTAATCATGATTAGTAAAAGTAAACTTGTTTAGTAACTTCGTTATTACTTACCTTATTTAAATATGTGTTCATGTATATGAAAATAAAGGTGCAACAACGTTGTGACAACTTTTATTCGACAAAACGTTGATTTTCGACAAAATGTTTTACGGTCACATTTTGATGTTTTTGTTAAATTATTTATTCATGTAAACCAAACTTGAAAATAAGTTTGTTACCATTTTTAATTAATTAAAACAAGTGTATTTTACTTATAAAACAATATCAAAATTTATTTGTAAATATACGACATTGATTTTGTCAATGCACGACAAAATTTGTCAATCATTATAAAATAAATATATATATAGTTATAAAACTTTTATCAACTAATTATTATCATTATATAATGATTTTAAAAGGATTTATTCACCTTTTAAAATAATTATTTGACCCTATATCCAATTTTATCCAAAACTGGCTTTTATCAATTTTGTCAATGTTACGGTAAAAGTCCAAAATAATTATTCAATTCTAAAAATAAGTTTACCATTCTTATTTATCACATAAAACATGATTATTCAAGTTTGGAAATCCGATATTTGAATATTTAAATAAATTAAATATTCATTTTCAAAACGGTAAAATTATGGATCGTTACAAACTTCTCTTATTTTAAATAAAACTTCTTTAATTAAGTCTAATCAATAAAGTTCCTTTAATAAAAAATCAATTATTTAAAACACCTTTAAATAAGCAAGTTATTATTTAAACATCCTTCATTTAATTATCCTTAAATCTCATTAACAAAATAATGATTTTAAATATCATTAATAAAGTCTTAAATTAACATCAAACATTTTAATAAAATAATTGCTTAATTATCCTTTAAGTGTCATATTTAAAAATAATAATAAACTTTAAACCATTTCCAAAAAGGATAAAATTTAAATATTTGACTTCACAAGTTCGGATGGAGGCTTAGTGACCACAATGGTTCTCATTTAACTACGTTTAAGTTTTCAAGTTATAATATGGGTATTTACATAACAAGCAGGTATGTAAAAGGGATCAAAAAATAACAACCAATCATATAATAATTTATCATTTAAATAAATAATTAAATCCCAAATTGACCTTTAAATAAATAATTAAATAAAAATTTATCTTTTAAATAAATAGTTAAACCATAATTAATCTTTAATTAAGAATTAAATAATAGATTAAACTTTTAAGTAAATAATTAAATAGTAGTTAACCCTTAAATAGATAATTAAATCAAAATTAACTTTTAATTAATAGTTAAATAATAAATTAAACCTTCATTTAATAATAATTTAAATCTTAATTAAGCCGTAATTAAATCTTAACTTAATTAGAAATTTAATAAATATTTAAACCCTTTCTTTAATAATAATTTAATAATAATTAACCCTTAATTAATAATTAAATAAAAATTAATCCTTAAATAAATAAATAATTAATAATTAATCTTTATCTAACTAAATAATTATAATTTACTTACTTAATTTTTAATTAAGTACTAATTTCCTTATTAACTAATGATTAAGTACAAATTACCTTACTTAATTTAATAATCGTTAATTAAATAAATAATTAATTAAATAATTATTTTTTACTAATTAGAAATTATTTTGAAAACACCTTTAAAAAATACACTTAAACGAAAACACTTTTAAATTCAAAAAGAGTTCATTTTCACGAATTGCACCCATAGTGACTACTGCTATATTACCCCTAATTTCAATACTTGATTTTTCATTCCAAATAGCCTTCAAAATCTTAACTTTCTACTTTTAAGTACTTTTATAAACTTTGAATATAGTTTTGAAAACAAAGGTAAGGATTTTGAAGCTTAATAAAACATTTCAAGAAAGTAAAGTTAGAAAATAAGTTGTTGACCAAAGGAATTCGAAGTTGCAAACTAACCACTATAAATACTAAATTTCTTAGATTAGCACATCATAAGCAAGAGCATGAACATATATTCATGTCATAATCAACATGCACAAGCAGACATAATTTGCTAACTAACCAACTTTAACTTTCATTTTCAAATTTTACACAACATCACATTCAAGCACATACACACACACACACACACGTACAAATCAACATTTATCTCATCCAAACAAGCAATGATTTAACAATAAATAATAAGACATGATTAAAGTTAGAAACTTTAAATAAAAAGTTAGCTTTACTCACCAAAGCTAACTAAACCAAAGCAACTACCACCTAACTTTTGAAACAACCCTAGACCATTGCTTTTAACTTGAAAAATGAAGTTTTTGGAGGCCTTAGGACCAAGGTGGTCTAGCCATGATGAGACAAAGCTCGGCCTAAGGGGTATGGTGTACGGCCATGCTTGGACAAAGGCAGTGTGGGTTAGTTTTGGAAAGGTGGAGGTGTAGCAAATGGAAGAAGGAGGCTTAAAACTAGTTTTTAAGAGTTTTAGAAGTGAATTAAACCAAGATTCTTAACTTTAAGAATTTTCCATGAAAGCCATGGAAGTAATTTAGGAAAATTGTAAGAATTTTGGAAAGTAAGAATGAAATGAAATAAATGAGGGTATGAAATTATGAAATCTCTTTTATATAAAATGCATTTAGTAAATTACTAAAATACCCTTTGTACATGCCCTCCACTCAATTGTTGCCACCTCATCACCTTTGTCCCACTCCCTCTTCATGTTCCACACAAAAATCATGCCCCCCTTCATGAGATTGAGCCAGCATGCATTTAATACACATTGTACTTATGTTTCCAAAGGCATCTTTTCCTTTTAAACATCTTTTATTTTTTTATAATTTATTTTCATATAAGGTCACATCAAACTTTTAATATATTTAAGTGTGTATATATATGTAAAACATATCTTAATCATTTTGTAACTGTAAGTGTGTAACTATACAAAAGTGTACACAATTTTTCTAACAACTTTTAGTGGAAGAAAGTCGAAAATTCGAGAAACAAATTCTGGTCACGTTTTCAATTTTTCTTCGAACTAAATATATTTGTAAACAAATTTGAAAAACTATTTCACCATCTTTATTTACTATTTAAAAGAGTTTTATTTTAATTATAAAATCTATTATTTGAATATTTAAAATTAATTAAACATTCGCAAATCAAAGCGGTGAAATTCTAGGTCGTTACAGTTTGGAAAGTAGTGTGTTAAAATTAGAGTGTACGTTGTGGAGGAGTAGAAGGCAGTGGGAGCTGGTTGTGTTGGTGTAACATCCCCTATCTAGAGGCCTAAAACTAAGCGCTACAGATGCTGCAGTCATTTATACTATTAGCTTTCGGTAACTAAATAGGGCTATATTAATGGTATCAATAATATCAGAAGCACTTGAATATGAAACAAAACACAGATTTCAAAACCACAAATACTTCATTACATTTCCCATTAAAAATTGTTCCACATTCACGTCACATAACCCAAATCGTTTTCCCAAGCACAGATTAAATATAGTTATTACAATTTACGCCGAGAGCGGTATTTGAAGATACCCCCTCGATTGATCAGAGTCACATGGTCATATTAGACCTAATACATCATAACACAGTGGAAAATCCAAAGCAGCAAATCCTAAGTAGCTATTCGTTGCCTCCTGCATCCTCCGGTAGTTTATTCGTCAACTTTCTAAAACCTAAAAAGATCCTTAACCTCTCAACCTACTCAAATCAAAGCACTCGAGAGTTTAAGGGGAAAACATAAACTTCGAGTTAGACATAAAGCCTGGTATAAATAATACTATACATCCCGGTTTAATTATGTTAAGTGAGACCGCGCCGCTTAGCGGAACGGGTTTCCTCTCACAAACATCCTTTTTAAAACATGCCTTTGCAAATCCTTTCACATAACCATATACTATGCTCCTGCATCCACAATGGTTAAACACTATAAAATAAACATTATGTAAACATACATAAATATCAAGTAATAATGAACTATCTGTTCAAACACAAAAGTTTTGTTTGGATAACTTTTAACCTTTGGCTGACTCGGGCCTACCAGACAATATAATCAAAATTACACTAACACCTGTTAGATATTCATATTTAGGGTTATCTATCCTTATCTATCTATTTAGCATTTCCTATGAAGACGGTCTGTCCTAAACTATCTATTAAATATCTCACTTCTGGACGGTCTGTCCCTAACTTAACCATCTGCTAGGTCTTCACGATCCAAATGGTTTTTCGGGCTCACCAATAACCAATCTGTATACAACATATATTCCTTTCGGTGTGTAATCAAAAATTTAGTCTACCCGCGACCAAGCCCTACATACTGGAATTTTGGACAATAATTAGCTGGGGCTACTAGCTAATGTGTAGGGTACGACCCCATACTAGTCCCATCTGGTTTTCTAATATTTGAGTCATTTATTCTTAAGGATCTCCTCCCATAATTTTCCTTGAAAACAATTTCAAAATGATTTAAACCTTTAAATCAAACTTCAAACAAGGAAAAGAATATAATTTTTATACTTTACTCAAATCATATTACCATGTCAGATATATATATATATATATATATATATCTCTTTTACTCAAAATTTAGTTGAGGAAAACACTTAACCATTTGAAAGAACCTCTTTCCATACTTTGAAATTATCTCCTTCAAAATCAATGTTTAAACCTTTCAAAATCATTTTTCAAACCTTTTGAACTCGTTCAAAGCAGCCCTTACGGAAGCTATAAACTTTAGACATCCTACTTTAAAATCTCTTTGAGTCATTGCCTTAGAAAAACCTTTGGAAAACCTTCCTTTGTAAACCTTTCAAAAACATCTAATAATACTTTCGGAACAGATCAATGAACAAACCCTTCGAATACATAAAACCTTTTAAAACATAAACCCTTCGAAGGCATACTGGTTCAACTTAAAATAATCTGGAAACCTTCTTTTAAAACCTTTCGTCTTTATTAAAACAACCTTTCGAAAGCCTTGGGTTATATTTTATAAACAAGGGTAAACCACCTAAGCCAGAAGCTTCCTTCTGAAAGCATTGGAGAAACGGCTAGTTTAAAAACAGGTAAACCTTTCAACTGGGTCGGAAGGTTCAAAGCAAAAACTTTATAAAAGCGGTAGAAACCCTTCGGCTATGTCTGAAGGTTTCAAAACAAAGTAATGGCGGAAGCAGCAACAACCTATCTACTACATCAGAAAGTTTAAAGTCTTTCTTTTAAATAATTTGACCTTGTTGGAAGTGACCAAGTCAAAGGCTTAAATTAGAAAGCAAAGCAGGCGAAAGCTTTTGATTTATAAAACAATTATATTCAACCTCTTAGGCCATCAACCTTTCGGCTATATTCACTTCATTACATACCAATTTCTTGATACCTTATGCATTGAACTTTGACCTTCTCGAAAGCTAACCTTTCGATCGAGACGAAAGGTCTGGGGTGGAAGGTAAACTAGGGGTGGGCGTGGGTCGGTTTGGTGCGGTTTGGAGTCCAAACCGCTTCCGCACCGCATCAAACGGTTAATCAAAAATACAAACCATTATACTAATCTTTTAAACGGTTTGGTTTCGGTCCAGTTTGAATGTAATACGGTTCGGTTTCGGTCCGATTCGATTTGAACCCATATTAAATATGAAATAAGAGAATTACTTTCATCAACAATCAATTTACGAAGGCAACTGTGTGGAACTTTTACACTTAAAGGTTCAACACAATACTATACTGAAATGAAAGATTAGTTTTTAATTGTATGAATATTTCAATTTGACATTTACCTACAAGTGAGATTTTTTTGGTAGATTAACCAAACATCAACATTAATCAATGCATAATTGACGCAGTGGAAATATCACTTGACGACGAATTGAAGAATTCGTGTCAAAATAATCGATGAAACGATTAGATGAAACAATATGAATCGATGAATTAATGATACCAAACGCCCAAATCCGTTGATCACGAAGATACCGGACTTTAGCTATCTTCGACACGTTGATCGCGCACGATGCCGTGAGAGAAGATCTACAATTCTTCGACGTTGATCAAGCGCACTTGATTCCGCGAATTGGCTTCAACAATCGTTGATTCGAGCGCACTCGAATGCCGAAGGTGGAGATAGGAGATAACACTCAACTACCAATTTTAATGGTGGCACAAAAGCACACGAAAGAAATTTTATTCAAATTCAACAACCTTTTACAAATGACATAACTCGCCTATTTATAGGCTTACAACACACACTTACAACACAACTCATAGGTCATGAGCGACCTAACAATATTACAACAAACATACACGGGATACAACATACGACCTAAAATATACTCACACGACCTAAAATCAAACGACTTAAGAAAACATCACAACAGTACTTCAGCGACCTATAGAAACAATATGCATCCGACTTAAAATTCTCGCGAGTTATCAAAATCATCTCGCGACTTATCAAAATCATCTCGCGAGCTAAGGGAAGTATGGCAGCGACATAGTAAAAGAGCTTCGCGACTTAGGGCTAGAGAAGGAGCGACTTACTGGAATCGGCATAGGTTTAAGTCGGGGAAGTTTAAGTCGTGGCTTCGGGTTAGGACGGGGTGATATTAGGTCATAGGAATTAGGTCGTGGAGAAGTTGGGTCGCTGTGATTAGTAAGTCGTGAAGGTGGAGTTAGGTCGCGGGGTTCGGTAGGTCGCGGAAGTGATAGGTCGTGGGGTTTGGTAGGTCGCGGAAGTGATAGGTCGTGAAGTTTGGTACGTCGCGGAAATGTTAGGTCGGAGATTGGTAGGTCGCCGATGCTAGGTCGTAGGTCGTCGTTGCTAGGTCGGAGATTCGCTAGGTCGTTGTTGCTAGGCCGGAGACGATCTAAGGTACGTCTCGTTGATTCTTCCTTTCTTGTGCTCTGCCGCGCTGCATCATCCTCCCCCTGTTGAAAAGAATTCGTCCTCGAATTTAAAAGTTCTTCCCCAGTGGGTTGTTTATCTCCATAATAAGGTATAAGATGTTTAACATTAAACACGTCAGAAGTGTAAACATCCTCAGGCAGCTTCAACTTATAAGCATTTTCATTGATCCATTTTATAATTTCTACTGGACCAATCTTTCGGGCTTTCAATTTGTTATAAGAACCCACTGGAAAACGATCCTTCGTTAACACCGCATACACCCAATCACCCTCGTTGAACTCCACACTTCTTCTCTTTTTATCTGCCGCTTGTTTATACTTCTCATTCGTCTTCTCCAAACGTTCCTGAATGATTCTATGACAATCTTTCAACTCATCAACGAAATCTGATGCCCGTTTAATCACTCCTTTCGGTTGTGGTACTACCGTTAAATCCAACGGCCCCTTTGGCAAGCTTGAATATACAACTTGAAATGGACTGTAACCAGTGCTTCGGTTAACAGCATGATTATGAGCAAACTCTGCCTGACACAACTTTAAGTCCCAACTCTTCAAATTGTCTTGTACAAGACATCGCAACAAGTTTCCCAACGATCTATTCACCACTTCCGTTTGCCCATCTGTTTGAGGATGATATGCACTACTAAAATTCAGCTTCGTTCCTACCATCTTCCACAAACTCAGCCAAAAATGACACAAAAATCGAGTATCTCGATCCGAAACAATAGATTCAGGTAACCCATGTAAACGATAGATTTCTTTAAAGAATAACTGTGCCACATGAACTGCGTCTGTTGTTTTCTTACAAGCAATGAAATGTGCCATCTTCGAGAAACGGTCTACCACAACATATATAGAATCATTTCCCCGTTGAGTTTTAGGCAAACCCAAAACAAAATCCATGTTGATATCAACCCATGGTCTAGTAGGCACGGGTAATGGCATATACAATCCCGCATTCGTCGCTGTCCCTTTGGAAACTTGACAAATATGACATCTCTCCACATATCTTTCAACTTCTTTTCTCATAGAAGGCCAAAAATATGATTGCGAAATCAACTGCAATGTACGATCTCTGCCCACGTGACCCTCTTCATGCAGTTCTTTGACAATCTTCAACCTCAAGCTACAATCCGGAATACACAACCGATTTCCTCTGAACAAGAATCCATCTTTCATCACAAAATCATCAGAACTCCCTTCCTGCATCTGATCCAGCACTTTCGCAAAATAAGAATCTGAAATAAGCAACTCTGGTAACAAATCAAATCCCACTACTTCCACTCGCATAGTTGTCAGCAAATGATTTATACGGCTCAATGCATCGGCAACTCGGTTAGTAACTCCTGATTTGTGCTTCACCACGAAAGTAAACTGTTGTAAATAAGCAACCCACGAAGCATGCCTTGCCGAAATTTTATCTTGCCCCTGCAAATGTTTCAAAGCTTCATGGTCAGTGTATAGCACAAATTCTTTATGAAATAGATAGTGTCTCCAATGCTTTATGGCTTGGACTATAGCATAGAATTCCAAGTCATAAGTACTGTATCTCGTTTTAGCTCCCGTCAGTTTCTCACTAAAGTAGGCAATAGGATGACCCCTTTGACTCAACGTTCCCCCAATTCCAACCTTGGATGCATCAGTATGTAGCTCAAAGAGTAACTGAAAGTTCGGATATCTAAGAATGGGCGTTGTGGTCAAGAGTGTCTTGATTCTCTGAAAAGCAGAATCAGCCTCTTCAGTCCAAACAAACTTATTCCCTTTCATACATTCCGTAACTGGTGCCATCACGCTACTGAAGTGTGGAATGAATCTTCGGTAGAATGATGCTAAACCATGAAAACTCCTCACTTTTGTTATTGTCTTTGGCTGTGGCCAATTTCGAATAGCTTCAACTTTACTCTGATCAACTTGAATACCATCCCTCGACACAATATAGCCCAAGAATAGAATACTTGTAGTCATGAAGGTACACTTCTTCGTCGCATCATAAAATTCCTCACGTCGTAAAACCAATAACACTTCCCACAAATGTTGTAGGTGTTCTTCAGTGCTTTCACTGTAGATCAAGGTGTCATCAAAATATACCACTACGAACTTCTCGATGAATGGTCGAAATATCTGGTTCATGACTCTCATGAATGTACTCGGAGCATTTGACAAACCAAACGGCATCACCAACCATTCGTACAGACCCTCCCGAGTTTTAAAAGCAGTCTTCCACTCATCACCCGGTCTAATACGAATCTGATGGTATCCACTTTTCAAGTCAATCTTCGAAAACACAACAGCACCGCTCAACTGATCCAACAGATCATCCAGTCTCGGCATAGGAAATCGATATCTCACTGTAATCTTATTCAATGCTCTACTATCTGTGCACATTCTCCATGTTCCATCCTTCTTCGGCACCAACAAAGCTGGCACTGCACAAGGACTCAAACTCTCCTGAACACGCCCTTGTTCCAGTAATTCCTCCACTTGTCTTCTCAACTCCTCATGTTCTTTTGGACTCATCCGATAGTGCGGTCTATGAGGCAATGCAGCACCTGGCACCAAGTCAATCTGATGCTGTATGTATCTAAGCGGTGGTAACTCTTTCGGCAACTCCTCTGGAAACACATCTTTGAATTCCTCCAAAACTGGTTTCACTTCCTCTGGAACTTCAGTAACTTCACTGCTTTCATGTCCAATCAACATAAAAACTTCAGGACTCTCATCTACCTCTTCCATGAATTCCTTCAAGGACAACAAAGTCTTCAATTCCTCAATCTCCTCCAGCTTGTTCTCATCCTGCTGTCGCTTCTTCGGAACTAAAGTGATTTTCGTGCCCTCGAACAAGAAACTGTAGCTATTTGTTCGACCATTATGATGTACCTCCCGATCGTACTGCCACGGCCTTCCCAACAGCAAATGGCAAACATCCATGTCAACCACGTCACACCAAATCTCATCTTTGTATTTCTTCCCAATAGAAAATGGAACATGAGCTCGCCTCTCTGCTTTCACTTCTCCAAATGATGCAAATCTCGCACAAACTCCAAAAATCTACGCAAACTCCTTGCGTTCTAGCTCTGATACCAAATGACGCAGTGGAAATATCACTTGACGACGAATTGAAGAATTCGTGTCAAAATAATCGATGAAACGATTAGATGAAACAATATGAATCGATGAATTAATGATACCAAACGCCCAAATCCTTTGATCACGAAGATACCGGACTTTAGCTATCTTCGACACGTTGATCGCGCACGATGCCGTGAGAGAAGATCTACAATTCTTCGACGTTGATCAAGCGCACTTGATTCCGCGAATTGGCTTCAACAATCGTTGATTCGAGCGCACTCGAATGCCGAAGGTGGGGATAGGAGATAACACTCAACTACCAATTTTAATGGTGGCACAAAAGCACATGAAAGAAATTTTATTCAAATTCAACAACCTTTTACAAATGACATAACTCGCCTATTTATAGGCTTACAACACACACTTACAACACAACTCATAGGTCGTGAGCGACCTAACAATATTACAACAAACATACACGGGATACAACATACGACCTAAAATATACTCACGCGACCTAAAATCAAACGACTTAAGAAAACATCACAACAGTACTTCAGCGACCTATAGAAACAATATGCATCCGACTTAAAATTCTCTCGAGTTATCAAAATCATCTCGCGACTTATCAAAATCATCTCGCGAGCTAAGGGAAGTATGGCAGCGACATAGTAAAAGAGCTTCGCTACTTAGGGCTAGAGAAGGAGCGACTTACTGGAATCGGCATAGGTTTAAGTCGGAGAAGTTTAAGTCGTGGCTTCGTGTAACATTCCCCCTTTTGACCGCCTCCAGTCGGTGATTAAACCAACTTGAAACGTTCAAAAAGACGAATTGTTATTTAGTTTATAAGGTTTAAACAGAATCAGCCACAGAAACACAGAATATAACAATCAATTAAAACAAATGAGAATTTATTTCATTACTATAAATCTTTTGGGATACATCAGAGTTTATACAATTTTAATACTGATACAGCGGAATATCTTAAAATACAATTTTCTTCTGAAAATTAAAGTGATTCTTTACTCTCTCTCTCTCTAACTTCGCTGCTCGAAAATCTTCAAGCTGTAGAAATACTCGGTCTGACCCGAGTATTATATTCAAAAGAAAATAATACACAGGTCAGTCTAATTCAAACCAGTTTATTAGTGCATAGAGGCAATAATAATTTAAATAGACGACAGTCACAATAATTCTCGTCTATCCAACTCTTTTAACAAAGAAATCGGATAACGAAAATTTTAACACTAAACAGTGTTAAACAATAAATCAGCAGATTTAAATCATCAACAGAGATAAATAAACAATTTATCATATCGACTAAATCAATTTAAAACAATTGAAATTGTCATTTTAAAATCATCAAAACTCGATTTCGTGGTGGCTGCAGTGCACGCACGCGTGCACTGCCTCGCCACTACAGTGCGTAGAAACTGCCAAGGTCAAACCCGAGTTTTGGACTGGATTCAACTCAAGTAAAATTTCAAAACCAACCAACAACTCAAGCTCAAAGAAAGTCCAAGTCAAATATTATCACAGTATTAAGCCCAACCCAACAGTGAACACAAAACCAAAATCCAATCATGTCTCAAAGCCCAGTGATGTGTCGAAGGCCAGTAGCAAGAATGGAAATGGGTATCAACATAAGAGCAGTTACAAATCGAACAATACTAAGCCTCATCATCAATGAAACCAGGTACAAAGTACACCTGAGGAGTCACAGTATGCTACAGGTAAACCAGAAGTGCTCGAAAATTTTACAAACTGGAATACACAATGAACCCAAACCAAGGACAACTATAGTCTTACAGGAACCAAGGCAGAACTCCAGCTCCACTCAAAGAGTCAAAGAGTCAAAGACTCAAAACCATGCATAGTGCAGACACAATTCTGAAACAGTCGAAAGAACAAACCCATGGTACAAGTACAGCCTCAATAGTGTTGACTAGTTCAATATAACCAAGGCCAGTGGTGATATCATATACAAAGGTGAAGAATGAGTGCAACAAAACAGCTCTATCAACTGGTGTAACAAGGAACATCGACCAGGGAATACAGTGCACTAACAACTCGAAGACTGCAATAACTAAGTGATGATATGGAGTGATACAAGTAGCAATAACGAAATGTCAACCAAAGAAATGGGTCAACAAGGCAAAGCCTCAGTAAATAAACCAGAAATGACAAACTGACATGTATCAGACTATCCACCGAGGAACAAAGATGAATCAACTACAAGCCCAAGTTCATATAACCAAGTCTAACCAACCGGTGAATTACAATATCGAAACGAGACAGTAGTCAAGGCCAAATTTTGACAGAGGTAAATCACAGCAGTAGCATTTTCTAGTTGAACAAAGTCAAGTCAACAGAAAATCTATCAGAGATGAAGCCGTGGAAATCAAGTTAATTGAACAAACTTTTGAGATAGTCAAAAATCAAAATCAGGAAAGTCTATGCCGTAACCATCAACAAAATCAAACGGCATCAAATCAAAACCATGGAGGTCAAGCCATCGAAATTTATAAAGTCAGAGAAAACATCAATATTGAACAAAATCGAAAGCCGAAACATAAGTATGTAATTCGAAAACAAACGAACCCAAAAATCATCATCACAGCCAAACCGATTTAACAAATCAAAGTGGAGCGGGGCCAACCAGTACATCACAAGTTCGAAACCATTTTACAAAGTAAATTAGAACGAAAACAAACTTTCCAGAGGCAGTTAGATAGACCTCAAGCCAACAAATAAATCAGACAACGAGCAAAGTAAATCAACAACTCAAACAATTTAACACACGAAATCACTGGATTTGAAGTAGATGTGAGTAATGAATTTACTCACCTTTAAATCGGAAATGGTCGCGAAGCGGTTGCGAACGGAGGATGGAAGATGAACGAAGATTGATCGCCCCCCCCCCCTGTTTCCCTTTCTCGAAGCCCTAATTTTCAAATCGAAGAAACCAGAGAATCGGAGCCGCCTCTTTTTCGAAGACGATCCAACGAAAACAAAATCGCCGCCATTTTTTTCGTCGCTTATTTTTGTTTTAGGGTTTTGGATGAGAATGAACTTGGAGGGGATGTCGTATTTTAGCAGAGAAGATATTGTGGGGGTATGGCTGGAAAACGTGGGTCGGTATGGGTTAGTATGGGCTGGTGATATAGGGTATGGTATTATTTTATATTTATTTTTTTTATCTTTTATTTTTGTTTTCATTTAAAAACTGATTTATTTTGTAAAGATATTTTCTTTAATTTGTTTTGTTTAAATCTTGTTGCTAAAATTTTAAACTATGTGTATTTATTCATTCGTACGAAAAAATTTAAATAAAAGAATTTCAATCGATTACAATTTCCAAATTCAAACAGAAATTAATATTGCCAATTTAACGAAGATTTTATCGTTATAAAAATTTCAACAACAAACAGAAATTATCTGTCTACATAGAT
This sequence comes from Allium fistulosum, assembly GCA_030737815.1. Classification (NCBI taxonomy): domain Eukaryota; kingdom Viridiplantae; phylum Streptophyta; class Magnoliopsida; order Asparagales; family Amaryllidaceae; genus Allium; species Allium fistulosum. The sequence continues at coordinate 1,057,946,089 of CM060907.1, forward strand.
CGTTTATTGATGATCAAAATTTTGGGCAAAACCCCAGTTGTTACAGAAATTCAAATTGAATTCGATTTAATTTTCTACGCGTTTTTACGCCGTATGTTCACAAAACAATTCCGATAAATACGAAAATTGAAATCCAGTAATAATTCAATATTACGGACCCAATGAAACTTGTTTCGTTGAATTCCGAGACTGTGCCTCGGAAGACTATTTTTAAATTCAATTCAAACGATACAATTTCAAAATTGAACAAATCGCTTTTAAAATCAATTCTGAAGCTTCTATTATCTTTAGTATTGTCAATATGAATTTTCCAAGCCTTTAAATTATTTTTAACCGGCTTAAAATTGAAGATTCAAATTTATTCAACTTTCAATAGATTAAATTCAAAATTTTAATCGCCAATTCATTCTGATAAGTTGAAATTCGAATCAATTCATCATTCAAATATTTAAAATTAATTAAATATTTTCAATTTAAATTGTTCAAAATTCAGGGTCGTTACAAACTCCCCTTCTTAAAAACTTTTCGTCCACGAAAAGGAAAGGTTGTTAAAATTTCATCGATATTTATACTCTAGTCAATTTTTTTCTAAACTTAAAACTCAATACAAATAAATGAATATAGGATTCATTCCATTTGTTTAATCTCACTAGTTTTGTTTATCTTCTCTTTTGTTCATTGATTTTCAAAAATCAAAACCCAAAAGTCTTTTATCAACATTTTCGATTTACAACTCAGATTCAAACTTAAAATTCTTCACATTAGAGATTTATATAATATACCTCTTCCAAAGATGTGGACTTTCAAAACATTACAAAGATCCTCTTCCTTAGTTCATTAGGTAGGAATTTTGTAATTTTACTTTCAAATCATTGATTTGCTATTTACAGTTTGAAAATACTTGCTAACTCGAAATTTAACAAGTCCATCTTCGTTCTCACAGACATTAGGCATACGCTGGCCAGGCGCAGGTCTAAAAATCTCCAAGTACTAAACATACTTGCTTCAATTCCCAGTGAAAATACTTTTAAAAATTCTTTTAAAAAATGGATATGGAAAGCACGTTCCCCCATGGATTACAGTTGCACCCGGCGGTTACGCTACTATCCCAGTAGAGTCGCTTGTGGCTGTAGATTTCACATCTCTTAAATTTCGCCATGGTTGTCGCCATAGATTGCAGTACACACGGTGGTTACGCTACTATCCCAGTAGAATCGCTCGTGTCTGTAGGCATCACGCCCCTCAAATTTCGCCTGGCATTAGATTGCAGTTTACCCGGCGGTTACACCACTATCCCAGTGGAATCGCTTGTAACTGTGGGCATCTCGCCCCTCAAATTACGCTAATCATCAATCAAATCTAATCTCATCGCGATGAACTATCGCGAAGGATTTCCGATTCAAATAGTCACTCTGACTAAAATTCTACGTAGCTACGAATTTCAAATGGACACTCTTCACGAGTTCCAATACCTTCTCCAATAATAAATGGAAGGTACTTTTCCACATCCTCAGTTTAGAAAACATAATATCATATATGTAGTACTTTCATTTCACATTTCGTACATATCATATCCATGTAAACATACATAAGATTTCCATAACAATGTCTTTCTAAACTAACGGTTTCAAATTTACCGCATTCATATATATAAGTTCTAAAAACTTACATATCCATATTCATAACAAAATAGAGGATTTCAAAAAAAATTCCTCTAAGTCGATTTAGAAATTTAAGGTTATCTCAACCTAATTCATATTCAAAATTCCATTTATTATCGACTTTCACATTCAATTTGGATTTCACGCTTACATCGTCAATTCTCAACACAGAATTGATGTCTATCGATATATAACCTCTGAGCTCGTACGTCTCAGAGAAGGGTGTTAAGCTAAGAGAATAAATTCTCCGCCACCAACAGATATATATTTAATAGAGATCAATTGCTATGTCATCAATTCACAATGTTAGACATGCAATCCAAATCATCATCTGAAATTCAAAGCTCAACTTATATTGTCTTTGATGTCGAAGTTAAACTCAATTTTAACTCAACGATTCAATCTTTTTGAAAAATTTCAAATTGAACTAATTGTTCAAATTTCTCATTTAACTTTTCAACTTCGACTTCAAAAATGAATTTCAAATCATTTATTCCTTACGGAATATATTCACAACATTTCATTTCATATTGGAAAAACATTTCCATACTTATTTAAAAATAAGTAATTCACAAATCCATTTTATTTTCAACATCTGAAAATATTCGATATACTTTAATCAAAATTAAGTATATATTTCATCTTTAAGGAAATCATTCTCTTTCACATATTTATTTGAGTCAAAACGAATGTTACGTAAAACATCGTTACGACAACTCAAAATCACTAGTATAGGGATTCGAAATTTAGATAGATGTATAAATCCCAATACTATACAAAACATTTCCTTTCGGAAATCATTTACAATAACAACAGTGTTATAGTCCACCATTTCCTTATATTCGAAAACGTCGATTTCAACAATGAATGTTGAAATCTATGGTTTCGATATTCAATGCTTTGAAAACATCTTTTTAAAACAATTAACTTCGTTTTAAAATATCACTTTCCCAAAAACATGTCCATTTTATTCAATAATATATTCACTGTCCAAAATCGTGAATATACTTCTTTTAACAACTATAAGAATTTACTTATCAAAATAAGCCAGTTTCGAATTTATAAACAACGTTCATAAATTCTATTCCTATTCATAAAGACTTCAATTTATAAAAATTGCTTTATTAACCAATTCCTTTATAACTCAGTTTTATATCAGAATTTTAATTTACAAGTAAATTACTTATAAATTCTTTTATGTCGCAACTTCGATTCATTTTATAACTTCACAATTTTAATTCTGTAATTTCCATTCACTTATGAAATCCATTAAATATTTCACTTTTAACACTTATACAATTCCAATATTATATTAACACTTTCCAAATCTTCAATTTAAGCCGTTTATAATAATTCAAAATTTCCAATTTAAACTATTATATAAATTTATCAGTTTTCCATTTCCAAAATAATCTACTAGTTCTTTAGTAAATCATTCATCGACTTGGTTTCCAATTTAATCACATTTGATTCATTCACATTGGATTTTACTAACATTCATTCATATCCAATTAGTTCACATTCACTAATTTATATTCAAGTTAGTTTGCTTCAATTCAAATCAAATTTGGTTCTATTTAGATTTCTTACCTTTCGATTTGAATTCAATTTACATAGTTTTCAATTTCCATTAATTCAATTTCATTAACACTTAACGAATTCTATACGATCAACTAGCAACCAATGCACATTCAACTTAACCAAATTTATTTACTTTGCTTACATTCAATTTGGTTTAACACACTTAACTTCAATTGGTTTATATTCTAATTCAGATTGAATTCTTATACTCACCATATTCGCAAATTCACTTTTACAATTAAAGTTGAATTTCGTTTATATAACTCAAATTCATATTCATTCTTCACTTTATCAATTCATTTTGATATCAAATTCAATTTGATTCAATATTACTTAAGCTATATTTCATTTTATCTCCACTTGCATTTATTTAACTTAACTTAGATTTTTCTTTCAAAAATCATTTTATTTAACTTTTGCTAAAGTCAAATTCATCACAATTCAAAATTCAGATTTTGTTTTACTTAACAAAACTGTTTAACCATTTAAAAACTGGTTTTACTTAAACTTTCTCATTTTATAAGTTAAACAACTTATAAATTTAAACTTTCCGATTCATATCATATAATCACTTATCTTTTAAGTTTAACTTTCCATCTCAACAATTTATCAAATCAAATTCAATTTATTTAACTTTCCTTTAGTTAAATTTCAAATCCATTCATTTATTAATACTAATTCAATTCAATTTAACTTTTCTTAAGTTAAAAATCTTCATTTTCAAAGACAATTTTATACTTCTTTGGATTTGAAAAACATCTTCTTTTTAAAGTGTTTCTAGTAACTATTCATATTAAACATCATAAACTAAGCTTTGTGTAAACCAAAGCTCTGATACCACCTTGTAACATTCCCCCTTTTGACTGCCTCCAGTCGGTGATTAAACCAACTTGAAACGTTCAAAAAGACGAATTGTTATTTAGTTTATAAGGTTTAAACAGAATCAGCCACAGAAACACAGAATATAACAATCAATTAAAACAAATGAGAATTTATTTCATTACTATAAATCTTTTTGGATACATCAGAGTTTATACAATTTTAATACTGATACAGCGGAATATCTTAAAATATAATTTTCTTCTGAAAATTAAAGTGATTCTTTACTCTCTCTCTCTCTCTAACTTCGCTGCTCGAAAATCTTCAAGCTGTAGAAATACTCGGTCTGACCCGAGTATTATATTCAAAAGAAAATAATACACAGGTCAGTCTAATTCAAACCAGTTTATTAGTGCATAGAGGCAATAATAATTTAAATAGACGACAGTCACAATAATTCTCGTCTATCCAACTCTTTTAACAAAGAAATCGGATAACGAAAATTTTAACACTAAACAGTGTTAAACAATAAATCAGCAGATTTAAATCATCAACAGAGATAAATAAACAATTTATCATATCGACTAAATCAATTTAAAACAATTGAAATTGTCATTTTAAAATCATCAAAACTCGATTTCGTGGTGGCTGCAGTGCACGCACGCGTGCACTGCCTCGCCACTACAGTGCGTAGAAACTGCCAAGGTCAAACCCGAGTTTTGGACTGGATTCAACTCAAGTAAAATTTCAAAACCAACCAACAACTCAAGCTCAAAGAAAGTCCAAGTCAAATATTATCACAGTATTAAGCCCAACCCAACAGTGAACACAAAACCAAAATCCAATCATGTCTCAAAGCCCAGTGATGTGTCGAAGGCCAGTAGCAAGAATGGAAATGGGTATCAACATAAGAGCAGTTACAAATCGAACAATACTAAGCCTCATCATCAATGAAACCATGTACAAAGTACACCTGAGGAGTCACAGTATGCTACATGTAAACCAGAAGTGCTCGAAAATTTTACAAACTGGAATACACAATGAACCCAAACAAAGGACAACTACAGTCTTACAGGAACCAAGGCAGAACTCCAGCTCCACTCAAAGAGTCAAAGAGTCAAAGACTCAAAACCATGCATAGTGCAGACACAATTCTGAAACAGTCGAAAGAACAAACCCATGGTACAAGTACAGCCTCAATAGTGTTGACTAGTTCAATATAACCAAGGCCAGTGGTGATATCATATACAAAGGTGAAGAATGAGTGCAACAAAACAGCTCTATCAACTGGTGTAACAAGGAACATCGACCAGGGAATACAGTGCACTAACAACTCGAAGACTGCAATAACTAAGTGATGATATGGAGTGATACAAGTAGCAATAACGAAATGTCAACCAAAGAAATGGGTCAACAAGGCAAAGCCTCAGTAAATAAACCAGAAATGACAAACTGACATGTATCAGACTATCCACCGAGGAACAAAGATGAATCAACTACAAGCCCAAGTTCATATAACCAAGTCTAACCAACCGGTGAATTACAATATCGAAACGAGACAGTAGTCAAGGCCAAATTTTGACAGAGGTAAATCACAGCAGTAGCATTTTCTAGTTGAACAAAGTCAAGTCAACAGAAAATCTATCAGAGATGAAGCCGTGGAAATCAAGTTAATTGAACAAACTTTTGAGATAGTCAAAAATCAAAATCAGGAAAGTCTATGCCGTAACCATCAACAAAATCAAACGGCATCAAATCAAAACCATGGAGGTCAAGCCATCGAAATTTATAAAGTCAGAGAAAACATCAATATTGAACAAAATCGAAAGCCGAAACATAAGTATGTAATTCGAAAACAAACGAACCCAAAAATCATCATCACAGCCAAACCGATTTAACAAATCAAAGTGGAGCGGGGCCAACCAGTACATCACAAGTTCGAAACCATTTTATGAAGTAAATTAGAACGAAAACAAACTTTCCAGAGGCAGTTAGATAGACCTCAAGCCAACAAATAAATTAGACAACGAGCAAAGTAAATCAACAACTCAAACAATTTAACACACGAAATCACTGGATTTGAAGTAGATGTGAGTAATGAATTTACTCACCTTTAAATCGGAAATGGTCGCGAAGCGGTTGCGAACGGAGGATGGAAGATGAACGAAGATTGATCGCCCCCCCTGTTTCCCTTTCTCGAAGCCCTAATTTTCAAATCGAAGAAACCAGAGAATCGGAGCCGCCTCTTTTTCGAAGACGATCCAACGAAATCAAAATCGCCGCCATTTTTTTCGTCGCTTATTTTTGTTTTAGGGTTTTGGATGAGAATGAACTTGGAGGGGATGTCGTATTTTAGCAGAGAAGATATTGTGGGGGTATGGCTGGAAAACGTGGGTCGGTATGGGTTAGTATGGGCTGGTGATATAGGGTATGGTATTATTTTATATTTATTTTTTTTATCTTTTATTTTTGTTTTCATTTAAAAACTGATTTATTTTGTAAAGATATTTTCTTTAATTTGTTTTGTTTAAATCTTGTTGCTAAAATTTTAAACTATGTGTATTTATTCATTCGTACGAAAAAATTTAAATAAAAGAATTTCAATCGATTACAATTTCCAAATTCAAACAGAAATTAATATTGCCAATTTAACGAAGATTTTATCGTTATAAAAATTTCAACAACAAACAGAAATTATCTGTCGACGTAGATCGTTTATTGATGATCAAAATTTTGGGCAAAACCCCAGTTGTTACAGAAATTCAAATTGAATTCGATTTAATTTTCTACGCGTTTTTACGCCGTATGTTCACAAAACAATTCCGATAAATACGAAAATTGAAATCCAGTAATAATTCAATATTACGGACCCAATGAAACTTGTTTCGTCGAATTCCGAGACTGTGCCTCGGAAGACTATTTTTAAATTCAATTCAAACGATACAATTTCAAAATTGAACAAATCGCTTTTAAAATCAATTCTGAAGCTTCTATTATCTTCAGTATTGTCAATATGAATTTTCCAAGCCTTTAAATTATTTTTAACCGGCTTAAAATTGAAGATTCAAATTTATTCAACTTTCAATAGATTAAATTCAAAATTTTAATCGCCAATTCATTCTGATAAGTTGAAATTCGAATCAATTCATCATTCAAATATTTAAAATTAATTAAATATTTTCAATTTAAATTGTTCAAAATTCAGGGTCGTTACACTTCGGGTTAGGTCGGGGTGATGTTAGGTCGTAGGAATTAGGTCGTGGAGAAGTTGGGTCGCTGTGATTGGTAGGTCGTGAAGGTGGAGTTAGGTCGCGGGGTTTGGTAGGTCGCGGAAGTGATAGGTCGTGGGGTTTGGTAGGTCGCGGAAGTGATAGGTCGTAAAGTTTGGTAAGTCGCGGAAATGTTAGGTCGGAGATTGGTAGGTCGCCGATGCTAGGTCGTAGGTCGCCGTTGCTAGGTCGGAGATTCGCTAGGTCGCTGTTGCTAGGCCGGAGACGATCTAAGGTACGTCTCGTTGATTCTTCCTTTCTTGTGCTCTGCCACGCTACATCAATAATCATTAAAGAAAATGACTAGATTATAATTAGCATTTATCCAAAAAAAAATAAGATGAAAAATATTATACCAAAACTATTACTTCTTCCTTTATGACAGTGATTATTATTAATATAGCAACAACATACGCTAAAAATAGATTGTACATCGTTAGAATCTAAAATAAGATAGGAGTTGCTTATATTTTTATCATAAGATTACTGATGTTAATTTTCGGTTCGATCCGGTTTAATATGGTTGGTTCAATCGTCCAAACCGCAACCGAACCGTATCGATGTGGGTCGGTCCGGTTTGGAGTATTTGCTTCGGTTAGAAGATTCGGTGCGGGTTTCCGCACCGTTTTTGCGGTCCGGTGCGGGCAGTTTCCGTATAGCGGTGCGGTTTATGCCCACCCCTAAGGTAAACTACCGTATAGGCAGAAACATGGAAAAAGTGTGATTTTTGTTTTTGAACTTAAAAAGGAAACTTTTCAACTAACCTGCCTTTCCTTGTCAAATTTTCATTGGTCAATAAAATACTTTCAGAAATGTGCTGCCGCTATTACATCATTTTATTTTGCAAAATGCCCTTTCTCCTTAAAATATATCAAACATTTAAGTCTCATAGCTTAAATAATTTTATATATCCCTCAAATGAATTAGGAAAATTCTGGAAAAATCCCAGAAAATCTATTTTAACATATTTCCTAACATATTAAAACATCAAACCCAAACCATTATTATTTTAGCCGAAATAATTTATAACCCAATAAATAATTTTCTTCATTCGAAAATTCATATAAAATCCATAATAAATCGGAAAATTATGAAAATCAAAACCCATCTCTAAAATATTATTCCAGACCTATATTTAAATTTCCAAAGTATTCGAATGTCATTAAATAGGGTTTTCATGTTAAACATTTCATAAAACACGAATAAACATATATAATTTCACCAACTATAAATATATATATCTTTAAACATCAAACATGGCAATAATATAGCAAAAACATTTCAGATCTAATCACAAAGCCGAAAACTAAAAGAATTAGGGATGTAGTAATTATTCACCTTAGCTTTTGAGATTATAGATGAGATTTTTGAGTGTCGAATTAGTTGATTCCTTCTCTTCTCTTGAATCTTAGCTTTAATTCTTCTCTTGAGAATAGGAAATGATGGCCGGCCTTAGCAATTTAGTTTTTAGTGAAATGAGAAAAAATGAACGTGAGTTACCATCTCATAAGGGTTTAAGGTATAAGGTTTTACTATTTCCCTTAACGCCCTTCTCATTTCCTAACACATTATCTAGTGTTATTTCATTTTAGTTAACCCACTTAACATGGCACGCCTACCTTTAACTAATCAAATCTCAACTTATTAATCATTACATTATTTAATTTAATCTAACTAATTAAATGTCTTAAATAAGGTTATAAAAATATGGGGTGTTACAGACTCCCCGCCTTAGAGAATTTCGTCCTCGAAATTACGATAAGGTACACAACAAAACAATCAAAGGTAAAACATACCATCAAATAAATCAGGGTAATAGTCTCTAATCCTGCTCTCCACTTCCCAAGTACGGTCTTTAGCATCATTACTCCACTGAACCTTTACTAACTTGACTGTCTTATTCCTTAATTTCTTCTCATCTCTAGCCACAATCTGAATCGGCTTCCTAACTATAGTCAAATCCGGTTCTACTGCTAAGTCTTCTAATACTGTAGGTGCTATAGTAGTCTCCGGGTCTCTAACACATTTCCTAAGATGAGGAACATGGAAAACATTATGGACTCCAGCCAAACTACTCGGTAACTCTACTCTATAAGCGAGTTTCCCGATCCTCTCAGTAATACAAAATGGACCAATGAACCTAGGTGCTAACTTCCCTGACTTCCCAAACATAATTACACCTTTCATCGGCGAAACCTTAACAAGCACATAACCTCCGACAGAAAATTCCAAATCCTTCCTTTTTCTATCTGCATAACTTTTCTGCCTAGATTGAGCCTCCTTCATCCTAGCTTCAATCAACTCAATCTTCTCCGCAGCATCCTTCACTAAATCCGGACCAAGGACTAATCTATCCCCGGTCTCCAACCAACATACGGGAGACTTGCAAGGTCTTCCATACAATGCTTCAAACTGTGCCATCCCAATACTAGTCTGATAACTATTGTTATACGAGAACTCGACTAGATGAAGATGGTCTTCCCATGATCCCTTGAAATCTAATATACAAGCTCTTAACAAATCTTCCATGATTTTGTTAACTCTTTCTGTTCGCCTATCAGTCTGTGGATGGTAAGCGGTACTCATGTTGAGCTTGGTTCCTAATGCTTCCTGTAGACTTCTCCAGAACTCACTAGTAAATAAAGAATCTCTATCACTGACAATACTACTAGGAATACAGTGCAGCCTGACTACATTCTTCATAAATAACTTCGCCAGAACAGGTGCCGTCCTAGTTGACTTTCCCGGAATAAAATAGGCACTCTTTGTCAGTCTATCCACTATGACCCATATGCTTTCATTTCCTTTACTAGATCTTGGAAACCCATCAATAAAATCCATAAAGATTGAATCCCATTTCCATAACGGAACCTCTAACGGTTGAAGCAATCCATTTGGCTTCTGGTGTTCAGTGTTTTCCTATTGGCAATTCAAGCACTGCTTAACACACAATCCAATGTCCTATTTCATACCTTCCCAGAAGAAATTTCTCTTCATACCCTGATACATTTTCGTTCCTCCTGGATGGATAGTGAACTTCGAACGATGGCACTCATCCAAAACCTCCTTCCTCATGTTTCCTACATTCGGAACACATAACCTTCCTTTTTTTCTCAACCACCCATTTTGGTCAAGATTGAAATCCTTTAGGTCATCGCTCTCTGTTCCTTCCTTTAACCTTCTGATCCGCTCAGCCAATACTGGATCCTCCTCTTACTTTGAAGCTATCTTCTCAATCGTTATTGGTCGGACTTCTAAATAAGACAATACAGTACTTCCTGCACTCGATCCTACCTCGGACTTAAACCGTACACTGCAAGCCGATAATGCCTCCAAGTCTTTCCACTCAGTGATCATAGCCAATACTACATTCTGATGTTTCCGACTGAGTGCATCCGCTACCTTGTTTCCTTTTCTGGGTATGTACTCAATTCCAAAATCATAGTAGCAGAAAACTCCAACAATCTCTGTTGTCTCATATTCAGCTCCTTCTGAGAGAGAAAAATACTTCAACGACTTATGTGTTCTGAGTTGGATACCTCTAAGTCATGCGTTGGATACCTAACCTCATGTGGTCTGAGTTGTCTAGAAGCATAAGCGATTACTTTGCCCCTTTGCATCAACACAGCTCCCAATCCAGTTCCACACGCATCTGTATAAACAACTAAATCTTGATTCCCCTCTGGAACCACTAACACTAGTGCATGGTTCAATAAGTGTTTCAGGCTCTAGAATGCTTCTTCACACTTATTCAGTCCACATGAACTCCACATCCTTTCACGTAAGCTTAGTCATCGGTGATGCTATCCATGAAAAATCTTTTATAAATCTCCGATAATACCCAGCCAATCCAAGGAAACTCTTTATCTCGGTCACCGTCTCAGGTCTCTTCCAATTGTTCACCGCTTCAATCTTAGTCGGATCTACAGACAACCCTTTCTCAGAGATGACATGACCAAGGAACTTCACTTCCTTCTTCCAAAAATGACACTTCGTAAACTTAGCCTTCAAATGATGCTCCCTTAACGTCTTGAGCATCACTCTGAGATGAACTTCATGCTCCTTCTCATCCTTGGAGTATATAAAAATGTCATCAATGAAAACCAACACAAACCTGTCCAAATTCTCTCGAAAAATCTTATTCATCAGATCCACAAAGAATGCCGGCGCATTAGTTAGTCCGAATGGCATAACTAACCATTCGTACGATCCATATCTCATTCTAAACACCATCAAAGGAATGCTATCCTCTACCACTCTAAGTTGATGAAATCCCGTCGAAAATCTAGTTGAGAGAATACCTTTGCTCCACTCAACTGATCGAACCAATCATCAATTCTTGGCAATGGATATCGGTTCTCTATCGTCTTCTTATTCAACTTACGATAATTGACACATAGCCTTAACGATCCGTCCGGCTTCTTAGAAAACACAGCAGCAGCTCCCATTGGCAAACTACTCGGTCTAATAAAATTCTTGCCTTCCAGATCTACTAACCGCACCTTCAACTCTTTCATCTATATAGGTGTCATCTTACTCGGCGGTCTACTCACCGGTTTAGCTCCAGGCACTAAATCAATCCAGAACTCAATAGCCCATTTCGATGGCAGTCCAACAACTGGCTCAAACACATCGGCAAATCCTCTAACTACAAAGACCTAACACAACTCATCCTCCAACTCCATAACACCCATTAAAGCATTCACCTCACAACTAGGGTTCTCTACGGAATAAATTATCCGATCACTACAATCCGAATGGCAAAGTGATATTTTCCAATCTTGGAAAAATATCTTAGCGCCATATCTACTCAGCCAATCCATCCCCAGGATAATCCCAAATCCCACAAAGTCAAATACATGCAAACAACAATCAAAGGTATGGCATAGCAAATCAAACTCTAGATGGTCAGACCACATCCCAAGTGTTGCATAACTTCCTATTGGATTAGCAACCCTTAAGGAAGTAACTAAGTAAGAGGGTTCTAGGTTAAGTCTATCTACCAGACATCGAGAAATAAAAGAATTGGATGCCCCAGTATCAAATAGGACACTAACAGACATACCGTGGATCTGCAGTAAGCCTCCTAAAATAGCTTTTCGCTTTTCCTGAGCAACTGATTTTGCGGTTGTGGGCACCAAAGCATAAACTCACCCCTTTCCTTCCTTTGTTGGCTCTGGGCACTTGTTCTTGTAATGACCCACTTGATCGCAATTAAAGCATTTGACATTCTTCTTTTCACTAGCCTCTTTTCCTTTTCCCATGCTGGCTCGAGACTCATTGGCATAGTGTCCTTTCTTGTTGTAGTTGTAGCATACCACTTCGGCCTTACTTTTCTTTTGTGCTCCTTCTTTACAAGCAATCTTTTTCTTGAAAAATTTCCTCTTTTGGGCCTCTCCCGTCTGAGCCTCTTTCACTTTCTTCCTTAAGTAAGCTAATGCCTCTTCTTGCCTTAATTCCATCTCAACAACTACATCACTAGGGTCTCTCAAGTGCGGCAAAGTAGCACTTATCAGTTCTGGCCTTAATCCACTGATGTACCTTTCATTTCTACTGATAACGGTGTTCCACTGATGTATCAACCAAGTCATACTCGTATCGGGCTAGTTCCTCAAAATTCCTTGTGTACTCCAACACACTCATATCCCCCTGCTCTAATTCTACAAACCTCCTTACCAATGCAGCCTGCGCCATTACGGACATAAATCTCTCCAAAAACCTTCTCCTAAATTCCTCCCAAGTAATGGTCTGTTCATCAACTCCGGCAGTGACGGTGTTCCATCAAAATAGTGCAGCTCCCTACAGCTGCCTTGAGGCCAACCTCCTTTTCTGTGCATCATTTAGTCCTAAATCAACAAAGATCCTTTCACAATGCAGTAGCCAGTTTTCCACTTCAATCACATCCTCAGTTCCAATGAACGGCTTCCCTCCAAGCCTGATGTAATCTCTACTCAAGTTGGCATACTGATTGACCGCAGGAACTTCTTGAGCTCCTCCTCCCACAGCATTACCTGCAACAACACCTGCTGCTACTCTAGCTTGAACCATATTCACAAAGAACTGATACATTGCCCCCATTTCCACATGGGGAACTCCTGCACTAGCATTTTCAGCTTGTGCCTAACCGGGACCTCTCCTTGTGTTTGGTCAGGCATTTCCATCGATGGTGCTGCTATCTCCTCTGATATTTACTCTGCTCCTTCTTCCCTCCACATCTGTACTCAAACCTCGTGAGATACAGATGAATAACCTAACTAAGATAGGAGTCTAAAGATATAGCGTATACTTATATATAAAATACAAGTACGTTATTATAGCGTTATCCCATACCCCGATCTTAACTCCAATTCCTATGGATTATGTTTTCAAAAATCATTTTTTAGTTAAAGTATTTCATATACCATACTCTGATACCAAGCTATAACATCCCCTATCTAGAGGCCCAAAACTAAGCGCTACAGATGCTACAGTCATCTATAGTATTAGCTTCCAACGACTAAATACGGCTATGTTAATGGTATCAATAATATCAGAGGCACTTGATTATGAATCAAAACACAGATTTCAAAACCACAAATTACCTCATTACATTTCCTAATAAAAATTGTTCCAAATTCACGCCACATAACCCAAACTGTTTTCCCAAGCATAGATTAAATATAGTTATTACAAATTATGCCAGGAGCGGTATATGAAGAAATCGCATCGATTGATCAGAGTCACATGGTCATATTAGACCTAATACATCATAACATGGCGGAAAATCCATCAAAACATAATAAAAGCAACAAATCCTAAGTAGTTATCTGTTGCCTATTGCATCCTCCGGTAGCTTATTCGTCAGCTTTCTAAAACCTAAAAAGATCCTTAACCTCTCAACATACTCAAATCAATTTTGAGCACCCCGAGAGTTTAAGGGGAAAACATAAACTTCGAGTCAGACATAAAGCCTGGTATGAATAATACTATACATCCCGATTTAATTATGTTCAGTGAGACCATGCCGCTTAGCGGAATGGGTTTCCTCTCACTAACATCCTTTTTAAAACATGTCTTTGCAAATCCTTTCACATAATCATATACTATGCTCCTACATCCACAATGGTTAAACACTACAAAATAAACGTTATGTAAACATACATAAATACCAGGTAATAATGAACTATCTGTTCAAACACAAAAGTTTTGTTTGGATAACTTTTAACCTTTGGCTGACTCGGGCCTACCAGACAATATAATCAAAATTACCCTAACACCTGTGAGATATTCATATTCAGGATTATCTATCCTTATCTATCTGTTTAACATTTCCTATCTGGATGGTCTGTCCTAAACTACCTATTAAATATCTCACTTCTAGACGGTCTGTCCCTAACTTAATCATCTTTCAAGCCTTCTCGATCCTAATGGTTTTTCGAGCTCACCAATAACCTATCTGTATACAATATATATTCCTTTCGATGTGTAATTAAAATTTTAGTCTACCCGCGACCAAGCCCTACACACTGGAATTTTGGACAACAATTAGCTGGGGCTACTAGCTAATGCATAGGGTGTGACCCCATACTAGTCCCATCTGGTTTTCTAATATCTGAGTCATTTATTCTTAAGGATCTCCCCCCATAATTTTCCTTGAAAACAATTTCAAAATGATTTAAACCTTCAAATCAGACTTCAAACAAGGAAAATAATATAATTTTATACTTTACTCAAATCATATTACCATGTCATATATATATATATATATATATATCTTTTACTCAAAATTTAGTTGAGGAAAACACTTAACCATTTGAAAGAACCTCTTTCCATACTTTGAAATTATCTCCTTCAAAATCAACGTTTAAACCTTTCGAAATCGTTTTTCAAACCTTTCGAACTCATTCAACGCAGCCATTACGGATGTTATAAACTTTAGACATCCTTCTTTAAAATCCCTTTAAGTCATTGCCTTAGAAAAACCTTTGGAAAACCTTCCTCTGTAAACCTTTCAAAAACATCTAATAAACCCTTCGAAATAGATCTATGAACAAACCCTTCGAATACATAAAACCTTTTAAAACATAAACCCTTAGAAGGCATACTAGGTTCAACTTAAAATAATCTAGAAACCTTCTTTTAAAACTTTTTTTCTTTATTAAAACAACCTTTCGAAAGCCTTGGGTTATATTTTATAAACAAGGGTAAACCACCTAAGTCGGAAGCTTCCTTCCGAAAGCATTGGAGAAATGGCTAGTTTAAAAACGGGTAAACCTTTCGACTGGGTCGGAAGGTTCAAAGCAAAAACTTTATAAAAGCGATAGAAACCCTTTGGCTATGTCAGAAGGTTTCAAAACAAAGTAATGGCGGAAGCAACAACAACCTATCGACTACATCGGAAGGTTTAAATTCTTTCTTTTCAATAATTTGACCTAGTCGGAAGTGACCAAGTCAAAAACTCAATTTCGAAAGCAAAGTAGGCGAAAGCTTTTCACTTATAAAATGATTATATTCCAACCTCTTAGGCCATCAACCTTTCGGCTATATTCAATTCATTACGTGCCAATTACTTGATACCTTATGCATTGAACTTTGTCTTTATCGAAAGCTAACCTTTCGACTGAGACGAAAGGTCTGGGGTGGAAGGTAAAATGCCGTATGGGCTGAAACATGGAAAAAGTGTTATTTTTGTTTTTAAAGTTAAAAAGGAAACTTTTCAACTAACCTGCCTTTGTTTGTCAAATTTTCATTGGTCAATAAAATACTTTTCAGAAATGTGCTGCTGCTATTACTAAAATTTATATATCATTTTATTTTGCAAAATGCCACTTCTCCTTAAAATATATAAAACATTTAAGTCTCATACCTTAAATAATTTTATATATCCCTCAAATGACTTATGAAAATTCTGGAAAAATCCTAGAAAATCTATTTTACATGTTCCCTAACATATTAAAAATCTCAAACCCAAACAATTATTATTTTAGCCGAAAATAGTTTATAACCCAATAAACAATTTTCTTCATCCGAAAATCCATATAAAATCCATAATAAATCGAAAAAATTTGAAAATAAAAACCCTTCTGTAACGACCTGAAATTTTCGACCCCGAAAATTTCAGATAGTTAGGAAAAAGAAGAAAAAGATAGAAAAAGAAACAGAAACAAAACACAGAATCTCACATTCGCAGCGGATCAAAATATAATATCAAATAATAACAGTTATACAAAGGAAATCTGTACTTGTCAAATTACACTTTAATACATCAGAGTTACAGCATATACACAAACACTGGACAGATACAATCAACATGTTCCAGACAAACTACAATATATCACAGCGGAATACACTCCATACGTTCCTGCCATCCAGCTCGTCTCCTGAGCTCCAGAACGTCCTTACCTGAAAATCTGTAATACTCGGTCTGACCCGAGCATTACATCAAAGTAACACCCGGGTCAGGCTGGAAACCAGCGTGAGTAAACCCATCTAACATGAAATACTAAATTCAACATAAAAGGAAACCTGGATAACTCGTACTTCACTACAAGTTCAAATCTTGTTATAGTCAACACTTATTTCACAAACAATCACTAAGTACCCTTACTTAGTTTAAAGGGTCCAGTTTACTTAAATTATTCCCTTTATTCCAGCCTATAGATTTCACATATCAAACCATAAAGAATTATTGTAGATTCTAAATCGAAGTGGTTTCGGGTATTTACTGATACCCGACCCCGGTCTCTTCGAATCCAATATTATCTTAAATACAAAACTGTTTAAGTTTTAAACAATCCCACTTATCCAAAATTTCTTATT
This sequence comes from Allium fistulosum, assembly GCA_030737815.1. Taxonomy (NCBI): domain Eukaryota; kingdom Viridiplantae; phylum Streptophyta; class Magnoliopsida; order Asparagales; family Amaryllidaceae; genus Allium; species Allium fistulosum. The sequence continues at coordinate 1,057,963,217 of CM060907.1, forward strand.
TACGTAGTAATTCATCACAGATAGACAAACCATAGTGTCATAGTTCCACCCAAACATATCATATCACATAGCATCTCATATCAAAGATATCAACTAATATAAGGCGTATAATATCATTCAATCATTCATAAGCAAGATTAATTTGTCACACCATTCTAATTAATTTAAATAAATTAAATTAATTACTGCAATCGCCCTTTAAATCCTGCTTACTTATCATTAATTATAAACCATTAATTAATCATCCTTTAATTATCATTAATTTTCCATAATTACTTCCATTAAGTAATTACCCCATTGGTTAATTATCTTTAATTAATTAACCTTAATTATTAATTTAACCTTTATTTACTAATTAAATTAATTAATCCTTAACAAATTTTCCTTTAATTACTTACATTAAGTAATTATCATTTAAGTAATTAATCTCCACTTACTAACCAATTAATCTCAAATTACCAATTAATTAATTAACTAATAACCCTCAATTATAAATTAATCTATAATTGATCATTAATTAATTAATATTCTCTTAATTTCTACATTAATTTAATTAATCTATAATTACCCCAAATCTTAATTAAGTTCAAGATAACCTATTTATTATCTTTAAATTACTTAATTATCATTATCATAAAATTAAACTTAAAACCTTTAAGTAAATCAAAACATTATTTAAGACAACTATTTATCTTAAGACCTTATTACAATAACCTTGAAATTGATTCACATTTACTTATAGGTTAACTTAGATTAATAATTTAAAAACATCTTTCCATTTTAATTTAATTCCTTAAGTACACTATTTAAATTCTTTCAAATAGTCTTAAGTATTAACTTAATTTCATTCAAGAAAAAATAAAAAAATAAAAAAAATAAAAAATATTATACAACTTCCATTTATCTAAATATATGTATAACATTAATATTTAAAAGAATTTGTTCAAGGGGAAATTTAGAACTTGATTTAATTTAAATTTGCAAACTGGTTTTATTAAATTTAAAAACATGGTTATCACTTAACCTGACCCGAGTCAAAAATCAAATTACCCGAGCCATAATTCAAAATCCTCGAGTCAAACCTCGAGTTCATTCCAAGCCCATTGTTTTATCTTTTATGTTAATACTATAAACTATTCCTGGAAACATGTACGCGTGCAACCCGAACCCACTCTCGAGCTACCACGATACTACTCCGATGCTTCGATCAAAACACGAAACAACTCGAATGGATACTCGAGTACCCTTCCTCCCAAATCAACTACAGATACACCATCTCCTCCATGCACATGCACCAGCAATGCCACCCTTCCAACCACTCGCGATGGCTTACGCATGTCGGCGATCACCCTCGAACTCGATTTCGACCATCAAATCGTCACTACAAACTCGAATTCAAATTTGAGCTTACTAACCCAATACTAGAACCATAGATAAACCTAGAATCACCTCGTGTTCGTTACTCCGACCACTGGAATGTCAAAGGCTCCAGCCACCACTTCGCCGACGTCCAAGCTTTCATTTCCCAGGATCTTGTTGCACTCGATCATCCAGAGATGCAATGCCGATCAAAATACCCAACCAAAACAAAACTAGGGCTACAGTCTTCTTCGACCAACCACCATCGCCACCGACCACTGTTCACCTTCCTGATATTTTTGCTTGAACCTCCAATACCCCCTCCATCTCCAGTGATATTCCCAACCACTCCAGTAGCTCCGGCCACCAGAATTTGTCCAGAAACCAAATTCCAGTCATCCCCCAAATACACATTCAATTCAACATTAAAATTTTTGATATTTGTTTTAAAAATCATAACTTTTAAAATGGATTCAAGTTATGATCTTGAAACAGCAGATTTGAGTGATTGATTTTAGCATATATAAAGAAATCCTACTGTAAATTCACTATCTTCCAGATAATAACTTAATAATTTCACTTGAGACTATTTTTAAAAATAAGGTTTCATCAATACAAACACATTTCCATTTGACATTATAACCTATAAGTACTTGGGTGAAGAGAAATGGAGTTTTGTGTGATTATTGGGTCTGTAAATCAAAACAAAAATTTATATACCTAAATACCAACATGCATATAAACATATACTTAGCAACTATCAACTGATACACATGTACACATATTCACCCATTCATGCAAACATTTCACAACATTACCACAGGAATTTATCACGGGCATCAGGTTATAAGACATATTTAACTTCTATAAAAATGATGGTTTACTCACTTTGTTTCCAGAGGAAAGAAAACAGAGCTCTTCTTTTATGTTTGAAACAGGTTGTGAATTCTTGCAAGTTGAAACTTCTTCTTGATCTCAAGCTTTGGATAAATTGTTTTGATGTTTTACTGAGATGTTTTTAAGTTGAGGCTTGCTTTAATATGAAATGATATTTTCTTTGTTTGGAATATACGAACTAAAATGACGAAAAGCTTGACATATAAAAAAATGAGTTGTACAGGTGATATTTTCTTTGAACAGGGTGATATGATTCTCGTTTGTACAATATCAGTGGTTTTTCTTTGCTTTGGGGCTGAAGACATTTTCGAGTTGACAAAAATGTTGCTTGCATTTAATGCCAAGGTACTTTATATCTTTTATATGTTTACTTGCTTTGTTTTATACACATCTTTTTGCTTATACATGAAAATACTTTGCTGTCTACTTGTACAGGTTCAAAGACATTTCTATTCCTTTTGTTCAAACTTGAATATTTTTTTTTCTTTTGTACGATTTCAAAACGAACATAAAGTAGCAAGATGCATACTTATAAATACAAGATAACAGCATGCTTAAGGGAGGTGTTATCTGGTTAAGTCATTTTCTTTATTCTATTTTGATATGAACTGATTTATTTATTTTTCCTTTGTGTCTGTAATGTAAAGATTTGTAAACATGTTGAATTGACAGAATTGAGGCTGAGATGATGGTATTTAAATGCTAAGGTTTCCTATTGTGTTTACATACTATCATTACAATTTGCTGTATGAAGATATTTGTATGTGAGTATGCATTTGCAGGTAGATTTTGGCTTGTGTATGAAGCTTTGTTCTGGAGATGTTTGTTTTATCTGACTTCTAGTTTGAATAGTTTTATACACATATATTTGTGTTTAGGTTTACATTACATTTAGTTTTATTTTATCTTATACTTTGTTCTTACAATTTTCCAGTTTATGTTGCAAGCATACACTAATAACTTAATTCTTATTTTTATTTTAACTATCATTATTTAAATTATATTCAATAGGGTTTACATTTTATACTTATATATTTTTATACCTAATGTTAACAAGACAAAGTATTTTAATTCAATTATATAAGATAAATTTAATTGTACATATTATTAAGAGATTTTATTTAAATTTTCAAATCAATTTCCTTTCAAAAATACAAATCCATACAAATAAATGGCAATTATTCCAAAAGTCATATTCATTTTAAAATGATAAGTTTACTTTTTTTATTTAGATTAGATTAAATAACTATTAAAATAATACTGCTAAAATACCGGGTCGTCACATTCCTCCCCCTTTTGAATCTTTTCGTCCTCGAAAAGGAACGAAGCCTGATTTATTAAGATACTTAAAATCATATAAATTTTCTTTGATCATTTTTAAACTACTTTAAAAATCTATATAACATTTCTAAAATAGTTTTTTATAAAAATACTTTTATAACTCGATGTTTTGACAAGTCCATCCTCGTTCTCACAGAAAATCAGGCGTACGACTGAAAATCTATAAGTACTTGGTAAACTCGTTTCCAACACCCAGTGAAATTACTTTGGAAAATAATTTTATTGAAATATAGAAAACGGTTTCAAAAATAGAGAAAATTTCTTCAGTGAAAATGCTCTGGAAATCATCACCCCCGTCCATGGTCGCAGTTAACTTGATGGTTGCGTTGCTGTCCCGGCAAAATCCACAGATAACTGTAGGTCTCCGCGCTCCTCGATTACGCCATGGAACCCGCTACAGATCGCAGTTATACCCGGGTCATACGTTGCTATCACTGCAAAAACCCATATAACTGTAGGCATCAGCGCCACCGAATTTCGCTGCCGAAAGAATGAAACTCCTTCACTCGACCATAGATCGCAGTCTACCGATGTTACGTTGCCATCCCGGCAAAATCAAGTGTAGACTGTTGGCACTCATCCTCCACACGATTTTCGCTATGGTCCCCACAGTAGATCGCAGCGACATCGAGTTACACTGTCGTCACAGCATAACCCAAATGCCCCTGTAGGCATCAGCGCCATCGACTTTCGCTACCAAATAATCCTCAGGAACTAGTTTGTCCGGACTCCTCACAGGATCAACTTTAGAACCTCCCCTTTAGAGGCTCAAGGCAGTACCACTCAGTGGCACTCCTGAGAAGTTCATTCAAGGGAGCGCCTTTTTCCCCAGAGCCAAATATCAAAACGCTTTATACTATACACATAGTATTTTCAAATCATACACCGAGTATGAATTTCATATAAAGCTTCTTTACAAAATCGATTCCCAAAATCGATAATTCTCATATTAGGTTTTTCCAAATGCTATAGGTTTCCAAAACCTTTCCTCAAAATCATTTTCACAAATCCTTTTTATAAATACATATATATATAAGTTTTGAAAAATCTTTGAATCAATTTGTACTTGTATAAATTCACTTTTATACTTCAAATACTTTCAAAAATCATTTCCTTCTGGCAATAGATTCAACAAGGGGAGATTTATCTTATAGAACAATGATATATAACTTTGTTTATTCCAAATCAAATATTCAAATTTGATTACTCTTTTATAAAGTTATTAACCACATTACCTTCTTCATAAAGTGAATCTTAAATCATAGAAATTTCCATTTTACCTCATCATATATTTCACGAAATATACTTTTCATTTCAAAAACCATTTTTCAATTCTTTTTCATAAATTTCAATATCAATTTTTATTCAAACCCGTACGATGTACACATATCATCCGTACGCTATATCAATCTGATTGCTCCCTCGATCACACAATTTCACTTCCGAACTAGTATCGTCCACCCGACTTCCTAGTGCGGACTCAGATCTGGTTTCTTGATCAGAAACCGTTATTCTCCTTGCATAGTCACATCTATGATAGAGAATATCCAGAACCAATCAAAAATCCATATCCATGTTCGCCGTCGAAAATCGAGCGAAAAATCCCAACTCGGATCGATAATACTATCTCAAAATTCTGTGCTCGAATCTGGATCAAATCACTATGCGAATAAAATAATATACGTACATCCTACGTATTATTCTTCATTGAATATTAGCTAAATCAATTTCTCCTTTCTATTCATCCTCACTTTGATTTTATTCACTTATTCACATTTGCCTTAATCCCCATTTGGACTATCACTTCAATTCTTATCTCAGTTGGGTATTTAATCAATAACAGTTTGAACTTCGACCAGTTTATATCTAGAAAATAGCTTGAAAATTTTTAAAAATAGATAAATAGTTGAAAAATAATTATTAGTTTGTAAAACAGCTGTAAGGTAGTTAAGTAATTGTAAAATAGTTGAAAAATAGTAATTATTTATAAAACAGTTGAAAAACAGTAATCAGTTTATAAATCAGTTGTAAAATTGTTAAATAGTTCCAAAAGTAATTGTAAAACAAGTTTAAGATAGTTTTAGGTTTTTAAAAAAAGACAAGTTGTATGGTAAATAGTTTGGAAAAATAGATTTATATTAAAACAATTTATTTTGAAAATAGTCCAGAGTCAAACTGTACAATTCCCAATCTCCATTTCCAATCAATTGCCAATTTCCAATTATCTTCCAATTTCATTTCGCTTTAAAACCATCTTGAATTATACAAATTCGAGTTATTATTTCAAATGTTGATTTAATCCCATAAATCAAATTTACCTTTACTTTTAATTTAACAGTCTAACCATTTAATTCTGAGTTCAAATTTCAAAATTCCATTTTAAAATTATCTTTACTTAACTTATTACAAAGTTCAAATAAGAATTCGAAAACAATTTAATCTTCAGATTCTAATTTATTATCCATTTCTAACTTCAAAACCAATTCCCAGTTTCATAAATTATTTATAACAATAGAATGATATCAGGATAAATAAACATCTAAATTTATCCAAACACCAATTAACAGCATCCATTTCTATTTCCAAATCTTAAACCCATTTTGAGATCACTCATAACTCCCATTTAAAATCAACCATTTAACTTCCCAAGTTAAATTTCAATTTCATCTTAAAATTTCCAATTCAAGTTGTTCATTCTAAACTCATTTAACTTTCCTTAAGTTAAATTCAACTTAATCCAGTCAACTTGACCCAATTTGAATTCCCATTCAAATTTTAAACCTTATATTAATAATCTTCCCACTTATAAGTTCAAAAACTTATCACTTTGGGTTTTCATATCACATTCCAAGGAAAAATTTAAAACTCAACACTAAGAGTTTATTTCAAATCATCTTTGATATTATGTATATCCTCATTTATACATATTTATTTCCTTTACACACCAAGTTATACCTTAAAATTTAAACCACCTTGGGTTTTAATTCAAACAAATTCCTTTAAATTTTCAAACAACTCCTGTTTGAATTAAGCCCTTTCATTCAAATAATATTATTTATTATTTCTTTATCATTTTGAAACAATTTTCAATTTCTGGGCTCAGATTTTAAAACTTCACAATTTATATCATCTTCAGTTCCAATTTATAAGTCATACTTGCCTAAATGTTTTACTTCCCTAAAACATTTCATCTTGCTTACTCATTAACAACATTTCATTATTAAACACAACAACCATTTATGGTAATAACCAAGATTATCATATCTAGAAACCAATTTATTATTATCTTTATTCTGAAAATATTTCTACAAATTTAGGATTTTAATTTCAGTTTGGATCCATTTCAAATTTATCTTCATTCAATTTCAATTTGGTTGTATTACTATTAACACTTAATTCTCATTATTTTATTTAATTCCAATAGTTTTTAACAACCAATTACTTTAACATTTATTAGTAAGAAATATTACTTTATATATATCAAAATATATCCTTACTTAAAATCATTTAAAATCTTTATATAAGAAAATAACAAGTACGCTCTCTCATATATATATAAACACTCAAGTCATTCTAGGGTACTATTGACCCTATCCTTATGAGTATACCCACCAGAGCCAAGGTTTTCGCTTAACCTGGCTCTGATACCAACTGTAATGACCATAAATTTTCGACCCCGAAAATTTCAGATAGTTAGGAAAAAGAAGAAAAAGAAGAAAAAGATAGAAGAAGAAACAGAAACAAAACACAGAATCTCACATAGGCAGCGGATCAAAATATAATATCAAATAATAACAGTTATACAAAGGAAATCTGTACTTGTCAAATTACACTTTAATACATCAGAGTTACATCATATACACAAACACTGGACAGATACAATCAATATGTTCCAGACAAACTACAATATATCACAGCGGAATACACTCCATACGTTCCTGCCATCCAGCTCGTCTCCTGAGCTCTAGAACGTCCTTACCTGAAAATCAGTAATATTCGGTCTGACCCGAGCATTACATCAAAGTAACACCCGGGTCAGGCTGGAAACCAGCGTGAGTAAACCCATCTAACATGAAATACTAAATTCAACATAAAAGGAAACCCGGGTAACTCGTACTTCACTACAAGTTCAAATCTTGTTATAGTCAACACTTATTTTTCAAACAATCACTAAGTACCCTTACTTAGTTTCAAGGGTCCGGTTTACTTAAATTATTCCCTTTATTACAGCCTATAGATTTCACATATCAAACCATAAAGAATTATTGTAGATTCTAAATCGAAGTGGTTTCGGGTATTTACTGATACCCGACCCTGGTCTCTTCGAATCCAATATTATCTTAAATACAAAACTGTTTAAGTTTTAAACAATCCTACTTATCCAAAATTTCATATTTACATAGTCATTCATCATAGATAGACAAACCATATTGTCACAGTTCCACCCAAACATATCATATCACATAGCATCTCATATTAGAGATATCAACTAATATAAGGCGTATAATATCATTCAGTCATTCATAAGCAAGATTAATTTGTCACACCATTCTAATTAATTTAAATAAATTAAATTAATTACTGCAATCGCCCTTTAAATCCTGCTTACTTATCATTAATTATAAACCATTAATTAATCATCCTTTAATCATCATTAATTTTCCATAATTACTTCCATTAAGTAATTACCCCATTGGTTAATTATCTTCAATTAATTAACCTTAATTATTAATTTAACCTTTATTTACTAATTAAATTAATTAATCCTTAACAAATTTTCCTTTAATTACTTACATTAAGTAATTATCATTTAAGTAATTAATCTCCACTTACTAACCAATTAATCTCAAATTACCAATTAATTAATTAACTAATAACCCTCAATTATAAATTAATCTATAATTGATCATTAATTAATTAATATTCTCTTAATTTCTACATTAATTTAATTAATCTATAATTACCCCAAATCTTAATTAAGTTCAAGATAACCTATTTATTATCTTTAAATTACTTAATTATCATTATCATAAAATTAAACTTAAAACCTTTAAGTAAATCAAAACATTATTTAAGATAACTATTTATCTTAAGACCTTATTACAATAACCTTGAAATTGATTCACATTTACTTATAGGTTAACTTAGATTAATAATTTAAAAACATCTTTCCATTTTAATTTAATTCCTTAAGTACACTATTTAAATTATTTCAAATAGTCTTAAGTATTAACTTAATTTCATTCAAGAAAAAGGAAAAAAAATAAAAAAAATAAAAAATATTATACAACTTCCATTTATCTAAATATATGTATAACATTAATATTTAAAAGAATTTGTTCAAGGGGAAATTTAGAACTTGATTTAATTCAAATTTGCAAACTGGTTTTATTAAATTTAAAAACATGGTTATCACTTAACCTGACCCGAGTCAAAAATCAAATTACCCGAGCCATAATTCAAAATCCTCGAGTCAAACCTCGAGTTCATTCCAAGCCCATTGTTTTATCTTTTATGTTAATACTATAAACTATTCCTGGAAACATGTACGCGTGCAACCCGAACCCACTCTCGAGCTACCACGATACTACTCCGATGCTTCAATCAAAACACGAAACAACTCGAATGGATACTCGAGTACCCTTCCTCCCAAATCAACTACAGATACACCATCTCCTCCGTGTACATGCACCAGCACTGCCACCCTTCCGACCACTCGCGATGGCTTACGCATGTCGGCGATCACCCTCGAACTCGATTTCGACCATCAAATCGTCACTACAAACTCGAATTCAAATTCGAGCTTACTAACCCAATACTGGAACCAAAGATAAACCTGGAATCACCTCGTGTTCGTTACTCCGACCACTGGAATGTCAGAGGCTCCAGCCACCACTTCGCCGACGTCCAAGCTTTCATTTCCCAGGATCTTGTTGCACTCGATCATCCAGAGATGCAATGCCGATCAAAATACCCAACCAAAACAAAACTAGGGCTACAGTCTTCTTCGACCAACCACCATCGCCACCGACCACTGTTCACCTTCCTGATATTTTTGCCTGAACCTCCAATACCCCCTCCATCTCCAGTGATATTCCCGACCACTCCAGTAGCTCCAGCCACCAAAATTTGTCCAGAAACCAAATTCCAGTCATCCCCCAAATACACATTCAATTCAACATTAAAATTTTTGATATTTGTTTTAAAAATCATAACTTTTAAAATGGATTCAAGTTATGATCTTGAAACAGCAGATTTGAGTGATTGATTTTAGCATATATAAAGAAATCCTACTGTAAATTCACTATCTTCCAGATAATAACTTAATAATTTCACTTGAGACTATTTTTAAAAATAAGGTTTCATCAATACAAACACATTTCCATTTGACATTATAACCTATAAGTACTTGGGTGAAGAGAAATGGAGTTTTGTGTGATTATTGGGTCTGCAAATCAAAACAGAGATTTATATACCTAAACACCGACATGCATATAAACATATACTTAGCAACTATCAACTGATACACATGTAAACATATTCACCCATTCATGCAAACATTTCACAACATTACCACAGGAATTTATCACGGGCATCAGGTTATAAGACATATTTAACTTCTATAAAAATGATGGTTTACTCACTTTGTTTCCAGAGGAAAGAAAACAGAGCTCTTCTTTTATGTTTGAAACAGGTTGTGAATTCTTGCAAGTTGAAACTTCTTCTTGATCTCAAGCTTTGGATAAATTGTTTTGATGTTTTACTGAGATGTTTTTAAGTTGAGGCTTGCTTGAATATGAAATGATATTTTCTTTGTTTGGAATATACGAACTAAAATGAAGAAAAGCTTGACATATAAAAAAATGAGTTGTACAGGTGATATTTTCTTTGAACAGGGTGATATGATTCTCGTTTGTACAATATCAGTGGTTTTTCTTTGCTTTGGGGCTGAAGACGTTTTCGAGTTGACAAAAATGTTGCCTGCATTTAATGCCAAGGTACTTTATATCTTTTATATGTTTACTTGCTTTGTTTTATACACATCTTTTTGCTTATACATGAAAATACTTTGCTGTCTACTTGTACAGGTTCAAAGACATTTCTATTCCTTTTGTTCAAACTTGAATATTTTTTTTTCTTTTGTACGATTTCAAAACGAACATAAAGTAGCAAGATGCATACTTATAAATACAAGATAACAGCATGCTTAAGGGAGGTGTTATCTGGTTAAGTCATTTTCTTTATTCTATTTTGATATGAACTGATTTATTTATTTTTCCTTTGTGTCTGTAATGTAAAGATTTGTAAACATGTTGAATTGACAGAATTGAGGCTGAGATGATGGTATTTAAATGCTAAGGTTTCCTATTGTGTTTACATACTATCATTACAATTTGCTGTATGAAGATATTTGTATGTGAGTATGCATTTGCAGGTAGATTTTGGCTTGTGTATGAAGCTTTGTTCTGGAGATGTTTGTTTTATCTGACTTCTAGTTTGAATAGTTTTATACACATATATTTGTGTTAGGTTTACATTACATTTAGTTTTATTTTATCTTATACTTTGTTCTTACAATTTTCCAGTTTATGTTGCAAGCATACACTAATAACTTAATTCTTATTTTTATTTTAACTATCATTATTTAAATTATATTCAATAGGGTTTACATTTTATACTTATATATTTTTATACCTAATGTTAACAAGACAAAGTATTTTAATTCAATTATATAAGATAAATTTTATTGTACATATTATTAAGAGATTTTATTTAAATTTTCAAATCAATTTCCTTTCAAAAATACAAATCCATACAAATAAATGGCAATTATTCCAAAAGTCATATTCATTTTAAAATGATAAGTTTACTTTTTTTATTTAAATTAGATTAAATAACTATTAAAATAATACTGCTAAAATACCGGGTCGTCACAATCCTCCCCCTTTTGAATCTTTTCGTCCTCGAAAAGGAACGAAGCCTGATTTATTAAGATACTTAAAATCATATAAATTTTCTTTGATCATTTTTAAACTACTTTAAAAATCTATATAACATTTCTAAAATAGTTTTTTATAAAAATACTTTTATAACTCGATGTTTTGACAAGTCCATCCTCGTTCTCACAGAAATTCGGTCATACGTTGATCAGGCGTACGACTGAAAATCTATAAGTACTTGGTAAACTCGTTTCCAACACCCAGTGAAATTACTTTGGAAAATAATTTTATTGAAATATAGAAAACGGTTTCAAAAATAGAGGAAATTTCTTTGGTGAAAATGCTTTGGAAATCATCACCCCCATCCATGGTCTTAGTTAATTTGATGGTTACGTTGCTGTCCCGGCAAAATCCACAGATAACTGTAGGTCTCCGCGCTCCTCGATTACGCCATGGAACCCACTACAGATCGTAGTTATACCCGGGTCATATGTTGCTATCACAGCAAAAACCCATATAACTGTAGGCATCAGCGCCACCGAATTTCGCTGCCAAAAGAATGAAACTCCTCCACTCGACCATAGATCGCAGTCTACCGCTGTTACGTTGCCATCCCGGCAAAATCAAGTGTAGACTGTTGGCACTCATCCTCCACACGATTTTCTCTATGGTCCCCACAGTAGATCGCAGCGACATCGAGTTACACTGTCGTCACAGCATAACCCAAATGCCCCTGTAGGCATCAGCGCCATCGACTTTCGCTACCAAATAATCCTCAGGAACTAGTTTGTCCGAACTCCTCACAGGATCAACTTTTGAACCTCCCCTTTAGAGGCTCAAGGCAGTACCACTCAGTGGCACTCCTGAGAAGTTCATTCAAGGGAGCGCCTTTTTCCCCAGAGCCAAATCTCAAAACGCTTTATACTATACACATATAGTATTTTCAAATCATACACCGAGTATGAATTTCATATAAAGCTTCTTTACAAAATCGATTCCCAAAATCGACAATTCTCATATTAGGTTTTTCCAAATGCTATAGGTTTCCAAAACCTTTCCTCAAAATCATTTTCACAAATCCTTTTTACAAATACATATATATATATAAGTTTTGAAAAATCTTTGAATCAATTTGTACTTGTATAAATTCACTTTTATACTTCAAATACTTTCAAAAATCATTTCCTTCTGGCAATAGATTCAACAAGGGGAGATTTATCTTATATAACAATGATATATAACTTTGTTTATTCCAAATCAAATATTCAAATTTGATTACTCTTTTATAAAGTTATTAACCACATTACCTTCTTTATAAAGTGAATCTTAAATCACAGAAATTACCATTTTACCTCATCATATATTTCACGAAATATACTTTTCATTTCAAAAACCATTTTTCAATTCTTTTTCATAAATTTCAATATCAATTTTTATTCAAACCCATACGATGTACACATATCATCCGTACGCTATATCAATCTGATCGCTCCCTCGATCACACAATTTCACTTCCGAACTAGTATCGTCCACCCGACTTCCTAGTGCGGACTCAGATCTGGTTTCTTGATCAGAAACCGTCATTCTCCTTGCATAGTCACATCTATGATTGAGAATATCCAGAACCAATCAAAAATCCATATCCAGGTTCGCCGTCGAAAATCGAGCGAAAAATCCCAACTCGGATCGATAATACTATCTCGAAATTATATGCTCGAATCTGGATCAAATCACTATGCGAATAAAATAATATACGTACATCCTACGTATTTTTCTTCATTGATTATTAGCTAAATCAATTTCTCCTTTCTATTCATCCTCACTTTGATTTTATTCACTTATTCACATTTGCCTTAATCCCCATTTGGACTATCACTTCAATTCTTATCTCAGTTGTGTATTTAATCAATAACAGTTTGAACTCCGACCAGTTTATATCTAGAAAATAGCTTGAAAATTTTCAAAAATAGATAAATAGTTGAAAAATAATTATTAGTTTGTAAAATAGCTGTAAGGTAGTTAAGTAATTGTAAAATAGTTGAAAAATAGTAATTATTTATAAAACAGTTGAAAAACAGTAATCAGTTTATAAATTAGTTGTAAAATTGTTAAATAGTTCCAAAAGTAATTGTAAAACAAGTTTAAGATAGTTTTAGGTTTTTAAAAAAAGACAAGTTGTATGTTAAGTAGTTTGGAAAAATAGATTTATATTAAAACAATTTATTTTGAAAATAGTCCAGAGTCAAACTGTACAACTTCCCAATCTCCATTTCCAATCAATTGCCAATTTCCAATTATCTTCCAATTTCATTTCGCTTTAAAACCATCTTGAATTATACAAATTCGAGTTATTATTTCAAATGTTGATTTAATCCCATAAATCAAATTTACCTTTACTTTTAATTTAACAGCCTAACCATTTAATTCTGAGTTCAAATTTCAAAATTCCATTTTAAAATTATCTTTACTTAACTTATTACAAAGTTCAAATAAGAATTCGAAAACAATTTAATCTTCAGATTCTAATTTATTATCCATTTCTAACTTCAAAACCAATTCCCAGTTTCATAAATTATTTATAACAATAGAATGATATCAGGATAAATAAACATCCAAATTTATCCAAACACCAATTAACAGCATCCATTTCTATTTCCAGATCTTAAACCCATTTTGAGATCACTCATAACTCCCATTTAAAATCAACCATTTAACTTCCCAAGTTAAATTTCAATTTCATCTTAAAATTTCCAATTCAAGTTGTTCATTCTAAACTCATTTAACTTTCCTTAAGTTAAATTCAACTTAATCCAGTCAACTTGACCCAATTTGAATTCCCATTCAAATTTTAAACCTTATATTAATAATCTTCCCACTTATAAGTTCAAAAACTTATCACTTTGGGTTTTCATATCACATTCCAAGGAAAAATTTAAAACTCAACACTAAGAGTTTATTTCAAATCATCTTTGATATTATGTATATCCTCATTTATACATATTTATTTCCTTTACACACCAAGTTATAACTTTAAATTTAAACCACCTTGGGTTTTTAATTCAAACAAATTCCTTTAAATTTTCAAACAACTCCTGTTTGAATTAAGCCCTTTCATTCAAATAATATTATTTCTTTATCACTTTGAAACAATTTTCAAATTCTGGGCTCAGATTTTAAAACTTCACAATTTATATCATCTTCAGTTCCAATTTATAAGTCATACTTGCCTAAATGTTTTACTTCCCTAAAACATTTCATCTTTCTTACTCATTAATAGGGATGGCAATGGGGGGATCTAGGGTCCAAACCCGGTCGACCCGCCCCTGTTTTGGCCCGTCAAGACCCGCCCCATTGGGTCATTGGGGCGGGTAGACCCGTGACCCGTTCTTGAGTACTCCGGGTCTAGGGTCGGGTCGGGGCTTGGCCGACCCGCCCCAACCCGACCCGCACTACTAACATCTTATGAAACCGCTTTATTACTATAATGATTTATTAATATTTTTAGATATAAGTGATTCTAGAATGGATATTAAAATGTCCCAGTCAATATCTATAGAAAAAATTAGAGTATTAAGTTGCGTCATTGATAATTATACAATAACATATGTATATATTTTCTGAATTATTATTGTAGACATCATTTTTATTAACTTCCCATAGACACAATGTTATTTGTATTTCATGTATATTTGGTGATAACGAGTATAAACAAATAAATATATGCACGTTGCTACATAATTTTGAATCAATGCATAGAGACTCATCGGGTCTTGGGGCGGGTCGGGTTTACCCTGACCCGTACAGGTCTCGGGTACGGGGCAAAATTCCAGACCCGCACCGGGTCTACGGGGCGGGTCTGGGGCAAGGTCTAAAAAATCCGAGTCGGGTATGGGGCACTAAAAACCCGCCCCATTGCCATTCCTACTCATTAACAACATTTCATTATTAAACACAACAACCATTTATGATAATAACCAAGATTATCATATCTGGAAACCAATTTATTATTATCTTTATTCTGAAAATATTTCTACAAATTTAGGATTTTAATTTCAGTTTGGATCCATTTCAAATTTATCTTCATTCAATTTCAATTTGGTTGTATTACTATTAACACTTAATTCTAATTATTTTATTTAATTCCAATAGTTTTTAACAACCAATTACTTTAACATTTATTAGTAAGAAATATTTCTTTATATATATCAAAATATATCCTTACTTAAAATCATTTAAAATCTTTATATAAGAAAATAACAAGTACGCTCTCTCATATATATATAAACACTCTACTCATTCTAGGGTACTATTGACCCTATCCTTATGAGTATACCCACCAGAGCCAAGGTTTTCGCTTAACTTGGCTCTGATACCAACTGTAATGACCAGAAATTTTCGACCCCGAAAATTTCAGATAGTTAGGAAAAAGAAGAAAACGATAGAAGAAGAAACAGAAACAAAACACAGAATCTCACATATGCAGCGGATCAAAATATAATATCAAATAATAACAGTTATACAAAGGAAATCTGTACTTGTCAAATTACACTTTAATACATCAGAGTTACAGCATATACACAAAAACTGGAGAGATACAATCAACATGTTCCAGACAAACTATAATATATCACAGCGGAATACACTCCATACGTTCCTGCCATCCAGCTCGTCTCTTGAGCTCCAGAACGTCCTTACCTGAAAATCTGTAATACTCGGTCTGGCCCGAGCATTACATCAAAGTAACACCCGGGTCAGGCTGGAAACCAGCGTGAGTAAACCCATCTAACATGAAATACTAAATTCAACATAAAAGGAAACCCAAGTAACTCGTACTTCACTACAAGTTCAAATCTTGTTATAGTCAACACTTATTTCACAAACAATCACTAAGTACCCTTACTTAGTTTAAAGGGTCCAGTTTACTTAAATTATTTCCTTTATTCCAGCCTATAGATTTCACATATAAAACCATAAAGAATTATTGTAGATTCTAAATCGAAGTGGTTTCGGGTATTTACTGATACCCGACCCTGGTCTCTTCGAATCCAATATTATCTTAAATACAAAACTGTTTTTTAAGTTTTAAACAATCCCACTTATCCAAAATTTCATATTTACATAGTCATACATCATAGATAGACAAACCATATTGTCACAGTTCCACCCAAACATATCATATCACATAGCATCTCATATCAGAGATATCAACTAATATAAGGCGTATAATATCATTCAGTCATTCATAAGCAAGATTAATTTGTCACACCATTCTAATTAATTTAAATAAATTAAATTAATTACTGCAATCGCCCTTTAAATCCTGCTTACTTATCATTAATTATAAACCATTAATTAATCATCCTTTAATTATCATTAATTTTCCATAATTACTTCCATTAAGTAATTACCCCATTGGTTAATTATCTTCAATTAATTAACCTTAATTATTAATTTAACCTTTATTTACTAATTAAATTAATTAATCCTTAACAAATTTTCCTTTAATTACTTACATTAAGTAATTATCATTTAAGTAATTAATCTCCACTTACTAACCAATTAATCTCAAATTACCAATTAATTAATTAACTAATAACCCTCAATTATAAATTAATCTATAATTGATCATTAATTAATTAATATTCTCTTAATTTCTAGATTAATTTAATTAATCTATAATTACCCCAAATCTTAATTAAGTTCAAGATAACCTATTTATTATCTTTAAATTACTTAATTATCATTATCATAAAATTAAACTTAAAACCTTTAAGTAAATCAAAACATTATTTAAGATAACTATTTATCTTAAGACCTTATTACAATAACCTTGAAATTGATTCACATTTACTTATAGGTTAACTTAGATTAATAATTTAAAAACATCTTTCCATTTTAATTTAATTCCTTAAGTACACTATTTAAATTCTTTCAAATAGTCTTAAGTATTAACTTAATTTCATTCAAGAAAAAGGAAAAAATAAAAAAATAAAAAAAATATTATACAACTTCCATTTATCTAAATATATGTATAACATTAATATTTAAAAGAATTTGTTCAAGGGGAAATTTAGAACTTGATTTAATTCAAATTTGCAAACTGGTTTTATTAAATTTAAAAACATGGTTATCACTTAACCTGACCCGAGTCAAAAATCAAATTACCCGAGCCATAATTCAAAATCCTCGAGTCAAACCTCGAGTTCATTCCAAGCCCATTGTTTTATCTTTTATGTTAATACTATAAACTATTCCTGGAAACATGTACGCGTGCAACCCGAACCCACTCTCGAGCTACCACGATACTACTCCGATGCTTCGATCAAAACACGAAACAACTCGAATGGATACTCGAGTACCCTTCCTCCCAAATCAACTACAGATACACCATCTCCTCCGTGTACATGCACCAGCACTGCCACCCTTCCGACCACTCGCGATGGCTTACGCATGTCGGCGATCACCCTCGAACTCGATTTCGACCATCAAATCATCACTACAAACTCGAATTCAAATTCGAGCTTACTAACCCAATACTGGAACCAAAGATAAACCTGGAATCACCTCGTGTTCGTTACTCCGACCACTGGAATGTCAGAGGCTCCAGCCACCACTTCGCCGACGTCCAAGCTTTCATTTCCCAGGATCTTGTTGCACTCGATCATCCAGAGATGCAATGCCGATCAAAATACCCAACCAAAACAAAACTAGGGCTATAGTCTTCTTCGACCAACCACCATCGCCACCGACCACTGTTCTCCTTCCTAATATTTTTGCCTGAACCTCCAATACCCCCTCCATCTCCAGTGATATTCCCGACCACTCCAGTAGCTCCGACCACCAGAATTTGTCCAGAAACCAAATTCCAGTCATCCCCCAAATACACATTCAATTCAACATTAAAATTTTTGATATTTGTTTTAAAAATCATAACTTTTAAAATGGATTCAAGTTATGATCTTGAAACAGCAGATTTGAGTGATTGATTTTAGCATATATAAAGAAATCCTACTGTAAATTCACTATCTTCCAGATAATAACTTAATAATTTCACTTGAGACTATTTTTAAAAATAAGGTTTCATCAATACAAACACATTTCCATTTGACATTATAACCTATAAGTACTTGGGTGAAGAGAAATGGAGTTTTGTGTGATTATTGGGTCTGTAAATCAAAACAGAGATTTATATACCTAAACACCGACATGCATATAAACATATACTTAGCAACTATCAACTGATACACATGTAAACATATTCACCCATTCATGCAAACATTTCACAACATTACCACAGGAATTTATCACGGGCATCAGGTTATAAGACATATTTAACTTCTATAAAAATGATGGTTTACTCACTTTGTTTCCAAAGGAAAGAAAACAGAGCTCTTCTTTTATGTTTGAAACAGGTTGTGAATTCTTGCAAGTTGAAACTTCTTCTTGATCTCAAGCTTTGGATAAATTGTTTTGATGTTTTACTGAGATGTTTTTATGTTGAGGCTTGCTTGAATATGAAATGATATTTTCTTTGTTTGGAATATACGAACTAAAATGAAGAAAAGCTTGACATATAAAAAAATGAGTTGTACAGGTGATATTTTCTTTGAACAGGGTGATATGATTCTCGTTTGTACAATATCAGTGGTTTTTCTTTGCTTTGGGGCTGAAGACGTTTTCGAGTTGACAAAAATGTTGCCTGCATTTAATGCCAAGGTACTTTATATCTTTTATATGTTTTTTTTTGAAAAGGTAAAAGGCCCAAGGCCTGCTTAGAAAAAAATATATCAGAACACAACCAACTCACAATATAAAACAGACACCACTACAACAAACCCTAGTTGCAAGCTTAAATGAAAAAATGGCGACTGACAAAGACAAACAGCCACCACCACACGAACATCTCCTCACGGGGGTTTCCAAACCCTCTCCTTAACACTAAAATCTTCTTTGGCTGTGCAATTTTGAAGCTTTCCACTAAGATATGGAGATTTGATGAAGTTGTGTCTCTCCTTCTTCTGAAGCTTGTTGCTTTTCTCTAGATCTATGCTCTCTTCTTCAGAGAGATGATGATTGGTGAAGTGAGATGCTTTACCCTCCCTAAAATCATTGTTATTCTCCCAATCTTCTATTGAATAGCGGCGACTGGGAGTATTGAAGCCAGTTTGAGTGGAGTCTTCTAACATCTTGCTACTTTCACCCTTGCTCCAGCAAGATACGTGACATACTTTGTTGTTTAGCAAGCTTTCGTAGAAAACGTTCTCGCTTTTATTGTTACTGATATTAAAATTGATGTAATCTTTCATGGACAGCAACTTGATCTCCTTGGGAACGCTGCTGGATGCGCGGTAGCTCCTTCGAGTTGAAACAGGTAAAAAACCAGTATTACTATTCATAATATGATATGAATAAGAGTTACTACTAACTGAATTATGTTCACTTCCCTTGCAGTGATTGTTCTCAGCTCTGGAATGGCCGCCTCCAGTGAGATAGCTCCGAGAGTGGCTGTCGTGGCCGAGGAAAGAAGTGATTTTGGTATTAGCGGGAACGTAGATCTGATAGTGACTGTATTTTCTTTGGGGAATATCAGTAGAGTGATTCCCCCTAAGTAAGAAATCTTCTACTTCTGTTTCGAACATGTCCGACTTGCTTTTTTATTGATGTTTGATTGATTTCCTGCTAAGAATTTGAAAGTCAGTGTAGATGATGTTCCAAAGTTGATTACTGTTCCTCTCAATATTTTTATGAAGTCTGTGATTTCTTTCTCTCCATATATGGTAGATAACCGTGGTTAACATGATTGATGCATTCTTGAAGTCCTTTGATTTTTTAATATTCAACCACTATTGTAATTTTTTAATATATGTAAATTGAACTTATTCAAATTACCACATGAATTTTAACTTTGTTGTAGCACAATCAAATATGCAAAGTATAAAGTTGAATGACTTAATATATGTCCACATATTATATGTATTTTGATCCAACATTACTTATTTATTTTTCATACAATTTAAAAAGAAATTCCAAACTTCTAAATGTTTCAATAAAAATCCAAATTTCTCATTTTTGCACATAAAAATGTTAATATAAAGATCAAGTATATGAGTTCATTTGTTTACCAATACATAAATTTATTTTTGGTCTTTCTTTCTTATTTCCACTCTACTCTTAATTTTTTAATCTTTAATCTTTCTATTTCACTATTTCTTTAATTTATATTTTTCAAAAGAATAAATGCAAGATAAATTGAATATAAATATTCTAAGTCAAATCAATGCTTCAATTGTCTATTTAAAATAATCATCGATCTGTTATTACTTTCTTCGGTAAGAAATTGTAGTTTTTCTTTTAATGTCATTTCCATTGAAATTACAATTTTCCCTCTCTATCTTCAACCAAGATCTCCCTTTTTCTGATATAGTCGCATCTCAACGTATTAATATCTAAAGTTAATGCTATATTTTAATGTGAAAACTGCAATATATGTTGGTATTATGTACCATGTTTATATTTTATTTTATTTTTTAAATTGACATTGCAGAATATCATAATGATTAATTAATTGTTTCAGTTAACATTATTTTTTATCATTATAAGTTGTAGCATGTATTCTTACCTGTTGAAACTGGGCTAGCCTGCAGTAGAAGAAATGAGTGAATTTCAATTTATTTTTTTACTATTTTGGATCTTTATTGGGCCAATGAAGTCTAATTTATTTAAAACATTCTAAATTTCTTTTAAATAAAATCATTATTTTATTCAAACTTATAATGAAGTTTTATATTATGTAATTAATATTATATTATATATATGTGTGTGTATGATATATGTATATACATGTGTGTGCATGTATAACATAGCAACCCGTATAAGTTATAACATGTTCGCGTTTAAATGTTGAGATTTACACCGCAACGGACATGTTAACTCATCTAATATACAAATATATTAGTCAAATATATGTTTCTATATTTTATTTCATGTATGCAAAATATTGCAATATATATATAAACTATATTTTGTTTTAAAAGTATTTTATTAATATATATAACTTATAATATATATGTATATATAAATATAAATAAATAAATATATATATATATATTAAAATCATTTAAATTATATCAAAATTAATTTATATATTTCACTGGAAATTCAAAATCAAAATCTGAAATAGTATTATATACATTTTATATATTTAAAAAATATACTTGTATTAATATCATATAAATTAATAATATATATACTTAAACGAAATATATGCATAAAATAATACACACACACATGTTCCTATTATATAGCTCATGGCAATGATTTGTTTTTTTAATTTTTAAATAGATATTTTCATATGGAAAATTAATATAAATTATCTTTTAAAAGATATTTTGAAATTTAAATATTCAAGTAAAATCTAAGGGGTATTAGGAAATTTAAATATATTTGTACATATTTTTTATTGAATCATTTTTAAAAACAATTTAACTTCGGTTATTAATTAAATTATTTAAATTATAAGAAAAATTAATTTTTTTTGCCAAAAATAATATTAGATGTAAATTTAATTTTATGAAATTTAAAACATATTTTATTACATAAATGTGTACTAATAGTAATTATTTATTGAATTAAATTATTTAAATGATATATGTGTGTGTGTGTATAATTATTTTAATTATGTCAAAAATGTTTTATGTTTAATATTATTTATATAGAATTTTAAAACCAAATTTTACATAATATATGATTTAATATTGAATTATAAAGCTTATATAAATAAAACAATGAATATTAAATTAAAAAGAATTTTTTTGCTACAAGTAATATATATACATGATAATGACAATTGTTTTTAATTTCAAATATATAAACGTACAACCAATCTATTTGTTACAACACGTTGGTATAATTGAATTGTCTCCTAACTAACAAAACATTATACATGACATAAATATTATCTACACATTACTAATCATTAATATATCAGAAAATTTATCCTATCACCCATGCCTATAAGTACACCTTGAAACGATGAGATCTGCTCATTGAACTTATTTTCAATCCAACATAGTGCTAGTCCTTGAATCGATGACCACTAATTATCAAAGAGAATTGTTTTTATTTTAATTTGACTTTGGAAATGGAGAGATTAGAGCTGTAGATTTTGTCCAAAAATAAGGATTAAATGGAGGCTTAAAAAAGTCCTAAAATAGGTGTGAGTTGAGATGCTTATATAAGGGAAAGTTTAGAGACAAATTAGGATCTAAATCCTTCTTTATCTCTTACTACTTCTCTTCTATATTAACCATCCAAATCAAAACCTTTGAAGCCACTCATGGCCACCCTTTTCGTTTTCCATTTTGGCCAAATCAACCAGCCCCCATATGGGCTTCAAACCCATTTTAAGCCCGAATGAAATATTTTGCATTTAAATCCAATTTAAACGCATATCGAATCATATATTGATTAATATATTTATAACTATTATAAATGCATTTATTAATATTTGTTCTATAACGACCCGTAAATTTTGATGGTTTAATAATTTACTTAATTGAAATTTCAGTGGTTTTATTTATTTAATTAATTGAAATTTTGTGAAATTTTAAATAATAATATTTTGAAATAAAAATTCAATATTTGGAATACGTTTGTTTTAACATAGCAACTGGTAAATTTTCATCAGATAATTTGGAAGGTTATTTTCTAGTGTAATTTTATTCCAATTTATATCAGTTAAAAATTGATGATAATAAAAGTGTTTTGAAACCTAAATATTTTTACACAATAAATTTGTAAACTATCTTTTGAGTGAGACGTCATATTTCGTTTCTCCAAATTTTGACTGTTATTGCTCCGTTTATCTTAATTCCGGCGTTTTAGCGGCATTTTCGGTACTGATTATCGACTTTTGATAGGATGATCGTACCACTGATATCTATGTACCGTTTTGATCATCTCGTCGTGTTGATCTTAGCGGTATATTCACTTTCGTTTTTCAAACCCGTACGCGATGGAAACCGCGAAACGGGTAACCGTATCGGTACCGGTTTTATAATCTTTTGGTTCTTTTGTCCTTTCAGTTACCCACGTGAATTGAAGGGCTTATTAATTTCAGCCAACTGTTGGATTGAGACCTTTGCTTTTTCACATATGCCAACTTTCACTGGTTGTCCTTTTATTTCTGTGGTTGCTTGTTCTTTTACTGTGCTACTTTATTTTATTCGAGAAGAAAAAAAAACTTTTATAATATTCCCAGAATTCAAAGAGTTCCTGACTTTAGCTTCACACCGGTTCAAACATTCTTGGGCAGTTCGTTCGTCCCCAAATCATATTCATTTCGTTTTAGTGCTTTTGATAAAGGAAATAATACTATAACATAAGTTATATTTATATTGAGGCTTTATTTCTTCTAGTTTCTGAACTTTTGATCATTTAGTCTACTGCTTTGAACCCTTCACTGCGCACCGATACATTTCACCTCCTTCCACCTCCTGCCTCAACAGCCAACATCGCCTGAGAGGCCTCTACTCCACGTCCTTCCCCACCGTGGCAGCAACTCTCGCAAACTCATCAAGCCTAGTCGATCCCCGACGTCAATAGCCTTCACCGAGATCCGAGCTCCTCTCCCGAGCTCGCGTAACCCGACCACCTCTCCACTTCAGCACTTCAACGCCTCATCCTCAGTTCCTCCCTGGTAGTTTCTCTTTTTTTCTTTTTCTTTTTAAGTTATATAGATTAGTATGTATATTTATAATAGTATATACATAAGTTACTTAAGAGTTGTATATTTTATAAGATATATATAAGTGTTGTTTTTCTATATAAGTTACTGTATATATAAAGTTTATATTAGTGTATTTGATTCAAATCTGTGGATATATTATTTGTATTAGTAATATGCCTATGTTAGTATTTGTATATAGTACGTATACATTTTTTTGTCTCTGTATATATATACTTTATTTTTTTTTCTGGAAATCTTGTTTGCCTTTTTGCCGAAAAATATATATTGATAAGCTTTGTTTATATAAAGTATACTTTGATCGTATATATATATATATATTTTTAATAGATATGGTTCGGATATATATTGTTTTATTAATTTTAGTTTTGTTTTATTAATTTTAGTTTTGTTTCATATGTTAGTATGGTTTTGGTTTTGATATATATAAAGATATTTTGCATGTGTGCACGCTTAAAGCTGTTAATTCATGGTAGTATATATTAGTCACATACTTGTCCATTTATAAAGTATATAGATATAACAGTCGTTTATATTGTAAGTATATTTAATTATATTATAGATGGGTTTACAGTATCGATTATATTATAAAGGCAGGTATATATATATATATATGATTTCAGTTTGTATAGGTGTTATATAATATCTTGTCGAATTATATACAAGTTCATGTAAGTTTTTATATAACCTTTTTGAGCTATATATATATATATATATATATATATATATTCGTAAGCCATTCAACCTATTGGTTGTGTATTAAAGTTCATATAATAATTTATATTCTCGTCCGCATGTATGCTTGAGTCTGGTTTCCTATATGTATAGAGACTTTAATATGTTCACCTATACGGTTAATAATTTGCTATTGACTTTAAAGTATGTGGATATATATGCTTTATTTTAATATGTGTTTTCAAATTTTATATTTATTTTGGTAATAAGTATTGATTTGAAATTATAATATGTATGTAAACTTTTAAATATTAATTTATATATGTATGCATAAGTTGTTTTCAAATATGAATATAGAGATTTATTTTATAAATGTTTTGATTTAATAATGATTTGAAAGTTATATTATTTTAATATTTGTCTTGAATTAAAATATTGAAATAAATAAATAATATAATATGATAATAATGTATATATTTTAGTTTATATCAAACCTGATTCTGATTGATTCGCATCAATTCCCATTTTTCAGCTTTTGGTCCGTCGTGCCTGTTTCTTCATCGAATTCGTGCCCAATCTAGCTTTGCTTTGGAATTCGTAGCTTGTTGTGTTATCTATCTTCTCTAGCCTCGAAGGTGAGCAATCACTAACGATTAATGTTCTTATATTTGTTAAATTTGATTTCAATTGAAACGTCAATTGAATATGCTGTTGTTAGCTATTTATATTGTTATCTATGCTATTATCTGTATCTGTTCACCTATGACATCTTACACCATTATCTGTTATTTATATTGATGATATATGCCTGTTACTATTGTTATTTTATTATCATATCTGTTATCACTCTGCAAGTTCCCTGTTAGTATAGAATTCACTATGGGTTGAAATGATACATACCCGAACGATCTTGTAGAATAGGAGAAAATCGTTATGGGTTGAAATGATAAACCCAAGCGATTTTCATTGAACTGAATTTGGGATTGCGGGTTGAAAAGATATATACCCGTATATATTTAAATTGTGGATTGAAATGATAAATATCTGTACCACTTGACCATAGGGTAGAAAATTATATACAGACACCGTAGGTCTTTATATAAATATTTTGAAAATGATTTCTATGGTTTTGAAAAGAAATATATGGTTTTGATAAATATTGAGTTTAAAGATTCATTAAAGTTGATTTAATAGGTTAATAAATAGTATGTTTAAGTATTTATTTAATATCTATATTTTCAAATATAGAGTTTATAATGATTTGAAATTATATTTATTTAAGAATTATACTTAAATAAGTTTGATTTGAATTTATTTGAATTTGAAATTTTAAAGAAGTGTTTTACAACTTGAAATTTGATTAAAGATGACTTAAATGGATATTTCAAACTTATATAAATTTAAATGGGATATTTTGAAAATTGAAGTTGTATTCAAATGATATTGAAATAATTAAGTAAATATTTCAAAACTAAATAATAGAAAAGTGAATTGATATATATAAAATTTTCGAATTTAGTTTTGAAATGTGGAATATTTGAAGCTTTGAAATGTATTTAAATTGAAATGGTATTTATGGTTCAAATCGGTATTTGAAATCGATATAACTTGAAAATGTTTGTTTGAATTGGAATTGAAATTGATGGTTTAGATTTGATTAAATTTGAATTTGGAATTTGAATTTATTTGAATCGATTTGTGAAAGTCGAGGAAACTATTTATTTTATAAAGTAATTTAAATTTTATTTAAAACTATTGATAATTTACTTTATAAATTTATTTTAATATAAACTATTTTAATATAAATCAATTTTAATATAAATTATTTTATTTTAAACTATTTTAACTTATAACTATTTATATAAACTATTTTATTTATAAACTATTTTATTATATATACTAATTTTAATATCTAAACTGTTAAAAAGGAAAGTGTTATGATTTCCAAAATGCTATAATTTCAAAGTGTTATGATTTCCAAAATGCTATGATTTCAAAGCTGTGATTTCCAAAGTGTTTTGATTTTTAAAAGACTATGATTTCGAAAGCGTTATAACTTTGGAAAGTGATATGATTTTGAAAATGGATATATTTGAAGTGAAAATGATATCGTATTAATTTGGGTTTTGAAATGAAAATGATATTTTGGTTTTGATGTATAAACTATTTTGAAATGACCACGGTGTTATAATAACGTTTGGTTGTTAAAGAGACCGGGATCGGATATCGACATACTCTCTGTCGATACCGGAAAGCACTTTAACAACTGTGTACGCGGTGGAGTTTCCAGAATGAAGTAGGATGGTGGCGACGATCCTAAGGTATATGCGTGGACCTAACTCCCGTGAGTTGGCATAAGGTGGCTAAAACAGGAGCGATCGACGGGCCAAGGAGGTAGCACCTCTGATCGGACACACTTCTTCGATACCATTCTATTACTTTGTGATTGATTGGGTGCACCCCTTGATTTGGGAGTGTTGTTCAAGGTGGGCGTTAGTGGCTACTATGCGTCACCACCAGTCTGGATGCGTAATTGCTATATCTAACCTGGCATTGCCTTGTGTGTCGTGTGACCTACCATATCGAGCTTTACTATGAGTTGTGATTTCTACCGTAGCCTGTGGAGTATCGAGGATAGCCCCCATTTTGGGAGTATGCTAATACTGGATAGACTACTGGGACTATTACCTGTTAAGGGCTATATTGGTAACCCCTTGACGCTATTAAAAAGTATGTTTATTTTATATTAGACATTATTATAATAGCGAATATTACTACATAGTAGATAGTTTAACGGATCCTTAGAGGATGGTTATCCCAAACATCCTTTGAGTTACTTGTATTTCAGTTGATATTTCACTTGAGTTGGATTTATTGATATAAGAATGTTAATCCTGACTCGAGTGTTTTGTGTTTTGCTTTACGCTCGGGTCAGACTGAGTAATACAACATTTGAGACTCACCTTTGGAGTTGGAGCTTCGCTTGGAGATCCAGCTATCTATCGATTCTGCTATCAGTTATTCAGTTGATTCCAGTGATGTATTCAGATCCTGTATTTGACTATTTTATTGAGACATTTATGTACTCTTGACTTATGTTGTATCTTGTTTAACTCTGTTATATATATGGTAGCTTCATGAGCTACTATTCTTTTGTTTCCACTGCATTATTGTTATATTACTCTGTGTCTGTGATCTGTGATTATTTTATTTACTGTATATGCTGAGTTTTGCCAAATTTTATTTACAATCCATTGTTTTGAATTATTCAAGTCCGGCATGTGTGGATTTATTGTCGATTTGAATGGTCCAAAATACTGGGTCGTTACATGTGGTATCAGAGCTTTGGTTTTAGGCAAAACTCAATATATAGAGTAAAATTCAATTACAGAATCACTTTCGTTCGAGCTTGAATTCCTTCTACTTTGACTCGATTTCCGTTGAATTTTGGAACGTTCGCTTCGGTTCCAAAGTCCATCCTTGTCTCCCCTATTCGTGTCTTCCTGATTCTGAAGTATCCCATCACTCCACTTCGAATGACCTCTGTAATAAATCGGCGGTCTCGCCAATCTCTGAATGATTTGTAAAAGGGTGAAACTCCTTTACAATCGGTATTGATTCACTGGAGATTTCTGTATCCTCGGCTTACGATGCTGCTATCTTTTGCTATACCCGAATTCTATCTCTAGCGATCGAATGTCGATTTGCTCCAGAGTTCTACCTCGATCTTATTTTGAAGTCACGGTTGACCCGGTTAAGGTTGCCAGCGATTTGTATAAATTTATCCATCTTCCAATTTGAAATTCAATCATCTTGTCTCCCTATTGAGTCTATCTTTTAGTTGAATTCTAGTTGATTCCAGAGATGTATTCAGATCCTGTATTTGACTATTTTATTGAGACATCTATGTACCCTTGACTTCTGTTGTATCTTGTTTAACTCTTTTATATATATATGGTAGCTTCATGAGCTACTATTCTTTTGTTTCCGCTGCATTATTGTTATATTACTCTGTGTCTGTGATCTGTGATTATTTTATTTACTGTATATGCTGAGTTTTGCCAAATTTTATTTACAATCCATTGTTTTGAATTATTCAAGTCCGGCATGTGTGGATTTATTGTCGATTTGAATGGTCCAAAATACTGGGTCGTTACATGTTCATCAAGTCAAAATAAAATTTTATAAACAACATTTCATAAATATTAATTAATCGATAACAACTACAAATTAATTAAATAGTTTGGTTATAGGAGTATTCATCGTTTTAGTTGTGTGACCCGTTAGGTGTAAATTTGGTCAATGAATAATATAGAGCTGTTCAAATATTAATGTTCACACGGCACTTAGCAGGTCGTGTCACATTTTGGCCAAATTTATTACTTACTTGGTTTCGGTAAAATACAATTTTACTTCGTTAAGCATTATCCAGTTGTGGCTATTTTTTACACCAATTCTCTTTATCAAAACTATATCACTTGGGACTTATGGAATTTGGTAATTGTCAAAATTCCAATATCATCTACATTCGCTCTATAGTCCAAAAAAAAGTCCTTAGTTCAATAATAACAATTATTATTAAACGAGATCCTCTGGCCAAAGATTTTGGCTTGAGTTGACTTCAGTTGACCGCGATACTATCCTCATCTAACTGAAGAGGCAAATCCTCTCTTGAATGGCGTTTCACTTCCAATGCTTCCACTTGACCCAACTATAGTCATTCGATGGACATTGTGCCTTAAAGTGGACCTTCCACATCGAAGATCAATAGTGTTCTCAAGTTAATAGAACTGTGTAATATTATCACATCAATATTTTCTGTTTGACCTTAATTATATTAACAAACAAAAAACTATCAAGTAAGTCATTCCATAGTTATCCAATAACTATCAGTACGTAACCCCTTGGTGCCCCCCGAACAGCCATGAGTAATACACTATCCAACATTTGAAGAGTGTTACATACTTTAGTCTCAATGGATGTATCGATATCCAATCATGATACATCTTGACTAGGAATACTTAAAATGGTATATTTATTTTCATTGCGATAAATTACTTACAATTACAATGCTTTGTAGCTACTTTCACAAAACGTATCATTTATGGATTTTCTATTAAATATACTTTTAATTAAATAAGTTAATTAATATAACACATTATATTATGTATATAATAGAGACAAAACATCATTTATTTTGAACAAGATTGAATATCGAGTTAGATATATGTAACAAATTACATAATTGCCCCTAGGGCATACCCCTACTACTTTGTTAATCTCCCATTTGCACTTAGGGTCAATTATGGAATCTTATTCCAATTTCTCCAATTGGTTTGGTCAAAACCAATTGGGTCAGTCCCTCTATGAATGGGTATGCTATTATGTTTCAATTATCTACTATGTCAATAAACTCTCTCTGATGCTGATAAACTACCTTTATCATATGAACAATTCGGAGTATATCTCTCGACTTCAGCAAGCTCTAAGTTCTGTTATGAACTATATCATGACATTGCTATCATATAATAATGTTATGGGATTCTCAATATTTGGAATCAATCTCGGCTCAGTTATAAATTTGCCCATTTGTTATATATACATTGCTTTTACCATGGCGCTATTCAAGGCGATATATTTAGTATTTTCATTGAATCAGTTATAGTATTCTATTTGAAACACTTAAACATCTTAACTTGAATTTATGATCGACATATTATACTCAATAACTTAAAAAGTTTGAGTCCGAGCACTCTTTTATAAGGAGTTTGTTATTTCTATAAACAATTTTCTAGTATTTCATAAATACACAAGAACATCTCAAACAACCAATTAGTGAAATCAATTGGGATTTGATATTTGCTTCATGTATCAAATACATAAACAAATCATGCAAACTTTGAAAACATAACATGTATGATAATTCCTATTGTTAATGCATAAGAAATCCATTTTACATGTTCCGTATTAAATATTTTAATAAGGTGTCCTTGCATATCATTTCGGACATTCCCAATATATTTTATACTTACTATAAAAGACATCATTTACAAATCCAATGTCGAGTATTAAAACAATTAAAGCTGATTTCAACGTAAGTATATTGTTAATAATCAGGAGTGTGTTGTCTACTTATGGTTTAGAAATGTCTATGTACCTTTTAACATTCTTTCTTATGAACACGCACTTCCTCTACATTTTGACCGATAATCAAACTATTTGATATTTCTATCAAAACACTTGTTCAATGTTGATGCTTTTCTGAGTAATACTTTTGTATCCATTTTCGAATCATATCTGAAAACCCACAAACTCAACATTGCTTCCACCGACTTCAAGAAAATTTGGTTGTTAATTATTTTCTAACAGTCTATTCTGAAAACCAACAAATTTTGATGCTATAATTTTCCATTTTAGCACATATGCACTAAACACAAAGTCATGCTAAGTGATAATTTTGTGAGTAAATCCAAACCAACTTGAGCACATCGAATGGTGAATCTGTTACGCTAATTTCAACAATTGAAATTCATGGTATTATCTTATCAATATGGCTCACTATATTCCAACTGCATTTGTCTTTCTGTTAAAGACATATTTGCGAATAATGGATCATATCCCTTTGGATACAACTAGTAAAATCATATTTTGATAATGTACTTGGAATCTATTTCGGATCTATGCATCGTACCATATCATAGAGTCAATGCTCTTAATGGTTTAACTAAAAATTGAGGATCATTTATTCTTGACATTGACAAGAAACCTATAGTTTCTCTTCAATGTACAAGAATACTCATTACACGTTTTAATGTATTGTGTTCATTCAGGTTCGGTTAATTTCATTTCATCCTTTGTAATCAGTTTTATCCTTAGATCATATCCAAATTCTTTTTATACGAATAAGTTCTTAAAGAAATTCCTTTACCACGAAGTTGGTATTTCTTGAAATAGCGTTTGTTTCTCAGTGCAACAGAATGGGAATTCATATTTTAAATTGCCATATAAAACTAATTTTGTATTAGTTCTTAATATATTTATGTTCACAACATAAATTAGTCATCTAATGACTATCGTTCCAATAATTCTCTTGGGATGATTCATGCAATATCTCTTACAATTATTATGTGCAGTCTTTCGATTTGCACAACTTGCCAACTCCTTGGTTTAGGAATGCAGGGTTTTCTTATAAACCCTTATCTTGTATGGTTTCGTAAACTATACTTTGGATGATATTAATTTTAACATTCTATTCTTGAGCACACACCGTATAGAAAGAATTTAACTCAACTTCGCTTATCATTAATCGTGCTTTGTCCAACAAAGTTTGATTACTCCTTATCAATACATCATTATGTATTATAAGGAGGAGTGACCTAGAGACTGAATCTTTATTCATATTAGGTGTATATGGAATCTTTCAATATACTTAAACATTTGATCAAATTGAACCATTTTTGTTGCATGTTAAATATGCTTCGGTTATATATTCTATGGGCTTATCATAGACTTATACATGCGTATCAATTACATATGTTCATGTCTGTGATAACTCATATATGAATATAGTGATGTACGTGGAACCGTTTTGGTATTAATACTTTTATGATTATATACATTTATATGTATCTATCTGAAGAGTTCATCAACTCTTATGACTATCCCACTGAATGGGTGTTTTTCCCTTAATTGTCTAAGTTATAATTAACCAGTATCATATGATTCATAACCATATAATAAAAATTATTTCTCAAAACTATGGCTTAGTCTATAACTTCAAGATAATTGTAAATAATTTTAGATACTTAGTATTTTCCAATACATCACTTTTGTTATGAAAACAAATACCACGTTATAGTATTATTTCAAAATGAATATTTATAATATTCACATTGAAATATAATTATGTCTATTTTTCAGTCGATACCGAAAAATAGTCATTATTTCATAAATAATGTTCGTTATGTTTTACGTAAACAATTTTCGTAACTTGATGCAACCAATAAGTGCTATATGGCATGCTCCCGCTATTTCCATTATTACTATAATAGCGTACTGTTAAGGTCCATCATTCACTTAATAAAGATTATTATTCATACTGTGACTAGTTTACAACAAAGAGTTGTTTGATCAAATATCTTGAATTCAAAGAAATGAAACTCATAGAAAATAATTTTCTATACGAAAAAACATTTCGGAATAGAAATCATGTTTCTTATTCCAATGTTAAGTATCAATCATTATTATTACAGTTCTTGTTTCCAGTGTATGTTTATGGAGGAGAAGTGACCATTCACTCTCTTCATCCTAACTATACCATAAATCACATTTACTCTTGTACATTTTTATTATTTCGAGTGGTTGAACCTTTCAAAATAAATCCCTTACTACAATAACATAACGAACTCTTTACAAAAATGCATATGATTATCCTTAACATTTAAAGACATCAAATATGATGCACCTTACGTAAAATGATCAAACCGATATTTTACTAATCGAGTTCTTAGATCTATATTATAGTTTTGGTCTTGTGTTACATTTAATACAATACGATCTTTAATGTAATCAATCAAATTGAATACTCGATCTCAAAGTATGGTTTATTTATTTTCTTTGAATGAACTAATTTCATCGAAGTATCATACATTACGAACTATGTTCGTTCACCATATAATACATATGTGATAGTTTATGGATCAAATATCCATATTCTCATATTGCTTTTAAGTTAGGAACTCATAGAATGTAACAACCCACACTTCCAGACAAGAATCATGCCAAGAAATACGAGTTGTTGGGATTTTAAAACATTACAGAGCATAATTATAGGAATAGAGTTTTAAGACATTATACACTTTCAGATCTCACAGTGGAAGGAAATAAAATATAAGTATACAAAATAGACATCTTAGAAAAACACTTTCCAAATACTTATTTTACATATACACTGTTTTTAAGTTACAATATAAGCTTTCCAGATATTTAATACAGTAGATCCCTACTGGAGAAACAATGAATAATATAAGAACTCCAATGTGAAGCTCCTTTCTCCACGTACATTGTCCAATCATCTACTAACTTATCATCGTGTAGTGGTGGAAAATGAAAAGAAGGGGGTGAGTCAGACATAAAGTCTGGTGAATGGGGAACAAGTTTAATAAGAGATGATTAATTGCAATCAACTTTAAAACTATTTTAAGTGATATAGGATGTGTAACAAGTCTCTGTGAATTCTTAAGGTCTAATACCTAAGGATTCTTATCCAACACAATGGGTCGAACTACAATTCGAACCTCACACTAACGATCATTCAACATCCTTTGAATTATCCAAGAAACCTATCATTACTACGCATGAGAGGAGAACCTTGAAATGCACACTCGTACTGCAAACTAATAATGCGACTCATCGTATGCACCCAATGTCCACCTCTCGATCGTAGTGCCAAACGTCTCTTATAGTAGCCACTTATCATCCTGCACCAGCGTCCACTTGTACCACGTCGTGCCAGAACCATGCATATAAGGACTCCCATTAGGATCGAGCTCACTCACCTAGTATCTTCGTAAGAACTGCACGCCACCATAATGGAATGCCCCCTAAGTCTCCGCAAAATATATCGCCCTAGTCAACCATTATATCTCATTTGGGTATTCAATTGTTACCCAAACCGCCATTACCTACGGTCCTTTAATAAGGGATTTACGACCCTACAATTCTATTAATAGGGGATTTACGGCACTACCACTTCTAATGTGTTTACCTAGCTCAAAAATAGGTTCAAATAATCAATTTTCTATTTATATAATTTTTGTACTAAATTATATAAATTTTTACTGTAAACCTAGGCCACGGGCCGAGGTTCAGTCTGTGCATTTTACATTCTAACGGTCGACACAGACATTCCCCAAGTTGATCGCTATTAGTCGACCGTTTGGGCAATCAGGTCAACGATCGCATGTAAATTTTTAGGGTTGTTCGATTTTTAAACATCGATTGATTTATAATTAATTTCATTAATTCTAGCAATTTGCAATTCCGATTAACCCTAATTTCCTGTTAATTAATTTCCCACAGGTTTGCAAATTTGACATGAACAAGTGTTTAATTAACTAATTAAATTATCCATTTACTGTAAATTGATTTCTAGGGTTTCAGGGGTCAAATTAGTGCTCAATTTGCAATTCAATTAGGATTTTAATTTAGGATTCCCAAATTTAACAATAACAAATGCCAAATTAACCAATTTCATAATTTTATTACAAATTAAATTTTAGGATTTAAGGTTTAGAAAATTTGATTTTAATTCAACAGGTTAATTAGGGTTTCTACAATTCTAATCATTTAAAATCAATCCATTAATCAAATTATTAATCTGTGCCCACTCACCTCAAGCCTAAGATCTTCCTATTGCTTTGCTTGAGAATTGCCCTTCCGCATGTTAACTCCACTTGCCCCGTCTAGATCCAATTGCTTGCACTCCTTTAGGTTGTTTTTATTTTTATTTTTGAGAAGATTTGGGGTTAGAGGAGAAGTTGGATTTTGATAGAGTTTTGTCACTGTAACTTTTCTACTGATTTTAGGGTTAGCTTAGGTTTGCTTATATAGCAGTTTGCATTGAATTAGAGACGTTGATTTGGGTTGGGGAATATTTGCTTAAATCACGTATTGGAATGAAGTAATGAATCGTAGCCCTCCAATACAATGCTTGACATGCTCTAGTTTCTGTAAATTTTCACTAGCCATGGTCGACCTAAGAGGGTCCATGGTCGATCTATACCAGTCGACCATGCCTTCTCAAGGGTCGACCATATTTTTTTCTCTTTTCTATTTTATTCTATTTCAAATATTTTTGTGCTAGTAACTCCTCCATGCAAACTCAGTTTGCGAAGTGTTATATATGAAAATCATTTTAAAAATCGCTACGAACGCAATGGTGCAAGTTCGTAGCCAAATTTGAACGTCTGTGGAAATTTTCTTTTTAGCCCTTATTTCAATTAAATTTACTTTTCTTATCAAATCTCCGTTTAAATTTCTATTAAATTTCTTGTTAAATTTCTCATAAATTTTCGGGGTGATACATTTTCCCCCGTTAAAAGGATTCATTCTTGAAATCTTAGAGGATGAAAAAATGCAACTTACACATACAACAACTAATAGCTAAACCATCTACTCATCCATCATCCATGACCAATCATTGTCCTTAGAAATTTTCTAATGCGATATGTACATATATATGCAACATGAAATGTGCGTGAACCTATACTCATGCAAAAGAGTAAGTTGTTTATTGATCCAATTAACCTCCTATCATGTAGATGCTCATGTCTTGCATCCAAATGTATGCAACATCCTAAGTAAGTAAACTTGAAATTCTACATGTATGCGCAACCATAACATCCATATGCAACATCCACATGTAATATCCACATGCATAACATCCACTATCACAACATTAATTATACCCATACATATCCTATCTAATAGCTAGACAATAAATGAGAGATAATGTGAGTGTGTGTACTACCTAGAAGATATACCATCCTAGACATGTAATAAATACAATCCAAAAAATAAATCTAAATACATCCATTAGATCCATCATCCATTACATGTCCTATTGACACATTGCAACCATTTCTACCATCCAATGGTCTCTACCTCAACTAGAAACTAAATACAAAAGTAACCTATGCTTTCCTAACTAAAAATGGCTTGACTACGCCATCTACACCATATAAAAACTTCCACAAGTACTGATGGCTTCCTAATAATTAAGCCGCATTATATCTTTCCTTTGGGATTTTTCTACTTCTTTATTCTCTACTATGGACTTGACACCACGGACTCTGTATGGACTCAGCTCCATGGACTACCCCATGCATCTCCTATCAATACTTGTTCCTGTCTATCTAGGGCAATCCTTGGCCTTCTACCAATTGAATCTCGACTACACTAACAAACTTTCACCACTGGCATAAATTCCAATTCAATTATATGTGTATCGGTAACCTTTAACTTTCCCTACTACTAACCCAAATAGTATCATCTTGCACCATGCTAAACAACTTGAGCATTAGTATGCTCTTGCTGACGGTAGCTCCATAAAACCTCCAATGCACAACATATTGTCTTAACTCTTTTA
Organism: Allium fistulosum; assembly: GCA_030737815.1. Classification (NCBI taxonomy): domain Eukaryota; kingdom Viridiplantae; phylum Streptophyta; class Magnoliopsida; order Asparagales; family Amaryllidaceae; genus Allium; species Allium fistulosum. Next base: position 1,058,000,322 of record CM060907.1, read on the forward strand.
GTGGTGTGCCTAATCACCTCCATGCCTAGATTTCAAGTTTGATAACTCAACTGTGAATTACACTTCTTCTTCCTATGGTACTTCCCATTTACCCCTTTGCTATACTTCCATTTCCTTCAAGGTTGTCCAAACTGGTGATTTCATAAATATCAAAAATAACACAACTTCTTTTCCAAAATTCGGCTCAACTTAAGCCATTTCTCTTTATTCAAGACGGTATAATCTATGTTGAAAAGCTTATATTTGAATATTTTAAAAATAAATATAATTTATCAAAGTGAAAATTTTGTGGGTCGTTACAATACGGGCTTTAGTCAATTATATGTTTTGACATTAGAAATGCAAATTATTTGGTTGGATATATTTGTAAATGAGATGCATGTATATGGAAGCAAAGCCTGGTTTGATGCTTTTGGTTTCCTAAGTTGAGTTTGTTTGCTCAGCAAATAGGTACGTGTTTATACTTTTGGTTTGGTTGATGATTTTGTGCCTCAAATATGGGAGGCCACTTGGCTTCTGTTTTCTTTTATTTTTTTGGGCCCATGATGGCAATTTGTAGTTTTTTCGATCAAGCAGCGCAAAGGAGACACAGCCGAAATTTTTCATAATTTTAAAACTTAGAAAATTTAATAACCTATTCTAACTAATTGATTTTGAAAAGTTAATGGGTTTAGAGGCATTTTCCTTACCTTTGCAATTTTGGGGATGAAATTCTTTTAAGGGGGGAGGATGTTACGACCCGAAATTTTAGTCATTTGATTTTGAATATTTAATTAATTTTAATTATTAAAATATTGGTTTAAAAAGGTTTAATATAGGGGTTATTTAAAAGTTAATATCTGAAATTCAAATATAAGGATTGTTTAAAATATTGAATTGAGAAATAATATTTGAATAGTGTTCCAATTATATGATTCACAATTGAATCTTAATTTTAATAGATTAAATGGACCTGTTCAACTCCTTTTTAATTATAAATAATAACAGTGAATTCACTTTGTAAAGTTATTACAGTAATAAATGGTTTAAATAAATAATCAAAAAAATTATTTTTATTTTTACGACTCGATTTTTGTTGATGTATTTTTAATTTAATTTATTTGATTTTTCCATGATTTTTAATTTGGAGAATATTTAAATTGTCGTTTGATGATTTTTCAACAAACGGTAATGTTTTTATGATTTTACAGAACTCAATAACCAGTGTATATTATTATTATTTTGGAGCCGCGTCGTTGTTCTAAGCATGACCATATTTTTGTTTGTCATTCGAGGTTCATATGCGAACGGAGATCTGTGCGATGAAATGGCAGAATTTGCAAATTATATATATATTTCAACACTTACAATCACATGCATTTTTCTCTACCCTTTATGTTTCTTGTTTCATCTCGTATAGATAAAGAGAGAGAAAAATCGACTTCTTCAAAAATTTAAAAACAAATGAAATAAAATTCAAAGAAATAGAAATGCCACATCTTTGAGCACATTTAGCCTTGATCTACAATAGGTAGGAGTTTGGATGGGATCGGAGTTGCGGGGAGGTGGAGTGACAGTTTCTAGAGGAGGTTCATGGCTTGTAGGCGATTTAGGGTATCATTTTTCTTTTTATTAATGGAGTTTAAGCGTGATTTGTTGGTGTTTTTGCACTCGAGGTGGAAGTGTGCATCTTCGGCGTTCGTTTAGGGAAGTCCGGAACTTCCTAGTGGTTTGCATCCACCATATGGCTAGAAGAGGCAAGCGCAGGTCATGATTTTTTGGAGAGGGTTGGGCGTTGTTTGTTGGTGTCGAGGAGGAGTGGTTCGTGAAGAGGGAGAGTTTGGTGAAGTTGTGATCAATTCCGTCAACTCTGGTGGACTGGGTGAAGGAGAGATGATGCGGCCATAAAAGGTGAGGTCCAGAATTGAGCAGAAGTAGTAAAGTGGAGAAGGATTAAGTTTAAACATGCGTAATTAGTGATAATCATTTGTAAATAGAAAATTGAATTATAATTTAAAATCGAAAACCTTATAAATGTTATAAATCTCTCATACGAGGTTAGAATCGAAGGTCGGTGGTTGCGATGGACTCATATCGACGATAGCTACGCTTAGGAATTGGATTAGTGGAGATTGGAGCTTATGGAATATCAAGCTAAAGTTGAACATGTTCGACTTTAGACAGGATCAAAATGCTTCGGCGAAAACTGGAGCTCTAGTGAATTTAACTCACCCTTTTGGTTAACCAGTAATGTTTTATAATAGATAAAAAATGTTAATCGTTTGCTTGGATGTTTTATTTGGTTGATTGTGTGGTTTTGATGAACGTCGCTCTTAAGCGGTCAATATATGAAATCAATTGCATGGACTTAACTGATGTACAGGAAATTTGTAGAGGGATCCAACGGGATTCCTTGCCCTTGTTGATTTATTTTCAATAATATTCTTGTTATATGAATTATTGAATACCAAACCTAATTATTTGACCCTATGAGATATGACATTGTTATATGTTGAAAACTTAACCTCTATAGTGATAAAAACCAATATCAACATTGCTTAAGTGATGTGGTGGCTGTTGGCTTCAATTTATTATTTTGAAATGCTATTAATTGCCAGTTTGACTTGGAAAGGGCTTGAATTTGGACAATGATTTTAAATCTAACCTTTGGGTTTTCTGGAATATTTTTATTTAAGCAAATTTTGAACTTCTCTATTTTACTCCAAACTTATTAGTTATTGTTTCTAAATCATTTAGATATGTTTTAAAATTTGTTTATTTATATTTAATACTGTTTAAAAAGTTATTTATCAATATTTTTGTTATCCCGCCTTTTAGCAAGGCCGTGACACCAAGGACTTGACTAAAAACTAAAGATAATCTACCCTAGAGATCAGTTATCTACAGGTCCACGATGGATACAGGCAAACTTGGTCCAAGTCTGGATCGAGCTACAATTAGCATGGTATGACAAGAAAAGCTATGAAATGCAACATTCCAAATTTCAGGTCAATCGGAGTTCGTATGCTCAAGTTATGGATCTATCAAGATCCATGAAGAACACATCCATTTTGTATCCATCAGCCCACATCCATCATTTCGTATCCATCCAGATCGATACGAAATGAGCACAAGTCCATCACTCAGCATTCATCCACTTCGTATCCATCAAGCAATAACGCCTCTCGGATTGATCATAGTTCATTTGCTCAACAACTAACCATTTCGTATCGATCACGCTTCTGCATATTTCGTATCAATCAACCAATCGATCGATACGAAACAATGGGCCAAGCATCGATATGAAATCACAGACAAGCATCGATACAAAGAGCGTGTACTCGGACGGATATGAAGGAATAAGTCAAACCAAAGGAAACGGTCTATAAGCATGAAATGTGGATCTCCAGCGCCACGTCATCGACACGTAATTGATCGATACTTATTGTATCGATACGAAGACCATCGATACGCACGTATTGATACGAATCCTTTAGCCTCCTTAGCAACTTCAATCTTGGATCGATCATAACTCTCAAACTACAAGTCCAACTGCTATGAAATTTTCACAGGAGCTTGGATATCAACTAAAGAACGTCCATGATTGATCGCAGCTCAATTGGAGCCAATCTTGATCGATTCGAAGACAATAGGGATCAATCCCAAACAACCCTAGATCGATCTGGTGGGCCACCTACGCCTGAGAAAGGGTATTCCGAGTTTTAGGGCAGATATTTCTAGATCTACTCCTATAAATAGCACTCCTACGCCAACTAAAAAAGGACCTTTGGGACTTCTAGGCCATTACTCAGTTGAAACTCCATTGTAACTTGAGTGTTAGCTATCATACTATTGTAACTCAGTTAAGAGTCATCAATAAATAGCAAACTCTTCAAAGTGGACGTAGGCTACAATTTCAAATCACTATAAATTCTTGTCTTTTTCTATTACTGCTTACTGTTCTTGATATGATTGTTAGATTAGCCTCATTTTCCATTTAGTTTCTACATTCTAATCTCTTCAATTACATCCGACGAGTGTTGTGCCCATTTTTGGTAAAACACTTTGGTGCTTTCACTGAGAAAACTCTGTTTTTCTCTAATTCTATGGATCCACTGTCGTTGCTGGATTGCTAAAATCTAAGGAGGAGATCTAGATCTTTCTTCCAGTAGTTCTTTCCATTCTATTCAGATTACTCTAGATCTAGGAAGAGCTACATTCAATATGGTGCACACTACCGGAATTGTTTCCAATGCTGCAGATCCAAAAGGAAGGGATACGCAAAATCCCACACAACTGACCAGTAGACCAAACGTTAGCTGGAGCTCAAGACCCACCTGGTCCAGTGACTAGAGAGGAGTTCGAGACCCTTATGCAAGAGCTTACTCAAAGCCGTTAGGAGCTCACTCGGCAGATCTGTGCCAACACGGAGCTCGCAAACCAGCTGAACGAGGAAAGGCAAGGGAGATCTAGAAGGGAGCATGCCTCTTATTCCTTGTCTGAAAGCTCAACATCCTCTGACTTCAATCACAGATCTATACGCCGTCGGTTGGATGGAAACTACACAGAAGCCTCCAGACATCTGCATGCTGTGAATCTCGGACAGACCGGATTGGTCCTTCTACAGGGCATCAAGTTGGACCCTCCTTCCAAGGAGGGATACTTCCTTATCACACCACTCATGATCACGCAGCTGCTGCAGCTATAGATCTAGAGGTCGAGATCCAGAACCAACCAGATCCAGCCTCTTTCCACCACATTCATGCTGAGGACATACTTCCATGAAGCCTGGGAGCCAATGAGGCATGGAACGGACCATAGACAGCGACTGGACCGTCCTCGTGACATGGAACCTGACCATGCCTTGGCCCCGAACATCCATATGCCTGACATTCCAACCATGATACGCCAAATAATTAGAGAAAGTTAAGGCCTCATGAATGATGATGGGGGAATCTCTAGAAGTCACACCCCATTCACTAATGACATTCTCCATGCGGAGCTGCCACGTCGATTCAGGATGCCGACCTTGTCGGTGTACGAAGGAAATTCGGATCCTAACCAGCATATCTTGAAATATGAATGGCTCATGAACGCTGCTCGAGCTGACGATGCGATTAAATGTAGAAGCTTCCTATCTCCTTGGGAGGCATTGCGACTATGTGGTTCACTCGTCTACCACCCAGATCCATTTCATGTTTTGATCAGTTAGCTACTAAGTTTGTTGAGCAGTTTTATATGCATGCTACTAGACCGCAGGATGTTAATACCTTGTCCGGTGTTACTCAAGCTCCAGGAGAGACTCTAAGGCATTATCTGGAAAGGTTCCACGCTACTTGTGCCGAAGTCAGCAATCTCAATGACAACTCTATTCTAATGACATTAACGAAGGGGATCAATCCTAATTCCGAATTTGGCGATTGATTGGCTGGGAAAACCCCCGCTTCGTTGGATCATTTCTATGATAAGGCAGCCTAGTCTTTGAGGAGAGAAGACGCTAGACGATCTAGGAAGCAGGACGTTGTGGGGCCCAGTGGTGAAGGCATTCAAAGAAATATTGCAGTAAAGCAGACCGGGGAGAGTTTCGGTAAAGTACAGTTGAATATTCAAAATAAGCAAAGTCAGCATAAGGGCGAGGGAGGTCAAGGAAAGAAGAGAGACCCTCATCATAGGAGACCAAGAGCTCCTATGTTCGATCGATATACTCCTTTGAACACGTCGCTAGAAAATGTTTATCTTAAGACTTGTAATACCGGGTAGTACAAGAAGCCAGCTCTGAAACCGTCATTCGAGAAACAGATTCAGACCGGGAAGTTCTGTAGGTTCCACGACTGTTACGGCCATAACACTAATGAATGCCATTATCTGTAGGATATTATTGAGAAGTTAATTAGAGAGAGAAAACTAGAGCAGTTTCTCCGGGCTCCACAGAATGGCGGAGCGGGCCCGTTTAATCCCAATAAGGGTCAAGGCCAGGCTAGGCCTGAAGAACTCGCACGTACTGGCGGGAGGTAAGTGATTAATACTATGAGTGGTGGTCCTCATCCGGTTGATCGGAGCTAGAAGGAAATGGAGTCATATGCTAGTTCGATTAGGCATGTAGACTTCGAATGTTGTAGTGGTACTAATGAAGGGGCCTTGGCAAAACAACAGAGGACGATGACAGACGACATCGTTTTCAGAAGCTGTGATGCCGACAGAGTCGAGGCCACACTATTGATCCATTGGTTATTTCTGCCCAGATAGGTCCTGCTTGGATGAAGATGATCTTAGTCGATAGTGGAAGTTCTGTGAACATACTTTTTAAATGTGCTTACGACCAAATGCTGATGGAAGCAAAGGATATAAAACCATGTCAGTCACGCATACATGGTTTCAATGGAAGTGCAACCATACCAGTTGTGATGGTGGAGTTACCTATTGAATTAGGTATTGGTGATCGTCGGAGAGTCCGGACGTTACAGTTTGATGTATTGGATATTCATTACCCTTACAATGCTTTTCTGGGCCGACCGGCCCTTGCAGAATTCAGGGCAACGATTGCCCCTTGGTGCTTGACTCTAAAATTCCCCACTAATAATGGAGTCGGAGTAGTACATGGTGATCAGGCGGCCGGACGCGCTTGTTAGGTTGCGGAACCGAGAGCATGGAACAGCGAAAGTCTCCGCCATTATTACATATGATTAGCTTTCATTCATTTAGTCTACTTTCCTTTTCAAGTTTGTTTATGCAATTCGAGAATTTGTATTTGTAATAAGGCAACTGAATTTGCCATGATTTCTTATTTCAGCGATAAAGCGCAGACTCATCAAGCCAGACTAGCGATTCTTGAAGTGCATCGTGCGACCGTCACGATGTACGAAGAGCTAAGTTCCATCTTACAGTGGGACTTATTCAAATAGAGAGTGATCGTGATCCGACCAGTCACTCGCTAAGTGAAACCTCGAGCTCAAGGGCAAGCAACAATAAAATAAAGAAGGATTGAAACACGACGATCCTCCGATGAACTCCAGCTCCCAGAGCGCGAGCCGAAGTGAAAAACTCCAAAATCTAAGCCAAAAGGTCGAGGAGGATGGATCCGTCCATCCACGACCTCGTTTATTTCCAAAAGCTCGAGGAGGATGGACCCGTCCATCCATGACCTTGCTTATTTTCAAAAGCTCGAGGAGGATGGATCCGTCCATCCACGACCTCGCTTATTTCCGAAAGCTCGAGGAGGATGGATCCGTCCATCCATGACCTTGTTTATTTCCGAAAGCTCGAGGAGGATGGATCCATCCATCCACGACCTCGCTTATTTCCAAAAGCTCGAGGAGGATGGATCCGTCCATCCACGACCTCGCTTATTTCCAAAAGCTCGAGGAGGATGGATCTGTCCATCCACGACCTCGCCTCAATCCAAGCTCGAGGAGGATGGATCCGTCCATCCACGATCTCGCTTATTTCCAAAGCTCGAGGAGGATGCACACTACGCCATAAATGACCTTCTGCAACACAAAAAAATGTTGGCTTAGGCCCGAAAAATGTTGCCATAGGTCTATGGCAACACTTTTAGGGTAATGCAATTTTTGTCGTTGCCTTAGACCTCAAAGGCAACATTTTGACTATCTAAGGCAACATAAGTAATATTGTTGCAATAGAACCCTATTTGGGTCTATGGCAACACCCATAGGTATCTGTAGCAACATTACAAAATGTTGCTATAGATATTAACTTTCTGAATTTGTGGGGCCCACAATGTAGAGCATATTTGATTTTTTAATAAAAATAAATATTTATTTAATAAAATTCTATTGCATAGAATTTGATATTTAAACAGTAATTTATTTAAATAAATATTTTATTTCAACATTTGAAACAGTACAAATTCCTAACTCCACTATTTTACAATTCAATGATATATAACACTGATATTCACATATACAGATATTCCTCACTACATCACTCAGTTCACTCATTACATATGCAGTTTCAATTTATACAGACACCGACACTGACAAATATATGACGAGCCGAAGGCGAGCCGAGTGCGGAGCCGATGGCGAGCCGAGTGCCGAGCCGAAGGCGAGCCGAGAAGCGGGTCCGAGCGCAGCGCCGGCGGGGGTCCGGGGCACCGCAGTCCTCTACGGTTTATCTGATTCATCTGATTTCGTAAGATCGAGCCTTCTTTGAAACGACGTAAAATGATGCACAAATGAAGACTGAACTTAATTCCTATCCTCCATATCCTCGCCTAAATCTGCTTGAATCCCCTACGGCCAAACACCAAAACTCTACTGCAAACTCTTTTCAATTTCCAATCACCACATTAGCTTCTCTCCTTAACCAATACATAGCAGCACTCTACCATTGTCAATACAAACAATCTCCAAAGCCTCACAGTTGCATGCTCCTCCATCCCCCTGTTTCACCAACATCACTTCTTCAAACAAGCAAAACAGCAACTCACTATCAAAAAACTGCAATTGCAACCACCCTTCAATACTCTATAAACACCAGAACACTCACCATCATTCAATCCACACTTCGTCAACATCCCACCAATATCCTAAAACCTACCACCTCTTACAACTTACCTTTAATCCTCCACTTTCACACTCTTGCAATATCAAACTCCAAACTCCGTCTACATCTCTCTGCCAACATTCAGGCATCACACTGCCAACTGAAACTCCTCTACATCACCAACTTCCACCATCACTTCCATAACTTACCAAACCAACCAACCAACCTTCAACCAATACAACTACATCCAGATTCAATGGTGAACCAACCAACCTTAATGCTTGGATAAGATCACTCTGCACTCAGTTCGAGTTATGAACTTGCGATGGAGGCACAGGGCATCCAGAAGCAGTAGATACCCAACCAGATTCTGAAACATTAACAAGTTCCAAAGGAGCATTTGCACAAACATATAGGGGGCATACTATCTTATTGAAATTACCAGTACCAAGTGAAGCAACCGCAATCATAGGGGAAAGTACGAAGAGATCAGACTGGGATGTACCTGATATAGGAGCCGTGGACGGATTAATTGTTGCGAGAATGACAGCTAAATCTCGAGGGCAGCAGTTCGGGTTTTGGGAGAAATTAAGGCGCTAGAAGGGTTTCCAGGTAAAGTAGTCTAAAGGAGAAAGGTAGAGGGGTTGGTGGAGAGCAAGTCTTCTGTTGGAGGTGAGAGCTGATGGCGACGACAGCGGTGGCAAAAGGGGTTTGAACGGAAAACTTTGTTTGGCTTCGGGTTTTGGTGTCTTGACGGGGCTCTGGTTAGAGCTAGATGGTCGCGATGGGTCAGGGGGTAGCTGAGGGTGAGGGTGACAATTTGGTGGCGGAGGCGAATGAGGAAGCAGAAGAAGAGGAGGGTGACAATTTGGTGGCGGAGGCGAATGGGAGGAGGCGAATGGGAATGAAAACCAAAAGGGGATCTACTCTGAACTAGGCGGGAAAACGAAATTTTGGGGCAAATTGCAGTGGTGATCCATTTTAACAACCAGATTAAATGTAGATCGTTGGATCGTATTCACGCGGATTGCTAATTTTATTAATTTTTTAATTTGAATACATCTATTGCAACACTATATAAAAATGTTGCATCGTGTTACACTTGTTTAGCTAGAGCAACACATTTTTATGGCTAAGGTAACACCAAAAATACAACGTTGCAGTAGGACCAAAATTTTATAGCTATCGCAACATTTTAGCTGGCAACACCTTGCAAAAATGTTACAGAAGGTCATTTATGGCGTAGTGATGGATCCGTCCATCCACGACCTTGCTTCTTTTCAAGCTCGAGGAGGATGGATCCGTCCATCCACAACCTTGCTTCTTTTCAAGCTCGAAGAAGATGGATCCATCTATCTACGACTTCGCTTGCCGGATCAAGGCAGATGTGATCCGACCATCCACAACCTTAACCAACTCCTTGTTCCCAGAGTGCGAACAAATCTGAATATTTAAACAGATGTGATTAATCGTCTATCAACTGACTCTAGATTCCTGGAGCGTGAACCAGCGTATAAACATTAAACGGGTGTGACCGACCGCCCGTACAATAACTTGTGTCCCTGGAGTGTGGATGTAATTCTAAACCTTAAACGGGTGTGACCAAACACCCATAAAATAACTTATGTCCTCGGAGTGTGGATATAATTCTAAACATTGGACAGGTGTGATCAACCGCCCGTAAAGTAACTTATGTCCCCGGAGTGTGGATATGATTCTAAATATTAAGCAGGCGTGACTGACCGCCAGCATACAAGTCTAATCTCTAGAGTGTGGATGCAAATATCAGCAAGTGAGCGAGTGTGATCCGACCGCTCAAACTTGTGTCACCTTAACTTTGTTCCGACCAAGTTAAGTTAAAGTTAGTGAAGGTGGAGGATGACTGCCAATTAACTACTTCAATTCTCTCCAGAACTAAGGGCATAACTCAAGTACCTGTCGTTGACCGAGACAGCGCAATGTTGGGACTCGACTCGACGTTTGATTACGACTTAAAGCCATGACTTCAGGATCTAACGACCGAATTTAAGTTCGACTCAGAGACTGAAACTTCGCAAGTACATTGAATGGAAATGTGAGTGCTGAAGTACTTAGACAAATGAACACAGAGGTATGCTGAAAATAAAAAAGGAATTTTATTCACTATATTCTTTGAGAAAGTAAGTACAAAATCTATTCAAAGAATTCCTATAAGCGGGGGCCAAATCCGCATCTATACATGGCCTACGAAAAGCAAAAGAGCAGCTTATTCTAGCCATCTACAAAAGAGGAAGCAAAAATGCAAATCTACGCCTTTGGTTTCTTCTTGACTTTCTTTGGCATGGATCCGCCCGAGCTACCACCCGGACCTCTCTTTGAAACCTTTCCTCCTCAGCTCACTCCAACTGGCTTGTCTTCAGCCAGGGGAATCGACGTAGTCTCTTATTGAGAACTCATAAGGATTAAAGTGTCCTCTGTGTGTGGAACTGGTGGAATGGTGGCACTCTCGATGCTAGAAGAATGAGGCGCGCTGGTCTCAATAATGGTGCCACCCGGAGAAACCACAAGAATAGGGACCGGACCGGGACCCGCCATGCCTCCGCCGGCTCTACGAGCCTGCTCAGCCTGCTCAATCTCGGCTTTGATTTCTACCATTATATGTTCCTCCCGGTCCACGCGCTCACCCATTGGAACACTGTCGGTCGGACCCAAGGAGCTTGTGATAACTACGTCTTCGTCTATGTTGAAGGGCACTTCAATACTCGGATCGCTTTGATGGTCAAGGAGCGCTTCCTATAGCTGGTCATCAATCACATAGCTGTTATCGTGTATCTCCCCAGCCGAAGAAGTAGCTGTCACAGTCGTGGCCTCCATGGTTAATGCCTCCTCCTCATGGTGGACTTCTTAAGTTGCAGGAGGGTCGGCCGGTGCAGAATCTAAGACTGAATGAAGATGAGAGAATATATTAGTAATATCATCTGATAGTGCTCCTGCATTTTGAGGAATAGGAGAAGTGTCAAGAATACCTTCCTCAAGTTGGCTCCCAGGTTGGGCCGACAGGCCTTCCGAGCTGCGCTCGGTGATCGGAGAGAAATGCGGCCTATCAGGATCGTACTCCGGGATGACCGGAGGATCAACAGAGGAAGTAGGCTCAGTTTGAGATGCTGAAGGCACTTCGGAACCAAATCCTCAATGTTCACTCCCGGGTTCTTCTCCGGCCTTCGAACACTTAGCTGCTATGTCTTCTCTGTGAAGCGCGATAACTGTGTCGTGAAGGACTTTAGGCTCATCTCTGATTAGCACTTGAGTTTCTAGTTCGAACTCGTCGACGGTTGCAGTATTGTGGATCACCTTCTCGTCCTCAAGTAAGCGATTGCAGGCCTTATATAATTGGAAGGGATAGTCCTCGCCGAGCCAGTTAAGGTTGCGGTTTCTCAAGACATTAGCGTTTTAAGTAACCAGAAGATCTTCAAATTCACTTTCCTTCCTGGCCTCTATAGCTTTTATTTCCTTTTCCACCCTAGCGTCGGCTTCTTCGGCCTTTTTCTTTGCGGAATCCCTCTCTTCCCTACCGCCTCCTCACACGCCTCCTAAGCCACTTTGTTAGCTTCGTCTTTCACTTTAAGGGCCTCGGTCAGCTTAGCCTTTAGCTCATCAACCTCTTTCCGTGCAGCATCCCTTTCCCGAATAATAACGGTGTTACGGTGACCCATCTCCTGCACTATGTCCATGTGAGATTATCTCATGTTTTCCATAGACTTCCTGGCCTCCTTAGCTCTTTATTCGGCCTCCATCTTGGTTTTCCTTGAAGACTCAAGCTCATCGGTAAGTGTCGTTATTATTCTACCCTTTTGAGAGAGACCGCCTTCTAGTTTCTCGATAGCCTTTGTAACGACCTGGAATTTTCGAACCCGAAAATTCCAGTTAGTTAGAAGAAAAAGAAAAGAGATAGAAGAAAGAAACAGAACAAGACACATATTCTCACATTCGCAGCGGATCAAAATACAATATCAAATAATAATATCAGTTATACAAAGAAACTGTATCTGTTAATTTATATTCGATACATCAGAGTTACAACCATTTACAGTTAGACTAGACAGTTATATTAACCTGCCCATACTACTATCAATATAACTCTCAAATACACAGCGGAATACACTCCATACGTTCCTGCCATCCAGCTCGCCTCCTGAGCTCCAGAACGTCCTTACCTGGAAATCTGTAATACTCGGTCTGACCCGAGCATTACATCAAAGTAACACCCGGGTCAGGCTGGAAACCAGCGTGAGTAAACTCATCTAACATGAAATTTCAATTCATAGAACTTATGTAGACCCGGGGTAACTCGTACTTTACCATAAGTAAACAACTTACATAGTCAATACTTATTTCACAAAACAATATCTAAGTATCCAACTTAGTTTAAATGGTCCATATTATTCCAAACCGGCCTATTGATTTCACATATCAAATCTATAAAGAATTATAGATTACTAATCGAAGTGGTTCCGGATATTGCTGATAGCCGATCCTGGTCTCTTCGAATTCAATACCATCTTTTTAAGCCAAGTTGTTTAAATTTTAAACAATTCAATTTAACTTCAGAATGTTATATTCCCACAACAATTCCATTACAGATAAATAACTCATTTTTATCATAGTTCAACAAAACATTTCATATCACAGAACATTACAAAGTACATACCATAGTCAATAACAATCAAAGGTATTCAATACAATTTAATCATCCATAAGCAAGATTAATTTCACATAATTAATGATTAATTTAATTTAACTCATTAATTAATTAATTCTTAATTACTTACATTAATTAATTAACCTTTAATTACTTAATTATTCTTTAATTAATTACATTAATTAATTAACCTTTAATTAATCAATTTAATTAACTATCATTTAATTACTTACCTTAAGTAATTTTAATTACTTTCATTAATTAAATAATCCTTTAATTAATTTCATTAATTAATTAATCATTACAATAAGTAATTAATTCTCTAATTAATTACATAAATTAATTATCCTTTAACCATTAATTTCATTAAGTAATCATCCCTTAAATTAATTAAATCATTAAATTTTATTTTGAAAACCACTTAGAGATTTAATTAATAATTAACCTAATATAAAATTATTTTCAAAACCAAATCAAATTACTTTCAAATCACATTCGAATTTAAAATTTAGTTTTTGAAAACTTGTTTTTTAAAAACTTGTTAAAATTTTGCTTTGGAAACTTGGTTTATAATTCTTTTGAAACTTATTCATTTTTAATATACTTTAAATCTTAATTTAAAACTTGCTTTGCTTTTTAAAACTTATAAGCTTCAAAAGAAAACCCGAGCAAACCTTCCACTTTTCCTGAGCTAACCCCCGAGTAATTTCCCCATCATTTCGACTTCGAGTAATTCAACATTTTCTCTGAGTCAAAACCCGAGAGCACCTTTCTTCCCCAAACTCCACAATAACGCTCATACCCAAACGTGTACGTGTGCACGTGCACGAGACGCCGGAGCCACGGCGATCACCCACGACCACGTCGCCAACTCGTCGACAACCTACTCAAGCCTCACGACCACCCAACTCCACGAGTTCAACTGAAAATCAAAATCGAGATCCTCTGTCACCACCGGGAACCCACCTGATCGACAAAATCAACTCGCCAATGACGATCCCGACTAACTGGAACCATGACGTTCCACCCATAGCTGCGCCACAACCTGCCGCGTCGTTTCCCCCTGGTCCAGTCAACTCCGGTTCACCCTCGTCGAAGAAAAGGCCTCGACAACAACGACGAACCCATCAGGGTCTTAAACCCTACAACGACGTCGCCTAGCCCCTCTGATGATCTAAAAATTCAATTACCATTTTTCCTACAATCACCAAACACCTAGCTACCTTCAGCAACGAGCTCGGTGCTCCTCCAGTTCTGATCACCAAGAAATCGACGTAAACTCCATTTCCGTTCAACTCGAAAATTCCCACCGACTATCAAACTAAAAATCATGATACTCATATTAAAAATCGTGCTTTTCAACCATGAATACATCCATGCAATCCAAATCTGAAATTGAGATTGTTGATTTTTAACATATATATGTATTTTACTGTAATAATTATGTTCCAGTGAAAACTGTATTCAATTTCTTTTTCTTTTTTTTTACAATTATTATTTTTAAAACTTAATCCTTGTTGTTATAAACATCATCGATTCGTATATCCAAATCTAAAAGAAATCAGGGAGAAATTCGACTTGGAACATCTTAGAAGCTTGTATAAGAAGAACAGAACATATATATACTATTATGCAGACATTTACACAAGTACTTTAAATGTATATTTACATGCATTCAATTTTAAAATTATCAGGCATACATTCATCAAATTTTACTTAAATATTTTACTTCCTGAACCAAGTTTGAATTTAAGTTTATTCACTGTTTCAGATTAAACAGAGATTTACTTCCCATGTTCCCATCATGTATATAATTATTAACACACCTAGATATACTTATAATCGTTATAAAACAACATGCACAGCATAGTTCACATCATTTTTGAAAGATCATCACATACAACTTTAAGATATACCAAAGTTTCAGAGTTACTCACCTTAATCGTTTAACAGAGAACAGGGAAGTAGATTGAGATTTGAAATCTGGAATTGCTTTGGATAAATGAAACTGCTGTTTGATTTTGATCTGCTTGCATTATTTGGGTTGAATCCTACTTTGAACTTAATCTTTGCTTTGAATCTGAAGTTGCTTAGATCAGGATAACTTGAAATAGTTGTTTTTATTATCTTTTCTAGTTTGGCATTTCAGTTCTTTTTAATTTCCTTTAGTTTCGTTTGAAAATATGAAGAAAAATGGCCTGACTTTTCTATTTAATTTTAATTAAATAAAATATTTTGCCAAATGTCTAAGCTAACTAACACTTGTGAATTTGTTATCTTATTTATCAAACACTTGTCAAGAGTTCTATTTTAAATGTTAAGCCCTTGTCTTATAAATTTCTTATAAACTTATATATTATTTACATATATATTATGTTTATATTTCATATGTGTTTTATTGATTTATCTTTTAAACCTTTATATATATAAACTATCTTGACTTCAAATATGAAAGAAAGCATATATCCTTAACCTAAGATAAAATATTTTTAATAATCCTTTGAAAATTATCATATTAATTTCAAAATATAACTTCTAGTTCAATATATATATATTATGATTAGAAAATAAATTTTGCCAAATTAAATTGTCATATTAATATGTTTACACATATCTACTAATATATTTATTAATTTACTATAAGATATATTATTTTCAGATATTTATATTTCAACATTTATCATAGTTTCAAATACATCGTGATATCTTTTATTACTAGAATTTTATCTTTCCATTAGATAAAACCAGTTTATTATCCAATTATCAGATGCCAAAAATCCGGGTTATCACATTCCTCCCCCCTTTGAATCTTTTCGTCCTCGAAAAGGAACGAAACCAGAATTTTAAATACTTATTATCAGATAAATTATCTTTTTATCATTTTTAAAATACTTTAAAATCTATATAGTATTACAAAAATAGTTTTTATAAAAATAATTTTTATAACTCGATGTTTCAACAAATCCATCCTTGTTCTCATAGAAATTCGGTCATATGTTGATCAGGCGTACGACTGAAAATCTATAAGTACTCGGTAAACCCGTTTTCAACACCCGGTAAAAATATTTGAAAAATAATTTTATTGAAATTATCGAAAACGTTTTTTTTTTGAAAATAGAGGAAATATCTTTGGTGAAAATGCTCTGGAAATCATCACCCCCATCCATGGTCACAGTTACATCACGGGTTACGTTGCCATCGCAGCAAAAGTCCATGTAACTGATGACAGCATGGAACCCACAACAGATCGCAGTTACATTCCAGGGTTACGTTGCCGTCGCAGCAAAAGTCCATGTAACTGTTGGCTCTCAGCGGCACACACGATTTCGCTGTCAAAATGAAACTTCTCCCACATAGGTCGCAGTCTACCGATATAAAATCAAACGCAGACTGTTGGCTCTCAGCGGCACAAACGACTTTCGCTATGTTACCATAGTGTCACAGTCTACCGATATAAAATCAAACGTAGACAGTTGGCTCTCAGCGGCACACATGATTTCCGCTATGGTCTGCAGTAGATCGCAGTGACATCGAGTTAAATTGTTGTTACAGCATAACTCAAATGCCTCTGTGGGCACCAGCCCCTCGACTTTCGCTACACAAATAATCCTTAGGAACTAGTTTTGTCCGGACTCCTCACAGGATCAACTTTAGAATCCCCCCTTGGGGTTCAAGGCAGTACCACCCAGTGGCACTCCTGAGAAGTTCATTTTAAGGGAGCGCCTTTTTCCCCAGAGCTATTCTCAAAATACTTTATACTATATACTTATAGTATCTTCAAATCATACCCTTTATGATTTATCAAAATCTCCTTTACACAAAATCAATTACCAAAATCGATAATTCTCAAACTAGGCTTTCCAAAATCCAAAATTGATTTTCCCAAAAATCAAAAGCCCTTTCCAAAATCCATAGGTTCCCAAAACCTTTTCCAAAATCATTCTCATAAGATCCTTTATATATATATATATATATATATATATAGATATATATAACTTTGAAAATTTTGGATTATTTCAAACTTGTATAAAACCTCTTTTATACTTCAAATATTTTCAAAACCCTTTTCTATTCTGACTATAGATTTAACAAGGGAAGATTTATTTTATATAACAAAGATATATAACTTTGTTTTATTCCAAATCAAATATTCAAATTTGATAAATATTTTATACAGTTATTAACCATATTTCTTTTCAAAAACCATTTTACAGTTCTTATCCACAAATCTTCAATATCAATTTCATTCAAATCCGTACGATGTACACATATCATCCGTACACAATATCAATCTGATCGCTCAATCGATCACACAATTTCACTTCCGAACTAGTATCGTCCACCCGACTTCCTAGTGCGGACTCAGATCTGGTTTCTTGATTAGAAACCGTCATTCTCCTTGCATAGTCACAACTATGATAGAGAATATCCAGAACCAATCAACAATCCATATCCAGGTTCGCCGTCGAAAATCGAGCGAAAAATCCTAACTCGGATCGATAATACTATCTCGAAATTTTGTGCTCGAATCTGGATCAAATCACTATGCGAATATAATAATATACGTATATCCTACGTATTTATCTTTGTTGGTTATTATCCAAATCAATTCTCTTTTCTATTCACATTTCCTTTAATTCCATTCACTTATTCTCAATTGCTTCCATTTCCAATTGAGTTATTACTTCAATTACAAACAGTTTGAACTCTGACCAATTTAAATTTAAACAAATATCTTGAAAAAGTTTAAAATAGATAAGTAGTTGAAAAATAGTTATTAGTTTGTAAAATAGCTGTAAAATAGTTTAGTAGGTATAAAAATAGTTAGATAATTGCAAAATAGTTTTTAAAATAGTGATTACATATAAGTAGCTGAAAAATAGTAATTAGTTTATAAGACAGTTTTCAAAATAGTTAAATAGTTTTAAAATAATTGTAAAATAAGTATAAGATAGTTTGGGGTTTAAGAAGAAAGATTGTATAGTAAATAGTTTGGAAACATATACTTGTATTAAAACAATTTGAAAATAATCCAGAGCCAAACTGTTTAATTTCCCAATCTCCATTTCCAATTAATTTCCCATTAATTCAAATCAAATCCAATTTGAACTAATTAAATTTAAATCTCAACTTAAAACCATCTCGAATTATATAAATTTGAGTTAAATATTTTAAATATTGATTTAATTACTTAAGTCAAATTAACCCTTACCTTTAAATCAAATCAACCTTTAAACCAATTAATTCTGGATCCAAAATCCAAAATTACTTTTTAAATTATCATTACTTAACTTATTTTAAAGTTCAAATTAGAAGTTCAAAGAAATTTTATCTTCAAAATTCAATTTATTGCCCAATTTTATCTTCCAACTTTGAAACTGATTCTTAAACAATTTTAAGTTACAAATTCAATTCTTAATATTCAAATCTTAAGTTTAAAAGGGATTCCATATCCTTAATTACAAATTAAGGTTTAATTTTCATTTATCTCTATAATGGATATATTATCACAATCCATTTCTTCATTCATTTAAACTAATCAAATTCACCATTTTTAACTTTCCAAGTTAAATTTCAATTTCATCTTGAAATTCCCAATTCAAGTTGTTCATTCTAAACTCATTTAACTTCCCTTAAGTTAAATTTACTTAATCCGGTCAACTTTTCACAATTTGAATTCCCATTCAAATTTTAAACTTCAGATTAATAGTCTTTCCCCTTTTAAGTTTAAAAACTTACTTTACTTTGGGTTTTACATCACATTCCAATTTAAAACTCAACACTAAGTGTTTATTTCAAATCATCATTGGTATTATATATATTCCTCATATATACATTTTCTTTACACACCAAGTTATACTTTAAATTTTTAAACCACCTTTGGTTTTAATTCAAAACAACTTCTTTAAAACAATTTCAAGTCTTCTGGATTTAGATTTAAAATTTCACAATTTTAAATTCTCTTCAATTCCAATTTATAATTTATACTCACTTAAATGTTTACTTCCCTAAACATTTCATTTTGCTAAATCATTAACAACATTCATTATTAAACACAATTACCATTTATGATAATAACCAAGATTATCATATCTAGAAACCAATTCATTATTACCTTTATTCTTGATAACATTTCTACAAATTCAAGATTTTAATTTTAGTTTGAATTCATTTCAAACTTATCTTCATTCAATTTTAATTTGGCTTTATTTCTATTACCACTTAATTTAATTCCAATATTTTAACAACCAATTACCTTAATAATTAATAGAAAGAAATATCATTTTATATATCAAAATATATTCTTATATAAAATCATTTAAAATCCTTATATAAGAAAATAACAATTACGCTCTCATATATATATATATATACACTCAACTCGTTCTAGGGTACCATTGACCCTTTCCTTAACGAGTAATCCCAACAGAGCCAAGGTTCTCGCTTAACCTTCGCTCTGATACCAACTGTAACGACCCGGAATTTTCGAACCCGAAAATTCCAGTTAGTTAGAAGAAAAAGAAAAGAGATAGAAGAAAGAAACAGAACAAGACACATATTCTCACATTCGCAGCGGATCAAAATACAATATCAAATAATAATATCAGTTATACAAAGAAACTGTATCTGTTAATTTATATTCGATACATCAGAGTTACAACCATTTACAGTTAGACTAGACAGTTATATTAACCTGCCCATACTACTATCAATATAACTCTCAAATACACAGCGGAATACACTCCATACGTTCCTGCCATCCAACTCGCCTCCTGAGCTCCAGAACGTCCTTACCTGGAAATCTGTAATACTCGGTCTGACCCGAGCATTACATCAAAGTAACACCCGGGTCAGGCTGGAAACCAGCGTGAGTAAACTCATCTAACATGAAATTTCAATTCATAGAACTTATGTAGACCCGGGGTAACTCGTACTTTACCATAAGTAAACAACTTACATAGTCAATACTTATTTCACAAAACAATATCTAAGTATCCAACTTAGTTTAAATGGTCCATATTATTCTAAACCGGCCTATTGATTTCACATATCAAATCTATAAAGAATTATAGATTACTAATCGAAGTGGTTCCGGATATTGCTGATAGCCGATCCCGGTCTCTTCGAATTCAATACCATCTTTTTAAGCCAAGTTGTTTAAATTTTAAACAATTCAATTTAACTTCAGAATGTTATATTCCCACAACAATTCCATTACAGATAAATAACTCATTTTTATCATAGTTCAACAAAACATTTCATATCACAGAACATTACAAAGTACATACCATAGTCAATAACAATCAAAGGTATTCAATACAATTTAATCATCCATAAGCAAGATTAATTTCACATAATTAATGATTAATTTAATTTAACTCATTAATTAATTAATTCTTAATTACTTACATTAATTAATTAACCTTTAATTACTTAATTATTCTTTAATTAATTACATTAATTAATTAACCTTTAATTAATCAATTTAATTAACTATCATTTAATTACTTACCTTAAGTAATTTTAATTACTTTCATTAATTAAATAATCCTTTAATTAATTTCATTAATTAATTAATCATTACAATAAGTAATTAATTCTCTAATTAATTACATAAATTAATTATCCTTTAACCATTAATTTCATTAAGTAATCATCCCTTAAATTAATTAAATCATTAAATTTTATTTTGAAAACCACTTAGAGATTTAATTAATAATTAACCTAATATAAAATTATTTTCAAAACCAAATCAAATTACTTTCAAATCACATTCGAATTTAAAATTTAGTTTTTGAAAACTTGTTTTTTAAAAACTTGTTAAAATTTTGCTTTGGAAACTTGGTTTATAATTCTTTTGAAACTTATTCATTTTTAATATACTTTAAATCTTAATTTAAAACTTGCTTTGCTTTTTAAAACTTATAAGCTTCAAAAGAAAACCCGAGCAAACCTTCCACTTTTCCTGAGCTAACCCCCGAGTAATTTCCCCATCATTTCGACTTTGAGTAAATCAACATTTTCTCTGAGTCAAAACCCGAGAGCACCTTTCTTCCCCAAACTCCACAATAACGCTCATACCCAAACGTGTACGTGTGCACGTGCACGAGACGCCGGAGCCACGGCGATCACCCACGACCACGTCGCCAACTCGTCGACAACCTACTCAAGCCTCACGACCACCCAACTCCACGAGTTCAACTGAAAATCAAAATCGAGATCCTCTGTCACCACCGGGAACCCACCTGATCGACAAAATCAACTCGCCAACGACGATCCCAACTAACTGGAACCATGCCGTTCCACCCATAGCTGCGCCACAACCTGCCGCGTCGTTTCCCCCTGGTCCAGTCAACTCCGGTTCACCCTCGTCGAAGAAAAGGCCTCGACAACAACGACGAACCCATCAGGGTCTTAAACCCTACAACGACGTCGCCTAGCCCCTCTGATGATCTAAAAATTCAATTACCATTTTTCCTACAATCACCAAACACCTAGCTACCTTCAGCAACGAGCTCGGTGCTCCTCCAGTTCTGATCACCAAGAAATCGACGTAAACTCCATTTCCGTTCAACTCGAAAATTCCCACTGACTATCAAACTAAAAATCATGATACTCATATTAAAAATCGTGCTTTTCAACCATGAATACATCCATGCAATCCAAATCTGAAATTGAGATTGTTGATTTTTAACATATATATGTATTTTACTGTAATAATTATGTTCCAGTGAAAACTGTATTCAATTTCTTTTTCTTTCTTTTTTACAATTATTATTTTTAAAACTTAATCCTTGTTGTTATAAACATCATCGATTCGTATATCCAAATCTAAAAGAAATCAGGGAGAAATTCGACTTGGAACATCTTAGAAGCTTGTATAAGAAGAACAGAACATATATATACTATTATGCAGACATTTACACAAGTACTTTAAATGTATATTTACATGCATTCAATTTTAAAATTATCAGGCATACATTCATCAAATTTTACTTAAATATTTTACTTCCTGAACCAAGTTTGAATTTAAGTTTATTCACTGTTTCAGATTAAACAGAGATTTACTTCCCATGTTCCCATCATGTATATAATTATTAACACACCTAGATATACTTATAATCGTTATAAAACAACATGCACAGCATAGTTCACATCATTTTTGAAAGATCATCACATACAACTTTAAGATATACCAAAGTTTCAGAGTTACTCACCTTAATCGTTTAACAGAGAACAGGGAAGTAGATTGAGATTTGAAATCTGGAATTGCTTTGGATAAATGAAACTGCTGTTTGATTTTGATCTGCTTGCATTATTTGGGTTGAATCCTACTTTGAACTTAATCTTTGCTTTGAATCTGAAGTTGCTTAGATCAGGATAACTTGAAATAGTTGTTTTTATTATCTTTTCTAGTTTGGCATTTCAGTTCTTTTTAATTTCCTTTAGTTTCGTTTGAAAATATGAAGAAAAATGGCCTGACTTTTCTATTTAATTTTAATTAAATAAAATATTTTGCCAAATGTCTAAGCTAACTAACACTTGTGAATTTGTTATCTTATTTATCAAACACTTGTCAAGAGTTCTATTTTAAATGTTAAGCCCTTGTCTTATAAATTTCTTATAAACTTATATATTATTTACATATATATTATGTTTATATTTCATATGTGTTTTATTGATTTATCTTTTAAACCTTTATATATATAAACTATCTTGACTTCAAATATGAAAGAAAGCATATATCCTTAACCTAAGATAAAATATTTTTAATAATCCTTTGAAAATTATCATATTAATTTCAAAATATAACTTCTAGTTCAATATATATATATTATGATTAGAAAATAAATTTTGCCAAATTAAATTGTCATATTAATATGTTTACACATATCTACTAATATATTTATTAATTTACTATAAGATATATTATTTTCAGATATTTATATTTCAACATTTATCATAGTTTCAAATACATCGTGATATCTTTTATTACTAGAATTTTATCTTTCCATTAGATAAAACCAGTTTATTATCCAATTATCAGATGCCAAAAATCCGGGTTATCACAGCCTTGGCCCGCTTAAAAGACACGGTTGAAACCCGTTTTTCCATCTTAACCCATTCACGATACTGGCTGTACGCATCATGCACATAGTCCTGCACTAATTTCTCTATGTCACTTAGGATTCTTTTCAAGTTAGAAGGGAAGTGGAAGCCATCGAAACAAATGTTCAGAAAATCTTTCTTCAACTTGGCGACACGGACGGCTCCCTCCCCTGTGTGCTCTATAGTAGTCTGTTTTGTGATGACATGGGCTATTTGATGTGCAGTTTCGGAAGGTGGCCTAACAGAGCCAGATGGTTTTGAAGGTCCTTATGATGGTGGAGATTGCGACTGAGAGCGGCGCCTGCTTTGATATGACCTTTCCTTCTCCCTATCATGGCGCTCGCGCTCTTGGCTAGAGTGATAGCCGCAACCATAGTCCCTCTCACTTTCACGCTGATGTGATTTAGAGTGTGAACTGTTAGAATGGCGTGAAGAGCGAAGCTTGCTAAGCATGGACCCTTGTTTCACCATCGTGTCTGTAAAATGAAAAGAGAAATAGAATTAGTTATCTCCCAAAATTAAGAAGCATGTGAAAAGAAGTCGTGTGGTGCCATGTAGTGTGTGTATGCATGTGCAAACCCCCCAACCGACCGATTGTGGTAGCCTTGCTCATGGGAGTTAGCTCCCCTATGTCTAAAGAAGTTAGGCCTGCGCCAGTTCGTGATGGGGAGTGGAGCCCCTCTAACCCGAGATCATGGAACATAGATATGTCGTTTGGGATAGGAACATCTGACACCCCTTTCAATGAACCTTCCGTCTATAGAGAAGAGGTCTCCGGACCTGTAGAAGTTGCAACGGGCTGAGTTGTCTCAATAATTTTTTGCCTCTTAGCTTTATGGACAAAAGTTTTGCCTTTTTTCTTTGATTCTGACGGCTGAGGGCCCTGTGAAGGCACGACCATGGGCTCATGTCCAACCGTTGTACCCTCATTGTCGTGAAGCTCGATGATTGTTACACCAGGTGCACTCTGAGCTCCCTCGACTGGGGGCACGATAGGATCCCATCTTCCACTTTGTTTTACTAGAGCCGCTCCGGGACCCTCTGTCAGCCCTATACTCCGGCCTCTTTCTATAAGCCCAACGACAATCAGGTTATCATCAGTAAGAACTTCATCTATTTCTCTAAGTTCGGCAGGCACTTCTTGGAGTGCCCTTACTATCTCCATGAACTAGGCTCCTTTGGGCAGTGGAATTGAAGTTGTAAAAGAAATACAGTAATGGATTCAGCATCGATTTATATTATCCAGTTAATTGATGAAGAAGTTAAAGCACTTACGTCTGACCAACCATCGCCTCGCGAACCCCGTTGGGCATCTCACAAAGAACCACTCTATCTTGAAGTAGCTCGGTTTACTCCAAGCACCTGCCACCACTTGGCAATTCCTGACTGCTTCCAGAAAAGTAAACGACGAATTGTCCCCCCGACTCTTGACATTGAATAAATATCTGATCTCATCAACGGTTGGGGGTCGAAGGAGATGCTCCATAAATATGATGTATAGACTATTGAGAAGCGCGTATCCATTAGGATGCAGTTGAGAAGGTGCGATCCTTAAGAAAAATAGTACGTCCCGAATGAATAGGTTAAACGTGGGCAACATCCCAGCTACGTACATGAATCTATTGCATGCAGTAAACCCCTTCCGGAGGATTATGCGCTCTATCTTCTGGCCTCGGTAATAGAACTTCTTCAAAGGATAGTCCATGCCTAAGACAGATTCTGCCTAGCATTTCCTCTGAAATCTTGGACCGGATGGAGTCCTCCGGATTCAAAATCAACACTGCACCTGGTAGTTCATCGGGAGCAGGATTCACTACGTCTGCCACGACATCCGGCCTTTCAATTCTAGGAAACGAGGGGCTTTGAACTTCATGTTGCTCCGAGCTTCCAGGATCCATAGCTATTGAACTCAGTAAAAACCATTATTAGACGGAAAGAAACCCGTGTTCCCCCTAGTGCAAAGTGAGTGATCATGTTGTGTGTGAAGTGCTACATAATACTCTAAATGTCTACAAGTTTGAAAGATGGTAAAGCGACAAGACTTCGAGATTCGACCGGAGTGACCGTCATCGCTGACCGTCTCAACCGTGCCATCCTAACTTCGAAGAACGATCCATGTTAAGATTTGCTATGTTTGTCGAGTTAAACAGTTCCATCGACGAGCTTTGAAGGATAGTTATATATGCAGTTTTACAATGAAGTCCAAGTATGCAAGGCTAAAGCTCGTAAGAGTTAAGTGTTCGAGTATGCAAAAGACAATTAGTTTCGTATCCATCATGGTTTGAGTTGGATCGTTCCTCTGAAGCTTGTGTTTTTATCGATCCAAGGCACTGATTGACAACCTTTCGTATTGATACATTTCGTATCGATCGCCTGTTCGTATCAATCGCCCCAAGCATCAGCCGCTTCGTATCGATCCAAGATGAATAGGGTTCGTATCCATCGATCTACATCGACACGAAATGCTCCATCCCAGATCGATCGATAAGCTACTACATTTCATATCGATCAGGAGGACTGCCCTCCTCCATCTCCAACGTACTTTGATCGATCCACCTCGCCATCGATACGCATTTGATAAAGATTAGAAGTCAGTGACTCCATCATCTCCCTCCAGTGCTATCTTCCTCTTTCTCCTCCGAGCAGCCATTAAAGCACATCCTCGACCTGACCCTAGCTCCATTCCAGCATCAACAACACCGGAGTTGGCCACCACCTTGGACGAAGTGGTATGAAACTCGAACCTCATCATTTTAAAATGGTTTTAGTCAATCGATTACCTAGTTCAAGAAATCTGGACTTAAGATTAAAAGTTAGTTGTTTGAAGACGAGAGTTCAACAATTCCTTTTCTTTTCGGATCGATACGAAGTGAAAGCAGAAGCAAGTAAAAAAAATTCTAAGTCCAGAAACTATTTATATGCCTTCGTATCTAAAGAGAAACATTTCATATCCCAGTCACTAAACCAAGAGAAGCGGTCAACAACCATCGATACGAAGATTGACTTTCGTATCCATCAACATGGTACAATCAAGAGCCAATGAATTTTGTATCCATCGATATGAAGCGCTCCACATGAATACCTATCTCATATCAATCGCCATCGATACGAAGCTTATCTCCATACATCCCAAATTGATCCAAGAGAGGATCGATAGGAAGAAATGGATCAAAAAACCATCGATCATTGTTGCTACTCGAATTTCACGTCGATCCAGGAGAGGATCGATACGAAACTCGATAAAATAAAACTTGATAACAACCCGTGAACGTGCAAACATGAACGGGAGTCAGGTTAACATACGTGCATGTATGCCAAACTAACGTTTAATTTTCAAAGTTAATTGGAATTGAATGCTTACCTGGTGACGGCCAGAACAATGAAAAACAAATTGCTAGCACTCGACCTTCAGTAACAACAATAAACTACATGATCATTGGCAGTCTACAATCAACATTTATACTGGTGGAAATTAATCGAAGTTTACATCTCTTGATGAAAAGACAACAACTGTTCAACGAATCGGATAGAACTATTCAGAATAAAGGTTGCAGCTTTTTAAAGCACGTCATGTTCACACAGGACGTACTTTGGGGGGAAATTATCCCACCTTTTGGCAAGGCCGTGACACCAAGGACTTGACTAGAAACTAAAGACAATCCGCCCCGGAGATCAGTTATCTACAGGTCCACGATGCATATGGGAAAACTTGGTCCAAGTCCTGATCGAGCTACAATTAGCATGGTATGACAAGAAAAGCTAAGAAAGGCAACATTCCAAATTTTAGGTCAATCGAAGTTCATCTGCTCAAGTTATGGATCAATCAAGATCCATGAAGAACACATCCATTTCGTATCCATCAGCCCACATCCATCATTTCGTATCCATCCAGATCGATACGAAATGAGCACAAGTCCATCACTCAGCATCCATCCACTTCGTATCCATCAAGCAATAACGCCTCTCGGATTGATCATAATTTATTTGCTCAACAATTACCCATTTCGTATCGATCACACTTCTGCATATTTCTTATCGATCAACCAATCGATCGATACGAAGCAAAGGGCCAAGCATCAATACGAAACCACGGACAAGCATCGATACGAAGAGCGTGGACTCGGATGGATATGAAGGAATAAGTCAAACCAAAGGAAATGGTTTATAAGCATGAAATGTGGATCTCCAGCGCCACGTCATTGACAGGCAATTGATCGATACGCATTGTATTAATACAAAGACCATCGATACGCACGTATCGATACGAATCCTTCAGCCTCCTTAGCAACTTCAATCTTGGATCGATCATATCTCTCAAACTACAAGTCTAAATGCTATGAAATTTTCACAGGAGCTTGCATATCAACTAAAGAACATCCATGATCGATCACAGCTCAATTGGAGCCAATCTTGATCGATACAAAGACAACAGGGATCGATCCCAAACAACCCTAGATCGATCCCAACCAACCCTAGATCGATCTGGTGGGCCCACCTACACATGAGAAATGGTATTCCGAGTTTTGGGGCAGATATTTCCAGATCTACTCCTATAAATAGCACACCTATGCCAACTAAAAATGGACTTTTGGGACTGCTAGGCCATTACTCTGCTGAAACTCCATTGTAACTTAAGTGTTAGCTATCATACTATTGTAACTCAGTTGAGAATCATCAATAAACAGCAAACACTTCAAAGTGGACGTAGGCTAAAATGCCGAACCACTATAAATTATTGTCTTTTTCTATTACTGCTTACTTTTCTTGCTATGATTGTTAGATTAGCCTCATTTTCCATTTAATTTCTTCATTCCAATCTCTTTAATTACATCCGACGAGTGTTGTGCCCATTTTTAGTACAAACAATTTTATATTGTGAAAAGTTATTTATTAAATAATTATAATTTATTTATAATGTTTAAAGTTAATAATTATTATTTATTAATAATTTTTGTTATTAATAATTATTATTATATAATAATGTTTTGAAGTAAATAATTATTATTATTTATTTATAATGTTTTGAAGTTATCAATCATTATATTAATAAAGTGTTTGGAGTAAAATATTTATTTTATTAATGATATTCTAAAGGAAAATTGATTTTGTCACTAGTGTTGTTGAAAAGTAATTTATTATTTATTTATGATGTTTAAAGTTAATTAATTGTATTTATAAATAGTAAACTGATTTATAAAGGAATTTCATTAAATAAATAGTTTATAAATGAAAATGGAGTTTTGGATTTATAAAAGGGTTTTTATAACGGCTTTATAAAGGATTTTTAAAGGAATTTTTGGGGGAAGATTTTTATAAAGTAATTTTTATAAAGGATTTTTATAAAGGATCTTTATAAGAGACTTCCATAAAAGAATAAAATTTAATAAATGGGTTTATAGATTTACAAAAATGGGTTTTATAAATAGTTTTATGGATTTATAAAAGAGCTTTATAAATAGTTTTAGAAATTTATACAAAGAGTTTTATCAATGGTTTTAGAAGTTAATAAAAGGAGTTTCATAAATTGTTTTGGAGATTCATAAATGGTTTTAGAATTTATAAAAGGAGTTTCATAAATGATTTGGTGTTCTATAAATACATTTCCTACCTAGTGAAAGTGTAATGTTTTTGTTTATATTCTTATATGTTGTTATAAGTGTAGGGATACTTTTCCAAGTATAAAAAGGGAGTATGAAGGGTTTATGAATATACCTTTGTAAAAGTATTTTGATACAAGTATTTACAAAGCGATTTTAATTCATGAAAGGATTTATTAAAGAGGTTAGTAGCTGGTTATATGGCTAACCAATGTTGGTTTCCCTATGGAAATAAATCCCTGATGTGATTGTTATATATTTGATAGTTAAATAACCAACCATCAAACTTGGCATGTTTAAATTGTCGTTGTCGGTCCGGAGGGACCGGGATTGGATATATTATCCGAAAACCACTTCAAACCGGCATAAGCATTCAAATTGGAATATTTTGAAGATGATTTAAGATGGTTTTTGAAGTGCAAGGGCTCCTACTACTCCTGAGGGTGATTCCAAAATGGATGTAGTGAAGGTTGTGCCTTCGGTTTCGTTCAGACCTAGAACGAACTTATATGGATGAATGTAGCACTGCATTTTTACTTGGAGGGCAGTGTTAGCATTGCAAGATGGTTAGCTATATAAAAAGGTAACCGTAACCTCTAGCCTCATCAACCAGGAAAATGTCTAAAGTAGGGACGTGCCGAAGGGCTATGTGGGTCGCTCCCATTAGAGTCTGACCATTCCACATCTAGCGTCGATATTTATGTATGCTATGGGGCCCATTATGGTTGTTTATCAATCATGGGGTGATCATATTTGGCATTATCCAGTAAGAGGTAGGGCCGATCCCGAGTACAGAGGTGCAACATGGTGTAGCCTTCTGTACATGTTATCTATAGGTATACGAATTCGGTGGGTAGACCCTTACCCTTTCATAGTTGGAATCCATTCTCCAATATGAGCCTTCAAATTTAATTTTATATCTATTATGCTAGAATTTAATAATGTAACAATTTTGGCTATGCTTAGTATGTATTTATATCCTAGATCTTATTATAATATATCGGTAAGGGGTAAGGTCGATCCTAAGTAGCAGAGGTGCAACGTATTGTAGCCTCCTGTACATTTTATCTAGAGGTATACGAATTCGGTGGGTAGACCCTTACCCTTTCATTATTGGAATCCATTCTCCAATATGAGCCTTCAAATTTAATTGTATACCTATTATGCTGGAATTTAATAATGTAACAATTTCGGCTATGATTAGTATGTATTTATATCCTAGATATTATTATAACATAGCTGGATTTTCTATAGAAATGTTTTGGTTATCATAAGGTAAAAACTCATCCATGTTTATGTGTGGCGTGGTTTTACGAGATACCTTTATTTTAAAAAGATTTTTATGACATTAAAATTCAATTGAGGTGTGTTTCTCATGCCGGTTTACCAGACTGATCCGGGCGTTATTTTTTTTATAATGCTCGAGTCAGACCGAGCATATTTACATATATAGTTAGGATACTTGGAGCTTTAGGAGACAAGCTGGATACCTCCAAGTCATATTCACGTATATTTTATTTCATCTACATTAGTTGTTTTATTTAACGGCATTTGTGAGGACAGGGTGTTATAACTGTCCAAGCTATTGATTAATTGGTTGTCACTAATTGATATATGTATAATAAAGTTCAAATTTCCTTTTGTAAAGATCTGTTGTATATTATATATTACTCGTCATGATATGAGATTATGTTCTATCTTTTCTTCTTTTTTCCCTAACAATCTGTCTTTCCAGCACTTGGAAGCTCGGCACGTGAATACTCTGGATATATTAGTGTCGACTTTCAAGGGTCGAAGACCCGGTCGTTACAACACTCATACTGCAAACCAATAATGTGACTCGTTGTATGCACCCACTGTCCACCTCTCGATCATAGTGCCAAACGTCTCTTATAGTAGTCACTTATCATCCTGCACCGGCGTACACCTATACCATGTCGCGCTAGAACCGTGCATACAAGAACTCCGATTAGGATCGGGCTCACTCACCTGGTATCTCCGTAAGTGTTCTGCGCCACCACGATGGAATACCACCTGAGTATCTGCGTAATATACCATCCTAGTCAACTTTTATCTCTCATTTGGGTATTCAACTATTACCTAAACCGCAATGATCTATAGTCCTTTAATAAGGGATTTACAAACCTACAATTCTCTTGATAGGGGATTTACAACCATACCACTTCTAGTATGTTTACCTAGCTCAGAAATAGGCTCAAATAATCAATTTTTTATTTATATAATTTCTATACTAAATTATATTACTTTTTTTACAAACCCGGGCCTTAGGCCGAGGTTCAAACTGTGTATTTTACATTTGAATGGTCGACCAAGATATTCCCCATGTCGACTGCTATCGGTCGACCGTTAGGGCACCTA
Organism: Allium fistulosum; assembly: GCA_030737815.1. Lineage (NCBI taxonomy): Eukaryota > Viridiplantae > Streptophyta > Magnoliopsida > Asparagales > Amaryllidaceae > Allium > Allium fistulosum. Next base: position 1,058,031,570 of record CM060907.1, read on the forward strand.
GGTCGATCGGTCGCATGTAAATTTTTAGGGTTATTCGACTTTTAAACGTCAATTGGTTTATAATTAATTTTATTAATTCCAGCAGTTAGTAATTCCAGTTAACCTTAATTTATAGTTAATTAATTTTCCAATTCCAGTCAATTATAGGGTTTGTGATTTAAGGTTGCAAATTTGACATTAAACAAGTGTTCAATTAACTAATTAAATTACTGTAAATTGAATTCTAGGGTTTTAGGGGTCAACTTAGTGTTCAATTTGTAATTCAATTAGGGTTTTAATTTAAGGTTCCTAAATTTAACAATAACAAATGTCAAATTAACCAATTTCATAATTTAATTACAAATTAAATTCTAGGGTTAAGGTTTAACAAATTCAATTTTAATTCAACAAGTTAATTATAGGGTTTCTACAATTTTAATCATTTAAAATAGTTTAGAATCAATCTCGTTTATCAAATTATTAATCTGCGCCTATTTACCTCAATCCTAAGCTCTTTCACATGCTAACTCCGCTTGCCCCATCTTGATCCAACTACTTGCACTCTTTAAGGTTGATTTTATTTTGATTTTTGAGAAGATTTGGGGTTAGAGGAGAGGTTGGATTTTGGCAGAGTTTTATTAATGTAGTCTTTTCTACTGATTTTAGGGTTAGCTTAGGTTTGCTTATATAGGAGTTCGTAATGAATTAAGGACGTTAATTTGGGTTGGAGATTATTTACTTAAATCATGCACGGTCATCAAAACTTAGGTATGAAGTAATGTATCGAAGCCCTCCGATACAATGCTCGACATGCTCCAGTTTCTGTAAATTTCACTACTTATGGTCAACCTAAGAGGGTCCATGGTCGACCTATAACGGTCGACCATGCCTTCCCAAGGGTCAACCATAATATTTTTTCTTTATTCCAAATCTTTATGTGCCCGTAACTCCTCCATATGAACTTATATATGAAAATCATTCGGGAAATCGCTACGAACGTAATGGTGTAAGTTTCGCATCCAAATTCAAACATCTATGGAAATTTTCATTATAGCCCTTGTTTTAATTTAATTTACTTTTCTTATCAATCTCCACTTAAATTTCTATCAAATTCTTGTTAAATTTCACATAAATTTCTGAGGTGTTACATAGAATTTAATATATAATCTCGACAAATAAACATGTAAGTGACCAATTATGAACGTATTAAGTAATTGTAAAATTAGGCCCTTGCATGGGTATAGAAAAAAATTAACATGTAAGAAGTATTTAATAGTAAGTATATGTTATATTTTTATTTGTTAATCTTCAATTCAGTTCAACTATATATCTTAATTGATAAACATTTTACCAATCATATTAAATGCACAAATTTATCAATGTAGATAATTATAACATTATATACCATATGTTCTTATAATATTACTGAGGTTAAATATTATAATTTTATTTTTCTAATAAGGTTCCCATTAATCTTTTATGTTTCACAAAATCCTAAGCGAATCATAGATGTCTTTCGACTTCATTAGTGAGTGTTAATACTCGTATGCCTTGGGATTCTGACCTTGAAGAAAGCTCAATAAATCATAGGCCCGCATATGATGGATAACTCCTTATCGGCTATATCTCATACAACTCCTAACTTGTGGTACCTTGTCCTAATCCCACCTTTAAATTGAGGAAAGTTTAAAAGTAAAGTGGGACTACTCATTCAGGCCTATCATTTCACGAAGGCCTAAGTATAATGCATGTACCTTGAGGAAAGCTCAATAAAAACATGTGGTTATCTTACCTCGTCTATTCAATATATTAATAATACTACACATAACTTCCCTAGCTTGGGGAAAGCTCGATAACTAAAGAGTATACATGTAGTTTATTAATATATAAATGGTAGAGGACAACTTTATCTTAAAGATTCAGAATCTTCAATATATATATTGAGTGATATCAATTGATGGAATAATGTATTTCTTAAATACCCTCGTGATTCAAGGGTCGGACACATCAAAAATCATGGTATTCGTACATTTATGTATGTATATCATATATATGTGTATATAATTTAATTAATTAACCTTTTAATTAATTAATTTAATTAGATAATTTTAATTAAATTTATATTAAGTTTGAAATTCATTTATATACATACATGTATACTTATGTTAATTAAACATTTTAAAACAACATAGCATATAATATACAATACATGTATATATTTATTAACTAACTTATTTAATTAATATATTTTATTAACCTCGTTAATAAATTTTATAAATTTCAAAATTAATTTAAATTAATTTTCAAACATTATGAGAAAAATTTATTATATTATAACATTTATCATATGTCTTTTATTTTAAATTTTAACTATTAAATTTAAAATCTTATATTTTTTATTTTCAAACAATTTTGAAAGTTAGTCTAAGGCCCAATACCTAATTATCCAAACTTAATCCTCCGACACTACCTTTCTAGACACTCTTCTATCTGGGCTATGAGCTTAATTAGTTAACTCTAACATGACTGATTTAGACCGTATAAGCTATTGGGCTCTGATACCATTGTTGGAATTGGGTCAGCTCTTAGTGGAAGAAATATGTGAACTTTAAATTTTTTTACCATTTTGGATCTTTATTAGGCCTATGAAGTCTAATTTATTTAGAACATTTCTAAATATCTTTTAAATAAAATCATTGTTTTATTTAAATTTATAATAAAGTCTTATATTATGGAATTAATATTAAATTATATATGTGGGTATCACATACATATATACATGTGCGTGCATCTGTAACATAGCAATTCATGCAAAGTATAATATGCCTATGTATAAATGTTGAGATTTACACCGCAACGAACATGTTAGCTCATCTAATATATAAATATATTGTTCAAATCTATGTTCTTATATTTATTTCATATATGCAGAATATTGCAATATGTATATATTGCATAAAATTATTTTATTAAAAAATATATGTATATTTATATATATGAAACTTATTAATCGTATATATGTATATATAAATATATTAAAATCATATAAATTGTATTAAATTTATTTTTTATATTGCTGGAAATTAGAAATAATAATCTAAAATAATATTACTATTTTATATACTTAAAATATTTATATATATATGTATTAATATCTTATAAAATTAATAATACATATATGTATATATAGTTAAATAATATATATGCATAAAATAATACACACACACACATGCCTATTATATGACTTATGGCAATGATTTGTTTTCTTTTAATTTTTAAACAAAAAAGTAGACATTTTTGTATGGAAAAATTAATATAAATTAATAAAAATTATCTTCTATAAGATATTTCAAAATTTAAATATTCCAGTAAAATTTCATAGAAATTAGGAAATTTAAATATATTTTTTATTATTTATATTAATTTTAGAAACAGTTTATTAAGTTTGTTTATTAATTAAAATATTTAAATTATAAAAAATATAATTTTCTATTATTGAAAATAACATTGGTTGTAAATTTAATTTTATGAAATTTAAAACATATTTTATAACATAAATATTTATTAACATTATTATTTTATTTAATTAAATGGTTTAAATAATATTCGAATAATATATATATATATATAATTATTTTAATCTACCAAAAATGTTTTATGTATAATATTACTTATATAAAATTTTGAAACCAAATTTTATGCAATATATGATTTAATATTTGAATTCTGAAGATTACATGAATAAAAAAATGAATATTAAATTAATATTAAATTAATTTTAAATTAAAAAATAATATTTTGCTGCAAGTAATATATACACATGATAATGACAATTTTTTTAAATTTCAAATATATAAACATATAACCAATTTAATTGTGGCAATACATCGATATAATAGAATCATCACCTAACTAATAAGTCATAATACATGATATAAATATTACTACACATTAATATTCATTAATAGATCGAAAATTTTATTGTATCACCAATGCCTATAAGTACACCTTGAAACGATCAGATTTGCTCCTTGAATTGATTTCTAATTCAACAGAGTTCTAGTCCTTGAACGGATGACCACCAACTATCGAATAGAATTGTTTTTACTTTGATATGACTTTGGAAATAGAGAGGTTAGAGCTCTAGATTTTCCTAGAAATGGGGATTGGACGGAGGCTTAAAAAATTCCTAAAAATATTGTGAGTTGAATGTTAATATAAGGGAGAGTTTAGAGACAAATTAGGATCTCGATCCTCCTTTATCTCTTACTACTTCTCTTCTATCTTAACTATCCAAATCAAACCCTTCTAACCCATACTTAGCCACTCTTTTCCTTCTCCATTATGGTCGAACCAACCAGCCACCATATGGGCTTCAAACCTATTTAAAGCCAGTACAAAATATTTTGCATTTAAATCCAATTTAAGTGCATATCGATATCGTAAATTGAATAATATATATCTATAACTATTATAAACACATCTATTAATATTTGTTCATCAAATCAAAATAAACTTTTATAATTAATATTTCATATATATTAATTAATTTAATTACCTTATAACAATTACAAATTAATTTAACTGTTTGGTCAAAGGAGTATTCATCCTTTCGGTTATGTGAACTGATAGGTTTAAATTTGATCAACGATTAATATCGAACTATTTGAATATTAACGTTCACACTCCACAAGATAGGTAGTGTGACATTTTAGCTAAATTTATCGCTTACTTGGTTTCAAGAAAATTCAATTTTACTTCGTTAAGCGTTGCCCGGTTGTGACTATTATTTACATCAATTCTCTTAGTCAAAACTATATCACTTTAGACTTATAGAATTTGGTAATGGTCAAAACTCCAATATCAACCACATTCAACTTTATAGTCCAAATACAAAATCCTTAGTTCAATAATAAAAATTACTATTAACCAAAATGCACTGGCCAAAGAGTTTGACTTTGAGTTGACTTTATTTGACCGTTATATTAACCTCAAATAATTGAGGAGACGAACCCTCTCTTGAATAGTGTTTCACTTCCAATGCTTCCACTTTACCAACTATAGTCGTTCAATGGATGTTGTGCCATGATTTAACTATAATCAAAGAGGACCTTCCACATTGAAGATTGTCAGTATTCTTAAGTTAAGAGAACTATGTAATATTGTCACATTGATATTTTCTGCTTGACCTTAGTTATATTAACCAAAAAAAACTATCGAGTGAGCCATTCCATAGTTATCAAATAACTATCAATACATAACCCCTTAGTGACCCCAGCAGCTATGAGCTATATGTAGCGACCCGGAAATTTGAACACTTTGTCTTCGAATATTAAAACATTTTGAAATATAATTAAGTGGAATAAATATGATTTTATAACCTTGTTAGACATCATTTAATCAATGAATAATGATAAGAATTTTTTTTTGAAAATTGTTTATAAAAATATATTCTTGGAAGAAAAATCGATAATTTGACCGAAAATCGGTTTATCGGTAAACAGCTTTTTCATTGATATAAGTAGTTTGAATTCTTGTGCACTTGTCTAATGATCGAATGAACACATTAAAACTAATTAATATACTATCCTCTTCATAAAGCTTGGAATGTTCTAGAAGCTTCCATACGGATAAGAGATATAATTATGAGAAGGGTATAAGTGTAATATGCATAAAGGAGAAGTGACTTAAAGGAGAAGTGATGGGAGGTGAAGCTTCCATAGCATGGTGGGGGTGAATGCAAGCTTAAAGGTGACATTCTTGTGCCAATATAAGGAGAGACATACAATGGAGTTAGAATCACGAATTCACAAAGCTTAATGAGAAAACCAATAGCTTCTTCTTCTTCTTCATCTTTTACGTTCTAAAGAAAATTATTGCAAATCAACTCCAAATCCACTCAAATTTGGATAGGGGGATATTATAACACCTTCCATCAAGTTAAAACTTGATGAAGTGAAGCCACACTCACCCTACGTCTATAGGTCGTGAGCTATAAGTGAGGGGAGGAGGGCAAAAGAATAGCCAAAGCGAGGAAGAGATGAAAGGAAAGGAGATTGCTAGCTTGGGTTTGGACTGGGGTTCTTGGATTTTGGTTGTTTATAAGGTCAAAGGTGAGTTAATGCCTCACTTTAAATGAAAATATAACACATACATATGTTGTATTGATTATATATATGTTGTTTGAATTGTTGTTAACTTATGTTAAAACATTAGTTTGGATTCTTACTTTAAAAGTAAGTGACATATGTGATCCATGTATATGGACTTGAACGAACTTGGAATGGACTTATATGACATATGATTAGACCTTAAACAAAGCACATAGGTTATAGATGGACTTTGGTTTAGATTGAATTCGGATTTGAAAGTGCACTTATAGCGAGAGTCGCGATATATGCAGTTTGGAATTGTCTAGTATTTGACGATTTCTATGGAACTTTGTAGAGAGATCCGTAGGGGTTTCTCCCCATATTTATATTTTTTTATATGTATGTTTGTTGCTATTAAAAGATTGGATAGTAAAAAGTTAAGTAATGTCTCGAAAAGTGGCCAAAACTTCACTTGTGCAAAACTGCCTCGTTTAGCCTTGATTTTGGACTTAAAAGGTTTGAAAAGATATTTAAATTTAAGTATTTTGTTTCATTCCTTTTACAAGTGTTTACTAACTCCTATTAGAGTATTCTGAAAAGTGTTTTGAGATATTTATCAATTTTTAATAATTAGTTTCGAAATTTTAATGAAGAGATATTTTGTTAAAAACATGTTCTTTTTTGTTTTAAGGAATTTTGTAAACTTGTTATTTTGAAGCAATATTTTGGATAAATACTTTTAAAACCTATTACAAGTATTTTCAAGTATTTTAAAAGTATAGACAAAGGTTTTCGGAAAGAGGTTAATAATTGCTTAGTGGCTAAATGGTTAATTATTTGATTACTTGTTTGAAAGGTAATTAACTATGCTTAACACTAAAAGCCGACGAAGTAAGGCTTATTTATTTGTGAGAGTTAAGATTTATGTCAAGTAGGGATGGAGCAATAGAGCTCTAACCTACCAGTTCTCTCTTGACTGAGGAATAGTAAGTCGGAAACATGTTAATCGTGTTGATTTCTTCTTGTTTATGAAAATCATTAATACTATACTTAATACTAAAAGCCGACGGGGTAGACTTATCTATTTGTGAGATTCAAGAATGAAGTTTCTAGGTAAGGCTCTGATGCAACCAGTGCTCTATTTACTTGGCTTCACTCTTGGATGAGGAATAGTTAAGTTGGAATGTCGAAAATGAGTTAAGCATAAGAATATTGATTTGCATAAGCAACTGTTTTGACTAGATAATCAATTAGTCGATTATCGAACTTGACCTAATATTGATTTAAGAAGTTATCGAAAGGCTTTGTGATTTCATACCAATAAGAACCCTCAAGGAGGAGTATTAGTATGAAGCGTCTCTAGCTTTTGCTTACTTTTGAGAGAACTGGAATTGAGTTAAATGAAATTTCATCGATTTGTTTTGGAGAGTCTGATAAGCGGGAAGAGTGTACTTATATGAGATGAGTCATAACCCGTAATCACTTCAAAACATATACGCGATCTATGTTCTGGAAGCGGTTGTGAAGTGGAATGTTATAGATTTTAATTATCTATCCTAAGGTTAAGTCCAAGGGAAAGGTTAGCGTTAGCATTTCATCTGATGCTATCGTAAGGGACTGTATATCTTGAGGAGTATTCCAAGAGAGAGGACAACATTAGCAATCATCAGAGGACTTATGCGGGGAACCTATATGGAGGTTTGAGATCTGTTCAAGATGCTCGAATCCATGTAGTAATTCAGGATCTGTTCGAGATGATGGAATCCATTTGGGGATTCGTATTATGTTCGAGTGATGAAGACTCGTGTGAGAGATGTCGAACGTAGCCTCGACATTGGGAAATGATCGAAAATAGAGAAGGGGCATGGCCAGGGGGGTTTAGCTGACGCCAAGGGTATATTAACTCCATATCTAGAGATGCTTATCAATTGTTGCTAGCGGGAGTTGATATGATCTGGATAACACACTAAGGGTGATCCAGTTATGTTTACCTTAGAGTATATCCTATCTAGAGATATATGATGCTCGGAAAGTAGTTTTTGATCCTTATCATGGAGTTCGGAAGCGATCGGACCGAGGAGATCTCCACGGAAAAATTAATTATGTAAACGCGCCTTAGCGGTATTGATTGTATACCTATTATTGTTGTGGCATTCATACAACAACTAATTGATATGATTTATGTCCTATACTCTAGACATTATCTATCATATCACTATATAAAACTTAATGAATGGTTGGTTTCGTTTGAGGGGAAACCGCTATGGGAATCTATACAGTATCAATGGTTACTGTTACTTGTCTCATATTTCTTACCAGACTGATCTAGGTGTTATTTTCTTATAATGCTTAGGTCAGCCCCGTGTATGTTTTCAGATTTAGCTATGGATGCTTTGGAGTATATGAAGAAGGGCCGGATGATTATCTTCCATGGTATTCTTATTCCACTGCATTTCTGTATTGTATGTATCAGCATATGTAAGGATATGTTGTTATAACCGTCCACGCTAATGATAGTACTTAGGTTTTAGTAACTCTAATATTTCTGTATTAAGAGTAACCCGTTGTACTGTTCCTTTGATATTATATTTTACCGTTCTATTGTGAGATTCTGATGTTGTGTTCTTCCTTTCTCGTTGTATTCTTTTTTATTTTACCCTAATTTTCTATCTTTCCGGCACTTGGGTATTCAACACACGAATACCGTAGATGTATCAATGCCGACATTCGAGGGTTGAAAAGTCGAGTCGTTACACAATACACTGCCAAACATTTGGAGAGCGTTACGTAATCTAGTCTCAACGGATGTATCGATATCTAGTCACGATGCATCTTGACTAGGAATATTTAAAATGATATATTTATTTTCATTACGATAAATTACTCACGGTTACAACACTTTGAGACTACTATCACAAAACATACCATCTATGGATTTCCTATTAAATATACTTTTAATTAAATTAATTAATTAATATAACACATTATATCAAGTATATAATAGAAAGAAAACACCTTTTATTTCGAACTAGTTTGATTATCGAGTTAGATATATGTAACAAATTACATAATTCCCCTTAAGATATACCCCTAACTCTATCACCACCAAAATACAAGTTACTTTTGAGCAGCTCAATTCCTTTGTAAATGTCATGTACCCCCTGTCCCTACCCAATCTCCACCATCCATTGTTTACCAATTAATGGAATGTAATGAGTGATTGTGGTTGTTGTAATAACCCATATTTTCACTACCAATTTTAAAATTATTTTTGTAAAAAAGAGTGAAAAAAAAGAAAAAGAATTTAGTTTGTTTATTTCGGAAATCGATTTTGTTTTCAATTTTAGTTCATAACCGGTTAATATTTAGGTGAGAAAATATTATTTTCATGATTTTTTTTTAGTAAAACGTCAAATTCATTTCGTCAAATTCTAATCTTTCTGGCTCCATTTATTACAATTTGACGATTGTTTATACGTTTTGCGATGTGTATTTGGTGGAAACGGTGGATTTTTGACGTGTTTGATGATACACAGATCTAAGCTTGTCATATTTTTCGTCTTCCCTCACTGATCGCAATGGTATTTTTATTTATGTGTTTGGACATCCGGTGGAGAATATAGGAATTTGGAACCATGGGTAGTAGAGTATCCTGTAATTTAAAGTTAAAAGGTGGGTGCACAGGTATTTGTGTATGCGTAGGGTTATTGGGGCTAGTTCAAATATGGGATCCCATTTAATAGGTCCGTGCATGCATATATCTTCCTCTCCTTACTTTCTCTTTTATGTACGTATCCATTACCTCTCCTATTTTATATTTTTTCCCCTTCTTTCTTTCATTCTTCACCCACCTGCGCTCTTTTTCTTCCTGCACAACTCACATGCGCCCAACTCCCTCCACCCAAGCAACCAGCCTAGCCTCCTCTTTAACAAACCGCGCAACCACCTTCGCCTGCACCACCCTCCTGACCCATAACCTGCTGCCTACATATCCAACCTCACCCCTTTCGAGCAACTTCCGCCACCTCACCTCCCCTTCCACAACAAGCAAACCTGCCATCACCTTCTCCTCTGTCCACTCCGCCAGCAACGCTTACCTCCTCCTTCCACCCAAGAGACCTTCCCTCTCTGCCTACACCTCCTCCCTTCGCATTCCCTAACCGCCTAAGCAACCTCACCTCCACCATTTTTTTTCCCTTACCTCCATTAACCTTCTCCGCCACCTTCAGCAATCTAAACCTAGGCAATAGCCAACCCACTCTCTTGTAACCACCCATAGCGCCAATTATTTCCTCTCTTTTCCTATTTCTGTTCGCATCATATTCGATCCATAGTAGCCGTATCACGTCGTTCGATGTTTGGATTCACGTACGAATGTGAGTGTTTTATAACTCTCACCAATTAAAAAATTAAATGCCAGTTTAAACTCGATAGTTATTATATATATTCGTTGTGGTATGTATAGATAGTTGATAAAGTTTAAATTATAAGTTTAACCCACTAATATAATGATAATTGTTGATATATATGTAGTTATAAATAAGAAAATTAAATTGCATGTTTAATCCATTAATATGTTGATGATTGATTATATTGGTTGTTAGTTGATAGATACATTATTAGCATACTAATTTATTTGTTGAATTATGATATATGCCATGTTTATAACATTTGTGAATTGTTTGGAAATTTTATAAATTGATATGTTGATATTATGACCAACGAATAAGGTGATAATGTATTATAACACCCTTGGATATTTGACATTAATTTATGAAAAATTTAACAAACGTAAATTTATTATTTTGGCCATAATTATGAAATTTCATATAAAATGTGTTTTTTCCTTTTTTGAAAATTTTGCACAAATGAATGTGTTTATCTCTAAAAAATTTATATGTTATGCGAAGTAAATATTTGAACATGTTAGTCAAATTTGTTTGTAAAAGTTTATGTGTATATTTTACTTATGAATTTTTGAAGTTATATACGAATAAATATGTAATTTATGAAAATGTGTTATTTGGACTTGGAAAATTTTCTATAGCTTCATTTTGTAAAATGAAAAATATTCTGCAAAGAAACATATATTAAGTTCAGCCATTTGGATATTCTTATGATTTATTTTAAAAAAACCTTATTGGAAAATTGTGTTTTATAAAAAAAAAAATTTGACGTGACAATTTTTTTTGTAGCTTACCAAAATTATAGGAAAAATACTTAATGAACGAACATATATTTAAATTCGAATTAAAGTATTTTTATGATTTATTTTCTAAAACTAGCTTACATGTAAAATCTGGGAATTAGAAGAAATTATATAATAATATGGGAAAACTATGCTAACATTCTGGAAAAATGTAGGAAATTATTTTAAGTGATTTGTTTCAGAAATTAAATTTTTCCTTATTTTTGTAATTTAAATAAATTTATCTCAAAGGAAAAATGATATATTTTAAATTTCAAAAATAATATTTTGTCTCAGAAAAATCCAAAAACTTTACTGAAATTTCTAGATGTATAACTAAGTAACAAGGTTTCAGAAACTAAATTTTATTTCATGTTTTACTTCATTAATGGATTGATTTTAAGAATAACTATCGTATTTTAGATTTTATAAATAATAACTGTTTTGTAGAAAAGCTGAATTTTTTACTGTAGTTTCCTGAGGTAAAATGAAGAACTTTTTATGTTGAATACTTTCTTAAATTCTTTACTTATTTTTCTGTAAAACTAAAAATAGACAAAACTGCATACTTTTATAAAATGAACAATTGGTTATTAAAGAGACCGGGGCCAGATAATGGCATACTCTTTGTCATTTATCGGAACCACTTTAATTACTATGTACATGGAGGATGTTTCCAGAATGTAGAGGTTGAATTAGCGAACGTTTGCTGGAATGAAGTAAGAGAACAATGATGGATGACCCTAACACTTGTGTCAATTTGAAATGACTAAAACAGAAGCTATACCTAGCCAATAAGGTTAGCTAGCTCTAGCAGACATCTTTCCTACGTATTACTATCTTGATTTTGAACTTGATTAGTGCACCTTGATCTTGGATTGATGGACGCGGTTGGCCATTAGGGGTTACGACGAGTCGGGGAGGACAAAATGGTAGTATCCTACCTTAGGCATTGCCTCACATGCCTTATCATACGATTATTCCCTATACGAGACCACTACCATTTTGTTCTATTATTGTACGTATAGGGGATTCACTTTTTCCGACGTTATTGGTTGTGTTACAGGACCTGCATGGACTATATGCTTAAAAATGTGTTAAAGGGGATTAATGTAAAGCCTTAATGCTATTTTAATATTTACATTACTGATAGACACTACATATATATCATATCTACTACATATAGATAGGTTAACGAATCCTTAGGAGATGGAAAATCCCGTAACATCTCTTAAGTTATTTTGCTAATTGTACACATGATTTTGAGTTAACTTACATGAGAATTTTTAGTTCTAACTCTAGTATGTGTTTTTCATTATGCTCGGGTTAGCCTGATTTTGTTCCAGTGTTTCGAAGACGGCTATTTCTTGAAGATGAAGATGGTGTTTTGAAGACTACCATGTGTACTAGTAATATTCCATTATATTATTATTTAAACTATTTAATATTATAACTCTGATTATATTGTACAAAAAAGAAACAAATGTATATTGTAAAACAGCTTCATGAACTATTTATGTTATTATTATATGTTTTCGTTCCACTTTGAGATTCTGTGTATTGTTCTCTTCTCTTCTTTAATTCTTAACAAACCTCATTGATAATCTGACTTTTAAATGAGTTGAAACATTCAAAATGGCGGGTCGTCATAGTTGTTCTCAAAGCTTTGGTTAAGCGAAGGCCTAAGCCTACGGGGTAAACTCATTAAGAGATAGGGTAATGGAATGCACTATTATATGTTGAGTGTATTATATATATTATGAGAGAGCGCATTTGTATTATAAAAATATTCCTAAGAGGAATTGTTTGTAATGATTTGAAAATAAATATTTAAATGAGTATTTTATAAATTATTTATGAAAGATATGAAAATTTTTATACTCTTGATTTGAAGTAGAGTAATTATTATAAAAAGTTGAGTATATTACCAGTCTTAATTTTACGATTAAAACCAATTAAATATGTTTTCAATATCTTTGAGTTTAGACCTATTTAAAATAATGAACTTAATAAATCCTTGGATTTTAAAGAAATTTTATTACAAAGCTTGTTTCAGAATGTTTTTTATAACACTTTTTTATTATAAGATATTATTTTAAAACCTCTTGAATAAAATAAATTCCATGTCAAGAAATCTTTGCATGATATTGTAAGAATATTTGAACCACACATAAGTTTATTTTGAAATAAATTTGAATATAAAATGATATAAATTATTCAAAAATATTTAAAGAGTTTGTTGTAGTAAATGCCTTCACTAGCATTTATTTTGAAACTCCTCATATTTCGAATATTTGAAACTTGGTTTAATAAAACAATTTATGGAAATGCTTATATTTTAATTTGGAGTATTTTCCATTTGAATTTGTAACATGGAATATAAATACGATACAAAGAAGAAGGGTTTTATTATATCATATGTTTTTATATACATATATTTTTAATCCATTTTAAATATATATTTAAATAAATAATCTTTGCTTAATAATTTATGAATATACTTTTGTCTTTAATAAAAATTATTTAGAAGTTGAAAATAAGTATAAAAATGATTGAGAATAAATGAAGAAGAAATTTAAAAATAAGAATGTTTTATTAACATTTGTTATTATCACTTATCTTTTAATAATTATTGATTTGAAATATTTTGGATAGATACTTATATCTTTAAAAAATGGTATTTGTAGAATGACATATAAGAGTATAAAATAAATTGGGAACAAGATTATTAAACAAATGAATATTAATGAAATAGTTTTCATAAAGGATATTTTATAGTGTTTAATAAACAATTTTACAAAGGATTTGTAAAGTAGTTATCTATTAAATTTAAGGATGTTATATAAAGGAACTTAATATAAATAAAAATAAAAATTTGTAAATAAAAGAATTTTATTTTAAAGGAAAAGATCTTTTTAATGAAGATTCAAAAACTTTGTTTTGTATGAAATTTATATAATAAAGATTACAAATAACGGAAGTTTATTAAAATTTTAAGAAAATATATTTATCTTAGAGTAATAATTTTATAGCATTTGTTTTATAATTTTTAGGAAGAAAGTATTCCTAAATTAACGGGTTTTCTCAAGAATTTGAAATATGAAAAATTGTGAGAACAATAATTTCATTTTATAAGTATAATATTATTTTCATTTCATAGTATAATATTTATGAAAATATTAATTCCATTTTATAAAGGATATGAAGTTATTTGTTTATAAAAGATAAATGATTTTAAGAAATATATATAGTAATTTCATTTATGAAAGTTAAATAATTTTATAAATATGATCCATATAAGTATGGTTTATGAAACATGGTTTGAAAAAAAATAAAAAAAAATAAACTAATAATTTTTAAATTATTATTTAAATGAACATAAGTCCCGGTATTTTTGAAAATAGCTTTGTAAGATTTTTTTAAAGCAAATGATAATTAATAATAACTGTTATCCGGCCTTTTGACTAGGCAGTATTCAAACAGACTTAATTGATTCAATCGGATGAGCGAATGATGGAGAAATGACCTAAGGACATTGGGAATATCATGAAAAGGCCAGAAAAAAGAAATATAAAAAATTGAGCGAAAAAATTGAAAATTTTGAAGTTCAAGTTGTTGGAGGAGCCGACTTGAAGCAAACCCATAAAATCCTCAATTCGGACTTGAAGCAGAATAGACTTGAGAAATCCCCCAGCCAAACCCAAAGCAAACCAAAAAAAACCACAAGCGTGACCCAAAGTGGACTCGGTACCGATCCCTAGACATGATTCGGTACCAACCCCTAATGACTTGGAGCAAACACTCAAAACTCTCGTGTTTGACTCCAAGCAAACAAAGGAAACCCAGAGCACAAAAATACCAAAGATCTTCATGTCGTGCCCCAAGCAAACACTCAAATTTCTCAGGTTAGACTCCAAGCAAATTCAACCCAAACCAAAAAACAAGGGGATCATCCAAGTTGGGGATCGGTACCGATCCCACTCTAGGGATTGGTACCGATTCCTAATTCCACCTTGGGTGGACCCCATTTTTGCCTACATCCCTAACTTGATGATAAGCACCTATTTCCAAAGTCGTTTTGTTGAACCGATGCTATTCTCTGTCGATCTCCAATAGCACTAGACCAGCAACACCCTAAAATAAACTAAGTATAGATTGGTCCTTTGCCCTACATAGGGAATCGATATTGATCGAGTACACCAAAAGTAGGCCCCACTCCTATGGACTCTTCTTTGTCTATATAGAGCATGATTCAAATGTTGTTACGGAGTTCCTATGCATCATATTGACAATCACCAAAGATGGCCTAATGCAACAATACCTTCTATAGGTTCATCGTTGGACCAAAAAATACCTAGATGACTATGCAAAACAACCTTGTAATCATGAAACTAACATCAAGATGAGCCTATATAGGAAGTCGCAAGGCCCAATGATGCATACATGATCGGTACCGATCCCAAACCTAGGGGATCCATGACCAAGATTTTTTTGAGAACTTCATCCTAATCATAAGGATCTGTGGGCGAAATATCAGCGAGATATTTGGTCGTTTACCCCTATAAATACATAAGCAATGCTTCATTTTAAGGATCCTGTACGCTGCTACTAAACACAAACTCCATTATACTCTGGGATCCCTACCGATCCCTTCTACTTGTAATCACAAAAACTAGTGCAAAAACAATAAAATCGTTCAAGTGGACGTAGGTCAAGATTGCCGAACCACAATAAATTTGTGTGCTTATTATTACTCAGTTTTCATTTACTTTCCTTATTTAATCTCTACTCTCTTACTCTTTTGGGTGTTTGTATCATTTTTGTTTCAGACATTTTGGTGTTTTCACTAAGAAACTCGATTATCAGGCTATTTAAATCCTTGTCTACTATTAGATTGCCTAAAATCCAAGGAAGAGATCCAGCTTCTTCTCAACTACTTTCCATGCTATTCAGATTTGCATAAAGTCTACATGAAGCTATCTTCAATGGCCTACAGGAAAGACAAATCCGTTACCTCCTCAGGAGCTACCGATGAAATAGAGAACGCCAAACTTCACATCTTGGATGAAGATGCGCAGTAAGAAGTTGTTAATGTCTAGAATCCTTCAAATGATAGCATCAGGATTGATTTTGAGTATGTGATGAAAGAGGTGCAGGTTAGCCATGCGGAGTTGAACCAGCAAATCCAAGAGAACAGAAAGTTGATGACCCAACTAAATATCCACCGTTGGAAGACTAGGAGAGAGCCATCTCCTCCATACTCAAAATCGGGCAGTTCCTCATCATTTGGCCACCTCCAGAGAAACAGAAGGCGAAGGATAGAGGCATATGTTGTAGGAACCTCTAGGTGGGAGAATGCAATTGACCCTTACCTTGGCATAGGAGTCGGTATCGATTGCCCCTCTATAGGGTTCGGTACCGAATCCATTCGCTAAGGAGCAGAAATTCATGCTAGAGTTGGAACGCAATCCGGGCGCACTGTGACTGACCAGGGCACTGTAAATCAGGAGTTTTCTATTGAATTACCCCCAAGGAATGAACGCTGAGCTGTTGAGCAAATGGTTCTTCTGGAACTAGGAGAAATTAGGAGACGAGACACGAACCAAGATCGTTTACTGGGCCAAGCACAAGGAATAAATTACAATTACCATAACCCAACAAGTAACCAAGAGCCGAACTTGACTGATATGGTAAGGCAATTTATGAGAGAAAGGAAAGGCTAAACTAACAAGGACTAGGTCACTTCCTCTAGTCAAAATCCCTTCGCTAAAGCAGTCTTACGCAAAGAGTACCCACGGAGATTCAACATGCCGACGATGCCCCCATACTTAGGAAAGACTAATCCTAGACAACATCTCATGAAATGCGAGTGGCATATGGACTCAACCAGAGCATCAGATGCAATCAAGTGCTGGTGCTTCCCAATCTTCCTAGAAGGAGTGGTGACCATGTGGTTTACTCGACTACAACCATGGTCCATCTCTTCTTTTGATCAGCTGGTAAGGAAATTCATCGAGCGGTACAGAATGCACGCGACTCGCCCCAAGGATGTCATGTCATTGTCTAACATATTCCAAGGACTGGGGGAGTCGCTCAAGGACTTTTTGCAAAGATTTAATACCATTGTGACTGAGGTGAGAGACCCTCGGGACAACATAATCTTGATGGTTTTGATCAGGGGGATCCATCTCGATACGGACTTTGGTGAATGGTTATCGAGAAAGCCTCCTGCTACTCTGGATCGTTGTTACAGCAATGCGGACCAGTACTTGCACAATGAGGAGGTTACACTGACTAGGAGAGGCAATGATACAGGCCATAAGGCCAAAGCAGTGTGAATAAACGTCACTATGAGATAGTCCGGAGCGAATTCTAGGAACATAGCTATGAATTTACAAAATAAGAGCAGTGGTCATAGCAAAGGCCGTAGCGGGGCCCTAAACGAAAACTCGGATTCTAGGAGACGATAAAGAATCCCAATATTTGACACTTATACCCCACTGAATGAATCAACTAATAATATTTACTTAGCTACTTGCGACTCGGAGCAGTATAGGAAATCAGGCCCGAGAGAGTCAACTGAAGAACAGAGGAAGTCTGGAAAATGCTGTAGATTTCATGAGACATATGGTCATGACACAAACGAGTGTAGAGTCCTTCATGACATGATCAAAGAATTGATCCAAAAGAAAAAGCTCCAACAGTTTGTGAAAAAACCCACAGGATGGCGGGCAAGGAACATCTGACCCTCAACAAGAACAGACCGTTCCGAGTGCTGATGAAATAAGCCGCCTAAAAGGAGATTGATTATAAACTAAACCATCGACGGTCATCTTCCAGCTATAAAGGGCTGGTGTGGAATGGAATAGAAAGCATCTACGATACTATTTCACTTGAGAATAAAACTTATTTCTATTTGCTTTGAATTATTTCATAAGACGGACTTTGTTATTTTTCAATAAAATGGATTTCCAGCCATGTAACTTTACTTTTATGCAATTTTGTTATGAACCACGACTAACTAAAATGAAACTGCATTTGAATGATGCAAGTGTAGGCGCCCATAGTTAAATGCCCACCAAATCTCTATGGCCCATGATCGGACCTGTGGAACTCTACCGAGGCGAGCGTGACTCGATCGCTCATCAGCCAACTCTTGCCCTTGACTCTGGGGCAAGACCGTGATCGCAAAGTGGATATGACTTGACCATCCACTCTTAAACTCATACCCGATGTTTTCCAAAAAAAACTTACGCCTTGTTTGGAGCGCGGTAGACTCAAAACCCAGTCTAACATGGACGTGACATGACCGTCCACACACATGAACGTCCACGCACTAACTCTTGCTCTCGGCATAGGGCCCAAAACATAAACCAAAATGGATATGATTGACCATCCATCAACTTAACTCTAACTCTTGACCCGACATGGGGAGTTCAAACCAAAATGGATGTGACTGACCATCCATCAACTTAACTTATCCCTTGACCCGATAGAGGGAGTTCAAACCAAAATGGATGTGACTGACCATCCATCAACTTAACTCTATCCCTTGACCCAACATGGGGAGTTCAAACTAAAATGGATGTGACTGATCATCCATCAACTTAACTCTTTCCCTTTATCCAACATAAGGAGCTTAAACAATAAACGAGCGGATGTGATTAGCCCTCCGTCTCCTAACTCTTTCCCTTAACCTGACAAGGGGAGTTTAAACACAAAAGGACGTGAATCGACCGTCCATCGTCGAACTTAGAGCTGATGTGACCCGACCATCCGGCTCCTAGCACTTTTCCTTGACTCGATAGGTAGAGCACAATTCATAAAATGGGTGTAAATTGACCATCTGATCCTATATAGGTGTGACCTGACCACCCATTCACTAACTAAGACCTTAGACTCGACGGGAAAAGTATAACTTCATAAGGACGAGACTCGACTGTCTATATGTTAACCTCGTTAACCCAAGACTGGGGGAAAGAGTATAATCACTTGAAAGATGGATAAGGTAGCTTAACACTATGGTCTGTGCCTAGTGTTCAATACGACTTAAGGCTACGACCAAAAGGATGCCTTAGGATAAAAGGAAAATAAAACAACTTGTAACTACAATTCCACAGAATTTGGCAATGACCTATAGGCACATGAACACACTATGGAGTTAATGGAAAAAGTATGTGCATGGACGTATGAGTGTGTGTGCATACTCGACATGCAATTTCCTGAATTGACGAGAATTGAATTCTTACCTGAAACTTTTGTAAAAGAAATCAATTCAAATAATCGAGGCTTACTAACTCAATCAACAAGCTCGATGGAATTGACCACATACAATATCCAAGAAAATATATTCCGATAGTACAATATCAGATACCGACCAAGTATCCCAACGGACAGTGAGAGATACGACTCTTTGTGAAAGCCACTCGACTAAAGGATAATGACAATTAGAGGTATTGAGTGAAATCCATTCCAACAATCCTAAACTGTCTCCATTCAAAGCACATCATGATTGCAATAAGACATACTTTGAGGGGCAAGTGTTATCTGGCCTTTTGACCATGTAGTATTCGAGCAGACTTAAACAATCAAATCGGACGTGCGAATGATAGAGAAAATGGACAAGGACATTGGGAATATCATAAAAAGGGCAGCAAAAAGAAATATAAAAAATGAGCAAAAAAGTTGAAAATTTTGAAGTTCAAGTTTTTCGAGGAGCTGACTCGAAGCAAACTCACAAAATCCTCCGATCAGGCTCGAAGAAGAATAGACTTGAGAAATCCCTGAGTCGGATACGAAGCAAACCATAAGAAACCCCAACTGCAACTCAGAGTGGACTCGGTACCGATCCATGGACTTGACTCGGTACCGACCCCTAATGACTCAGAGCAAACACTCAAAAAAATCGGGTCTAAATCCAAGAAAACAAAGGAAAATTTAGAGCATAAAAATCTTAGAGATCTTCAGATCGAGCCCTATGAAAAACACTCAAATTTCTCAGATTGGACTCCAAGCAAATCCAACCCAAATCAAAACTGCAAGGGGATCATCCAAGTTGGGGATCGATACAGACCCCACTCTAGGGATCGGTACCAACTTCCAATTCCACATTGGGTGGACCCTATCTTCTGCCTACATCCCTAACTCGATGTTAAGCGCCTATTTCCAAAGTCGTTTTGTTGAATCAGTGCAATTCTCTATCGATCTCCATGAGCACTTGATGCAGCAGCGTACCTGGATTCGAAGGCGAAAACATCCTCCGACCTAAACTCCAATCACCGCGACCTACGACCTAAGTGCTCCGACCTAACAGCCTCCATCGCGACCTACGACCTAAACTCCTACCAAACCCCACGACCTAATTTCCGCGACCTAAAACCAATGTCGCGACCTACCAGGCCTCCCGACCCAACTCCTGCGAGCTAAACCCCATCACAATGCCATCCCGCGACCTAACTTCAACTGCGACAACGTCTCCACGACCTAAATCCACCGACCTAACATCAACTCGACCTACTAACTCCTACGACCTAAATTCACTGCAATCCATTTCCCGCGACCTAATTCCACTCCCAAACCCTAGCTGCTAAGTCGCGCCTCATCAGTCGAGTGAAGGAAGATAGATCGCGAACTCTAACCTAAGTCGCGAAGCTCTTTTACTGTCAAGGCCGTACTTCCCTTAGCTCGCGAAGTAATTTTGATAAGTCGAAGAGATAATGTGATAAGTCGATGAATCGCGTGAAATGTTAAGTCGGAAGTCTTTATTTCTTAGGTCGTTAAACACTGTTGTTAAGTCGGAAACGACTTAAGAGTTGTAATTTTTTGAGTCGTGTTGAGTTGTAACGTCTATAAATAGACCGGTTGGGTCATTTGTAATGGTTGTTGATTTTGAATAAAATTTCCTTTGTTAGCTTTGTGCTTTCATCCAATTGGTAGTCGAGTGTAATCTCCTATCTCCACCTTCGACATTCGAGTGCGCTCGAATCTTCGATCGTTGAAGCCAATTCGTGGAATCAAGTGCGCTTGATCAACGCTCGAAGAATTGTAGATCTCTCTTCACGGTATCGTGCGCGATCAACGTGTCAGAGATAGCTAGAATTCGGCATCTTCGAATCAATGAATTTGGGTTTTTTAGCATCCATCAATCCACCGATTGCTACGTTCATCGTATCATCAATTTTTGTATTCCGCCACTGCGTCATTTGGTATCAGAGCTAGAACGCAAGGAGTTTGCGTAGATTTTTGGAGTTGTGCGAGATTTACATCATTTGGAGAAGTGGGTTATCGAGATTTTGAAGAGATTTGTTCGTTTGGAGATTTTTGAAGTTTTCAACAAGTGGGTAGTTTTGATTTGAAGATTTTTAGATCGAAGTGAAGTTTTTGTTGGAATTTGTCGAAGAGTGATCATGCCTCCGAGAAGAGCTAACCGTTATCGCAACATTGATGCTTTGTATGGGAGAGAAGAGGCCGATGAGATGGAGCAAAGAATTAACGACAATTTTAATGAGAAGATTAATGAAGGGATTGGTCGATTAGAGAGGATGATGTTGGAGATGAGTCAAAATCAGAGAAGAGTATCACCGGAATCGAGCCATGGGAGAAGTAGAGCTTCACCACATTCAAATCGAGAGAGAAGTGTTGATAGTGATCATAGAAGCGTGGATCGAGATTGTGATAGAAATGTTGATGATCGAAGTCGGGATAGAAATGTGACTGATCGAGATCAGAGGAATGTAGATCGTAGAAATGTTGGTGGAAGAAATGGTGGTGGTAGAGATGTTGGTGGTCAGGACCGACATCGATATACATCGGATTGTGACGAAGAGTATGATGGTGGTAGTGTTCATGGACGAGGACGTGGACAAGGAAGGAATCAGTCGGAGTACGATCACAAGTGGGAATCTGGGATGAAGACTGAAATTCCAGAATTCAAAGGTGGTATGCAAGCTGAGGAGTTTTTGGATTGGGTGGCTAATGTTGAAGAAATTTTTGATTTCAAGGAAGTTCCAGAACATCGTAGAGTGAAGTTGGTTGCTACAAGGTTGAGGGGTAGAGCTTTGGCATGGTGGCAGCAAACCAAACTTACACGTGAACGAATGGGGAAGTCAAAAGTTGAATCTTGGGAGAAGATGAAGAAATTGATGAAGGCAACGTTCTTACCTTACAATTATCAAACTCTGATGTATCAACGTTTGCAGAACTTGAGGCAGGGCACAAAGACTGTTAATGATTACGCAGATGAGTTTTATCAGCTTATTCCAAGGAATGATATTATGGAAACGGAAGAACAACTGACATCTAGATTCATTGGGGGATTGAGAATGCAGATCCAGGATATGGTGAATATGTTCGATCCAAAATCTATGGCGGAAGCACATCAGAAAGCGTTGGCTTGGGAGAAGCAAGGACGACGAGGAGGTGGTGTGTTTACTAATTCCAACAATCAAGTGAAGGGTGTTAGTGGAAGTTCTAATGTTTCTAAACCTATCAGTAAACCAGTGGTGAAGGAGGCTGAGAAGGCAAAGGTTAACAACGGTTTCAAATGTTACAATTGTCAGGAGTTGGGTCATAAAAGCAATGAGTGTCCAAAGCCAAAGAAGAGAGCAATGATTGCTGAGGTTGAGGATGAGGATGAGGAGACTGAAGATTCTAATCAATTACCAGTTGAGGAGGAAGAATTGTTGTCTGGAGATGATGGTTATATATTAATGATGAGGAGGAATTGCTTAACACCGAAGCAGGAGGAAGAGATTAGCTGGTTGAGGAGTAACATCTTTCAATCGACGTGCACTATCTTGGGAAGGGTTTGCAAATTTGTTATTGATGCTGGAAGCTGTGATAACATTATCTCTACAGAAGCTGTAAAGAAGTTATCATTGAAAACAGAGAAGCACCCGAAACCGTATAAGTTAGCTTGGTTGAGGAAAGGTGGGGAGGTGAAAGTTAGTCGAAGGACTTGTGTTAATTTTTCAATTGGGAAGAAATACAAGGACGAAATTTGGTGTGATGTTGTGGACATGGACGTATGCCATTTGTTGTTGGGGAGACCGTGGCAATATGATAGGGCGGTGCAACATGATGGGCGTACCAACAGTTACAGTTTCATGTTTGAAGGCACGAAGATTACTCTCGTTGCCAAGAAGCGTCAACAAGAAGAAAACAAACTGGAGGAGATTGAAGAGCTGAAAACTTTATTAACCTTGAAGGAGTTTGTTAAAGAAGTCGAAGAGGAGCTGGAAGTATTCTTGTTAATTGGGCGTGAGAGCAGTGAAGAAGTTGAAATTCCAGAAGAAGTTAAACCAGTATTGAAAGAATTTGAGGATGTATTTCCAGAGGAGTTGCCAACGGAGTTACCGCCGTTGAGGGACATTCAACATCAAATTGATCTAGTTCCAGGAGCTGTGTTACCTCACAGACCACACTACAGAATGAGTCCAAAAGAGCATGAGGAGTTGCGAAGGCAGGTGGAAGAATTGCTTGAACAGGGGCGTGTGCAGGAGAGTTTAAGTCCTTGTGCTGTACCAGCTTTGTTAGTACCGAAGAAGGACGGGACGTGGAAAATGTGCACTGATAGTCGAGCATTGAATAAGATTACTGTGAGATATAGATTTCCAATGCCGAGGTTGGATGACTTGCTAGATCAAATAAGCGGAGCTACTATCTTTTCGAAGATTGATTTGAAGAGCGGATATCATCAAATTCGTATCAGGCCAGGTGATGAGTGGAAGACTGCTTTTAAAACCAGGGAGGGTCTATACGAATGGTTGGTAATGCCATTTGGCTTATCAAATGAGCCAAGTACATTTATGCGGGTGATGAATCAGATTTTTAGACCTTTTATTGGGAAATTTGTGGTGGTGTATTTCGATGATATTCTGATATATAGTGGAAGTCCAGAGGAACATTTGAATCATCTGAGAGAAGTGCTGATGGTACTACGACAAGAACAATTTTATGCTGCAACAAAGAAATGCGTGTTCATGACGCATAGTGTTTTATTTCTGGGGTATGTTGTATCAGGAGAAGGTATCCAGGTGGACCAGAATAAGGTTGAAGCAGTCAGAAATTGGCCACAGCCGAAGACAATAACCGAAGTGAGAAGTTTTCATGGGCTAGCATCATTCTACCGAAGATTCATTCCACACTTCAGTAGCGTGATGGCACCGGTTACGGATTGCATGAAGGGGAAGCAGTTTTCTTGGTCGGAAGAAGCAGGGGTTGCTTTTGAACGGATCAAAGAACTTTTGACGATAGCACCAATTCTAGTTTTACCAGATTTTCAGGTGTTGTTTGAGTTACATACTGATGCATCCAAGGTTGGAATCAGGGGAGTGTTGAGCCAGAGGGGGCGTCCGATTGCATACTTTAGTGAGAAGTTATTAGGGGCAAAGATGAGGTATAGTACGTATGATGTGGAGTTTTATGCTGTAGTACAAGCAGTGAAACACTGGAGACACTATCTATTTCAGAAAGAGTTTGTTCTTTACACTGATCATGAGGCGTTGAAACATTTACAAGGGCAGGACAAGATTTCAGCGAGACATGCATCATGGATTGCATATCTGCAATAGTTTACGTTTGTTGTGAAACACAAATCGGGGGTGACGAATCGTGTTGCGGATGCATTGAGTAGAAGAAATCATGTATTGACTACAATGAAGATCGAAGTGACAGGGTTTGATGTGCTACCAGAGTTATTTGTTGAAGATCCTTACTTTATGAAGTTTGTAGATAAAGTGAAGAAGGGAGAGACGGATGAATTTGTGATGGTAGATGGTTTTCTGTTCAAGGGAAATCGATTATGTATACCGGAGTGCAGTTTACGATTGAAGATTGTGAAGGAATTGCATGAGGAAGGTCATGTGGGTAGAGACCGTACATTACAGCTGATTTCTCAATCTTATTTTTGGCCATCAATGAGGAAAGAAGTGGAAAGGTTTGTGGAGCGATGTCATATATGTCAAGTTTCGAAAGGAACTACGACCAATGCTGGATTATATATGCCGTTACCTGTACCAACTAAGCCTTGGGTTGATGTGAGTATGGATTTTGTTTTGGGTTTGCCTCGAACTCAAAGGGGAAACGATTCCATTTATGTGGTGGTTGATCGATTTTCGAAAATGGCACATTTTATTGCATGTAAGAAGACAGCAGATGCCGTCCGAGTCGCTCAATTATTTTTCAAAGAAATCTATCGACTTCATGGATTGCCTGAATTGATTGTTTCAGACAGGGATACTAGATTTCTAAGTCATTTCTGGTTAAGTTTATGGAAGATGGTGGGAACGAAATTGAACTTTAGTAGCGCTTATCATCCACAGACAGATGGATAGACCGAAGTTGTGAACAGATCATTGGGGAATTTGTTGAGATGTCTTGTGCAAGACAATCTGAAGAGTTGGGATATGAAGCTATGTCAAGCAGAATTTGCACATAATCATGCTGTTAACCGAAGCACTGGTTATAGTCCATTTCAGATTGTATATTCAAGCTTGCCAAAGGGGCCGTTGGATTTAGCGATAGTGCCACAATCGAAGGGGACAGTTAAACGGGCTGTTGATTTTGTTGATGGATTGACAGAATGTCATAGAATCGTGCAGGAACGTTTGGAGAAGACAAATGAGAAGTATAAACGAGCTGCGGATAAGAAGAAAAGAAGTGTGGAGTTCAACGAAGGTGATTTTGTGTACGCGGTGTTGACAAAGGATCGATCTCCAGTTGGAACGTACAACAAGTTGAAAGCTCGAAAAATTGGTCCATTAGAAATTTTGAAGAAGATCAATAATAAGCAAATCGGTTGAAGTTGCCAGATCATATCCACACTGCTGACGTTTTCAACGTTAAACATTTGATTCCGTACCATGGAGATGAGCGTGTTGAAGAAGAGAGTAGTACAAATTTGAGGTCGAATTTTTGTCAACAAGGGGAGGATGATGCAGCAGCGTACCTGGATTCGAAGGCGAAAACATCCTCCGACCTAAACTCCAATCACCGCGACCTACGACCTAAGTGCTCCGACCTAACAGCCTCCATCGCGACCTACGACCTAAACTCCTACCAAACCCCACGACCTAATTTCCGCGACCTAAAACCAATGCCGCGACCTACCAGGCCTCTCCGACCCAACTCTTGCGAGCTAAACCCCATCACAATGCCATCCCGCGACCTAACTTCAACTACGACAACGTCTCCACGACCTAAATCCACCGACCTAACATCAACTCGACCTACTAACTCCTACGACCTAAATTCACTGCAATCCATTTCCCGCGACCTAATTCCACTCCCAAACCCTAGCTGCTAAGTCGCGCCTCATCAGTCGAGTGAAGGAAGATAGATCGCGAACTCTAACCTAAGTCGCGAAGCTCTTTTACTGTCAAGGCCGTACTTCCCTTAGCTCGCGAAGTAATTTTGATAAGTCGAAGAGATAATGTGATAAGTCGATGAATCGCGTGAAATGTTAAGTCGGAAGTCTTTATTTCTTAGGTCGTTAAACACTGTTGTTAAGTCGAAAACGATTTAAGAGTTGTAATTTTTTGAGTCGTGTTGAGTTGTAACGTCTATAAATAGACCGGTTGGGTCATTTGTAATGGTTGTTGATTTTGAATAAAAATTCCTTTGTTAGCTTTGTGCTTTCATCCAATTGGTAGTCGAGTGTAATCTCCTATCTCCACCTTTGACATTTGAGTGCGCTCGAATCTTCGATCGTTGAAGCCAATTCGCGGAATCAAGTGCGCTTGATCAACGCTCGAAGAATTGTAGATCTCTCTTCACGGTATCGTGCGCGATCAACATGTCAGAGATAGCTAGAATTCGGCATCTTCGGATCAACGAATTTGGGTTTTTCAGCATCCATCAATCCACCGATTGCTACATTCATCGTATCATCAATTTTTGTATTCCGCCGCTGCGTCAGCACTAAAGTCAGCAACACCCTGAAATACACTAAGTATAAATTGGTGCTCCATCCTACCTAGGGGATCGATACTGATTCCTAAGGGTACATCCAAAGTAGCCCCCACTCCTATGGCACTCTTCTCTATCTACATAGAGCCTGATTCAAGTGTTGTTCCAAAGTTCCAATGCGTCGTATTGACAATCTCTATATATGGTCTAAAGCAGCAATTCAACCTTCTATAAATCCATCGCTTGGATCAAAAAACACCTAGGAGACTATGTAAAACAACCTTGGAAACATGAAACTAACATCAAGATGAGCCAACACAAGAAGTCGCAAGACCCTATGATGCATACATAGGGATCGATACCAGTTAGTACTGATCCCCAACCTTAGAGGATCCTGGGCCGAGATTTTTTGGAGGACTTCGTCTTAATCGTGAGGATCTATAGGCAAAATATTAATGAGATATTTGGTCGTTTACCCATATAAATACATGGGCAATGCTTCATTCTAAGGATCCTTTACACTACTGCTACACACAAACTTCATTGTACTCTGGGATCCTTACCGATTTCTCCTACTTGTAATCATAAAAACTAGTGCAAAAGTAACAAAATAATTCAAGTGTGTGTAGGACAAGACTGCCGAACCACTATAAATTTGTATGTGCTTATTATTGCTCAGTTTTTATTTACTTTCTTCATCTAATCTCTACTCTCTTACTCTTTTGGATGTTTGTTCCATTTTTGGTTCAAACTATAATAACTTAGACATTGATAAAATGATAATTAAGGATAATATTGGTTTGAACATTAATTAATGATGTTAGTTGAATTGAATATTTATTAATTAAGATGTTGATTTGAACATTAATTTATAATGATAACTTAAATAATATATTTTCATCTTTACATTGCTTATAAACATCTATCATGGTCATGCCTTGGTGTTTACGTGATTGTTTGATTTACATGCAAGTTATCATTGTAGTTGTAAAGTAAGTAAATAAAAAGTTGCTATTTATGCACTTTCATTGTTGCATGTGTTTAAGTCTCTTAATAAATGATAATTGGATTTATATATTTGAATTCATTACTTGCAAATATGGTAGGCTTATGATAAAGTCTTTAATGGAAATGGAAGGTTGCATGAAAAAGTAGATTTAGTTTTATTTTTTGCAAAAAGCTTAAGCAACAAAAGTCGATATATATATATATATGAACTTTTGAATTATTGTGTTTTAAACACTTTGAAATGGTTTTTAAATTAGTACTTTATATAAAAATGAAAGTATTCTTAGATTAAAGTATTTAGTATCAAGTTTTGATGGCATGCAAAGTTTGGTTTTAAATTTTAAAATTAAAAGAGCAAAAGATAAGTCGTAATAAGTACACTTTGAAATTGATATGTTTTAAGTATTTGAAAATTGGTTTGAGTCTATTTACATCTTTCAGTTCGTTGTTTTCTTTTATTCGTCCCTTTCCTTTTCGAGGACGAAAAGTTTTGAGTGAGGGAGATTGTAACAACATGTATTTTCGCTACCAATTTTAAAATTATTTTTGTAAAAAAAAGAAAGAGAATTTAGTTTGTTTATTTCGGAAATATATTTTGTTTTCAATTTTAGTTCATAATCAGTTAATATTTAGGTGAAAAATATATTATTTTCAAAATGTAATTTTTTACATAAAAGTATTATAGGGATTTTTTTGAGTACAACGTCAAAGTTCGTTTCGTCAAATTTTGATCGTTTTAGCTCCATTTATCGCGATTTGAAGATTGTTTATATTTCGATAGTGTATTTAGCGACAAATGGTGGATTTTTGACGCGTTTGTTGATGCACGGATCTAAGCTTGTCATATTTTCATCTTCCTTCACTGATCGCAACAATATTTTTATTTTTGTATTTGGACGCCCGGTGGAGAATTTAGGAGTTTGGAACCATGGGTTGTAGAGTATCCTGTAATTTAAATTTAAAAGGTGGATACACAAATATTTGTGTATGCGTAGGGTTGTTGGGGCTAGTTCACATATTTGATCCCTTTTAATAATCAGTGCTCACTTATATTCTCTCCTCACTTTCTCTTTTATGTAAGTACCCCTCACCTCTCCTATTTTATATTTTTTTCCCTTCTTTCTTTCATTCTTCACCTACCTGCATTCTTTTTCCTCCTCAACTCACATGCACCCAACCTCCCTCTACCCGAGCAACCAGCCTAGCCTCCTCTTCACCAAACTACGCAACCACCTTCGCCTGCACCACCCTCCTAATTCCAGAACCTGTTGCCTACACATCCAACCTCTCCCCTTCCGAGCAACTTCCACCACCTCACCTCCCTTCCACAGCAAGAAAACCCTCCATCACCTCCTCCTCTGCCCACTCTACCAACAACGCCTACCTCCTCCCTCCAATCGAGAGACCTTCCCTATCCGCCAGCACCTCCTCCTTTCGCATTCCCTAACCGCCTGAATAACCTCACCTACACCAATTTTTTTCCCTTGCCCGCACCAACAGCTACTCCGTCAGCCTCCTCCACCACCTCCAGCAACCTGCGGCTGAGAAGCAGCCAACCCACAACCACCCATAGCACCATTTTTTTCTCTCTTCGCCGATGTCTGTTCGCATCGTGCTCATCTCCAGTTGGTTGCATTTGCGCATATGGTTTTGGATCTGTAGTTTCTATGTCGCTTTGTTCGATGGTCGAATTCACGTACGAATGTGAGTATTTTATAACTGTCACAAACTAAATTTTTAAATGCAATATAAACTAAATAGTTATTATATATATTTGTTGTGATATGTGTAGATAGTTAATAAAGTTTAAATCGCAAGTTTAATAATTAATATGTTGATAATTGTTGATATATTTGTAGTTAATTTTAATAAGAAAATTAAATTGCATGTTTAATCCATTAATATGTTGATGATTGATTATATGGGTGATTAGTTCAAAGATAAATTATTTGCATGCTAATTTATTTATTGAATTATGATATATGCCATGTTCATACCATTTGTGAATTGTTTGGAAATTTTATAAATTGATATATTGATATTATGAACATCAAATAAAGTGATAACGTATTATAACACCCTTGGATATATGACATTAATGTATTAAAAATGCGGCGAATGTAAATTTATTATTTTAGCCATAAATTATGACATTTAATATAATTGTCGTTTTGTCCTTATTTGAACATTTTGCACAAATGAATGTGTTTGTGTCTAAAAAATTTAAATGTTATGTGAAGTAAAGATTTGAACATGTAGTAAAATTTGTTTGCTAAAGTTTACGTGTAGATTTTTACATGAATTTTCTAAGTTATATACGAATAAATGTGTAATTTATGAAAAGGTTTTATTTGGACTTGGAAATTTTTCTATGGCTTCATTTTGTAAACTGAAAAATATTCTGTAAAGAAACTTTTATTAAATCCGACCATTTGGATATTCTTATAATTTATTTTAGAAAATAGCTTATTGGAAAAATGAGTTTTACAATAAAAAATTATTTTGACTTAAGGATCTTTTTTGTAGCTTGCTGAAATTATAAGGAAAATATTTAATGAAGGAACATATATTTAGTTCGAGAATTAAAGTATTTTTATGATTTATTTTCTAAAACTTGCTTTTATGTAATTTCCAGAAATTATATAATAATATGGGAAAGTTCTGTTACCATTCTGGAAAAATGTAAGAAATTATATTCAAAGATTTTGTTTCAAAAAATAAATTTTTTTATTTTTTAGTTTAAATAAATTTACTTCAAAGTAAAAAATGATATATTTTAAATTTTAAAAATAATATTTCATCTCAAAAAAATCCAAAAACTTTACTGAAATTTCCATATGTATAACCAAGTTAGTAGGTTTTAGAAACTGAATTTTATTTCATACTTTACTATAATAAATAAATTGATTTTAAGAAAAAATATCGTATTTTAGATTTCATAAATAATAAATGTTTTAAGGAAAATCTAAAAAATTTACTATAGTTTCCTTAGGTAAAATGAAAAACATTTTATGTTGAACACTTTCTGAAATTATTTACGTAATTTTTTGTAAAAATAAAAATAGACAAAACAACATACTTTTATAAAATGAACGATTGGTTATTAAAGAGATCGGGGCCAGATAATGGCATACTCTCTGTCATTTACTGGAAACATTTTAATAACTGTGTGCGTGGAGGATGTTTCCAGAATGTGGAGGTTGAATTGGCGAACGTTTGCGGGAATGAAGTAAGAGAACGATGATGGATGACCCCGATAGTTGAGTCAATTTGAAATGACTAAAACAGGAGCTATACCTGGACGATGAGGTTAGCAACCTCTACTGGAAATATTTCCCTCGTATTAATATCTTGATTTTGAACTTGATTGTTGCACCTTGATCTTGGATTGATGGACGCGGTCGGCCATCAGGGTTACAACCAATCGGGAAGGGCAAAACGGTAGTATCCTACCTTAGGCATTGCCTCACATGCCTTATCATACGATTATTCCCTATGCGAGACCACTACCATTTTGTTCTAGTAGTGTACTTATAGGGGACTCACTGGCTACCGACGTTACTGGTTGCGTTACAGGACCTGCATGGAGTACATGCTTAAAAATGTATTAAAGGGGATTAATGTAAAGCCTTAACGCTATTTCAATATTTACATTACTGATAGACATTACATATGTATCGTATATACTACATATAGATAGGTCAACGGATCCTTAAGAGATGGAAAATCTCGTAACATCTCTTAAGTTATTTTGCAAATTATACACATGATTTTGAGTTAACTTACATGAGAATTTTTAGTTTTGACTCTAGCATGTGTTTTTCATTATGCTTGGGTCAGCCTGATTTTGTTCAGTGTTTCGAAGATGGCTATTTCTTGAAGAGGAAGATGGTGTTTTGAAGACTACCATGTGTACTAGTAATATTCCATTGTATTATTATTTAGACTATTTAATATTATAACTCTAATTATATTGTAAAAAAAGAAACAAATGTATATTGTAAAACAGCTTCATCAACTGTTTATGATATTATTATATGTTTTCATTTCATTATGAGATTTTGTGTATTTTTCTCTTCTCTTATTTAATTCTTAAACAAACCCCACTGATAATCTATTTTTGAACAGCTTGAATTGTTCAAAATGGTGGGTCGTCACAGTTCTGATTGTATAAAACATGGGGCAGTGACTACTTGATCAACGAGTAATTTTTTGGCATACTACAAATCCCATGCTACCCCTAAAAAACTGAAAATTCATAACCCCAATTGCTTTGGAAATACCATTTAGTTGAGACATGCTTGTTTTAACAACTTCATTTAAATCCGTTCTTTGTTTTTTTGAAAGTGATAAACTTATTACAAGGCCCAAGGCCTAATATAACAAGATCAAGTTGATAAAGTTAAGGTATGCCCTAAGGGAAATTATACAATTTGTTACATATATCTAACTTAATAACCAATCTTGTTCAAAATAAAGATGTTTTCTTTCTATTATATTCTTGATATAATATGTTATATTAATTAATTAATTTAATTAAAAGTATATTTAATAAAAAAAACCATAAATGGTATATTTTGTGATAGTAGTTACAAAGTGTTTTAACCATGAGTAATTTATCATAATAAAAATAAACATACCATTTTAAATATTCCTAGTCAAGATGTATCGAGAATGGATATCGATACATTCATTGAGACTAAAGTACATAATGCTCTTCAAATGTTGAGTAGTGTATTACTCATGGCTGTTGGGGGCACCAAGGGTTTACGTACTAATTGTTATTGGATAACTATGGAATGAATCATTCAATAGTTTTTTATTATTCAATATAACTAAAGTCAAATGAAAAATATCGATGTGACAAAATTACACAATTTTCTTGACTTAAGAATACTGTTGATCTTCAATGTGGAAGCTCCGTTTTGATTATAGTTAAATCATGGCACAAAGTCCATCAAACGACTATAGTTGGGTCAAGTGGAAGCATTGGAAGTGAAACACTATTCAAGAGAGGATTCGTCTCCTCAGTTATATGAGGTTAGTATAACAGTCAACCAAAGTCAACTCAAAGTCAAAGTCTCTGGCCAGAGCATTTTGGTTAGTAATAATTGTTACCATTGAACCAAGAACTTTGTGTTTGGACTTTGGAGTTGAATATGGACGATATTGGAATTTTGACCATAAGCAAATTGCATATGTCCAATGTGACATAGTTTTGGTGAAGAGAATTGGTGTAAATAAATGTCACAACAAGGTAACGCTTTACAAAGTAAAATTGAATTTTACTGAAACCAAGTAAACAATAAATTTATCCAAAATGTCACACCACCTGCTAAGTGACGTGTGGACGTTAATACTCAAATAGTTTGATATTAATCGCTGACCAAATTTACACCCAACGAGTCACACAACCGAAACGACGACTAGACCAAATGATTTAATTAATTTGTAATTGTTTTAAATTAATTAAATTAATTAATATTTATGAAGTATTAATTACAAAATTTAATTTTGTTTTGATGAACAAATATTATTTAAAATATTTACAACAGCTATAAATATATTATCGATATACGATATCAGTGTTAATTGGATTTAATTGCATAATATTTTGTTCGGGATCTAAATGGTTTTAAAGCCCATAAAGGGGGCTGGTAGGATCGACTTAATTAAGGAGTAATAGGTGCGGCCTAATAAGGGATAAAGAGCTTTGAAATGGATGGCTAAGATGGAAGGAGAATGAGTAAAAGATTAGATCAAAACATTTCTCCTTCTCTTCCACTATATAAAGATCTCTACCCTTATCTTTTGGTGGACTTTTGAAGCTTCCATATCCCCTCCATTTTTGTTGAATTCTTCCCTCCGTACTTCTTTCATATCAAGTTCAAATCAAATTAGATTCAATGATTTAATGCTAATCGATAGCCGGTGGTCAACTGTTCTGATACTAGCGATCTGCTGAATTAGAATCAGTTTGAGGATCGAATCTCATCATTCCAAAGTATGCTTATGGGCTTTGGCAATAAGGTATATTCCTAACATGTTTATAAATATCAATCTACAAATATAATGTTTATTTTATGTATTATATTGTTAGTTAGGTGACGATTCCAACATATAAATATATTATCGCAATTTTAACTGGTTGTACGCATATATATATATATATATATATGTTTAAAAAAATTTATGATAATACATCTATATGCAGCACAACTCTATATTTAAAAAAAATTCTATTATTTAAATAATTAAATATATATAATTTATAATTTAAATACTACATTATACTTATGTAAAATATGAAAATATAATTTTATACATAATGTTTAACAAGCATAATATTTTCGACATGAAGAAAATAATTTTATATATTTATATATTATTTAAATAATATTTAAATCAATTAATTTTATAAATAAATATATAAATACCTATATATTATAAAATATGTTTTATATTTTATAAAATTAGATTAGTAAATATTATATTCTAGGCTTAATAAAACATTATTTTTATATTTTATATTTTTAAAATTTTAATTATATACTATAAAATTAAAAATACATTTTAAATTATTTTAAATTACAAAATTATATAATGAATTTTAGAATTATAAAATTTTTGTCTAAAATTTTATTGGAAATATAAAATTCAAATTTAGTTTCAAAAATTATTTTTTTATTAATTTTTAATAATTTTATTATGGTTTTATTATATATATATATCTATGTTTTAAAATTTAAAATTTAAAATCTAAAAAAAAATATGAGCCATGCGCATGACCAGATGATTATACATTCAATATAAATTATTTTTTATAATTAATATATATTATTATTATACATATAC
Organism: Allium fistulosum; assembly: GCA_030737815.1. NCBI lineage: Eukaryota > Viridiplantae > Streptophyta > Magnoliopsida > Asparagales > Amaryllidaceae > Allium > Allium fistulosum. Next base: position 1,058,066,598 of record CM060907.1, read on the forward strand.
ATATATATATATATATAAGTATTTAATATATACATTTATATATACGTATATTTATACATTTACTATTTTTGGCTTTACAAAATATTATTATATTTAATATATATTATAATTGCTTTAAACATGTTGATGTAGTTATAAATATACATACATACATATATATATATATATATTGTTAATATTTTATACTTATGTTTATATATATATTTACATATTTATACAAAATTATATAAATAACTTTATAAATTATACATACCATGTATATTGTATATATAAAAGTAAAAGTGTATATAAACACACGCACACATTTGGACAATATATTTGCATATTGGATGGACTAACATGTCTGTTGCGATGTAAATCCTAACATCTATACACGAGCATGTTATACCTTGCATGGATTGATATGTTATACATGCGCACACATATACATGTGTATATGATGCATGTATATATATAATATAACATAAATTAAATTTAATATATTATTTTATAAATTTAAATAAAATAAAATTTTAATTTAAAAGAAATTTAGAAATATTCTAAGTAAATTAGACTTCATAGGCTCAATAAAAATCCAATATGGTAAAAAACATTAGAAATTCACCCAAAACTTCTGCTGTGGGCTAGTCTAGTTCCAATACGCGTTACCCGATATAACAAAAATAACTTAGAGTAAAAAACCTTAGCCGCACTATCTAAACTTTCTCTAAACAAAGAAAGCTAAAAAGGAAAAAAATGGTGATGCTGTTGTCGATCGGCATTCGAACTTCTCCTCTTCAATTTTACATGAGTCAAGGAGGCTTCCAAAGCTTTCGTGGCTCATTATCCCTTTGATTTCTAGCAGGATTCACTGTAAATGTTTGTATCTTAGACTTGACTATCATCGGTTCTCAAAAGGCTAGATTCTCCTTTTTGCCACATAGATAAGTGATCAATTTTTTGATTAATTTTTCTCTAATAAATTTCCTTTAGTATTCAAAATAATGTCTAAATCACTTAGCTCATTGTGATTTTGTGGAAAATAATGCTTAGAAGGCTGTGATTTTTGAGAGCAGTAGTCTTCGATCATATCAGGTAAAAAATTTCCTTTTGAAGAATTGCTCTTAGTGATAATTGTTTCGATACTCATTATTGTTTCATTTCTATAGGTGATGTATCTGATATGGTCTTGAGATCGACCACCTCTAAGCACAAGCCTATAGCAGCTATTGACGGATCTATTTGCTCCACCATGGAAAGTATTAGTAGAATATTTTCCGCTCTATATGTGTAACAGCCTGACCTTCTACGCAGCATAAATTTATTAAAATAAAAGAGTTTTAATTTGATTTGTGATGATTTATACCTTGATAAATTTTTAGTTAATTAAATTCTATTTAATAAAGTGTTTTGTTTTAATAAATTGAATTAATAAACTCTTGTTGAATATGCAAGTATATGATTTTTGTTTGATGATAATAAACATATATATATTCATTTAAATGTATTTGTTAACGTACTATTTTATTTTCACATAATTAAATAAATATTTGCTGAATAAAATGAAGAACACAGAATTTAAATTCAAATGGATATTTTATTCAAACAAATATTTATTACAATTTTGAATAGTACAAATTTGAGCTCTCACTATATATATACAATTTAAATACAATTTCAATCACATCACAATTATCATTTACATATGCACCTCACTACATATCACTCATTCACTCGTATTTATCTTCAACTTCATTCCAGATTGAATCCAGCATCTGAGCAATCTGCAAAAATACACATTGTTATGGTAAAATTGAAAATGAAATATTTTTGCAGTGTAAAATAAAATGTATTTTTGAAAATATTATTTGCCTCAGTTATTTGGGTTGATCGTCATCATTTAAATTTGAATTCATCATACACGAACAGTTTGTGACATGCACAGTGTATCACTGTACATGCCACAAGGCCGTGCACACCGATATACACTTGATAAATCTACAGGGACAGGTGAGCACAAGGTCAAACCCAAATTAAAAGTCGGGTTCAACTCAAGTGAAATACAAATAAAATCACAACACGAGCACAAGGTCAAACCCGAGCTTTTTAAGCTGGATTCAACACAGGTGCAGTCCAAAAATATAAGTACAATAAAATGATCAAAACGACTGTACATGAACACTTGCAACAGAAGAAGGCCACATAAGCAACCAGACTACACATTCAAGAACAAGCCCAAGTGCATGACCATGAAAACATGGATGCAGTGCCAACAGATCAGAGACAAAGTGGATAACCAATCTGAAGTCAGCAATGCAAAAGCAACATGCACGAAGTCATGCAACAGTGAACAAACCGTGGTGGCAATTTCGAACAAATCCAAAGTCGAAACAATGCAAGCTCAATAGATATACAACACTGACACATATATGCAAGCAATAGTGCAGCAGCCTCAAGATCAAAGACCAGACCCAAATTAACATCAAGTATACATGATAAACAACAATATGCACAAGACTCGACAGTGGAGTTGAAACAATGTCAACATGCAATACTGACCAGACCAGAACATATATATGAAATGCAACAGCAAACTAAATTGAAGCAAATACCAAATTAGTACAACACAACTACAAGCAACTCAGAGGATCAAATACAGTGAAACCAAATCCATACCAGACTACAAAGAAAACAATGAACACTACTCGATATAAATGAAGACCATATTCAAGTGCATCGAACCACACAGTAGTGACAACCAAACTACTCAAACACACATACATATATGAACACACATGTATGCAATATCTAGAGCAAGCTCGAATGAACAAGTCTAGCCTCAACATGAAGTTCAACGGCAAAATGCATATGATCAAGTAACGGACTTCAAAATGACAAGTACCAAGAATTTAAAAAAACAACAATGCAGACCTGGCAACAATGAATAACCAACAGAGGCAACAGCAAGCTAATGATCAACCCAAATATAGCACAAAGAAAGGAATCAATGTCAAGGTAAAAATCAGAACCATGGTCAGATAATATTTATGCAGTTCAATCCAGTTAAATAAGAACGGAATCAAATTCCAAAATCAAGTCAGAGCCGTGTTAATCAATGTCAAAGAAAGTCGTGTTTCAAATCAAAGTCAGAGACGTGGTGACCAAGAAAAGATCAAACAGTTCAAAATCGAAGTCGTGGTGGCCACGAAAAAACGTCAACGCCGTGGGAAACAAGCAAACGAATTATGCGAAATTGAAAAGGTCAGAAATCATCACAAGCATCAGTACAATATCGAATGGCCGAGCAGAGTTACAGACGAATTCAAACAATTATCAGAAGAACGAGATGACAGGAGATCGAACTCTATATAAACAATAACATCATTGGCTTTTAAAATCATTCGAGTTCGAAGCTTAACAGAGAACAATAAATCAACAACTCGAATCGAGTTCGAATCAAGGCAACAACAGTGCATTTAAACGACATAATTCACATACCAGATTCACTGATTCGAACTCAATACTGGGAGCAGCCGCAAGCTACACGAAGGAACCAAAGGGAAATCCTATTCGAACATCAATTTCAAGCGGCGCGTCATTTATCAGCAAAGCCCTAATTTTGTTTAAAGAGGAAACGAACGAGCAACAAACATCAGCCATTTTCGAAGATCAAATTACAAGGAGTTGGGCCGAAGATATAAAAAGAAAAGGGGATTCTCCTTTAGTTGTTTATTGGGCCGGTTTCCACTATATTATTATTTATCATAATTAGGCTTACAATTATATAGGGCTTTGTATTTTTAAATTGATTTTAATTTTGTATTTCTTTTATACTTTGGTAATTTACTAGTCGTGTGACTAGGGGACAAACTACGTGGCGTAGTTTGAGAATTCGCAACTCAATGGCTGAGTTGTGGCAGGGTTTTGAGCATAGAATTAGGATTAGTCGATAGCGGGTGTCGCGAGTTTACGTGTGTAAGCGTCTGACTATCTAATTTCTAGTAGAAACCTTGGGGGCAGCACGTAGGCAGGGTTTTGCCGAAGCTGGGTAAATCTGTGTGTTCAATTTCTGCATTTATTATTCTACTATTATCTGTGCCGCTATTATTCTGTGATCTGTGTTGATAATATTTTATATAAACTTCCGCAATAATTTTTATAATTGATAGTATCACCCTATTCACCCCCCCCCCCCTCTAGGGTGAAATCGATCCTACAAGTGGTATCAGAGCTAGGAATAAAAGCCATTTTTGTTTTAAAAAGTTTGATTTTTCAAAAACAAATTTTTTTACAAATTTGAATTTTTAAAATGGCTTCTTTTAATAATACTTTTACTAAGGGTCAGTTCAATATTATTCCTCCTGTTTTTGATGGAACAGATTTTTTGAATTGGAAATTAAAAATGGAATTTTATTTAAAATCTGTTAATATTAAATGTTGGGATATTATTGAAAATGGGTGTGATATAATAGGCGAGAAAATTAGTTCGATTAATGCTCTTGCTATGCATATAATATATTCTCATATTAATCAAGATAATTTTAACTTTATCTCTCATTGTGAAAGTGCACAGGAAATCTGGAACACCTTTGATGCAATATATGGTGCAAAAGTCAACAATCGTGAGAGAATCCCCATAATCAAATCAGAAACTAAAGAAACGTGCTTAACAGGATTGGTAAAAGGAAGTAGTGATGATAATGATGATGGAGCAGCTAAGCTGGCGTTACTAATAAAGAGATTTAAAAAGTGGAACCACAAATACGGAAATCCAGCTCCAAATCAACAATTGAAAAGCAGAATAATCAAAGCACTAGACAACCCAGAAGAACGGAAGATCATCTGCCATAAGTGCAACAAACTCGGACACATCAAGCCCAATTGTCCTCGAAATCAACACGGCAAAGAAAAGAATTCAAAAAGAAGAAGTTTTGCAGCCACGTGGAACAAAAGTGATGATTATTATAAAAGTTCTAGCAGTAAGAGTGAGAAAACAGATCTGTGCCTTCGAGGTAATATAACTGATAGCGATGATGACGAGCCAAGCGAGGTATCAAAACTTACTCACTCTGAATTACTTATATATTTCCACGAAGTAAATGGCTGTTTTGAACGACTTAGGGAGAGATATGCTAAACTTGAATCACAAAGAGAAACTTTGATAGATTTAAATAAACAGCTTGATCAATTGGTTAAAAACTATCAAAGTAGGATCCCTAAGTGTGATAAGTGTCCATCACTCGAAGAAGAAATAAAAAAATCAGAAATTAAAATTAAATCGCTTGAAAATGAAATTCTGATTTTGAAAGAAAGTGAAAATACTAGGAGAGAGAATTCTATTAAAAAGTGCACTCAATTATTAAACGAAAAGAATCTCTCAAAACACAATTCCAACAATTGTCTACAACTTTGGGAAAATTTTCCAAAAGCGAAAGATCATTTAATATGCTATTAGGAAAACAAACTATTAGGACGGATAGACAAGGACTTAGGTATACTCACTCTGAATATGTTAGAAACGAAATTAATCAAGTCAATTCAAAATGCACAATTTGTAGAAAATTTGGACACAATCAAAATAATTGTTGGTATAGACCCAAACACGTGAAAACTATACCAATTTGGGTTCCAAAAGGCACAAATATAAAATCCCTTAAAGTTAAACAAAACTGGGTGCCAAAAGGAACATATATAGATAGTTTTGGGTCTCCGCAAAATTATTTTTCAAGATATTTTTCCACTAACAACCATGGATCTATAAAAACAAATAGGTCACAAAAATCTTTTATCGTGTAGGTGTGGTGGCAGGCTAAGGAACATCAACTGCGTTACTTGGATTCTGGCTGTTCCAGGAACACAACGGGCGACAAATCACAGTTCCTTAGCCTAGTACAAAGGTGACAGAATCACAATGGATAACAACGAAAAAATATCGTAAAGGTAAAAGAGGTAACGGTATATTTATTTTGAACGATATATTTAATGTGAAAATCTGCACCGTAATCTAATCAGCTAATTATGTGATTATAAAATAAATGTTGATATTGATTCTGACTTATTCATATGTTCTTATTTGACTTGTTCTTATTTATGACTTTGATTTGTGCTTAAATGTTGACCAATCATCTTTTCATCTTTGAACTAATTCATATAAATTTGTTTGGTCAAATGATGGTGTTTTATTGACTTCCGATTGCTCATGTTACATTTGGTGATTATGTTCACTGATTTGTTTATTTGAACAGCTTCAAATTCAAATTTAATAGAATTCCATTTAAAAGCTGTTAAAATGATTTCAAGGTATTTTGTTGCACACTTCATGATCTGGTCCATAACATCCAATTAATGATAATCTCGAGTGAAAGAAAAATTCAGATGCAGATTACACTGGTAATCTAGTTGATAGAAAAATTACTAGTGGAACGTGATTTATGTTAAGACATTCAGTAGCTGCATCGTTTTTTAAAGAAAATATCTGCATTGTTTTTACTTGAAATAATTTTCAAATAGCAGAAATTTTTCTTATAAAACCCCTTCTAGAAAATCATTTTTGACCTTGTTTCAGATTAGTCATTTTTAGATAATTATTTTTGAATTTGAGCCTAAATGAGTACATTAACTAATCTGACTCCCTACTAATTATCGAAAAGATAAATAGTGATTGAAAAAGTGATGAGTGTTGATATTAATCATACATTATAACTTGAGATAGTATAATTAGTAAATTTCTTTAGAAATTTAAACAAGAGTTATAAAAACTTTTTGTTTGGTAAAAATTCCATGACCATTTCTATTTCTATCATATTTCTATCAACCATCACTCATAAAAATCCAATATAGTATGTCAATATGTGTTATTTTAAACGGGAATCATTCGTTTTTCAATTTATTATTTTTTTATAAAAACATCCAAAGTATTCACTCTCATTTAAAAGTCCTCACGGTTATGCATGGGTGACTTACTTGGATTTTTGATTATGTGGTTCCATGCTCATTTAAAAGTCCTCACGGTTATGCATGTATGGAACGCATATCAAAATTGATTGATTAAAAAAACAAGTTGATTCTAATCCCATTTAAAAGTCCTCATGGTTATGCGTGGTTAGAAGATACTTGAATTCATTTATTTTATTTTAAAAAAAATCTAGAATACTACTAATCTCATTTAAAAGTCCTAACGGTTATGCATGGTTAGTAGATATTCAAATTCCTGATATAAATATACCACAAATAGACACAACTATATGGTTTTATATGATGACATCATCCCTATCATTCTAAAGTGGAATATGCGTCAAACAGAGTATTTATGATTTTTGTTTGATTTTTTATTGAAATTCAATATTTATATTCGATTGAGTTTTAATGTTATATTAATGTCTATCACTTTATCTCTAATTTTCTAACACTATTACTCTTTTGCTGATAACAAAAGGGGGAGAGAAAAGTTAAGATTTTGGCAAATAAAGGTCAAATATTTTCTATTTGCATCTAGGCTTATTTGAATATTTATTTTCATGCATATATGTAGGGGGAGTTTTGTGTAGAGAGGGAGCATTCAAATAAGGGGAGCAAATTGAATAATCAAATACATTTACTAAATTCAAAATCTTAAATATATGTTTGTTATCATCAAAAGGGGGAGATTGTTGAATATGCAAGTATATGATTTTTGTTTGATGATAATAAACATATATATATATATATTCATTTAAATGTATTTGTTAACATACTATTTTATTTTCACATAATTAAATAAATATTTGCTGAATAAAATTAATAACATGGAATTTAAATTCAAACGGATATTTTATTCAAACAAATATTTATTATAATTTTGAATAGTACAAATTTGAGCTCTCACTATATATATATACAATTTACAATACAATTTCAATCACATCACAATTATCATTTACATATGCACCTCACTACATTTCACTCATTCACTCGTATTTTATCTTCAACTTCATTCCAGATTGAATCCAGCATCTGAGCAATCTGCAAAAATACACACTGTCGCAGTAAAATTGTAAATGAAATATTTTTTGCAGTGTAAAATAAAATGTATTTTTGAAAATATTATTTGCCTCGGTTATTTGGGTTTTTCGTCATCATTTAAATTTGAATTCATCATACACGAACAGTTTATGACATGCACAGTGTACCACTGTACATGCCACAAGGCCGTGCACACCGATATACACTTGATAAATCTACAGTGACAGGTGAGCACAAGGTCAAACCCAAATTAAAAGCCGGGTTCAACTCAAGTGAAATACAAATAAAATCACAACACGAGCACAAGGTCAAACCCGAGCTTTTTAAGCTGGATTCAACACAGGTGCAGTCCAAAAATATAAGTACAATAAAATGATCAAAACGACTGTACATGAACACTTGCAACAGAAGAAGGCCACATAAGCAACCAGACTACACATTCAAGAACAAGCCCAAGTGCATGACCATGAAAACATGGATGCAGTGCCAACAGATCAGAGACAAAGTGGATAACCAATCTGAAGTCAGCAATGCAAAAGCAACATGCACGAAGTCATGCAACAGTGAACAAACCATGGTGGCAAGTTTGGAAAAATCCAAAGTCGAAACAATGCAAGCTCAATAGATATACAACACTGACACATATATGCAAGCAATAGTGCAGCAGCCTCAACATCAAAGACCAGACCCAAATTAACATCAAGTATACATGATAAACAACAATATGCACAAGACTCGACAGTGGAGTTGAAACAATGTCAACATGCAATACTGACCAGACCAGAACATATATATGAAATGCAACAGCAAACTAAATTGAAGCAAATACCAAATCAGTACAACACAACTACAAGCAACTCAGAGGATCATATACAGTGAAACCAAATCCATACCAGACTACAAAGAAAACAATGAACACTACATCGATATACATGAAGACCATATTCAAGTGCATCGAACCACACAGCAGTGACAACCAAACTACTCGAACACACATACATATATGAACACACATGTATGCAATATCCAGAGCAAGCTCGAATGAACAAGTCTAGCCTCAACATGAAGTTCAATGGCAAAATGCATATGACCAAGTAACGGACTTCAAAATGACAAGTACCGAGAATTTCAAAAACAACAATGCAGACCTGGCAACAATGAAGAACCAACAGAGGCAACAGCAAGCTACCAAATATAGCACAAAGAAAGGAATCAATGTCAAGGTAAAAATCAGAGCCATGGTCAGATAATATCAGTGCAGTTCAATCCAGTTAAACAAGAACATAATCAAATTCCAAAATCAAGTCAAAGATGTGTTAATCAATGTCAAAGAAAGCCGTGTTTCAAATTAAAGTCAAAGACGTGGTGACCAGGAAAAGATCGAACAGCTCAAAATCGAAGTTGTGGTGGCCACGAAAAAAAGTCAACACCGTGGGAAACAAGCAAACGAATTATACGAAATTGAAAAGGTCAGAAATCATCACAAGCATTAGTACAATATCGAATGGCCAAGTAGAGTTACAGACGAATTTAAACAATTATTAGAAGAACGAGATTACAGGAGATCGAACTCTATATAAACAATAACATCATCGGCTTTTAAAATCATTTGAGTTCGAAGCTAAACAGAGAACAATAAATCAACAACTCGAATCAAGTTCGAATCAAGGCAACAACAGTGCATTTAAACGACATAATTCACATACCAGATTCACTGATTTGAACTCAATACTGGGAGCAGCCACAAGCTACACGAAGGAACCAGAGGGAAATCCTATTCGAACATCAATTTCAAGCGGCGCCTCATTTATCAGCAAAGCCCTAATTTTGTTTAAAGAGGAAACGAACGAGCAACAAACAGCAGCCATTTTCGAAGATCAAATTACAAGGAGTTGGGCCGAAGATATAAAAAGAAAAGAGGATTCTCCTTTAGTTGTTTATTGGGACGGTTTCCACTATATTATTATTTATCATAATTTAGGCTTACAATTATATAGGGCTTTGTATTTTTAAATTGATTTTAATTCTGTATTTCTTTTAAACTTTGGTAATTTACTAGTCGTGTGACTAGGGGACAAACTACGTGGCGTAGTTTGAGAATTCGCAACTCAGTGGCTGAGTTGTGGCAGGGTTTTGAGCGTAGAATTAGGATTAGTCGATAGCGGGTGTCGCGAGTTTACGTGTGTAAGCGTCTGACTATCTAATTTCTAGTAGAAACCGGCAGTACGTAGGCAGGGTTTTGCCGAAGCTGGGTAAATCTGTGTGTTCTATTTCTGCATTTATTATTCTGCTATTATCTGTGCTGCTATTATTCTGTGATCTGTGTTGACAATATTTTATATAAACTTCCGCAATAATTTTTATAATTGATAGTATCACCCTATTCACCCCCCCCCTCTAGGGTGAAATCGATCCTACAACTCTTTCCAGATAAATTAATTAAATCAAATAAGATGTTTTGAGCAATGTATAATATTTTGAAGTGTAAATAATTTTAAATATACTTAGAATGGATGAAAAATAAATTTATTTTGTAATATAATGATGAATTATCAAATAAAAATAAGCGAGCATCAAATTTAATAAAAAAATTCAATTATCAAGATGTAATTTGTAAAACGAGGTGTAATCCAATTCACTCCTTACCGACGTCTGAACCCCTTCATTTAATTAACTCTAATCTCTTTTCTTAAAAAAATAGGCGACGGTTAAAAAATATCGTGCATGCATATGACATTGAGGCGAGATAGTGGAGGAGGAGGGCAACCAATACGAGCACTCATGAAGTTAAAGGTGGAAACATCGATCTAGGTCAGGGGAAGACGTGATCCTGCTCGCGACTTGGAAGCACGATGATGCGATTGATTTAGGGAAGCGCGATGAATAGTTGAACGGCGGGCAACTTGGAGGTATGCATTGTGGCTGGAGGTGGAGCAAAATTGGAGAAATGATGTCAACAAGGCTACTTTGGTGTGATTGGGTTGAGGGTTCAGGAGGTGGTGGCTCAATAGAGGTGCTAAGTGCGACAGTCAACGGCTGCAACCGATGATGGAGAGATTGTAGCTGGAAGGAGGGCGGCTGCATTCTATGGCTGCAACCTGGAGTGAAGTAGACTCTAGATTGGTGGAGCTTGGGTATGATAGATGATGAAATGAAGGCAGCGTCGTAATGGTGGACTGAGAGAGGCCAGCTATATGGTGAAGTGCGCGATGCACAAAGTCAAATGCACAATAGTAAAGGATTTCAAAAGAATTTTGGTTAGTTAATCTGACTAACAACTATGTCTATTTCTTTTTATTTGATGCATAATCCCCCATATATTTACTTGATTTCTTGGCTGAATTAATGGTTGATTATTAGAAGTGATTGATTGTTTATTGATGATCAATGTTTGACGTTGTTTGGATTGGAGGAAATTGATAATTATAGAATGATATTGATTGGATGAGTGTTATGTGTTTTGGGTTGAGATTTGTTGTGTGTATATTGGTTAATTTTGATGATGATAATTATTAAACACAACATTTAATATTGATTGAAATAGAGGCACATGAAGTAGAAGATGTAATTTGAGGCAAATAAATTATTTTGGTGATAAACATCAAATTCTAGAAAGATGTTTTATTTTGAGATTATTGAATTAGTAGAAAATTTAAAAGAGGAATGTTTTTGGAAAAATATTTATAAGTTGAATAATTTTAAATATATTGCAAATGGAAATTATTTTGCAAAATGATGAACTTTGGGATTTTGATAAAATAAGAAAATTTGGAAGATTTATATTTTATTTACCGATGATTAAAAAACTATTTAGAGGATATTTAAGAAATAAAGTTTGAAATCTATATTTTGGTAATGACGAGCAATTTGAATTTATATAAAATGATACCTTAAAGTACTACAAAGTGAATTTAAATTATTTTATTTATTGAGTGACAATTTGCATTTGTTATATAATGAAAAGTGAACTCTAAAAGAAATATATATGTAAATATTTAAGTTTAACTATCGAAGTATTTTGGGAATAAATTATATGAAGTATAATTTGAGTTTGATGAATTATTTATCAATAATATTAGTCTTAAGAGTTTTTAAAATATACGAGGAATTTAAGATGATTTTAAAATTATAAATTTAAGTTCGAAAATATTTATGAAATGAGAATACTCTTTTGATTTGAAGTGTTTTAATAATATTAAAGTGGAAATTTGAAAAGAAAGTATTTTTGAGTTTTTAAATTTTATTAATGAGTTTAAATAAAGGTTTCTTTGAAACCAAATAAATTATTTTGAATTATGGATTTTGAGATTATATGTGCGAATCAATAGTTACCATTTTAAAAGAGAAGGAATAAATAAAAGAAATGTTTTATGCTTAAAGTTAATTGAAGTATCTTTATAATAAAAGGGAAACAAAAATGAAGTAAAATATGTTGAAATAAAAATATTCATTTCGTTAAATACTAATTAAATAAATAATACATTGGTGTGAATGGATGATTGTTGATTTGTTTGCTATGAACGAGATAAAGTAAAATTACCCATTGTGTTGAACAATAAAATAATAAAATTGAAGAATAATGAATATAAAAGCAATTTAAGCGAGATTGACTTAATAAACGAATCGGAAATTTGTCTAATGTTGATTAGTTGAGGGTGTTGTGTACAATTTATATTTCACCAAGCGCTATGGGACGTCCATAGGGGTGTATTTATTTATACAACACCAGTATAATGTCGAATAATTCATTGAGGTCCAATTATTTGATATTTGGATGTCGTTGGATTATTGTATATTATACACCCATATTGATCGATATTATTTGGATTTCTGATTTGACGTGTGTGATAACTTATATTATTCCATATTTTAATTTAAAGTGGAAATATGATTATCTCCGCTTTTGAGCGGAACAAGGAGTACGAAGTCCCAACGCGGATGTGATGGCCAGAAGTACTTTGCTAGCCCATCCTAGCTTGACCGACCATGGGTTCGCTCCCCGATGGTTGCGGTGATATGGCACCATCGTCGTATGGTCACAGTCTATTGCATGAGCCAACAGGACGAATTCAGAACGAGCGACGAGGTTGACAATGGGAGCGGGGAGCGAGGAGGCGAGGAAACGAGGAAGCGACGTGCGATGTATTGTGTAGCTAAAGATTGGTGAGGATGCTCACAAAAATATTATGAATTCGGTCTCCCTTTGCACCTAAAAAGCATCGAGGCTCATGTGTAGACCCGGCTTCTGGCAGTAGCATTAAAATAGCACGTATAATAACAGTAGCGGTAATAAAATTAATAATGAAGAATAAAATGAATAAACTTGATACTGCTAAATAAATATGAATAATTGATGTTTGTGGTGTGTTGTTTGTGGTGTATGCTGTGTGTGATGCGTATGATGTGTGATGTGTGTGATGGTTGTTTTGATGTTTGATGTATGTTTGGATGTTTGATGGGCGATGGATGTGGTTTGATGTGTCGTGGATGTATTATTATTCCTTTGGATCAATTTCTTTTTATGACGTGTATATTATTCCTGGAGATATCATTTGTATTCTCACTATTGAATTTAGACATAGTCTGACCCGTTTATTATTTATATAATACTCGGGTCAGTCCGCGATATTTTAGGTTCGTGAACGATGAGACCAGATTTGCTTATTATTCCTAGTTGGAAGCTGTATTAATAGATGTATTGTACATTGTGTATTTGGACTTGTGTATGTATATGATGTTGGATTTAACTTATGGATTAATCTTGTATATATTAAGATTTAGTGGGTATTTGACTTTTTGCATCCCACTCAGACTTATGTGATGTATTATATTTTTATCCCTACGTTAATGACTCTGTGTTCTATGTAATGAATTTTATATTGTGTATTGTTCAATCATCGGGCACCACGCGTGTTTATTGCTTTGTACCAAGACCGATTACGTCGAGGTGAGTGATTTTTATATTATGTAACGTATTCAGTGTTGGTTTAAGGTAATATTCACGTGTGCTTCACCCATATCGCCCCATTCTTCGTGTTACTCGATAGTATTATTCATTAATACTCTTGGGTATTATGGGTATAGAGGGGTGTTATATTGTTGGTATCATAGCAGGTTTAGAACAATACAGAGTATAAGAGACACGAGTCCTGGCCTTAAAAGAGACTTAGAGTCGCTATCCTCGTGGGTGTATAATAGATTATTGTTTATACTTAATTGATAGTAGGAGTATACAATGATTATGTAGTGATCATCTGGGCACGTACTTGTATTTTTCTTATTTTATGATGATTTATTTTCTACCCTTTACCGAGTGTGAATATCTATATCTATATGAGATGTGGAGGAATAAATGGAGGTGTAAGAGGTTGAAGAAGTTTGTTTGACCAGTAGCGTCGGCATGGATGAAGGATGTTAGAATTATGTGTGGGTCTGAAGTAAGAATGAAGTTGTTAGTTAGAGAAGCTATAAAAAACTCTAATTCGAATTTTGTATTGAATACTCCACGATTTTAAATTGTGATGAGACGAAGTGAGTGAGAAGATCTAGTAGTGATCAGAGTGGAGCAACGGAAATATATAAATTGCTTCCGCTAAATATTTTTGATTATTTGGTTATTATGATTGGGTGATTGATGTTTTGATTTCTTTGCGTTATTGTATAGATTGATGATGTTTAGTTTGAAGGATCCATCTTGAGTGTAGTATTCACTAGAAACTATAACTCAAGTTTGTATCCCATATGAGTTTTGATAATTTGGATCTGGTGGTGTCTTCAGTTGCAAATTTACCGCAAGAGATAATGATAATTATTTTCACATAAAATAAAATATAAAAAAATTTATATAAAAATTAAAATGGGATTTAAATGAACATAAAGATGAAAGCTCACTTGTTTATTATTAATACTAAATGATTAATAATGTTCGAGATTTTATAAGTTGAGTATTTTTATTGTACTCGATTGATTATTTATAAAACTTTAGATATAAGCAAGCATATGTTAATTTAAAATCTTTTGGGAATAGTGTATATATATATATATAATTTGGAGGGTTAGAAGTTAGTAAATGTTTTTATAAAAGAATTTTCAAAGTGAAATTTCGTTTTTGTCCGTCTGTTGAGTATTTAAGAATTCTGGTCGATGTGTCTGATCAACTTTAATGGCGAGTTTCTTCAAGCAATTCAGCATCTGCATTGATTTCAACCAAGATTCTTGCATAATTGAGGCGAGTTTCTTTAGTTGTTGGCTCGCCTAACTTTAATGGCACGCCTACAACATTTGCAATCGTGCTAAAGGCTTTCTTATCCCATGGTTTTAGATTAAGCTCGGGAAGCCTGATTCATGTTGGGATGGTCGAGAGAAAATCTTTATCGAGTTTAACTTTACTGGACCATTTTTTCAAGATAATTAATTTTTCATTGATACAAGTTACCTGAATAAAAAATCCATTAATTTTTAGTGTAAATATCAAAGTTACCTGTCAGATTCCAAGTTCTTGACACGAATGCCTTGAAATGTTGATAGGTTGGACGGTTGCCAAAGACATAGGTGATGACCGACCTATTCCACTTAGCTTTTGTTCTTCTGCTGATCCCTTCTTTCACCACTATAACTTTCTTTTTGTTCAAAATAACTGGAGCAACACATTCTAGATCAAAATAAGAATTAAAACCTCCATTTTGATCATCTTTTCCCAAGAGGAAGGCTGCTTCGATTGATTCGTGCTCGTGACCTGAGATTGAAATTGTGGATTTGTTTTCCCTGAGTTTGGTCCGATGTCTGGAGCAGTTTTAGAGTATCGCTGGCCATTCTTGTATTGTTGCTAGAAGAATCTTGGTCTTTCTTGAGTTTCTTGGAGGTTGTTATAATGATTGGGGTTCCTCCGTCGATTACATACTATTTGGAACTCCTTCTCATCAATATCACGAGTTTTCTCATTTTGATTTGACAGTGAAAACCGATTGAGATTTAGCAAAGGAGGGAAGTTTTGACGAGAAGATCCAATCTAATCATGTTAGCAGCCATGAAAATTGTGTTGTTTACTATTCTTTTTTTTTTTTACTTCAGAAATGAATGGAGTTGTTGTGTCCTTCGTTTATAATAAGATATTTATAGTGTGGTGCTAAGAGCGCACGATTTTATACTATGGGCTATGAGTTACCACCAATCGTTTTTTTTTTTTTTACACAGTATGGTCGACGGGCAACTATCGGTAGCCTCGTGGACGAACTATGGTGCCCTTTGCAATGCATTTCCTTTTTACATGAGACATGGGTCCATGGATATCTACCTCCATGGCATCCCAAGTGGCGGGGTCAATAAAAAATAAAACATTGGAGACAAGTCAAAAGTGTTTCCAATTTCCCAAATCAATGCCTATACTCAAATTGTGTCGACTTCCTCAATGTAACCATTATTACTGTTCCGAATGTCCCAACTATTCACAAAAGCCAGTTCCTCAGCTGTACTCGAGGTTCAAATTGCCAGTTTGTCTTTGATTCCGTCATCATCTGACATATTTCAGCTTGTATGAGGTTTTGCTCTGACGAACTTTGTTCTCAACGGTTCTCGAAGACGATCGTTCCTTTCCATCGACACATGCTACACCGAGGTCAGAACAAAGTCTGTCGAAATTCCCTATCTCGTCTTCGTAGTGGAATTAGCTGGCAATGAAATCAGCTTCCTCCTCGATGTTGAAGGTAATGCTAGTTGATCACTTCAATTTTAATCTCATTAGGCTTTACAAGTAGGCACTAATCTATAAGGACACTAAAAGAGGAAGTGATATCTCGTTGCATATACCACATCTTATGGTTGGGATTGATATCTCTTCTTTATTATAGTAGTTAGTCCTTTGTATTTAACATGTTTGATATAGTTTTGTATGCACAAAATGGTCGCTTTGGCTGTCACGCTATGTAACACCATTTTTTGTGTCTGATTAATATTCTTAGACAGTCCAAGCTGAGTGCAGTGAGAAACCCTTGGGGCTTCCTTTCGTTAGCCAGTGCTGAGCAGCAGCTTGTTTTCAGTTTGCATCTCTTTGATTTCATGTGCCTTGCAGTTCCATGTTGAGGCAGTAGGCTAGGATTCAGGCCCTGGCTAGCTGTAGTATAATTAATAAGTTTGGTGCCTTACGCATTCCCTAAAATTTCCCATTATCTACGGATCAAACCATGGTTCATAGTGTCCCCATTAGCTATCACTCTTTCAGTGAACTGTAAGCCTTTTTCTAAGCTCCTTAAAATAATTTAAATGTCCTAAACTATTAATATCCATAGACATGGTCCACTAATTATTGCCTTCAATGTCTACCCACCCCACAAAATATCTACCCACAATTTACAGATTTTATCAATAGTAGCATAGGGAATATGACATGTCATTAACCAATATAGAACCATTGAGTTAATGTTGAATTAATTAGATCGGTTCTTGTTACTATTGGTAGCATTTTACTACCTTGCATTTCTTGATATTTTGCTAACAGACCAGATACTTTGAAAAGTTTGAAGATAGGGGGACTCCAAGGTAGGAAACAGGTAGACTTCCTTCTTTCATGTTCAAAATATTGCTTACTGAATTTATATTTTCCCTGCTGCCCAGACCTAATAACAACTTAGATTTGAGTTGATTAATGTTAAGTCCCACAATTCTTTTCCCCATAGCTTAACAAAAGTGGAAATTAGGAAGGCATCCCTATCATACTTTCATATTGTAAAGCGGGTCTCTGTTAAAGTTTCATTGTAAAGCGGGTCCCTGTTTTCTGGAAACGAAGAAAAATTATTGCTGAAATGTCAGCAACTTTTATAAATAAGTGCTGATATTTCAGCAACTATCTGTGTTAAAGTTTTATTGTAAAAACAAAAAAAAAATATTGCTGAAATGTCAGCAACTTTTATAAATAAGTGCTGATATTTCAGCAACTTTCATAAACTGTGTTCACAGTGTACATAAATGTTGCTGAAATATCAGCAACTTTTATAAATAAGTGTTGATATTTCAGCAACTTTCATACACTATGTTCACAGTGTACAGAAATGTTGCGGAAATGTCAGCAACTTTTATGAAATGTTGCATCATGCTCTGCAATAATCGTGAATAAAAAACAGGGACCTAATTTACACTGAAATTTAGTGAAGGACTTTTCGTGAATTTTGAAACTTAATAAGGACCTGTGCCAAAAGTACCCTTAACAAAAACCATTAAATCATCAACATATAACAAATGATTAATAATCACCTCTACTCTGAATATATGGTCAATATCTGTCTGCGCATGTAATTTTAAATTATGAAAAATAAAAATAAATCCATGGCTATGAAAATCGAAGAAGTGAATTTAACGACACTATGCTTAAATTTATATTTTTATTAGTTTCCACCCTGTCCCTTTTCCTTTTCCATATTATTTCCTCCTTTAGTAACCATCCGGTTTAACACGGATGACAGGAATGAATGAAAGGAACACTATCGGGTTTGCTTTTGATGGTGAGGGTCATGAACTTCCTAATTAATATATAGGTGATTTGATCATTTTACAATCAAGCTGGAATAGCTCAGTTGGTTAGAGCGTGTGGCTGTTAACCACAAGGTCGGAGGTTCAAGCCCTCCTTCTAGCGTCTTTCTATTTATATTTTTTGCTCGTCAACGTCTACTGCCATTAATACATTTGCCTGTACTCTGCGAAGGTCTGCTCCACTTACTTACAGATGGTGACAATTGAGAAACTTTTGCTTTTTTATGGAAGCTTAAGGCAGTCCCTCAGGTTAGGGTACAAGTTTAAACAACTAACTAGTTATTGTTACAAGCAGGATGATGTTGATCGTACTGTTGCATATATGAAATAAGATAGTCTGTATTCATACTGCAACCTAAGCCGAACTTGTTCATTAATCTACCAACTAGATTTCCTTGTTGCTTATATGAAGGTCAAATAGTTAGCTTTAAGTAGTGGTAGTGCTAAATATATAGGCTAATGACTCAACACTGAAATATCTCCTACCTGCAGTCTCTTAGTACACAAATTCCAAATATTTCACGTGCATGTAACACCCCTAATTTTCAATGATACTTTTTTATTTAACAATCAAAAGCATATAAAAAGCCACAAAATCAAAAGGAACAAAATGCAAATAGTTCTCATGTAACTTATAGAGAGAGTGATGCTCTCTGTCAATATATTTTTCCATTCTTTTTTTTTTCTTTTCTTTTTTGCAGGCCTATACTTTGCATTATCGCATAATTATTTTTACCCAGTTAGAAACTAATATTGGTAATTCATTCCATTACCAGTTCAAAACTTACACCCCATACCCTACTGTTTATAAGAAGGAGATCCAAATCCTATATATTGAGTATCTTAATATAAATAGTAAATACAGATATAAGAGTCTTTTCCTTTCAAGAAAAGAGCTGCAGGTCCCTGTTTTTTAACGTTGTTATAAAACAAATCCATGCGGAAATGAATATATAAATTTAGTTCACATTTTTGAAAAATAAAAAACGCAAGGTGATTTGCATTTTTCTGACAGAAAATACAAAGTAACTTGCACTTTTTTTATTTTGAAACTTTTTTTTAAAATTTTGATATTTGTTAAAAGCGCAAGCAAGTTTGCGCCTTTTGATTTTGAAATTTTTTTTATTAAATGTTTGAAAATTTTGGAAAGCTTTCCGAGTTTGAAATTTTTTCTGAAAATTTTGAAAAACGCAAGTTAACTTGCGCTTTCTGATTTAGAAAAAATAGGGACCTAAGTTACATATTCATTGCTACGTGTACTTTTCTTTTAACAACATCAGAAATAAGGACCTTCTGTGCAAAGCCCCTTTCATTTTCCTCGCTATTCCATTTTCTATTTCGGTTTTTCTTTTTCTCCAACGAAAAGACGAGTAAGGAAATTGAAGAACCGGTTCTTTTTCTTCAGTTTTATCGCTGCTCTTTTTAATTATCTATGCTTCTATTATGTTTCCTTCTTCAAACATATTCTTTCATATGTACAATTTGGTTCTATGTAATTTGGTTGAGTAGATTTGATACCACAAATATGATGAAAAATGAGGAAGAATAATTGTGATAGAGTATAAAATAACTGGGATAGCTAGATTTTTCTTGGTAGAATGAATGACCAAACCTACCTGTTGAAATCCATTAAAAAGTAAAGAACTCTAACTCAATATCGATACGTTAGTTTAATCAAAAGTGCTAACATTTCGTGCCATCCATGAAATGAACTATGTTTATAATCATGGGATATTCTTTCACTGTAGTGTAGATCTTCATTGATTTGAAGATCACATGAATCAGTTTTGAATAGTGCTAATGTTCAAAATTATGTTCTACATACACCTAAATAATCTATTTATTATCTCTTAACAAAATTTTAAAAACAATGGAAGATCTAGAAAGTAAATCAAAGAGATGCACAGTGCATTTTCCAAGAGTTAGGAAAAAAACACAAAATTAAAAGGACCCAGACTCCGCATATTTTCTACTTCACTTTGTCACTTAGGGAATCTCATCTTAAATTGCACCGCAGTAGTAAAATAAAAACAATAGAACAATCTCATCATAAATTACAGTGCAGCATAGACATAATATATGGTCGGAACTGAAGAGTAAATGGAAGATGTTTAACTCTAAAACCAAAGGCAGCTAGCATGCAAACATCTAAAGCTCTAACGAGGATGAACAAGGGCATTGATAAGTGCCAATGAATTACTCGTCATGTGCGCCACATTCAAAACACGACTCCTGACTGCACTCTTAATTTTTCCATCCATGGTTCTACTTGATAATCCATCCATGCACGTATTGTCATCAGTGAGTGCTGCGCTGACCCAAGTCTGAATGTTGTTTAGTTGAAACGCGAAATTTTTGCCTTTCATTTTATCCATTGCATACATGGAGTCCTTAAGCTCTTCAACTGACTGCTTCATGATGTCCATGCAGTCTTTCATGGCTGCTGCTACCCCATGGCTCATGCCTCCTGCTGCACACATGTCTTTCACGGCAGTGGAGGAAGCACGTGCACTGTCTAGTGTTATAGAGAGTGAAGTGTGTGCCAGCTGCATTGGGTTGCTTTTGATGGTGCTTGCGTATGAAGAAAGGGAAGTGTAGCAGAGCGATGGGTATGTTGTTGCTCCACATTTCGTTTTTATGTATTCACTGTTTGATGTTTGTTGTACGAGAATTCTTGAAGCTAGGCATGCTTTTAAGCTTACAATGTAAAGAAGACCGAGGGTGAATACGAATGTAAAGAAAGAGGCCATTAGTGATATGGTTTTATCTTTAGAAGTGTATAAAAAGGATTTTAGATGTTATGGAATGAATGGAGGTTAGGCTATTTATAGATTGGGAAATGAACCTTATGAATAGTTGATCAGTTGTATTAATATGAATTGAAACTCAAATAAGATTTTTGGTTAGACAACTTGCATGTCTTGTCCACACTTCTACGTCTTAATGACCCAACAGAGCTACCAAATTGTTATGTGAAGTGTCGAGTATTCGAGCTATGGTTACAGCATCGGACATATAAATTCTTATGTACATCAGTTGTCTTTCCATAATTTACCCAGTTAATCTACAACTTGCAAAATTTCTAAATTTGAAAGTAATGTGCAATGAAAACTGAAACTTATGATATTTTAAAACATGTTGCATCGAAATTTCAGGTTTTCTAATGTGAAACTAAATTTATATTTTGTACCTTAATCAATAATATGTGCAGTATTCTTTCAGCTACTGTGCCTCCACATATTATGGTCCCATAATCACACAATTTAACCTTGGATTTACTTTTTCGTGTGTCAATGAGTGGAATCTTATAGTTTCCTTGTCGGCAATATCATGTTTAAAGCCTTAATTCAGGATTTTGATTAAGTGTAATTGTGTAATGCAACACAAGCAACCCAAATATGGCATATAGATTTACAAAACAAGTAAATATATACATGTTTAGCAATTTGTCCACCGTACATGGCCGCGATTTAGGCTGTAATGACAACAGCATATTACATTTGTTGGTATTTCTTACAAGAAATTTTTTTTGTTAAATTTTGGTGATACATCACTTGTAGGTGGTGGTAGAGATTTGTAATTTAGTATGATTGAGATATATGGAAGTGTGATAAATCTAGATATTACATGCTTGATATGTTGGAGATATGTGATTTTGCATCAATGTGGAGTGTTAAATTTAGGTGATACAAAACCATAAATAGAAAGAAATAAATATGCATAGAAAAGAAAGAAAGATTTTGTTTCCCCTAATTAATAAACATATTTGATTATGTTTATTTTTCTCTCTAATTGGCTGATCAATTTATTTTTTGCTATCTAATATTAACCTGCACATCAAGTAATTGATGTTATAAATAGAGACTAGAAGAGAGAGTGTAAAATGTGGAAATATATTTGTTAATTCTCTCTTCTTTCATATCTTTGTTCTTCTCTTCCAATCCAATTTTAGCCATAGAAATCAAGACTCTCTTTTTCAATTTGGTTATTAGTTCAATTTGTATTTTGTTTACTTTTATTTTGTTCGATCAATTGTAAACAAATTTTGGTGAATCAATAAAAAGGATAGTTGGATGGAATCTCTTGTGTATTAATTTCTGATTTCATGTCCGTTTATTTTATATACAAATTTATCTCTTTTTAATTTGGACAATAAAAGATCTATTGGGAAAAACTTCCGCAAAGTAAAGTTTTCACTCCATTTTTTAGGTGTAATGATGAAATCTGATCATGTATACTATTAGACCTTTTCCTTTTGTGAACTAAAATTGTAAAACATAACATTATGAACCCACCAAGAAATACCCACTGATACATACTTTGCATATTAAACTTTTGTTTTATTACTTAAAATCCTAAACATCCCAAAAAGATTTTTACACATTGTTTTTTTTTTTCCTTTAGTAAATAGATATAAAAAGAGATGATTATTGGTGTTGAAATTGATTGGCTTTTTAAAATAGGGATGATTATTGTATATAATGAGTAGAGAAAATCCTCTTCTTTTTTTTGGAAGACGTTGCTTGAAATTGATTCAACTTAATAATGGTAAAAATTTGAGTTGTAATTTTAAACATCGTTTTCAGTTCATTATAATCAGCATTAGTTCACTGTTTGTCTAGTTATACATACATGTTTTGTCATGCATTTTGAGAAGAAAAACACATTTTTCTCTACTTTTTTAAATGAGGAAGTAGGATGTTTTGGTGTTTATTAAATGAGAAAAGAGGATGGGCATTTATTTTCAATTTAGATTTTGGGCAGTGAATATGGGTAATTTTGAGTGAGTACGGATAATATTAAGGCATGGGTTATATTTACAAGATATGATAGGTTCAACAGTAGCACTCTATTTTTTGGCAATACGAGATATTTTATAACACGCCAGAGGGAACATTCAGATATTATAAAACATAGATAAGAAGGAACATTTTGCCACTTCATTCCCTAGCTAGCAATTTAATCAAAGCAAGATAATGAGGATAAGACTGGCAAATTATTGCAGTCTACCTCATGGAAGGTTGAATGCATATTCTCCCCTTATACTGGTCACTTCACCAAATTGTGAAACTTGTATGCAATTTGTATCTTCTGTGAGAAGTATACATCGCTGCTGCCTAATATTCCTCGTTCACATATAAAATTGGAAGTAGACTATATTCATATGTGGATACATAAGATATATCATTGCAGGTAACCAACATGTATTAATTTGATTTCTAATAAGAAGCAAGGAATGCAAAATGGAAAGAACCGATCGAGTCGATGGATACATTTGAGAATATTACAAAAGCAAGAAGGTTATCAATGATATATTTTATCACATGCTTTTTAGAATGTTCAGATATTAAAAGCAAAATTAACACGAATCATTTTCATATTTCATTTCTTAGTACTAGCAAAGCAATTCTTAGTACTAGCAAAGCAAGATGATGGATAAGACATGCAATTTATTGCATTCACTCCAAGTCAAGATTCTCCCTCCTTTTATTGATGACTTGGTGAAAATGAAGCCGATATACAATTTGGCTACTGGTGCTGCTACTTGCAAAACTTCAACTCCAGTTGTGCCTTTCATGAAAAGCATGTGTCGTGGACTTCTGACATTCCTCATTCACAAAAATATCATCAAACAGTCACATGTGGATATTTGAGATATTCCATTGCCCAGCTAAGCAGGGTAGAATATATAGCAAGTAAGGCTGGCTGAAAGCAGCCGACAAATTGAGTTCTATGTATTCGCTATTCGAGATCAGCAACTGTTTGGCCAACAAGCCAAAAGTTGATTTAGCAAAGAACCCACGTCACTAGGTATGCATTTGAACTTGTGTTCTTATGGATGTACCAAATACTTTAGGTACAAACCGGGGAGGTAAAGAGTAGGTTAAAAACGGCCATTTCAGACCGTTGATTACTGGTAATGATCCATCAGAACAAAGTAAAGGAAAAAATAACGATCGATACATAACTCATTCATATTATCACAAAACCAATTGGTGGTGTAGATGGTGGTCTCTTAGTATTTATATATGATTTATTTTATTAATTGCCCGATGTGGGACTAATCTCAACAGAAATCACTCGTGGTTTAAACCATTTATCTTGAATCATTACGTAGAACTTACCGAAACACTGCATTGCCTCACTCCTTAAATATTCCACAGGTTTCTCTAAGGTGACGCTTCTATTGACAGGTTAATCGATAAGAATAGTCTAAAGAGATGTCAAGTCAAATTCATACGTGGTTTGAATAGTTTATATTGTATCATCTAATAGAGCATCCCAACCAGTACGTTGCTTTCTCTTTTTAGCATTTGAGGGGTTTCTCTGAGGTGGGTCCAATCTCGAAAAAGAGATAATCCATCTTCAAACTGAGATATTTCTGTCACGGTAACTCAGATTTGAAAGTGATTTCGATGGACGTTCATTATCTTTCTTTATGAATATCTTTTAAGTGGTTTGACTCAGTTCTGAAACAGTGAAAAATTTACCCATGACAACTGACATCGAGTTGTAATGATGTGTAGTCCCGAAGCATCCATCAATCAAAATTAATTAATTCACCACAAACAAATTGATCCCTATTGATCGACACCCCAAAAGCTTGGGTTTATAAGATTGATTCAAGCCTATGGAAATTGGCAAGAATCGATGCTAGATGTTTGTGTAGGGGTATGCAGCATCAAAACAACAAAGCGTTGCTTTCACCTTGCAAATTTTAAGCCTTTGTTTTGATTGGCTGCAGTTAGGGCACGTTGAAATTGATGGGTTTTTATATAAGGAATTGATTGAAAGCGGATTTGAAATTTTTGGATAGACAGCGGGTGCTAAAGTTAAGGTTGATAGCAACAGAAAGTAGAGTAATGGAGTGAAAATGAGGAAGTGTTGGCTTACATAAGATGAACTATTGATCGATACCATATGGATCGACATTGATCGATCAGATAATTGATATTGTGGTAACTTATGCACAATGAGTTATTCATTGATGGATGGAATTCACGCTTTGAAATATTGAATAAATAAACGTAATTCGACGATTGTGTAAAATTAAAGCGTACTTTGAAAGATGCAACGTTCCAGGAGGAGCCTCGTCCCGAACAATTGAAGTTCTTTCTGTTGTGGAATTCTAACTCGAGACCGCTCAAATCAAAACCCCAAAGCACAACGGAAAACGAGATCGTGGTAAGAAGTGTAAAAACAACTAATCAATATCTCAATCCAATCCAACACCAATCACAATCACTAAACAAGCAACAAAAAATCAAAGCAATGACGATAAAATAAATCATACCGATTTATAGTGGTTCCACTAACGTTTTGTTGTGTACATCCACTTTGAGAGAGAACTTTTATATATACCGATGAGAAGAGTACAAGAGATTGATTACAATGATCAAAATTCTAATAGAATTGATTTGTGGAGGGAAGAGAATTGAAGAAAATTAGGTTCTGATAAACCCTAATTAATGGAGGATAAACCCTAGATTAAAACCCTTGGGGTCGTGCCTATCTCTGAATCCTGAAAATAGCTTATATAGGAGAGTAGAAAACCTATGCAAAATTCCAAAATTTCCCATTCGAATATCACAAATCATCACACTAAGCCCGAGCCGAAAAATAGGCTGAGAATCATCACAGATGTCTGTCACTTTATGACAGACATCTGTCATATGTTTCGGGAAAACGTCTCCTGAAACCATATACGTCTGTCCCAAAGTGACAGGCGTCTGTCTCAAGTCTCGGGTTTCAAAATCCTGAAGTAACAGACGTATGTCACTCCATGACAGACATCTTTGCTGCTGCTCCAAGCAGTACTTCCCTTCCTTTCGCCGTAACTTCTACCTTCGAGCTTCGATTTGCGAACCGTCTTCTCCGTCACCAAGTTACTTCCAACCACTTCAATTTCTCCATATAGTGTCGTCAAAATTCAGTGCTTTCATACGAAGAAAATGAAAAGGGATCCTAAGTCACCAAGGAAACACTATCCCAAACTACTTTGTTGGTTTCGCCTAAAAGCAAATGAAAAGTGCATTTTTAGGACTAATTTCATGAACACTTTGAACTCAAACTCAAGGTATGAACGAAAAATGCATTTAAACTGTTCCTGTCATGTCACACGTTAAACCCGAAAAACTATGAAAACAGTCTTAACATATATAACTTACCGATTTGAGACTCGAGTGTATGTTTCTAAATAAAACACGCTTTCTACCCACAGAAGTGTACTTGGTGACAAATAGTTAAAAATGAGAAGTGGCTGCGCTGGATATAACCCTAATATTGTTTCAGTTGCAAATGCGATCTCTTTCTCATTTGTACCCGACCCGCTCTTTGTACTGCATCATTTTTTATCTTTTGGGCTGCTCTGTATTACTCGGCCCATTGCTTCATGATTGTAATATATAAACCGAAGCATGTATCTGCTTTTATGTATAGAAAAATAGATGTACAAATTACATCAAAATACAATTCAATAAAATTGCTTCAGTTCAAAATCTTTCTGATAATCAGATTTTTCAACTTGGTATCAGAGCCAATATAGCTTTACAGCAATTCAATTCGGCATTTCTATCTGAACAATCATCAGATAAGATATCATCATCTGATTTTTAGATTCCTCATCAGAGACTATCTCATCATTTGAGGTTTTAGAAGAATCTGCTCATTCAAGTCTGTGTCATACCAGAAGATTTTCAATCTTGGTTGCAACTAGACTTTCTCACATAAAGATTCAATCAAATTTCATTAGAAAATCACCATCAAAGTCAAAAATATTATCAAGAAACGGTAAAGAAAACTGTTACCTCGCCAAAAATTCATCGGCTAGTTTTCATCATTTGAATTCTTGCTGTAATCAAGCATTTCTCCACATTCCTGATTCTTTCTTCTCTTTGTAAGTGTGTTCTTTATTCTGTTCTTGATAATCTTTTCCTCAAATTATCATGGCAGGAAACAATGATAGCTCTGCCACTTCTGATACATCATCAAACCCTCTGCAATCTACCACTGAAAGTCTAATAAAGACTGTGATAAGCCCTCAGAGCCAACTGGTTACTGCACATCTAGAAGAAGATAATTATCTTCTATGGAAAGTTCAAGTGGAGACTGCTGTCAGAGGCTATGGCCTTGAAGGATACCTTCTTGGCACCATCACAGTACCACCAATGTTCATAACTGACCAAGAAAATAAAACAGTCAGTAATGAAGAATTTTTAAGGCATCAAAGGCAAGATAGTCTAATTTGCTCATGGTTGTTGTCATCTATAAGTATCAAGTTACTGCCACAAGTTATAGGAAGTAAAACTACCAATGGAATCTGGACTACAGTAGAGAGAATCTTTAATTCTCAGTCTGCAGCCAAAGCCATGCACTACAAGAGACAATTACACAGTATTAGAAAAGACAATCTATCAATGGATGAGTATCTAACAAGAGTTAAAGCAATATGTGATCATCTTGAGACTGCAGGACACAAGATTCCAAATACTGAACAAGTTCTAATCATTTTAAGTGGCTTGAGTGAAGAATATGAGGCTGTAGTTGCAGTAATATCATCACAAAGAACTACACCCTCATTAGAAGATGTGCATGCAATTCTCCTTGCTCATGAAGGAAGAATTGAATACAAGAAACCCGGTGAATCTGACATGTCAATCAACTATGCTTCAAGTTACAAGGGCAAAACCCAATACAATAGCAAACCAGAACAATTTCAATAAAGAAACAGTCAGTCTTCTGTTAAGAATTTTCCGGGATCACTACACAATTAGATTTAGAAGAAAAGGTAGTGAAGAAAGCAAACAAAAAAAAATCCCCACAAAACAAATTTTTTATTGATTTAACCAAGAAAATACAAAAGAGACCTAAAATTGAGAAGAAATCTCAATCCCGAACACTCTACAAAATACACTTTTTCCCCACACCATATGAACCCTAGACATGTCTATTTATAATAGACTTGATAAAATATCTTATTTAAGAAGCTATTGAATACCTTCATGAATCTTTCTCAGGTAGATAATTTGTTGTCTTCTTTAATGCAATAAAAGAGGCAACTAATCTCTCTACCAAGTACGCAAAATCTCTAAAATATGCAATTAATCACATTCCAAAATCTACTAGATTTATAAAATAGGCAATGAATTTGAGTCATAATTCCACATAGACTCAAATATCTCCAAGATCTACTTATATATGAAATATTGTACCACCAAAATCTAACAATCTCCACCTTGATACAATATTCCATAAATGTTATCCAAGCTCCTTCTAAAACCTCAAACTCCAAACAATATATCCAAGGAAACAAATATCTCCACCACAAAGCTAAACCTCTTTCCAAACTATGCATGCCCGCCAATCGAACATGCACATTATCAACAGATCAGAATTGCTTGTAATACCACAAAGATCTCCAAGTAGGCTTTGTGGTTTTCCGTTGTTGGCTCCACCTTGATTCAGACAGATTTGTTTCTCCAACTTCACTTGTATAAGAATTTGCAATCTTTAAGGTTTTTCCAAGCAATGAATAAATATTATTGTTTTTTCTCTTCACGCGCAGCACCTCCATGTTACCCTTCCAAACCCTAGTTACTCCACCTCGAGTCAAGAAGTTACAACCTTTCCCTTCCAATTGTCCAACAGAAACAAGATTCCTTTTAATTTCTAGGATATGCCTAACCCCTGTAAACGTCACCAACCTTCCAGTATCCATCTTCAACATAACAGAACCCGTGCCTTGAACTTGTAGATCTCCACCATTAGCGGACTCCACCTTGCATGCTTCCTCCTTATAATCAGTGAATGCTTCACTTTGATTGCAAATGTGGAAACATGCACTAAAATCTAGCATCCACTCTCCTCCCATACTCATATCAACACAAAGAACATCATTGCTAATGCCAAAGTTTACCTCCTCATCACGGTCTACCTCCAGCTTATTTTTACTTCCTTCTTGAGTTTTCATCCTCTCTTTATCATCTCTTAATTCATTGCAAAATTTCAGCTGATGGCCTGGTTTTTCACAGTAATAGCAAATGAAGTCTCGATCCGTATTTGGTTTGAATGAGCGTCTTTCTCTCTTTGCAAAGTGGACCTCTGCCAATGGATTTGTAGTTTCATTTTCTTCAGTGGCCTTTCCTTCCGATGAATTTATCCTCTGCATCTCCTCATTAAGAAGGCTGCTAACCACAGTCTCCATGGAAACAACACCACTAGAATTTGAATTTTTCAATGCGACTACTAGAGTTTCCCAACTTTCAGGCAATGAGCTCATTAATATTAAAGCTTGAGTTTCGTCATCAACTTTGAAGCTTATCTCCGCCAATTGGTTCACAATTGCTTGAAAGCTGTTGAGATGTTCGCTAATCGATTCGCCTTCCTTTAGTTTTAGATTGACCAACTTTCTCATCGGAAATGCCTTATTCGTTGCAGAATTTTTTGCATAAATTTCTTCCAATTTCTTTCATATGCCAAAAGCAAAAGTTTCACAAGCAACGATGTGAAACACAGAATTCTCCATAAAACACCGAATTGCTGCAGCTACCTTCCTATCCAAAATTTCCCACTTTGCCTCAGTTATTTCATTTGGCATTTCCCCTTTGTTTTCCAAGGGTTGGTGAAGATCATTAAGATAGAGATAATCTTCCATCTTCGCCTTCCATAACCCCCAGTTCCTTCCATTAAGCTTTTCAACACTTATCTTCTCCACAGCCAAAGACTCTTCCAAAAATTTGTGTAGTTTGCTTTGATACCAAATGTTAAGAATTTTCCGGGATCACTACACAATTAGATTTAGAAGAAAAAGTAGTGAAGAAAGCAAACAAAAAAAAATTCCCCACAAAACAAATTTTTTATTGATTTAACCAAGAAAATACAAAAGAGACCTAAAATTGAGAAGAAATCTCAATCCCGAACACTCTACAAAATACACTTTTTCCCCACACCTTATGAACCCTAGACATGTCTATTTATAATAGACTTGATAAAATATCTTATTTAAGAAGCTATTGAATACCTTCATGAATCTTTCTCAGGTAGATAATTTGTTGCCTTCTTTAATGCAATAAAAGAGGCAACTAATCTCTCTACCAAGTACGCAAAATCTCTAAAAGATGCAATTAATCACATTCCAAAATCTACTAGATTTATAAAATAGGCAATGAATTTGAGTCATAATTCCACATAGACTCAAACATCTCCAAGATCTACTTATATATGAAATATTATACCACCAAAATCGAACATCTTCCAAAGGAAGAGGCAGAGGAAAATGGAATAACAATAACAAAACAAGATGTCAAATCTTTGAAAAAGTGAGTCACACTGCTCCTAAGTGTTACTTCATATTGAATTTGAACTATGTACCAGAGCGGAGCATAAATAATCAAAGAAATGTCAACATGAGTGCAAATATTGCACAAACTCAACAAGACTGAAATGTTCAATCAAAGAACTGTAGAAATCAGATTACAAAACCAGAACATATTCAAGATGAAGCATGGTATCCAGATTCTGGAGCAACTAATCACTTAACTAGCAATCTTGACAATCTTAATCTTGGAAAAAAAGAGTACAAAGGTAAACAGTCAATTTGCATGGGCAATGGTGAGTCTATTAGAATTACTCATACTGGCAAAGCTTATATCAAAGATGATAGACAGTTGTTTTTAAATAATTTATTGAGAGTTCCAAAAATAAAAAAGAACCTTATCAGTGTCTCACAATTTGCTAGAGATAACAATGTTTACTTTGAATTTTTTCCTAAGTACTGTTTAGTTAAAGACATTTTAACTAGAGAAACTCTTTTGCCCAACAAGGGTCTTTACAGATTCAATGTGGTTAATTCTGCCAGTATTGTAAAAGATCAAAACAATTGTAATATGTCCGAAGTAACTCAAACAGAAAAAAGTAGGAATACTTTTGATTTGTGGCATTATAAATTGGGCCACCCAAATGTAAATGTTGTTAGACAGATTCTTAGTGAGAATAAAATTTACTTTAAAAATGTCAATGCACCATATGTTTGCACTTATTGCCAAATGGGTAAAAGTCATAAGTTAACCTTCAGTAACTCTACTACTGTGTACTCTAATCCTTTAGAATTAATTGCTGCAGATATTTAGGGTCCTGCTCCAGTTTGTTCTGATTATGGTTACAGGTATTACCTATATTTTATTGATGCTTTCTCTAGACATACTTGGATTTATTTTTTGAAAGCAAAATCTGAAACTTACAATACTGAGCTACATTTTATAACACAAGTTGAAAATTAGACTGGTTTTCATGTCAAAGTTATGCAAACTGATGGGGGTACTGAATTCAAACCTCTTATCAATTTCTTTAATAGTAAGAGAATTATTCATAGAGTTACTTGCCCATATACATCTGAGCAAAATGGTTTGATTGAAAGGAAACATAGACATATTATGGAGACTGGGCTTACTCTTTTAGCTCAGGCATCTCTACCCTTAAAATTTTGGTCTGATTCTTTCAATACTGCTGTGTACTTAATTAATAGACTTCCTACAAGAATTCTTTAAAATGTAAGTCCTATTGAAAGGCTATTTGGTATTAAACCTGACTATCATGCCTTGAAAACTTTTGGATGTTTATGTTTTCCACATCTAAGGCAATATAACACAAACAAATTAGACTTCAGGTCAAAACCATGCACTTTCTTAGGTTATCCCAACAATCAGAAAGGGTGTAAATGTCTAGATAACAGTGGAAATATTTTTTATTAGCAAACATGTTGTGTTTGATGAATTTGTGTTTCCCTTTAGCAGCTCAGATATGATAACAACCAAAAAGATTTACAATCCAAGGTCATCCATACCTGATTTACCTATTTACACCAAAGCCTTGTTTCAGAAGGAAACTGAGAGGACTGCTGGAACTGTTGATTCACAACCTAATATGCCTGATGAGCCAAGCTATGAACCAGTAGATGAATCCAGCTATCTCAATCAATCTCCAACCTGCACAAATGATCAAACTCATCAAGTCAGCAATGAGTCCACAAATACTCAACACAATCATTACAGAAGTAATGATGAAACTACAAGCACAGAGGTCTCTCAAGTAAGGTCAGACCACCCAATGATCACCAGATCAAAGAGTGGTATATTCAAACCAAAAGTCTATATTGCAGTCAAAGTTACTGAAGAGCCAGACACATTTGAACAAGCTATAAAAGGTAATAACTGGAGAGCAGTCTATCAGAGATTCTTTACTGTTCGATCTTTCATGATTAATGATGAACAATTCAAGTAATAGCCCAAGGATCACTCATACCGAATATTTCACAAACAAAACTTAATATGATTTTTTGTTTAAGATGACGTACCTTGATTAACAGCGGAAGATGTAATGGCTGTCATCTTCTTCTTCTGACTTCTAATAATTACTCTTCTTCTCAGAATTCGGTTTCTCTCTCTAACCCTATTTCTTTATGTGTTTCTTGATGGAGAAGAATACATCTATTGGCTGGAAGAGAGAGGACCCAATCCTTTATATAACATTTAACTCTAAATCTGGTACGTCCATCATATACCAATTCAACGCTTAAGATTAATCACAGACCTAATGTTCTAATTATAGAACGGTCTATTTATGACTTAATTAATCGGGTCATATTAAGATTAGAAACTGCATAACGTTGAAGGTAAATGAAACGTTCTATTTATGACCTAATTAATAGGGTCACATTAAGATTAGAAACTGCATAACGTTAAAAGTAAATGAAACGATTGCAGTTTCTAATAGCAGATTTCTAACATTCTCCCGCTTGACCCGATTATTCATAATATCAAGTGTTGAACATCATATTATGATAAATTGCTGAGAGTTATGGCGGTTGTGCATTATTAATTAAATGCATTCCCTTCCATATACTACAATACCAGAAATCCATCATTTTATACTCATAATTTATATAAAACAGCATAATGGTCCACATAATGTCTTATATCATAATGATTAAACATAATATCTTTATAAGACTCTTTCTTGTTTAAAATTACATAAAGTACGTATTACCACATTAAAACAAAAGACACATAATTCTATATCAGAAACACACAAAGGAGCTCAGAATGTCACACATCAATTATTATTAATACAACCAAGACTCATTCTTTGAACATGTTCCTTAAATTGTCTTGGCTGTAACCATTTCGTCAAAGGGTCTGTAATCATAAGTTCTGTCCTGATGTGCATGGTTGAAACTCTTTGTTTCTGAACCTCATCTTTCACAACAAGATACTTCAGTTCCATATGTTTGGCACCTTTAGAGTACTTGTCATTTTTTGAGAAAAACACTGCTGCAGAGTTATCACAATAAATTTTCAGCGGCTTGCTAATGGTGTCGACAACCGCAAGTCCTGAAATAAAGTTCTGTGACCATAATGCATGAATTGTGGCTTCATAACATGCCAAAAATTCTGCCTCCATAGTAGATGAAGCAACGATAGTTTGTTTCGCACTTTTCCATGATATGGCTCCTTGAGCAAACATAAACAGGTAACCAAAAGTCGATTTTCTAGTATCGATGCATCCAGCAAAATCTAAATCGCTATATCCAATCACCTCCAATTCATTGGATCTACTATACATGAGCATGTAATCTTTCGTGCCTTGTAAGTACCTCAACACTTTCTTTGCAGCTTGCCAATGTTCCCTTCCTGGATTACTTTGATACCTCCCTAACATACCGACCACAAAACTGATATCCGGTCTAGTACAGGTTTGAGCATACATTAGGCTACCAACTACAGATGCATATGGAATTGATTCCATTTCCTTTTGTTCAACATCATTCTTAGGACATTGCATGAGATTGAATTTATCACCTTTCTGTACAGGAACTTTCCCAGGTGAACACTTACTCATTCCAAATCTCTCTAGAATCCTTTCGATATATCCTTTCTGAGACAATCCCAATATTCCTTGTGATCGATCACGAAATATTTATATTCCAATCACATAGGATGCCTCTCCCATATCTTTCATTTCAAAGTTCGTTGAGATAAATTCCTTAGTCTCATGCAATATGCTTAAATTATTTGCAGCAAGCAAGATGTCATCAACATAAATGACTAGATAAATAAACTTGCTCCCACTGATCTTTTGGTATAAACAGTGATCAACCGTATTTTCCTTAAAACCAAATGATGTAATAATGGTATTGAACTTAATATACCATTGCCGGGATGCTTGTTTAAGCTCATATATTGACTTCTTAAGTTTACACACCAATTGTTCTTTACCTTTTACAGAAAAACCCTCAGGTTGATCCATATAAACATCCTCATCAAGATCTTCATTCAGAAAGGCTGTTTTCACATCCATTTGATGCAATTTCAAATCATAATGTGCCACTAATGCCATTATTATTCTTAGTGAGTCCTTTTTCGAAACAGGAGAAAATGTCTCCTTGTAATCAACATCATCTTTCTGAGTGTAACCCTTAGCAACAAGTCTAGCTTTATACCGTTCGATATTGCCACTAGAGTCGTGTTTGGTTTTAAAAACCCATTTGCATCCGACTCTTTTACAGCCATGTGGTAACTCAACGAGATCCCAAACTTCATTCTGTTGCATGGATTTTAGTTCTTCTTTCATGGCATTAATCCATTCCTTTGACTCTTTACTTTCTACAGCATGTGAAAACGAAACTGGGTCCTTATTGATTCCTATATCATAATCCGATTCTTGCATATAAACCATATAATCATTAGAATTAGCTGACCTACGATCCCTTTGAGATCTTCTTAATGCTACTTGTTGTGGTTCATGCATATCAACATTATGTAAGTCATTTCATTCAGGAAGTACTTCTTCATTTATATGTTGTTCATCATCATGATGTTCTCCAACAGCTGGAACAACATTTGGAGTAATAGTAGATGGAGGAACTATTCTAGGCAATGTAACATTTACCCTTGTTTCCTTTATTTCCACTATTTCTCTTCTAGTACTCCCACTGACTTCACCAATCTCAATGAATCTTGCATTACCAGTTTCTACAATTCTTGGACTATGATTAGGACAGTAAAACACATATCATTTAGATTTTTCAAGGTAACCTAAAAAATACCCACTAATCGTTCGAGAATCTAATTTATTTTCATGTGGATTATAAATTCTCGCTTCCGCTGGACAACCCTAAACATGCAAGTGTCTTAAGCTAGGTTTCCTGTTAGTCCATAATTCAAAAGGTGTCTTTTGAACAGCTTTACTAGGAACCATATTCAACAAATAATTAGCGGTTTTGAGAGCATATGACCACAAATTCTTAAGTAGTGTAGAATCTGACATCATACTTCTAATCATATCTATTAACGTCCTATTGCGCCTTTCTGCTACACCATTTTGTTGTGGTGTCTGGTATTGTGTATTGCGCACATATGCCATGACTTTCGAGGAATTTTGCAAATGGACCTGGACACTGGCCTGACTCATTATATTTGCCATAATATTCACCACCTCTATCAGACCTTATGATTTTCACCTTTTTATCTAATTGCCTCTCAACTTCCTTTACAAACGTCTCAAGGACATTCACAGATTGAGATTTTTCATGAAGCAAATAGACATAACCATAGCGGGAAAAATCGTCAATAAAAGTGATGAAATACTTTTCTCCATTAAAGGCTGGAGTGTCCATAGGTCCGCAAATATCAATGTGTATTATTTCAAAAAGCTGGCTGCTTCTAGTGGCTCCTTTCTTATTATGTTTGGTTTGTTTACCTTTAATACAATCCACACATAATTCTAGATCACTAAAGTTCAAATTTGATAAAATTTCATTACTTACTAATCTCATCATTCTTTCTTTGGATATGTGACCTAGTCTTTTACGCCATAAGAAAGCAGAATTTTCATTCAACATGCTACGTTTGCATCCAACATTATTTATTACACTCAGCAAAGAATTCGCATAAGAGTCATTCAGTTTCAATTTATATAAACCATCAATTAGAATACCAGAACCAACATTATCAGTATTCTTATATAAATCAAAACAACCAGATCCAAACGTACATCTAAAACCAGAAATATCCAACTTACTTACGGAAATAAGGTTTCTAGATAATGAAGGTACATAAAGGGTACTATATAAGTCTAATACATATCCACTTTCTAGAATTAGACGATAAGTCCCAATGCCTTCTATTGTGGATTTCATTCCGTTTCACATAAAGAGAAAACGATCTTCATTTGGATTTATGGTTCGGATCATAAGAAATCCCTGTATATTATTAGAGACATGAGTTGTAGCACCAGTATCAAGCCACCCTGTATTAATAGGAACTTCAACTAAATTTGATTCAAAACATACGAAAGATAGATTATTACCTTTCTTTTCGAACCAAGCTATCCTTTTCGGACAGTCATTTTGATAATGTCATTTCCTTTTACAGAAATGACATCGAACATCTTTTAGTTTCTTCTTTTCCTTATCCTGCCCATTCTTAGCAGGTGCCTTTTTCTTCTTAAAATGACTTGATTTTCCATTCTTTTCTTTACCAGCTTTATTACTCACAAAACTTACTAAGTGATTCACTTGATTTTTCAAACGTCCTTCTTCCTGAACAAGTCTACTGGCCAATTCATTAACATTCCACTTATCCTTTATAGTGTTATAGTTAATTTGAAAAGGTCCATATTTAGAAGGTAGCGAGTTCAGGATAAACTGGACAAGAAAAGAATCCTCTACTGTAAGTCCAAGGGAGTTTAACCTTGCTGCAAGATTATTCATCTCTATAATGTGCTCTTGCATAGTTCGCGACCCATCAAACTTCATGGTCGTGAGTTCTGCCATAAGAGTACCAACGAGTGACTTATCAGCTGAACGAAAACGCTCTTCCACAAACTGCATATATTCCTTAGCACTTTCTGTTTGCGGAATTGTTGACTTGATGTTGTTAGCAACAGTCATCTTAATAAACATAAGGCTCAATCTGTTACTGCGTTCCCATGCTTTATGGTGTGATTTTTTCTGTCTCAGTACTAGCAGTTGTAAGAGCAACAGGTTTATCCTCAAGGAGTGCCAAGTCAAGATCCTGAACACCTAAATGGAAATTGAATTGTTCTCTCCATTCAGAAAAATTAACACCAGTGAACAATGTAACAGATGAAGCATGTGTATTCATGGGAACTACTGCAAATTAAATAAATAAATAAATAATAGAAATAACTATAAGCTCATAGCTAACGCGATTCAGATATGTACATAATAGTATAATATAGCACTCCTTTCGGTAGATACTATCTTATACTTAACATAATTAAATACCAAAACATAAGTAAGTGTAACAAAAATAGGAATACAGAAATACTTGAATTCGAGATCTTGGAAACAAACATTAATTCAGAATTTTATTTAAAGAAGAAGATACCACCATTGTTATTAATTCTTCCAGAGCAAAAAGATTAAGTGCACACATACACGCTACAGTGTTTTTATAAAGAAGATTAAGCCTGAGCACGAGCAATTGGGCTAACCCGAATACAAAACAACTAACCTATTGAATTACTTCATAATACTCCTCCTCAAGTTGGGTTGTAAATATCAAACAATCCCAACTTGTCACTCAAATACCTGATCTTCTCCCCATTTACAGCTTTAGTAAGCAAGTCTGCTGGCTGATCCTTAGTTTGAATATGCTTAATTATAACTTCTCCTCCTTGAACTTTATCTCGAATGAAATGGCAATCTACTTCGATATGTTTTGTTCTTTCGTGAAAAACTGGGTTTGATGCAATGTATATGGCTGCCTTATTGTCACACCACAACTCAGCAGGCTGTTCAAAATCTAAATTGCATTCACTTAACAAGTGCTTAATCCACATAACTTCACAAATAGCTTTAGACATGGCACGATATTCAGATTCAGCACTAGATCGTGACACTATATTCTGCTTCTTACTTTTCCATGATACCAAGTTTCCTCCAAGAAATACACAGAATCCAGTAGTAGATCTCCTATCTTCTCTTGACCCAGCCCAGTCTGCATCTGCAAAACTTTCTAACTTCATATGACCATGGTTAGCATACATGATGCCATGTCCAGATGTTCTTTTCAAATACCCAAGAATATGTTCAAGTAG
Organism: Allium fistulosum; assembly: GCA_030737815.1. Classification (NCBI taxonomy): domain Eukaryota; kingdom Viridiplantae; phylum Streptophyta; class Magnoliopsida; order Asparagales; family Amaryllidaceae; genus Allium; species Allium fistulosum. The sequence continues at coordinate 1,058,105,217 of CM060907.1, forward strand.
TAACCAGTGTTGCTTACTTGGAGAAGACATATATTGACTGGCTATACTAACTGCATATGCTACATCAGGCCTTGTTATAGTTAAGTAGTTTAATTTGCCTACCAATCTCCTATATCTCTCTGGATTATCAAAAAGCTCTTCATCACCACTGAGTTTAAGATTGGGTATAAGTGGAGTATTTTGAGGCTTCACTCCAAGTTTTCCAGTCTCCATTAACAAATCTAGGATATACTTTCTTTGACAAAGTAATATACCTCTGTTGCTCCTCATAACTTCTACTCCTAAAAAATATTTTAACTCCCCTAAATCTTTTGTTTGAAAATGAGTATGAATAAATTGTTTTAGACTGATTATGCCTGATTCATCATTTCCAGTTATAACTATATCATCCACATATACAACTAACAAGATTATACCTTGTTTAGATGTTTTGTGAAACACTGAATGATCACTTTTGCATTTCTTCATTCCAAATCTTTCAAGTGTCTGACTAAATTTCCCAAACCAAGCCCTTGGGCTTTGCTTTAAACCGTAGAGAGTTTTTTTAAGTTTACATACCATATTTTCTTCTCCTTGAGCAATAAATCCAGGAGGTTGCACCATATAGATTTCCTCATTAAGATCACCATGAAGGAATGCATTCTTTATATCTAATTGTTGAAGTTTCCAATTAAACCTAGCAGCCAAAGCAATAAACAGTCTGATAGATGTCATTTTAGCAACAGGAGAAAACGTTTCTGAGTAGTCCATACCATATACCTGAGCATAACCTTTAGCCACCAATCGAGCTTTGTATCTAGATATAGTTCCATTTGGATTCATCTTAACTGTAAATATCCATCTACATCCAATAGTTTTCTTTGAATCTGGTAAAACAACCAGATCCCATGTTTTATTCATCTCTAGAGCATTCATTTCTTCTATCATTGCTTCCTTCCATTCTATTTTGGATAATGCCTCTGTAATTGTCTTGGGAATATTCACAGTGTCAAGTGAGGTAATAAATGAATGGATGTTTTTAGGAACATGATTATAGGATATGAACTCAGCTATGGGATAGGTACACTGTCTTCTTCCTTTTCTAAGAGCAATTGGCAAATCAAGATCTGGATCAGTTGTGGGTATGATTTCTACATTAGTGGGTGGTTCAGATTCTTGTTGAAGTGTTGAGTACACTAGAAAATCATCTTCCTCCTCCAGATTTTGTAAATTAAATGATGCATTATTCTCCTCCTGACTTGATGAATTGAGTTGTTGTTGATAATACGACACATCCTCCATGAAGTTAACATCTATTGAAGTTAGATATTTATTTAAACTTGGACAGAAGCACCTGTATCCTTTCTGCAACCTTGAGTATCCAACGAAGATGCACTTTAAAGATTTTGGATCAAGTTTACCTCTTTGAGGATTCACATCTCTAACAAAGCACACACAGCCAAATATTCTTGGCTTAATAGGATGTAGTTCTTTATTAGGAAATAATACTTTGTATGGGATCTCAAAATTGAGAACTGTAGATGGAAGTCTATTAATAAGATAACATGCAGTTAACACTGCATCTGCCCAAAACATCTTTGGCACCTTCATATGAAACAGCAATGCACGAGTAGTTTCAAGTAAATGGCGATTCTTTCTCTCAGCAACTCCATTTTGTGATGCAGTATCAACACAAGATGTTTCATGTAAAATACCATTCTGAGTTAAATATGTATTGAAGGTGTGAGATGTGTATTCTTTTGCGTTATCACTCCTTAAAGTTTTAATGTTAATTTCAAAGTGATTTTGAATCTCAGTGTGAAAATCACAGAAAATAGAAAACACTTCAGATTTTTGCTTCATTAGAAATAACCATGTAACACGTGAATAATCATCTACAAATGTTACAAACTATTTAAAACCAGCTTTAGAAACAGTAGATGATGGTCCCCAAATATCTGAATGTACAAGTTCAAATGGTGCACTTGCACGCTTATTTATTCTTGGTTTAAAACTACTACGATGAAGTTTAGCATATTGACATGCTTCACAGTTAAGAGTAAACAGATTATTGTATTGAGGACAAAGACTTTTGAACAGAGTGAGTGAAGGATGACCAATTTGTTGATGAACTTTAGTAGCAGTATCTACACTAGAGCAAGCAACGGGTAAAGAGTCTAGAATATAAAGGCCACCTGATTCATGTCCTTTACCAATAATTTGCTTCGTCATAAGATCCTGGAAAACACACTTTTCAGGGAAGAAAGATATACTGCAATTCATACTTTTAGTTATCTGACTTACTGATAACAAGTTATATGATAGAGATGGTATGAATAAGACAGATTTCAATGGTAGTGAAGTATTGATATTACCAGTGCCTTGAACATTTGACTGTGAACCATCTGCTAAAATAACATTTTGCCCATGTTTATATATTTTAAGGTCTGTAAACAATCTCGAGTTACCTGACATATGATCAGTTGCTCCAGAGTCGATTACCCATCTAGAAGTTTGTTTATTTGTATTAGCAAGAGTGGATACAGATACAGATGATGACTGATTATCTGCAGATGATTGTTGCACTCTATTTTGCAATTCTTCCTGATATTTTGAATAGTTAGCAAATTCATCAACAGTCATAAGCACAGTTTTATTGGCATTAGGAGCTCCTTGGTTTTTTTGATTGTTATATTGAAGCTTTCTGCATTCAGAGATTAGGTGACCTGGTTTCTTGCAATATGAACAGATTTTGTTGTTTGATCTCCCTGCATTTCTCTGTGGTCTCCATGATTGTGTTGATGGGGGTCTCCATGAATCTGGTCGTTGGATGGGGTTCCATGGTGGTCTGAAATCTATTGGTGGCTTCCATGAATTGTGATAAGCAGTAGGATTCTGACTTGAACTTATTAAAGCACTGTTACTTGTATTGTTACTAGATCCAGTATTTGGTGTCTCAGTTCGAAGTATACGGCTATACACTTCTTGTAATGAAGTAATTGATGCTCCAGACAGTACTTGTGATTTAGCAGCATCAAAATCTAAGGGTAACCCACCAAGAAAACTCATTATAGCCATTTGTTCTCGTTGATGTTGTTGAACCTTAATATCAGCACTCATTGGTAACAACTCATTGAATTCCTCATATGTTTGTTTGAATTTCATGAAGTAATTAGTAAGATTTTGATCTCTTTTCTCTGCTCTGTAAAAAGCTTTGCACACATCAAACATCCTAGTTAAATTTCCCTTCCCTGAATAAAGAAATTCAACATACTCCATCAATTCCTTCACAAACTCACAGTGATTAATCAAATTAATTACTTCGTTATCAATTGAATTTCGTATTTGCAAAAATAATCTTGCATCCTCTCTTAACCAAATCAGATCATTAGGTTCTTGTGTTGTTGGAGGATCTTTGATCAAATGTTCATCCTTATCGATACTTCGAAGATAAAGTCTAATTGTTTTACTCCACTCCAGATAATTTGAATTCGTTAGCTTCCGATCTGTGATTTTCGACAGGATTGGCACGACATCAATCATTGTGGTGTTTTTGTTTTCAGCCATGATGAATTTGAGAAACTCTAGACTCTGATAATTGAAGCCCTAGATTTTGAGGATCGCAATCGCTCTGATACCATGTAACAAAAATAGGAATACAGAAATACTTGAATTCGAGATCTTGGAAACAAACATTAATTCAGAATTTTATTTAAAGAAGAAGATACCACCATTGTTATTAATTCTTCCAGAGCAAAAAGATTAAGTGCACACATACACGCTACAGTGTTTTTATAAAGAAGATTAAGCCTGAGCACGAGCAATTGGGCTAACCCGAATACAAAACAACTAACCTATTGAATTACTTCATAATAGTAAGTAATAAATATATTAAATTAAATAGAACTGACATCTTTGGATGATCAATATTTATTTAATCAAGATATCTATTAAAGCTCATCATGTCAACTAGTTATAGAACAACACTTTCCTTTGGGTAAGTTCTCAGGTTCTATCATTAGTGACGCCAGTTTTTAATTGGTATTATTATAACTGGTAATTTTTATCAATAATCATTATCTCACTTATGCACTAAATGATTATTCTGATTTTGGCCACCTTGATGATTAACAAAATCATAAATCTCATGTGCATAAATGACTTATAACACATACTTGATTAAACATCATGAGTAAAGCATAAAACAGATCAATTGCAATCATAGGAAATATTCAGTTATTGATTGGTGGCTCTGATACCAAATGCCAGAGATTCTTTACTGTTTGATCTTTCATGATTAATGATGAACAATTCAAGTAATAGCCCAAGGATCATCAATACCGAATATTTCACAAGCAAAACTTAATATGATTTTTTGTTTAAGATGACGTACCTTGATTAACAGCGGAAGATGTAATGGTTGTCATCTTCTTCTTCTGACTTCTAATAATTACTCTTCTTCTCAGAATTCGGTTTCTCTCTCTAACCCTATTTCTTTATGTGTTTCTTGATGGAGAAGAATACATCTATTGGCTGGGAGAGAGGACCCAATTCTTTATATAACATTTAACTCTAAATCCGGTACGTCCATCATATACCAATTCAACGCTTAAGATTAATCACAGACCTAATGTTCTAATTATAGAATGGTCTATTTATGACTCAATTAATCGGGTCATATTAAGATTAGAAACTGCATAACGTTAAAGGTAAATGAAACGTTCTATTTATGACCTAATTAATAGGGTCACATTAAGATTAGAAACTGCATAACGTTAAAAGTAAATGAAACGATTGCCGTTTCTAATAACAGATTTCTAACACAGCCATGGATGAAGAGTAGAATGCTCTTATTAAGAATAAAACTTGGGAGCTAGTCAATCCTCCTAATAACAAAAACATTGTTGGATGCAAGTGGACTTATAAGTTGAAGAAGAATCCTGATGGCACAGTTAACAGATATAAGGCTAGACTTATGGCAAAAGGATATACACAGCAATATGGGTTTGATTTCACTGAAACATTTTCTCATGTGGTTAAGCCTATTACTAGTAGAGTGATTTTTACTTTTGCCTTACATAAACAGTGGAATATCAAACAGCTTGATGTTAACAATGTCTTTTTAAATGGAGTAATGCAAGAAGAAATTTATATGGAACAACCACCAGGGTACAATCAAAGCTTAAACCATGTTTGCAAATTAAACAAGGCAATATATGGGCTTAAGCAAGCTCCAAGGGTTTGGTTTGAAAGTTAAAGGCTACACTGATCTGATTGGGTTATCAGCCTACTAAATCTGATAATTCTTTATTTATTAGGATAAATCAGAAGTCTATTATATATATATTTTAATATATGTTGATGACTTACTTATTACAGGCAATGATGAAGCAGCAATCAATGATCTTATCCAGTATTTAGACAAGCAGTTTTATGTCAAGAATCTTGGAAATTTAAGTTATTTTCTGAGCATAGAAGTTATCAGAAACTCAAGTTCAGAAATTATTCTAAGTCGGAGAAAATATATCAAAGAAATATTACACAGAACAAAAATGGATGGAGCCAATCCTCAACCAACACCCATGATATGCAACCATCAACTTTCTAAAAACAAGGAAGAACCGATATTCAATGTTAAACAATATAGAAGTGTTGTGGAAGCATTACAATATGCTACCATAACTAGACCTGACATTGCTTATAGTGCTAACAAAGTGTCTCAATTTATGCAGGAGCCCCTTGATGAGCATTGGAGAGCTGTTAAAAGAATACTGAGATATCTAAAGGGGACCGCTACTTATGGTTTCTCTAAAGACATGCAAAAATCTCAATGTAACTAGGTTTTCTGATGCAGATTGTGCAACAGATCATGATGACAGAAAATCAGTTTTTGGTTACTGTTTTTATATTGGGGACAACCCAGTTTCATGGTGTTCAAAAAAACAATCAACCATATAAAGATCAAGTACTGAAGCTGAATATAGGAGTGTGGCTAGTGCAACTGCAGAAATAATGTGGATACAATCCTTACTCGATGAATTAAAAATCAAAACTGAGCTAAAACCAACACTGTAGTGTGACAACAAGAGTACTGTCTATATATCTGCTAACCCAATCTTACACTCCAGAACAAAGCACATAGAGATTGATATATATTTTGTTAGAGAACAAATAATTAAAAATCAGTTGCAAGTTAATTATATTCTTGAGACTTACCAAAGGGCAGACATTCTTACCAAAGCACCGTCGGCCAGAAATTTTGTGAGATTCAGAGATGATTTGAAGGTTAAGCAAGTGGCCAGTCATGACAATGAACCAGTTCAGACTTCCTCTAAAACTGTCTCAAAGATCAGCACTGCAACTTACTTCAGAGACAAGGAAATTGAACCAGCAGAAGATTTGAAGCATGAGCAGAAATCAAATGGCAGTCTTTCAAGCTTTAGTCGACCTTCCAGAACTGTCGAGCAGTTAAGGAATCACCTCAAAGACCAAAAGTCATCTGAAGCAAAAAGAGAGGATTTGAAACTTGATCCGGCGTTAAAGCCTGAAGCTTCAGCCTTCAATTAAGCTCTCATATATCTACGTTGAAGTTTTTCATCTATTTGTTGAAAAAAAGAACATCAATTTGAGAAAATCGCTCTAGTTCGGCGGCTCTCTGAAAATCCTAGAATCGTATTTGAGGGGGAGTTAAAAATGAGAAGTGGTTGCGCTGAATATAACCCTAATATTGTTTCAGTTGCAAATACAATCTCTTTCTCATTTGTACCCGACCCGCTCTTTGTACTGCATCATTTTTTATCTTTTGGGCTGCTCTGTATTACTCGGCCCATTGCTTCATGATTGTAATATATAAACCGAAGCATGTATCTGCTTTTATGTATAGAAAAATAGATGTACAAATTACATCAAAATACAATTCAATAAAATTGCTTCAGTTCAAAATCTTTCTGATAATCAGATTTTTCAACTCAAATGTTATTCGTGAATTTTCACACTTGATGATTTGATGACATTCAACTTCAGAATAACGAAGGATTGGATGCAAAGCTTATGGATGATCGATTACAAGGGATGCTAAGATGGTACAAAACAAAGAAACTCAAGATTTTGGCTAAATACCACCAACCGATACCGATGGGTACTGGTCTATAGTCTGGTATATTTTTTCAGTGAGCAATCAGTAGATTTATATCTTGGAACATTGTTTCAAGTTAAGGCATGAAGGTACAATGAATCAATAGACAAGATAGAACAATTTACAAGACATAACAATTTGGAGCAAGACGGAAAATTCTTATAAGTCATTGCTAAACCATCAATTGTTACCGATCGATGGGATATTGTGTCAATATGGTCATATTCTTTTGTCTATTCTTATGGATTTGAAGTAGATCTTTTCGCACCGAGTTCTGGAGGAAGCAGAATGATTTAGAGCCCTAAACATGTTCTGCCATGCCTATGAAATTATAAATACAGAGAAACATCTTTGTAGCAGAGAAAAAAAACATACATTTCGACTAAGGTGAAATTCTGTCAAATTTTAAACTTAGATCTAAGTTGGATTTTGAGTTCATTGTTGTAAATTTCTCTGAAATTAGTTAAAATTCGAAGCAATAATTCATTAAATTATTGTGTTCTTTCCTTCCTTTCCTTTTTCATTTTCTATATATTTTATCATATCTAGACCTGAGATCCTACATGTAGAACTCATAATTTAAAAAAAAAAACCAACAAATCAGCTTGAATAAGTATGGAGTCTTCTGGATGACTTATTCAAACTGATAATTGTATCAACTGGTGCATGTGTACATGCACAGACATGCACACACTGATACATTCAATTTAGTTGGTGCTTGGGTCATCAACTTGAGTTGACTTGATCCCTTCATGACTTTGATGATCTCCTGTTCAGGTTCTGATGAATTTTTTAGTTCGAGCTTCATTTAGTTTAAGTAACAGTGTTAAATCTTTTGGGCCATCATTGAAACAACTCTATGTTTAGAATCATGGAATATTCTTATTCGAAAATTCTCAACTGTTTTCTCTTCATTTTGTATGCACTGAAAATGGGTATAACGCATATAGTCCATATTATTTCATAACAGAGTTAATGTCAAATTGCTAAAAAAAAAAAGAGAGATAGAAAACCAATCCATTGCCATTCCAAACTTACAACCTAACTGAATATATATATATATATATAACTAAAAAAAATACAGGTAGATAGCGTAGTATCTTGCAAACTTAATCTAATAGCCAAAAGAAGATGGAAAAAGAAGAAGAAGAAGCTACACAATGCTATAGCATAACATAGAGCTATAACAAGTCTAAGGAGACACAACAAGTGCATTGACAAGAGCTAAAGAATTACTGGTCAACTGGGCCACATTCAAAACGCGACCTCTGACAACGGTCTTGATCATGCCATCCATGGCTTTACTGGAAAATCCGTCCATACACGTGTCATCATCTGTCAATGCAGCACTGACCCATGTTTGAATACTATTTAGTCTAAATGCAAAATCCTTGCCTTTCATATTGTCCATTTCATACATGGAGTCCTTAAGCTCTTCCACTGATTCTTTCATGGCGTCTATGCAGTCCTTCATGGCTGCAGCTACTCCATGGCTCATGCCTCCTGCTGCACACATGCCTTTCACGGCAGTGGAGGAAGCACGTGCACTGTCTAGTGTTACAGAGAGTGAAGTGTGTGCCAGCTGCATTGGGTTGCTTTGGATGGTGCTTGCATATGAAGAAAGAGAAGTGCAGCAGAGTGATGGGTATGTTGTTGCTCCACATTTTGTTTTTATGTATTCACTGTTTGATGTTTGTTGTATGAGAATTCTTGAAGCTATACATGCTTTTAAGCTCACAATGAAAAGAAAACAGAGGGTGAATACGAATGCAAAGAAAGAGGCCATTGGTGATATGTTTTTAACTTTGGAAGTGTATAATAAAATGGATTTTAGATGTTTTGGAACAGAGGGAGGGTAGGGTATTTATAAAATTGGCCTTTTTGGTTATGCAACTTGCATATGTGGTCACATGACTGCAGCCCTGAATTAAAGATTTATTATCTGGCTAAAGTTATAAAGTGAATGCATGCTTTTAAGGATCACAGTATATTATTATGTCTGTAAGGATCACATATTATGGTCCCTGACTCCCTAACCATGCATGTTTTATTCTCATATACATGAGTGTATTATTTATTTCTTTGTCCGCAATACCATGTTTTAATCCTTAATTTATGGGTTATGATTAAATTTGGTTTACTGCAGTGTAAGCAACCCAAATATATACGACATGCACTTGTTACAGTCTTTCAAAACAGGTAAAATCATCATGTTTAACGATAGGACCATTTTTAGACGCATTTAGGCTTTTATGGCAACAATGGTGGGTTGCATTTGTTGGTTTCTCTTACTAGTGGATTGGTAGAAAGCAACAGTACTCATGAAGAATGATCAACTAGTTAGCACAATTAAGTAGACTGAAATAAGTTGCCGTAGAAATAATATAATTATTGAATACACAAAGCCAATCATCTGACGAATAAATTGTTACATTCTGTATTTAATATGTCTAAATTCCTAAAATCTTTTCTTGAATTTCTGTTGCAATTAAACCAATATTCTTAATTCAGTAACTTTTTATACAATATATTTCTAATAAATGACCCAACTAATTTATAAAAAAAATCATGAATTCTTAAAAACAGTTCTTTTATTCAATAATTCATACTTGAATTCGTCTACTATGGTTTTCTGAATCCTAGAAACTCATCTTTCTTCATATGTAGTTCAATGGAACTTTTTTATTTTTGCATTCCAGTATCAGCAAATGTACTAAATTCATAGTTTAATTAGTATAAACCTCTATTCAATGAGACCAGTCCAAGGAAATATGCATGAAGATATACTCGACTAGCAGGAACGTTTTAGAAGACAGATAGATATGTTTTTGTCTGTACTGTAGTGATGGAAGTGTGTACACACACTAGCGGTGTGTACGAGTACCCAAATGCAATACTCTACATCTACAGTTGATAGATAAAACCTCAAGATTATTAGCAAAGATAGAAGGTTATGACTTTATGGTGCTATGAGATATTTATTCACATGCCAGCTAGAACGTTCATAACTTGTATACAATATGTTGCAGTCTATTTCATGGCAGTTCGAATGCATATCTGTCTCCATGAATCGGTGACTTTATGAACATGAAACTTGTATACAATTTGGCTATTATTGCCACTTGCAAGACTGCAACTTCATTTGAATCTTTCATGAAAAATGTATGTTAGGGTCCAATATTTCTTTTTCACAAATAATTGCAAGTTGGGTATGATCATGAAGGAAGTGTTAGGTGTGGCTTGCGTGAATTGAATGAATAAATCTCACGTCGTAAGAAATATGACGCATAATATAATATATGTATGAGATTGGTGTGGGATTGATGACACGCAATATTGAAAAATCCTTTTGTTACAAGTATGTCGTGGTCTACGTATACTTTGTTCTAAATTCTCAAATTTTCTAACTTTTTGAACTTTTTGTTTTAACTTTTAAGTGTTCGAGTCAATAGTGGCGTACTTGTTATAGGCTAGAAATAAAACCGTGGTACTCGGTGAATAAGGACACGATACACAAAAGACTTAGTCAACTCTAAATTCTACCATTCAAAGTAGGGAGTAGATCGGATATCTTAAAACCTGGACTTAAGCCCGGTTACAATAATCAAAACACAAGTCGGGTCCGAACCCACTGGGTATTTCAATTTCTAAGCCCGGCGCGTCGAGCTTTTCATGTTCGTTGGATAATACACGTATAACTAACTCATAATATTTATAAGTGTAAATTTTAACAAAATTTATGTGAGTGGTTTTGTTTTGGAGAAGAAAAGAAAGAGGAGGAATTCAAATTACTAATTTTAAAATTGATTGGAAAATTTTTAAATTACAAAAATTAAATGCAAGTGGAAATGTGACTATTAGGCCAATGGTCAATTTGTTTGGTGAATGGACACTTCTCTTCAAACAAACGCTTCTATTCGCGAATGGATACGTCCCTTGGTAGTCCTCCTCTCAAAAGTCATTTAGAAAATTTTCGAATTTCTTCTTCATTCTCTCTGTCTTTTCGCCTCTGATTTTCATTTCAAAAATATTATGTCAGGATTGTGATATAGTATATCACAAACTTGAAGCTCTTGTTATACCATCCGAAGAATGGTTTGAATTAATTTCAGTAGTGAAACCACAGTTGATTAATATCTCGGTTCCATTGTATTGTAACACCGCTAAGTTTAAATAATATTTTTCAGGAGATTTAATTAGATAAATTAAATAAAATGATGTAGAGACTGGAGTGATAAGGGAATTGAGATTTGAAAACTAGATGGGGTCGTGCCTTAACTAAATGGGTTTATAAAATGGTTTTATAAGTTAAATACCTAAGGGAATAAGGCAAGAGTAATATGGGAATAGCCGTATTTAACCTCATAACCCCTAAACTCTACCTCATTCTCGTTCACACTTTCATAAAAACAAAAACATAAACAAAAGGATATCAAGGCCGACCATAACCCTAGGAGAAAAGGGAATCGAAATCAATCAGAAGCTAAGATTCAAGCAAGAAAGAATTAAGCAAGAACAAATCTCTAGTTCTTTATCCAAACAAGGTGAATAATAATCTAAACTATCTCATATATGTTTTATTGAACATTTTCAATTTTGGGTTTAAGGTTTGAAACCGTTTGGATGGATTGAATGATGATATGTTTTGATTATATGCCATGTTTTGATTTAAACAAGGATTTTTATGTAAAGGCATAATTTGATTTTAAGGTAAAAATCATATAAAATGGGTTTCGAATGCCATGATGGTTGAATATGTTATGTAAAACATTATTTTGGAGATTAGTTTAAATTTTCATAATATTCCAAGATATGGATAATTTATTATGAATTTTGAATGGAAGAAATAGTTATTTTGGATTTAAATTGCTTAAGGCAGTAATGTAATGTTTTCGGGTCTGAAAATTTATGTATGATAGAAAACATATTAAAAGTGAATTATTGTGATTTTTCCTAAGTTATTTACTGTGGAAATTAAATTAGTTAAGTTTGGGGACTTAAACGCTTTAAATTGTTTTAAGGGCTTATTTGCTAAAGCATTTTTAATTATTAGTTGATGAATTCGGCAGCCTTTTTAGAAAAGTATTTTTAATAAAGGATTGGCAACCAATCACATTTAGACAAATTAGACAAGTTAGGTGAAAAGGAATTTCTTTTAATGGCATAAAAATCAGTTTTGTTTCGAATTACTACCTTGCTACTTCCTTTTGCTCGCTTCCGAAACCATGCCCAGAAGGCCTTTCGAACCCATTTGAAACCAATGCTCAGGGTATCAAGTAGTTGGTACATAGTGTATTGGAGAAAGGCGGAAGGGACGGTGTCGAATGCTTGCTTTCGAAGGGGTTGAGGTCACTTTTAAATAGCTTTCGAATGGATTGCCGCTTGCCTTTGTTTTAAAAGAAGCTTTCGAATGAGTTGCCGCATATTTAGTTTTGAAAAGGAGCTTTCGAAAGGGTAGCCACTTTTGAACCCATTCGAAACCTAGCCGCCATATTCATGCCTTTCGAATTAGTTAAAACCCACTTTCTTTATAACTTTTAATCAATGCTTTCGAAAGGGAAGCTTTCACCCTTGTAAAATTTGAAGCCGCCTGCTCAATGCTTTCGAAAGGGTAGTTTGAGCCGCTTTTAATAAGAGATTTGGAGGCAATGGTTTCGAAACTATCATCTTCCCCAAATTCTTTTACTTAAAATCAATACTTTTGGAAGGGTTGCTTTCGCTTTTGTTTTCTTTGACCTAGAAGTTTTTTTAATGTTAACCCAATGATTTCGAAAGAGATATTTTCAAATGGTTTCGAAGCTATGCTTTCATTAATTTTACTTGAACTAAGTACCTTCGAAAGGTAAGCTTTAAGTGTTTCGAAAGGTAAGCTTCAAATGTTTCGAAAGATACATCTTTAATGGTTTCGAAAGGAATGTTTTAAAAGGAAGGTTTGCATACTTTCGAAAGGTATGTTTTTAATGATTTCGAAAGAAAAGGCCTAAGTTTTTGAAAGGCGTAGTTTTCAAACAAGAAACCCATTCTCAATTTTTAAATGTAAATCCATAGCAATATGAAAGAACTTTGAAATGACATTTAACTTTGGAGTTTTTTGAAGAAACTTTCTTTGCTAAAGATAGTGGTTTAAGGGTATTAACCATATTTCATTAGAAAGATGATTACAAGGAAGTTAAATCATGAATGTTTACATTGATCAGTTATCATGTATGCTTTTGTAAACATATTCGCTTAATAATTAATCCATAACTGCATTTTGGGATGTTAAGGGAAGGATAACTAGTTAGGTTGACCCAGTAGTGAATATACATTTAGTTAACTCATGTGTGAGTAGAGTTGCATCCAGAAGGTCAGGTAGACCAGAATATAGGATGCCCAAAGACTGATCAAAGGGCTATTGTTTGGACAGGTTCTTAATAAGCCCATGAAAACTATGTATGGAAATAGTTACTTGCAAAGGCCAATAGGTTCTTAGTGATCCCATGAAAACTATGTCTGGATTAAGTTATTGAAAGAGATCAATAGGTTAATAGTGATCCCATGAAAACTATGACATGAGAGAAGTTATTGGAGAACCCAATAAGTTCATAGTAAGTCCATGAAACTATGATTGGAGAAAGTTATTGGTAGATACCAATAGGTTCATAGAGATCTCATGAAAACTATAATTGAATGATAGTATTGGTAGAAATCAATAGGTTCATAGTGACGCCATGAAACTGTGAAAGTGGATAGGAATTCCATAAAGAATCAACAGGTTATTAGTCAGCCCATGAAAACTAATAGGTTGATAGTGACCCTAGAAACTATAACTTGAGACAGATAGTCAGATAAATGGGGATGAGAAATTCAGAATATATTGCATGTTTGCATATCATCATAAATATCTTTTACTATGTTATGTTTTAACCATTGTGGATGCAGGTGCACAGTATATGTTTATTATAAATTGAGTTAAGATACCAGTGAGAGGAAAACTCGTTGCGCTAAGCGGCGTTGTCTCACTAGATATCTATATGGTTCGAGATGGTAGGTTATTATTCATACAAGACTTTATGTCTAACTCGAAGTTTATGTTTTCCCCTTAAACTCTCGAGTGCTCAATTGATTTTGAGTAGTTTGAGAGTTAAGGTTTTTAGGTTCTCCTTTAGACGAATAAGCTTCCGGAGACGTGCAGGAAGCAAGCTAGATATTAAGAGTTCTTTCTGTTTGATTCCACTTTATTTTGGTTGTAACGGCAAAGTTGTTTAATTGCCTATGTTTAGACTCTGATCATCCAAGGGGGCATCTTCGTATGTTGCTCTTGGCGTATTTAGTAATAATTATATTTCTTTGAACGAGGTTTGCGAAATTGGGATTATGTAATGAATTTGAAAAGAGATTGAAGTGGAATGAGAAATTTGTTTTTAAGAGTTTAAAATTTTGTTCATATTCGAGTGTTTCTATTATATCAATGTATCTAACATTAGCGCATTTGGTCATCGAGAATTAATAACTATGGATGACTACAACATCCATAGCAGTTAGTTTTGGGCCTCCAAGTGAGGGATGTTACAAGTTGGTATCAGAACATAGGTTTATGCAAATTTAAAAGAAATTTGAACCTAAAAGATTTTCAAAACATATCCCAATGAATCAGAAAATAAGATCAGGGTTTGGGTTAACGTTATAGTAACGTACTTGCATTTGATATAAATATCTATAAGTACGTAATCCCTTCTCTCTCAGACCGTTCTTCTGTATCTTACTAAGACTCGTATGCAGATTTACGAGAAAGGAAGATATGGAGGCAGGAAACTGAAGAGGAAATCTAGGTAGAGGAAGCACCACAACTAATGGAAATGCTCGACCCAACACCAGGGGAAATTCGAGTCGACAGACAAATGCTAATCCAAATGCAAATGCAACGTAGGTGTTGGAACCCCGCCAATATATATGGGGA
The DNA here is from genome assembly GCA_030737815.1 of Allium fistulosum. Taxonomy (NCBI): domain Eukaryota; kingdom Viridiplantae; phylum Streptophyta; class Magnoliopsida; order Asparagales; family Amaryllidaceae; genus Allium; species Allium fistulosum. The sequence goes on from CM060907.1 coordinate 1,058,120,270, forward strand.
TGATGTATCAGTTCTTTGTCAATCTGATGCAAGCTGGAGTAGTTGCAGGAGTAGCTGGGGGTAATGCTATTGGAGGAGCTAATCCCATGGCCCTAGTTGGCAATAATTATGCTAAGCTGAGCAAGGATTACACCGGTCTTGGTAGGAAGCCATTTTTGGGAAAAAATGCTATTAAAGTAGAAAACTGGTTGTTGCACTGTGAAAGGATTTTTGCTGACTTGGGATTAAATGATGAGAAGAAGAGGAGCCTTTCTTCTAGACAGTTGCAAGGAGCAGCACTTTATTAGTGGAATAGTATTACTGTGAGAGTTCCCGTGGAAGAGTTGACTTGGGGAGAATCCCGAAGAAGATTCGAAGAAAGGTTCTTGTCTGAAGTTGCCAAGTCAGTATGGTTGAAAAAGTTCATGGACTTAGTGCAAGATGAAATGTCGGTGATTGAGTATACTATGAAGTTTTGATGAGTTTTCCCGATACGGATGTGCTACCATTGACATCGTCATTAAAAGAAACGAGAAGTTTATTCGAGGGTTATGACCCGAGATTGCAATAGCAACTATGGCACATCTCCGTGATCCAAGTACAGTCATAGTGGAGATGGCAATCTGGGATGAAGAGATGCTTTCTACTTATGGGAAGGAGAAGCAGGTTGAAACCTAGGGTTTTCAAGGCAAGAAGAGGAAATCTTTAAGAAGAAAGAAACCCAAAAGGGAGGAGCACCCAAGAAGGCAAAGGCTATTCTAGTTTGCTTTAAGTGTGTTAAGAAGGGACAATATGCTCATGAATGTCGAACTGGAAAAGAGAAGAAATTTACAGATAAGAAGGGAGTGAAGTGCTTCAACTGTGACCAGATTGGGCATTACAAGAAACGATGTCCAGAACCGGTCAAAGTAGACAAGGGAAAGGTATTTACTTTAGGACCATCGTCTGCTAGGCCAACCGCTGCTGATAAGGGAAAGACTTTGATGGAAGGTATGCTTTTGATTCATAGTATACCATTTAGGGTAATATTTGATACCGGTGCATCACATTCATTTATATCTCAATGTTTGGTAGATAGGTTATGGTTAGAACCCTATTACTTCCTTAAGGGTTGCGAATCCGATAGAAGGGTATGCAACTCTAGGGATGAGATGTGACCTGATAGAACTTGGTTTGTTAGATCATAAGTTTGCATGCAGTTTGTATGTTTTTGATTTCGTAGACTTCGGGATCATTCTGGGTATGGACTGGTTAGAAAGATATGATGTTAGGATATTTTGCCAAGATAGGGAAATATCGCTAAGGCACTCTAATAGTTATAACAGAATTATATGCTCAGTGGAGAATTCAGATCGAAGTGTTTGTGCTTTTTTGAGTGTTATGAAAGTAGAAAAAGAGTTGAATCAGGTTTTGATAGCAAAAGAGTTTACAGATGTTTTTGAGCCAGTCATAGGTCTACCACAGAAGCGAGCCATTGAGTTTCGAATAGACCTTGTGCCAGGAGCAGAACCTGTAAGTAGACCACCTAGCAGGATGACACCGACCGAGATGAAGGAATTGAAGGTGCAGCTAGTGGATTTGGAAGGGAAGAATTTCGTTAGACCAAGTAGTTCGCCTTGGGTAGCGGTCGCGGTGTTCATAAAGAAACCGGATGGGTTGTTAAGGATATGTATCGACTATCATAAGTTGAACAAGAAGACGATTAAGAATATGTATCCTTTGCCAAGAATCGATGATTTATTTGATCAGTTGAGTGGAGCCAGAGTATTTTCCCAATTGGATTTGGTGATAGGTTTCTATCAGTTATGGGTGGCAAATGAGAGTATTTCGTTGACGGCATTTAAGACTAGGTATGGTCGTATGAATGGTTTGTAATGCCATTCGGGTTAACAAACGTGCTTGCTTTCTTCATGGATTTGATGAACCAGATTTTCCGAGAGCACTTGGATATGTTCGTGTTGATATTCATAGATGACATTTTAATATACTCCAAGGATGAGAGAGAGCATTAAGTTTACCTTAGAGTGGTGCTTGAGACTCTGAGGCAGCATCAACTATAAGCGAAGTTTCTGAAGTGTCATTTTTGAAAGAAAGAGGTTAAGTTTATTGGTCACGCGGTCTCAGAGAAAGGTTTGTCAGTTGATCCAGATAAGATCGAAGCTATTAACAACCGGAAGAGGCCGGAGACGGTGACTGAGATCAGAAGTTTTCTTGGATTCGCTGGCTATTACCGGAGATTCATTAAGGATTTCTCGCGGATAGTGGCACCTTTGACTAAGCTAACCAGGAAGGACATAAAGTTTATTTGGTCTGACAAATGTGAGGAAGCATTCTTTAAGTTAAAGCATTTGTTGATCAATGCACCTATATTAGTAGTTTCAGATGGGAATGAAAGGTTAGTAGTGTATACAGATGCATGTGGAACCGGGTTAGGAGTTGTTGATGCAAAAAGGTAAAGTTATTGTCTACGCTTCACGACAGCTTAGACTGCATGAAGTGAGATATCCCACTCATGATTTAGAGTTGGCAGCGGTGATCTTCGCACTAAAAGTATGGAGATATTATCTCTTAGGGGAGAAATTTGTGTTATACACAAATCATAAGTCTTTAAGGTATTTATTCTCTCAAAATGTTGAATATGAGACAACAGAGGTAGCCGGAGTTTTTAGCAGCTTATGATTTTGGTATAGAGTATACACTTGGAAAAGGAAATAAAGTGTGGTGTTAGCCATGTTAACGAAATGGAAGGATCTAGAGGCTTTGACTACTTGTAGTGTGCACTTAAGATCGACTGCTAGTTTTAGTCAGAGCACTGTCATGTTGTCCTGCTTGAAAGTTCGACCAATTCTGATCGAAAGGATTGCTTCTAACATTACAAGAAAACCCATTATTGGTTGTAGTAAATAGTAGCATTTAACAACTAAGTGCAACTGTTAATATAAAAATTAAAAATAAAACATAATTCAACGCTACTAAACTAGTCCCGCCCAATTTTTAGAAGGCGGTGAATTAATTTTCTTTGCTCGCTTTCCTTTATTGCTTTCATTAGCTCGTCTCTTTTTTCAGAATCAATCCAAACCCTAAAATGAACACCTCAGCCTCCACAACATTGCTTCACTCCTAAATTATTCGTTTCATTTACGGCTGAACACGAAACAAAAAATATATTCTCTCAAATGATTCACTCCTCGGCCTCCACAGCATCGCTTCACTCCTCGGCCTCTTATAACATCGGTGAGATTTTTGTAGACTCATTGATTTTTTAGATTTGTTTGAATGAGATATGAATTTAGAATTTGATGCTAGTTAGATTTGATTAGAGCACAAGGTGGGAATATCGTAATCATGTCATCGGAAATGGACCGTGGTCTGTTAGTTTTGAGTATGCTTACATAAATATTGTATATTATGTCATCTATTGCTGAGAATTTAACGAAGATTTGTTTCATGGTTATTGTCATCTTTTTTTAACTGTTTTTATTATCGTATCTTTTATTATATTGTAAGTACTAGGACTGTTTTAAGCTTGTTTCTAGTCTATTTGTGTTTGAACATCGTGTTTCATGCTGAGTCGCTTGTTATGAACAGTATTTTCTTTTTTATAATTTATTTGGCTTAATTGGTATACACGTATACTGGTTTCTTAGATTATTTTATGTTGGATATATGCTTGCTTTTTTTGTCTCCTTTCTGCATTAAAATAAACTTGCATTCCTAAGTTTGATCTTTGTTGAAGTTAATGGGAATGTTAGCTTTCTGCTAAGTAGCACTATTAGTTCCCATGCAAGGGTGCTTAAATTGCTTGTGGTGGAATTTTAAGAATAAGAATAAATGGTTTGGATCTTTGGACCGTTTTACACTCTTCCATCTCCTTTTCTACACTTTTCAACCTCTTTTTCGTACCATGTAGCATCGTTCATGAAAAATGAAAATTCACACTAAGCATTATTTAATCTAAAAATGCTAAGTAGTCACTGTCTAGGAATTGTACGTTCTTTGCATATTCCTTCTAGGGACCTCACTAATTAGATGCATGCTTCTAATTAGATATCAGTTTTTATTTTTAGATCTGTTACTTAATAATTTTAAATAATAGATTTTATTCCAATATATGTTATGAAGATGAAACCATAGACTTACCTTATGCTCCATACGTCGGCAATTATCTAGTAACAGAAATATGATTTCTATCTTGATTTTTTAAATATTTTATCCATGGTAAGGTATTGTTCATGTTTAACTATTTTCATATATTTCTTGTCAGGGCAATGCTTGTGGACCAAAAATAAGTAAAGATCCAGTTGGTTTGGAGGGAATATCAGATGGCGAGGCCAAGAGGAGAATGAAGGTAATTATCTCTTTCTTCAAGTTTGTTATAAAAAAACAAATTAGATTCATTCCTATGTACAATATTATAGTTTGCCAGGCTATAAATATTGCAATGCCGATAGATGGTGTTAAAACTTGACGCAGCACGGAAGTAGATCTGAACCAGCGGTCAAATCCATCCCGGATCTAATCACGAATTGCGGAAATACGAATCGATGAAACAAGATAAATTGATGAATTGATGATACCCAAATGCCCAAATCCGTTGATCTCTCGAGATACCGAATTCTAGCTATCTTCAACACGTTGATCGTGCACGATACCGCGTTAAGATCTACGATTCTTCGACGTTGATCTCGCGCACGAGATTCCGTGAATCGGCTTCAAAATCGTTGATTCGAACGCACTCGAATATCCGAAGATGGAGAAAGGAGATCACACTCAACTTCCAATTTTAATGGAGGCACAAAGCTCTCAACAAATTTTTATTCAAAAATTCAACCCCTTTTACAAATGACAACACACCCCTATTTATAGGGAAAGTACAACACCACACGACTCAACACAATTACAACATGACTTAACAAATAAACAAACGACTCAAGAAAATAAAATACAAACGACTTAACGACATACGACTTATCAAACAATGCGACATAAGCAAGTAACGACATAGCAATCGGCGACATAAGAGTCTTCGGCATAGCAATCGGCGACCTAAAGCTTCGGCAGCGACATAAGGATTCTGGAACGACATAAGGAATCACGGCAGCGACCTAGCAATCAGCGACATAAGAAGCTTGCGACATAAGAAGCTCGTTCGCGACCTAGGGTTTCGTGATTCTGGATTTGTTCGCGACTTAAGGAAGCTCGTTCGCGACCTAGGGTTTCGCGACTTAAGAAAGGTCGTTCGCGACCTAGGGTTTGCTCGCGACATAAGCTGCTGGAGCGACCTACTGGATTTGCTCGCGACTTAAGGAATATCGCCGCATCAAAACTGCAATACATGTTAGGCTTATTGAATGTTCATATTCATATCACTTCATAGTCCATCCATTCCATTTTATTATACCACAAATATCCCTAAGAATTCCAACTTTAAGCACACAGTAAAAAATTCTCTTTGGTTGATTAGGTGTTAAAAATATTGAAGGTTAAATTGACATCACAAAAAAATATAAGTTTAATTATAGAGATGTTTTTTGGTAAATGTTCCAAGTGTTCTATTATGTATCTCAGCCTTAATGTCTGCCTTGGTGATGCAGGACAGCTTGAGGAATGGACTGGCCAGACTGAAGTTGTTGTTGTAGTAGAAATATACATTTACTACTATGGATGAGACGAAGATAAATGTGAGTAGCCACAGCTTCATGTTGCCAGGTTTGCTTGACTTCATTGTTAGATTTGTTTACTATGGATTTTTAGTTTGGTACATGTTTAGTGTTGTTGAGTTCCCTTTATATAGAGTTTGATGGGTGTAATGATAGATGGCATATGAGGAGTATTATGATAGTTTGCTACTTTTGTCTCTCTTGTTTTTACTTGGAGTATATTGATGTTTTTGCTACAAACATTAGTTAATATATAACTTGAACATTAGTGATAAAATTTGTAAATACCATTAATGATAAATAAAATTTGTAAGTAACCAATTTGTGGTTATCACTGGGATTTGATTTTTGCACTTGCTATTTAACGTCTCACTACTTTGAAAAAAAAATTCCTTTTTCTTTTTTTGTACAGAAAAAGAAATAAAAATAATAATGTTATATATGCGTGTATGTGCACTCACATGTGATTTACTCAAAGTATGTGTTAGGGTTTAGTATATGCTCTATCATAGTTTGAAAGTGTAAACTTGATGTTCGAGGTTTTCAAAATATAACTTTTATATAATTGAATGAATAATGTGTTTATCACACTTAAACCTAAAGAAAGAAAGAAAGAAAAAGTTAGCTATATTTATCCTTTCCTAGGGCAATGAGTCTCTCTCCATAGGCTTCACCCTCACAATGAGAAAAATTATCATACTACTAAGCCAGTACTTGTGAGACTTGGTTCATTTACACTTTCCTCTTGCTGATGACATTGTACTTTTATGCATTAAACCTAGCTTGTTACGGTTTTTTGTAAATGTGGTACTTTTTTTGGTGTAACAAGGATGGCTAATATAGTAATAAGTTTATTTATAACAATATTGTATAAAACCTGTATTCTCCAAGCATGGCGAAGGATAACATGTGTGACAACTAAATCACATACTATTTTACTACCTCCTTTTAATAAGTACACGAGATTAATAAAAAAATAGTTGAATTCAATATGTTACTTCATCATTGCTCAAGCTTTTTTCTTTCTCCTTTAGAAAAAATGTGTTAAAAATGCACTCAACCAATATGTGAGTATCATGTTTTCAATTATTTGATATAGAGAACATACATAATATGCGATCATTTATTTGATATTGGGAACATGCATGGAAGTCAAGTACTTCATGAGGAATATGATACAAATCTAGAGGTACCGATTTCACTTAATAAATGAAAGAACACTATCTCGTTACTAAGTGTCGTGGTTGGGTCGCCGATAAATTATATTTATATTTCTCTTTCTTTTACCACTCATGAGTAATGATAATATGTCATATATTAATTAGTATGCATATAAACATATGACAATGGAGCATTTTAGAGAGAAAGGTGCTTGTTCTCACTTTTGTTAGGAATGATGAAATTTTACCGTGTAAACTTCGAGAGGGGATGTTTGATTAAAAATTGAATAATAAAACACAAAAGTTTGAGTTGTAGATTATTTGCATACGAGAATGTTTATTTGTTAACATTGTAAAGTAATGCTGCTCTCTATTATCTTTTGCTATCTTACTAAATTTATTGTCTGAGGCGTGTGATTGTATTGCGGCAAGGTGAAAAATACTTGACGCATTAAAAACTGTTATCATTTAGGAGTAGTTATCCATGTGTATATATACATCTGGGTACCAAATATAAAGGAAAAAATAAAGAAGTACAACTTTGTTTACTTTTTTCTAGCTCCTAGTTTGAAGCTTAAACTTTATCTATCATGTACTGCTAACTTTCTGTTTGCTGCCTAAACCTTCTAAACATAGAACACAAAATTTTTATTTGCTAATATTATGTACTGCTTTTTAGCATGTCGATGATCTTGCGTTAATTTATATGTAGACCCAAACAAAAATATGGCTTGGAGAAGTATTGCACATAAGATTTGATGAGGAAACAAACGTTGTAGACTTGCTTGCTGATGGGGAGTTGCCGTATGCCCACTATCCTTCAGCATTTCTCATTTCTTATTACATACACTATACACTTGAAATTATATACTGAACGATTGTATGTACATGTGTTTATAGCTACCACATATATCCTGCATCGTATGTACTTAAGGGTTTCTTTCATGTTAATAGGTTCCAGGTATCAAAAGTAGTATGGAAGTTGCTCTTGAAACGGAATGTAAAGCATTTAAATGTGCATATATACGATCGAACTTCTTCTGGAAAGATTGATGGATGTTACATACCTTATCCAGAGATTGATTCATTTTTGAAGGTAATTTATGCATTTTAAAGTCTGATGAATATTTTTGTAGTCTCATGTTTTCTACTATTTTAAGCTAGATGGTTCATCTTCCTTGGTAGCATCATTAATTGAAACAGTTTTGCTTGTTTGATCTTTGCAATCATTTTTCTGCACCATTGATAATATCCCTGACTCCCTTGTTACAACACATGATTATGCATCATAATGTACGTTCCCTTGGTTCCAAATGTAGACTCTCCCTTGTAACGTAGCAATATGTAAAATGAGTCCATTGATTAGTGAAATTCGTTGAATTGAATAGTCATTAAAACACTCGAATTTATGTAAATGCGTGAACATAACTGATACTGCTTTTGATTTTGTCACCAACTTCTTGTGGTATTGTCAATACCGTTCCAGTTTTCATAATCTAATAATCAAACTCTCACTTCAATATTGCTGCAATTTCTTAACACCTTAAGTGAAATATTCATCATATTTTCTCGACAGATTTGTCAAATTATGGGGTTGAAAGGCATTGATCTGTTTACACCAACTGATGTTGTAGAAAAGGAGATGTTCGTAGAGTATACATGTGCATACGGTCCTTTTCTAAGAAGGCCTTGTCAATGCACTTAAATGTGAGTACTAAATAACATGACTATAATGTTTACCTATATTCATAGATGTCAAAGCAAACTAGACACGGACTCTGATCATTAAAACTCTACCTCTTTATTAAAGCATTTTCCAACAAGGTAGGGATTCATTATTCATAATTTTTAGTTTTCTCGACTTATAAGTTGATACAGCCACTATAATGTGACTTTATAGTAATCCAAACAAAACCATTTAGCATTGTTTCTTATCTAAAATGTAGTCACGTGGAACTTGAGCATGAAACATTGACCATTGCTTGATTGAAAAATGTCTTTTTTGTAGGTTCCAGGTTTTGTTATTTGTACATATACAATAGCAATACCTACTGATTTAGTTAGCGGCATACGTAGATACCTAGAACAGAGGCAGAATAAATATGCAAGTTCAAATGGTTGTAATTGCCCTTCAAATGAATCAAAAGAGCTGCACCAACAGGTAAGCTCTATTATCATTACTTCTTTTATCATATTTAACTAAAACATGTGTGCATGAGTGATTAAAATACGTTTTTCACCTCAAAAAACCCTTAGTGGATTAAACATCCTTCATTGCGATTCATATTCTGAATCTGATGGAGCATAAAGTATTGTATTCGATTCCGAGCTTCACAATCCACTCTCTTTTGCTTCATGTGATGATGCACACCTTTCACTTATTAACGGAGAAGGGTCACCGAGAGAAAATGTGGTCTATAATTGTGACCAATATGAGTTGCAGTCACATATTAGCCTAGATACTTACAATAACATTGAATCTGAAAATGATGAAGAGTCAGATGATTATTCCCCCCTTAAGTTGGATATACTACGTGAAATCGAAGAAGAATACCGTGAACAATTTTGGCTTAGAATGAGCGGGAAATGTTGTGAAAACGAATTGCCAGTGTCTCCTTATGCAGATATTGACATTATTGTTGACCATATAAATACAGAATTTATTAATGAACTCAAAGATTCAAGCAATTCTCAAGAAATAGAGCACAGACCGGTTGATGGTGATGTGAAAACTAATTTCATGGAATATCCAAATGTGATCGGTGTTTTGGATTTTGAAGATGTGACACGGGAGAAGAATCTTAATGAGGCAAACAAAGATGATACATCTAAAGAAGATAAAACCAACAGTAGTTTTGATTCCTTTAAAATGGATCCTAGCAATTATGTTATCGATCAGTTCATTGAAGAATATTGCAACAATCATCAACATGCACTGGAGATTTCAAGTAATGGCGCTAATTTTTCCTGTGGATTTTCAATTTCAAACCAGAAGGAAGTCGAAAACATGCTTGCACAGATTATATTCAACAAAGGCGAGATTGAAGTTGCTCAAAATCACTCTTTTTCTAGCTCATCACAAGAAGAAAAAGATTATTCGATTGAAAGTCAAGCAATGTATCATGAGAAGGAGAATCATCATGAATCTGCAATCGAGATGTACCTAAATAACCATATGACAAAGCCAGTCAACGATGATATAAACTTGTGCGAGGACAATGACCAATATAAATACGAAAAATATAGTTTTAGTGTTGGAATGGAAGATTCTAAACTTTACAACAAGGAAATTCTAGAAAAGGACGTGTTTTCAGAGAATCATCCATTGAACTACTATGAGGACTCGGCATTAAAATCTTGTCCAAACACTCTGGAGAGTGAGCCTAATGTATGTATCGAAGGTTGTCTCAACTTACCAAAAGAAATTCAAAGTGATAAAGCTTAAGAGCAAGTAAATAGCATGACGATGCGAATAAAATATGAAGTCGATACAAGTAATGACCTATCAACTAAAGAATGTAAAGTAGCCAACAAGACCATGAATATTAGTGAAAGCAATATAATGAAAAATGGATCGTAGAAAGCTGAAGGTTTCATAGAAAATCCAGAAGAAAACATTACCAAGAAACTCGGTTTAAAAACTGTTATAGAAGATGGCAGTGAAATGAGAGGAAAGGTAAGAGTTGGAATTATATATAATATCTAAAACCTTCTTCTTATATTCTTTCTTTTCGAGATATATATATAGATGTTATACTCAGTTTAAAAATTGTTATAGAAGATGGCAGTGAAATGAGTATAGTTAAAAGTGACCGCATCAATTTGGATCTGTCTTTAGTTCTCATATCACTTTAATACAGTTTTCGTTCCCTATTGCTGTCATGAATTTTACCATTTTTGCCATAATGATATTTTCATATTGATATTAAATATATATCTCTTTCAAGTTTTGAAACTATGATGATTTTTCTTTGGTCAAAAAATCAATTTAATGCAGTCTTATTCAACAAGAAAGTGACATATGAGCGATTTAGTGGGAAAATACAAAATCTTTACTTTTGTTAATTCCTTCATCCAGCTGCTCCGGCATGTATTTTTTTTCTTTTCCTTATGGTTCACTCATTTTATCTTAACAAAAACTTCATTTTAAATTCTCCTTCCTTTAATCCTACCTTTGAGTATGCTCAGCATTGATAAGTCGTGGAGACGACCAGTCTTCTTTACCAGCATGCCTAATCTTTAGTAATGAATCTTTTGCAGGTAAACCAAAAGGAAGTCAACAATGGCAGGAGATCAACTCCAAGTCTTAAAATCGCTGAACTGGGCGAAATCACAACTGTACCACTTCACTGCAATAGTGATCGTCGGCATGGGTTTCTTCACGGACGCATACGATCTCTTTTGTATTTCCTTGGTCACCAAACTGCTCAGAAGAATCTACTACCATGTAAAAGGGTCTGACACACCTAGAACTCTTCCTCCTAACATCGCCGTTGCAGTCAATGGTGTCGCCTTCTGCGGAACTCTCTCTGGCCAACTGTTTTCGGTTGGCTCGGCGACAAAATGGGTCGAAAACGAGTTTATGGCATGACCCTCATAATCATGGTCATCTGCTCTATCGCCTCTGGCCTCTCCTTGGGCCACAACCGCAGGTCCGCAATGGTACCCATTGAGCCTAAGATTCTTATTAAAGAAACTCTGACAAAATGAATAAACAATGGCATATCCTTTTCATTAATATTATGAGATATAAATAGAATTACAAAAGAGAATCAATCCAAACTGACAGCAAAAGAGTCGGTCAATCTAATTACAAAATGAATCGGTATAGAACTAACAACGGTACTACTAAAGAATTGGTCAATAAATATATTAAGATAATCAAATGTATTAATTTGATTCTCTGTTATGCCCCCGCAAGTTGGAGCTCCTTGAGGTGAGACCAATCTTGTTTAATAAGTCATGAAAACGCATGCGGGGTAATGGCTTAGTGAGTACATCAGCTAGTTGATCCGTCGAAGAGACATGAGTGACTCGTAAAATGCCATCTTGAACTTGTTCACAAATGAAGTGAAAATCGAGAGCTACATGTTTCATGCGAGAATGAATGACCGGATTGGAGCAAAGATTTGTTGCTCCCACATTATCACAGTAGATGACAGGTTGTTGTGAGGATGTGAAACCAAGTTCAGTAAGAAGAGATGTTATCCATCTCACCTCAGTAGCTGTTAAAGCAACAGACTGGTACTCAGCTTCAGTCGAGGAGCGAGCTACTATTCGTTGCTTCTTTGAACTCCAAGATATTGGGTTTCTCCCTAGGTAGACAATATAAGCACTGGTGGAGGTGAAATCGTCTTTGTTACTAGCCCAGTCAGCGTCTGAGTAAGCGTGTAGGGTGATAGGCGACGAATGATGTAACATAATGTCATGATCAATGGTGCCGCACAGATATCGAAGTAGTCGTTTGGCAGCATTCCAATGTTCCATAGTTGGACGATGCATGTATTAAGATAATTTGTTGACTACATAGGCAATGTTTGGACGAGTAAGTAAGAGATACTGAAGACTACCAACTACAGCTCGAAATTCGGTTGGGTTAGTAAGTGTCGTCCCAGATTAAAGAGTGAGAATAGGAGAGGTGGCAAGCGGTGTTGCAACTGGTCAAGCATCGGTCATCTTTGTTCGAGCTAGCAACTCGACAATGTATCTTCGTTGTGAGAGAAGAAGACCTTGAGGGCGAGGAACAACTTCGACACCAAGGAAGTAATGAAGAGTGCCGAGGTCTTTGAGCGAGAAGCGATGAGAAAGAACTAAGATAAAGTTCTGAATTGACTCTGCATTATTACCTGTGATGATGATATCATCAACATAAACAAGTAACATGATAGTTATACCTTTGTCATTGAGAATGAACAAAGAGGTGTCAGCATCTGAGTTTGAGAAGTGAGATGCGAGTAGAAACTTGCGATTCATTATACCAAGCTCTAGGAGCTTGCTTGAGACCATATATCGCCTTTCGCAATTTGCAGACATGGTGTGGATTGTCAACATCAACAAAACCTTGGGGCTGGGTCATGAATACATCTTAAATGAGTGTGCCTTGGAGAAAGGCATTGTTGACATCGAGTTGACGAAGATCCCAACCTTGGCTGATAGCAAGAGAGAGGACAAGATGAATAGTTATCGGCATTACAACCGGACTAAATGTCTCATGGTAGTCTACTCCAGGTCGTTGGTGAAACCCCTTTGCCACTAAGCGAGCCTTGTACCTATCAATAGAGCCATCAGGTAAACGTTTAAGTTGAAAAATCCATTTACATCCCACAATATTTTGCACACCATTAGGAGGTACCAGTTCCCAAGTGCCATTTCGAACCAAGGCATCAAATTCCTCGGACATCTCCTGTCTCCATCTGCCATCTTTAATGGCCTGAGTTACACATGTAGGTTCAATTTTAGAGGTAAGTTGGGCCGATAGGCTGAGTTTGTTAATTGGTTTGTGGATGTTATTTCGAGAACGGGTGATGATGGGTGAGGTGCGGATCAAGGGTGGGAGTGATGGGATGTCTGAGTCTTGGTTAAGGACGGGTGGGGGTAAAGCCAAAGGGGTAGGTGGTGACATGCTATGAGCAATTTCAGGTATTGTGGTGGGTAATAGGGGTGGTAAGGAGTTGGGAGAAGTAGGAGAAGTGTGAGGTGGGTCTGGAAAGGGAAAGGAGAGGGCTAGAGGCAAGCCTTATTGATCTACCATCTCTGTTTGTGTGTTGGAGTCGACTGGCAAAGAGCCGCTGGAACTAACTTCAGATGATGTGGATGAAACCGAGAGAATGACATGTTGAGGGAGCCATGTGTCACATGTCAAGTCATTGGGACGATGGAGATGTGGATCAACTTTAGACATGGGAAACTCAGATTCAACAAATCGAACATGACGTGAGATGTAGATCTTTTTAGTGCTTGGATCAAAACGTAGATAAGCACTCTGAGTAAGTGAATATCCAAGAAAGACACAAGGTATGGAGCGACTGGCAAGTTTGTGGGGAGAATATGGATGAAGCCAAGGATAACACAAACAACAAAAGGCTCGAAGCTTGGAATAATTGGGTGGCAACTCAAAGAGTTTGTGATAGGGAGAGATCATATTAAGAGTGGGTGTTGGAAGGCGATTTATGAGATAGGCGGCAGTGGAGAATGAATATGACCAGAAGGTTAGTGGTAAGGAAGCTTTAGAGAGAAGAGAAAGTCCTGTTTCAACAATATGACGATGTCTACGTTCGGAGAAGCCATTATGTTCTGGAGTGTGAGGTGGCGAGGTGAGGTGTGAGATCCCATGTGTGGATAAGTATGTGGCAAGACCGGTGGATTTGGCGAGACCTATATATTCCCCCCATTGTCAGAGTAAAATGTGACTATTTTTTGTTTGAAGAAGTTTTCAACAAGAGCTTTGAAACGCGGAAAAATATTAGCAACATCAGATTTTCGTTTGAGGGGGTAAAGCCATATATAGTGAGTGAAGTGATCCACAAAAATGACATGGTATTTGTAACCATCAACGAAATAAATAGGCGAGGTCCACACATCAGAATAAATAATTTGAAGAGGGGAACTAGACACAATAGATGATTTAGAAAAAGGCAATTTATGACTTTTATTGCAAAAACCATCTTTACAGTGAAACTGCTTGGAACTAGAGAAATCTAAAGATAAACCAAACTTAGAGACGATATGACGTTGGATTGACTCAGATGGATGACCAAGACGATGGTGCTAGTCACATGAAGACACTTTGGTACTGGCGAAGACAGAAGGACGAGAAGCTAGGTGCGAAATTGGCAATTCATACACACCACCTTTAGGTTGTCCTTCCAGCAATGTGGCCTCTGTCAGTAGATCCTTCACACGAAAAGAAGATGGTAAGAACTCAATCGAAGTATTATTGGTTTTGCAAAACTGAGATATGGAGATTAGATTTCTTTTCATGGCAAGAACAAATAAAATATTATGTAATTGAAAAGTGTGAGAGGGTGTTTTAATAAAAGTAGAACCAGTTTTGGAAATGTGTAGCCCAGTACCATCACCAATTTCGATATCGCCAGGCCCATCGTATGGAGCATGAAGCGAGAGGTTGCCAAGGTCAGCTGTGACATGGTGAGAGGCACCACTGTCAAGAAGCCAGGTTGGGGTTTCGACACCTGATGTTGTGGCAACGTGCGCCTTTGGGTACCATTGAGATCCAATGGGCAAGGAACGAGTGGCGCTTTGTGAGGAGGCGGGTACTAGCTAAAAAAGGGGACACTGAGCAACAGTATGACCCTGTTGGCGACATCCTTGACACTTGCCTAGATAGGGCCTTCGCTGCCGAGTCGCGACTTGCGGAGGCTGAGATGGTTGTTGTCGAGGAGCAGAGTGTGAAGGTTGTTTCTGATTTGACGAGGAGCAATGTGAACTATTGGACCTGGTCGCAGCATTTGCTATGGCGAGATGAGGGAAGGAAGTAGGTTGCGCATGTTGAATAGTCAGTTCTCTATTGATGAGTTTTTCATGAAGCTCGTCAAATGAGATGAGGGTGTCCCTACCTTCCACTATATCTGCAATGTGGCGGTAGTCATCATCGAGACCCTCTAAGATCTTCTTAATGATGTCTTCCTGGTCCATCGGTTTGCCGAGTGCAGCAAGTTGATCAGTTCAACACTTAACATACTGCATGTAGTCCGATATGGACTGAGAATCCTTCGTGGCTTTCTTGATCTGGTCCTTAATTTGCTTTATGTGACCACGAGTCGGGCGAGCATAGGTGTTGGCAAGAGTTTGCCATACTTCGCGAGAGGTGGCTGATTGCTGGATGAGCGGAATAAGAGAGGAGGAGATGGAACCGACAAGTGAGCCAAACAGCAGTCTGTCTTGTTGAATCCATAGGAGGGAAGTCGGGTTAGGAGCTTCAACATTGTTGGTAGTGATGGTGCGAGGAGGACATGGATGAGTGTTGTCAATGTATTTGTAGAGGTCATAACCGATGAGAATGGCCTCAATCTGGAGTTTCCAGGCAAGAAAATTTGTGGAGGTCAGTTTAATGATGGATGGGTGGGAGATGTTTATGAGTTGAAGATTTTGGATTGGATTTTCTGGGTTGGGGATGGCGATAATCTGTGGATCAGTGGCCATGGTAATGCTGTTTGTAGGATTGCTGGAAAATAGAAAAGTGATGAGAAAGTTTTAGCTTTTAGGACAGACTACTGCTCTGATGCCATAAAGAAACTCTGACAAAATGAATAAACAATGGCATATCCTTTTCATTAATATTATGAGATATAAATAGAATTACAAAAGAGAATCAATCCAAACTGACAGCAAAAGAGTCGGTCAATCTAATTACAAAATGAATCGGTATAAAACTAACAACGGTACTACTAAAGAATTGGTCAATAAATATATTAAGATAATCAAATGTATTAATTTGATTCTCTGTTACTTATTTCTCTATTTTAATTTTTGCTGTCTATGATATTCTTCTTCCCAGACAATGTAAACATCGAGCAATGCATATGTTTGATGTTTAACTAATTGAGATAATTTATAAGATTGATTTAATATAAATAAATTTATAAATAAGTTAACCGAGTTTTATATTTAACTAATTTTTATAAAAATTAACCAAAATTTTAAAAATTAACCAAGTGTTATATAATTTAACTACGTTTTATAAAAATTAAATAAATTTATACATATTAATTAAGTTCTATTAGAATTTAACTATGTAAATAATTTTTTAAAAATTATATAAGTTTATTATAAAAATTAACCAAGTTTTATAAAAAATTAACTAAGTTTTATTTAAATTATTTAAATTTAAGAAAAGTTCACCTAAGGATGTTTAATATAGTTTAAATATGAAACAATTTCATAATCATTTGTTGATTGTTAAACTTGTCTACAGGTAATTAGCTTTTTAGGAGTAAAGACTAGCTGCAGCAAATAATTGTGGGTAATCAAGTAATGAACATGTCTTTAATTGTTATATATACTATAACATTTTGTTAGTACTTGTTGTGTAAACTTGTTTATGAATGGTTATGGATTTTATGTGAATTTACTCGGTTTGTCAAAAAACTATTATTGAAATGGTTATTGATATTATATTTGATTATGTGATTAACGTGTTTTTTTAATTGTTTGAATACGATGATTATGTGATTGATTAATTAATATTTGAATACGACGATTATGAGATTGATTGCCAACTGTAATAAGACTATTATATGAGCGATGGTTGGAAACGGTACAGGCCATTAACATGAAATAGTAGCATGTACAGTATGCTACAAAATAGTTAATAACTTTTATTAGCGTTTTAAAAACGCTACTAAAATAAAGTAAATAGATGCGATACGACTTTTGAAGCGTTGAAAAAACGCTACCAAAACTTTTAGTAGCGATTTAATAAACACTACGATACGACATGCTACTAAAAATCTAAAACTTTTTGTAGTGTTTCTAAAACCCTACAATAGGTCAAGTTTTGGTAGTGTTTTCTACAACGCCACAAAAAGTTTCAGACTTTTAGTTGCATGTCATATCGCAGCGTTTATCGAAATGCTAAAAGTTTTGGTAGTGTTTTTTCAGCGCTACAAAAGGCCTTTTCTGGTGTAGTGTAAGTAGAGAGAAAACCCATTATTAACCGAGAATATTAGAAGGCTTGAGGTTAGATCGGAGATTGTTGATCTAAAAGATTTTAATCTTGAACATAGGGGATGGTTGAGAGAGAAGGGATGCTTGTGTGTTTCAAATGTCGAGGACTTAAAAGAGAGAAGTCCTTAGCGAATGTCATCGGTCCAAATTTAGGATTCATCCTGGGGGGAACCAAGATGTATCAGGACATGAAGAGGAGTTTCTACAGGGAAGGTATGAAGAGGGATGTTGGCTTATGAGTAAAGCAGTGTGTGATCTGTCAATAAGTGAAGGCCGAACATCAGAACCCGAGTAGGTTGCTTCAACATTTGGAGATACCAATTTGGAAACAGAATTTGATATCCATGGATTTCATAGACGGGTTGCCAAGGTCGAATCGAGGAAATGAAAGTATATGGGTCATAGTGGATAAGTTGACCAAGAGTGTCCATTTCATTCCAGTTAAGTGAACCAGGATGGCACCTGTTTTAGCTAAATTATTTATGAAGAACATAGTTAGACTGCATGGAATTCCTAGTAGTATAGTAAGTGATAGAGATGCTTTGTTTACTAGTGAATTCTAGAAGAGTCTACAAGATGTGTTAGGTACCAAGATCAAGATAAGTACTGCGTATCACCCTCAGACAGATGGGCAAACAAAGAGAGTCACTCGAGGATTTGTTAAGAGCTTATATGCTAGATTCTGGGGGATCTTGGGAAGATCACTTACACTTAGTTGAGTTTTCCTATAATAATAGTTACCGGACTAGTATAGGAATGACACCTTTTGAAGCTTTTTATGGAAGGCTAAGCAAGTCACTAGCATGTTGGTTGGAAACTGGAGATAGATTAGTCTTAGGTTCGGATCTGATAAGAGAGGTAATTGAATAGATTGAGCCGATCCGAGGTAGGATGAAGGAAGCTCAGTCTAGATAAAAGAGTTACGCAGATAAGAGACGTAAAGGTCTAGAGTTCTCAGTTGGAGATAAAAAAGTATCACCAATGAAGGGCGTAGTACGATTCAGAAAGTCATGGAAACTGGCACCAAGATATGTTGGACCGTTCCCGGTTATAGAGAGGATCGAGAAGCTCGCATACAGAGTAGAGTTGCCGAGCAGTTTGGCAGGTGTCTATAATGTGTTTCATGTGTCTCATCTTCGTAAGTATGTGCATGATACAGAGACTACTATTCCTCTGACTGCATTGGAAGACTTAATAGTAGAACCGGATTTGACCTTTGATTCAACCAGGTCGGTTTGTAGCGAGAGATGAGAAGAGGTTAAGAAACAAGACAGTCAAGTTGGTGAAAGTTCAGTGAGGCGACAACGAGAAGGACTGTACTTGGGAGACAGAAGATAGGATTAGAGCTACTTATCCTGATCTGTTGTAAGGGTATGTTCTATATTTGCTTTATATAGACTGTTTTCTAGTTAGGTATGCTAGTATGGTAGTTAGGAGATGTTACAAATGATTGCTATGATTAGTAATTAGTCCTTGTTGAATTTCAAGGACGGAATTCTTTAAGGAGGGGAGCCTGTAACACCTCTAAGTTTAAATAACATTATTCAGGAGATTTAATTAGATAAATTAAATAGAATAATGTAGAGACTGGAGTGATAAGGGGATTGAGATTTGAAAACTAAATAGGGTCATGCCTTAACTAAATAGGTTTATAAAATGGTTTAATAAGTTAAATACCTAAGGGAATAAGGCAATGGCAATATGCAAATAGCCGTATATAACCCCATAACCCCTAAACCCTTACCTCATTCTCATTCATACTTCCATAAAAACAAAACATAAACAAAAGGAGATCAAGGCTAGCCATAACCCTAGGAGAAAAGAAGATCGAAATCAATCAGAAGCTAAGATTCAAGCAAGGAAGAATTAAGTGTAACATCCCGTACTAGAGGCCAAAAGCTAAGCGCTACAGATGTTGCAGTCATCCATAGTATTAACTTCTGGTGACAAAATACGGTAATGCTAATGGTATTCATAATATCAGAAGCACTTGAATATGAACAAAATTACAGATTTTCAAAAAACAACATTTTACCGATTACATTTCAAAACAAATTCATATCCAAGTTACATAATCCCATATCGTTTTCCAGGTAAAGATTAATTATAATCATTATAAAAATACGCCAAGAGCGACATATGACGGTGCTCCCTTGGTTGATCAAAGCAATATAGTCATATCTGACTTAATATACACAGCGGAATCGAAACAAAATAAAACTGCAACTCCTAATTAGCTATCCATCAGCCGTCTGCTCGTCTCCAGAAGCTTTATTCGCTAAAATTTCTAAAACCCTTAACCCTCAACCTACTCAAATCAATTTTGAGCACCCGAGATTTTAAGGGAAAACAAAAACTTCGAGTCAGACATAAAGCCTAGTGTGAATAATATTGTTACATCTCGGTTTACTAATATTAAGTGAGACTACGCAGCTTAGCGGAACTGTAACGTATCAGATTTTGCCCGCTCGAAAATCGACATCCATACTTTACATCGTACTCGAATGCCATAGATTCGACCGTTCAAATCCGAGTCGCCGGATCTTATAACAACAATTAAGTAAATAACACAGCGGAATAAAAGAATAATACATTGATATACAATATCTGATACAATATCCAGATACAATGATGATACAATGAATATCTATATACATCAGAGATATGACACAACAAATAGCAGCGGAAAAGAAAACGATAACACCAGCAGTGGATAATCTCCATCTCCAAAGCATCAATCCAGAAATAGCTCGAACTCCCAATAACGAGGCACAAAGATAAGCAAGTGCAGTTCGATCCAAAGACTGAACTAGCTCTAGAAAATCTACTGAACCTGACTATCTGAAAAACCCAACTCTAGACTGCTCGTGTAGAAAATTATGAGCACCCAGAGTTTAGGAAATGAACAATAAACTCCGAGTCAGTCATGGGACTGGTGTGAGCAACAAAAACAGTTTATCTTTAAAAACAAATAGCAGAGAATTTTAAAGTCAATTCGCAATGCTTTTGGAAAATGAAACTACCATAAGACCTCCCACCACACACACAATGCAAACGCAGAATTGGAGGAGATTTCTTCTTATGATAGTCAAAGATGCTTACTACGCAAAATCAAATCATTTGATATTATTACTAGTGCATAGTGCAGAAAACAATTTCGAAAGTAGAATATAAATCTTAGCCAGCATAGACATTTCGCACTTATGCCTACTATAGCTACCATGTTCAATAGCAGGTTACCACCACATTCCATGGCAGGTAATACAACTAAAACCGTACAGGGCTCGTATTGTTTTGTTTGGATTTCCAACAAATGGTCAGGCTAAGGAACTTCCTATTCCACGAAAGAAACGCCTCTGGCGGGACGCTCCGAGAACCACACCGTTCTCTGCCAAACAAGGCCGGCAACCCCTTTTCCCAAGGGATAAAAGAAACCTCAGATATGCCACCCCCGGTCCTTTGGGACCTTTAACCGAGGCGCCTCGAATCCAACATCACACGTCATAAATAAAGTGTGTCCACATGAGTAAGTATCCGGGCTCCATACCATGATACTACCCTTTTCCAGAAGGAATGGTCATACCCTAGGGGAGCTACCCCTGAAAACCTTGCCGCACGATTCCTGTTTCTACCATTACCGGGTTGTGAGGCTCGACGAAGTCTCGTTCACAAAGCTACGCTTTTTCAAAAAGCCACGCTTTGGGTCAACAGATGATCAACCTATGATCACAAAGATAAATGATCAAACAAAAGATCATATCACAAATGATCAAACATTGATCATCACACAGCAACACTCAGCATGCCACATTACCAAATTGGGATATATCGCTGATAAATTTCAACTACATAACCTCTGAGCTCGTACGTCTCAGAGAAGGGTGTTAAGCTAAGAGAATAAATTCTCCGCCACCAAACAGAAATGTATTTGAAAGAAATCGGCTTTATATCTCAAAGTGTAATGTCAGACATGTAACCATACAAGTCTGTTCCGGGTTCGAACAGAACCGAAGGCACTTCTCACGAAGCCCTTGCAATTCCTGATAACTTTCAATCACGTCCGGACTTCCCGTCACAAAAAGAGTGATATAAATCTCTATACCGGCGCGACTCAGTGCAGAGACATTCGACAGGTTGTCCTTTCATTTTCGAAAATATCCGGTCTTCAACACCGGTCTTCAAATGCTATCCATATACGACGTATCACTATTCGGAATGGGTTATATGACCCAAAGGTCCTTTCCCGGCTAACCCGAATAATGAGCGAAATATTTAAAAACATATGGATATTGGGATTTCAATTAAGTCACAACTTAAACCCAAACTTTCTTTTCAAATGGTTTAACAAATTACCATTTTAATCTTTTTAAACAAAAAGATTCAATTCACAAAGTTCACTTAATTTCACAAAGATTCCTTCACAGATTTTCCAAATCGATTTCCATTTCAGTTTAATTAATTCGTTAAATCTTTAAATCAAAGATTTAACTAATAGCTTTCAAAACAATTCCATTTCAAATGGTTTAAACAAAACATCATTTTAAATCTGTTAAAAATAACAGATTTGATTCATAGCTTTCAAAACAATTCATAACTTGGAAAATCCATTTTTCAATTTACTTGAAATTCCTTTAATTAACTGGAATTTCATTTCTTATCTGAAAGCTTTTACCATTTAAAAACAACAGTTTTTACTTTGGAAATCTGATTCATTCATACTAGTTGAAATCCTTGGGTTAAATCCAAATTCCCAACTTATACTTTTAAAATGGTTAAATTCATACAAACACATTTTATATCATCTTTAGTCCCTAGTTTCAATCATAGATTTAATTTCAAACTTGAATTCAAATTTAAATCAAATTATTTAAATTTTCAAAACTCGATTAAGTTATTCAAAAATAAGTTTATCTTTGGAATTCCATTTCAAAAGCTTTTCACATTTAAATCGAAATTTCTAATTTCAAAATCAATTGAAATTAAAATAAAAATTCGAAACTATTTTCAAAATCTGTGATTTAATCGATTTCCTCGTGAAATCCATAATTGTGTGTGTACAGTGTAGCCCAGGGGTTTTACACACAATAGTGCAACATCAATCATCACATATCAAAATACAGGATATAGTTGATAAGCGATATAAACTATAACGCTTATCTTAAAGATCATAGATATATATCACAGATAATAAATTACAGATCACAACATAAATCAGGAGTATCACAAGGCATCACAATCAGGGATATCAAACAATTCAACATTCAATAGAATTCAAACATTCATAGGTAAGGTCAGTTAATTATCTGATTTACTCAAATCAGATTAATTTCTTATGAATAAATTTATAATCCTGGTTAATTAACTTCAATAATTTACAAATCATCTTGATAAATTACTCTTTAATCATTTATTAATTAACCGTTAACAATAAATTAATTAACCTTTAATTATAATTCATCAATCTTTAATTATTTAAATAATTAATCCTTAATTATAAATTAATCAGCTTTAAGTTAATAATTTATCTTTAGCTAATTATAAATCATAAATCAATATATATTTAACTTTTAAGTTAATAAATTTAAAACATTAAATCCACTTCTCAATTACTTAATTAAGTTTTATTTAAAATAAATCCTTTTCAAATATAAGTTTAAAACATTTAGATTTCTATTTTTAACATTCAAAATTGTTAAAACTTTTAAACATATGAACTTAAATTTATTTCAAAACTAAGACTCAAATTTAGATTTAAATCAGATTACCACTACGATTTAACTTTGTTTAAATCGTTTCTTTATATTTCAAATCCCAATTTAAATTCAAATCTCTTTACATTATCAAAACAATTTAAATTTGTAAAACCTATTTCCAAATATTTTAAACTTTTATTTCATTTCAAATTTTGAATTTGAAAATAAACTTGAATTCAGATTTCAAACTGAACTTAAACTTGAATTTATACTTAACTTTTAATTTAACTTAGTTTAACTTTGTTAACAAAAATTTAAAGTCAAGTTCAGGAAATTGAACAGGTCCTGGAACCTGTAGCTAAGCCATTTCCTCGAGCCTCCCCACACTTGCTTCGAGTCACGCCCGATCAAAATGCCACCCTACTTCGAGTTTCACCACAAATCAACCCTGCTCCAATATTAAAACTTTATCATGTTTAAAATTTAAAACCTGTTACCAGTCAACACATACAAATGAACCCGAGTATACACTCGAGCCACGCCATCACTTCCCCTAGTCTAAACTCGAGAATCACGCGAACAGCCCATCTACTTCTTCTTCTCCTATTTCACAACCCAAATACCCACGTAGCACGCGTGCACGTGCACAACGCATCGCCACCGTTCTGGCGATCTACGGCACCCCCAGCAAACCCTAAAACGAACTCACATACGAAATCAAACTCCAGTTCAACTCAACAAGGTCGAAAACGAAATATGCTCGTTCAAACGAACAGCAGTTCGAACAAGTCAATGGGAAATCGCCACGTCCTCCGAGCTCCGGCCATCGTTACGTCTAAAACTCCGGCCACGTCTCTGTCACCCTCCAATCTATCATCACCCCCATCCCCGAGCAGCTCGATCCATTATCGCGGTCATCTCGATCCAATTTCCATCCATGTCCAAAACTAGGTTTACCAGAGAAAAATCAACACCGCCGCCATCCCCGACCTCGTGGCCGCCTCCGACTATTTTTCCTACCACCCCGGTAGGCTTCTCCACCCCCACGCACAATCCCAACCACCCTAGTTCCATCGATCACCTGAATTCGATCGAAATGCCTCACACCCTTATCTCCAAACTGCTCATGAAACTCACCATTAAAAATCACCAAATTCACCTTAAAAACCATCGTTTTGTGTAAGGATTCAAACTATATATTCGAATCAAGATTTTATTAAATTCGAAAATTTCAAAATTTTGAGTATTCTCTGTAGAAATTAAATTTTTCTTCCTGTATACGTTTTTACTTCATGGAATTATTTTTAGGATCAAAGTCCTAACTTAAAAACACCTTTTTACTTTAAACATCAAAGCTTGAAAGAGAATAGAAATAGAGGAATCAAATTTTTTAGATATTGGTTTCATTCTAAACCATGAACAGAGAAGAACCTGTCTCTGTATTGTTAAAACAGATTTACATTCATAGTGATAAAGAAGGAATCCAACCCATATTGACATACATCATCCACCGATCGTCTTCGAACATAAATTTGATATTAAGTTTACTCACAAGCATCAAGATATCAAGCAAACTAAGCATCAAAAAAAAACAATAGGAGTTTGCTCACCTGTTTCCTGGAATGAAGACAGAGTTTATTTGAAAAAGAACTGGGAAGCTTTGATTTTGAAACTGCAGTTTTGATTTCCCTATTTGTTGATGATGATCTGCTTTAAGTTCGAAGCAGCCTTCGAATTCTTGCTAGAATCTTTTCTGGTTTGACTTGTTATAAGATTGAAGTTTTTGTTTGTTTAAGTTTTAGTTGATATTCACTTCAGATGCTACTCGAAACTGAGATGAAGTGAATATAACAAAGAAGTGTGCAGGGTTATTATTTGTTTGTACAAATTCTTTTGCAGTGATATTTTCTTCTTGGTGGCTGAATTGCTTTTTAAATCTTTTAGCCAGAGATTTTGATATGGAGGCTGAGGGAACTTGTTTGGGCTGCATTTATTACTTGTACAAATTTTTGTTGTACAACTTTTTCTTTGTTGTTCTTTTACCATACTTACTTCGGCTGATATGCATACTATATGTTGTGCTAGGGGTAATGGCATTAAATGCCTATGTACTTATGTCTACAACTTCCTATAATTTAAATTTCGTATGGTACTTTGATTTGTTTATGCTTATATTTCATTTGTACAAAGATATTTACTTTGTTTGTTTGACTATGCAACTTCGGCTGAGAAGATGCTAGTAAGTATTCTTGTTTATTTTTCTAATTGAAAGTGCTTATGTATAATATTATTATCTTGTTTGATTTTAATTTACAAGCTTTTGTATTTGAGCTTTGTATTTGTTTTCTAAGTCTACTTATCTTATTTTTCTTGTACATGAATACACATATCTTTGCTTTGGTCATAAATTGCTTGGTAATACTATTGAATGTATTATTATCTTCATATTTATTGTCTTATATTATTTTATAAACTCGAATTCAATATACATATATATTAACTTCAAATTTTCTTATATATCGCGTATACATATATATTTTTAATTTCAAATGATTTATACAGAATATATATGGATTCGGGGAAACTCGCATCACTTAATCATTTTATTTCACTATTTTTATTCAAAAATTTATTTAATTATCAAATCAAATTAAATTAAAATTTAGGGTCGTTACAAACTTCCCCCCTTAAAAGAATTTCGTCCTCGAAATTCGAAGGCACGAAAGCAACAAAGATAGATAGATTCGATCTCCTATAACTCCTCAAACCCACGATATGAATTCCAAACTCAAGTCAGAATATCTCGAAATATATACCAATTTGTCCCTCTTCGGACTTTGGTATTCACAAGGAATTACAATAGAATTTCCAAAATTGGGTTTCAAATATCGTTTTATTGATTCAATTCAATTTTATCCTCACATTCTATTAATCAATTTACTTCAAATTAAAATTTCCAATTCATATTCATTAAGGTTTAAATCAAAAAGCTGATAAGAAACCGATGAAGATACGAGGTAAAGACTTTCTACAATAATACGTAGAGCCATCATCACGCCGAAACTTCTTCTTGTAGCTGATACGAAGAAATCAAAAGAATTTTGAAAACGAATCAAAGAAAATTGATAGAGAAAGATTGTTTCCACTGTTGCAGGGTATTGACCATTTATAGTCGTATTCCCTTGTCCCCTATCTCGTCCTCTTCTTGCACTCATACTCACTATCAGTGGATAGTAAGAGAATTTACTGAGACATTCAGACGGATATCTTAAGGATACACTCATTCTAGAGTTTACTTCACTCTATCTCTAATGAGCTACTTAACGTGTTATACTCCTGAGCTAAAGTTCAACCTTAGCTCTGATACCAAATGTAACGTATCGGATTTTGCCCGCTCGAAAATCGACATCCATACTTTACATCGTACTCGAATGCCATAGATTCGACCGTTCAAATCCGAGTCGCCGGAGCTTATAACAACAATTAAGTAAATAACACAGCGGAATAAAAGAATAATACATTGATATACAATATCTGATACAATATCCAGATACAATGATGATACAATGAATATCTATATACATCAGAGATATGATACAACAAATAGCAGCGGAAAAGAAAACGATAACACCAGCAGCGGATAATCTCCATCTCCAAAGCATCAATCCAGAAATAGCTCGAACTCCCAATAACGAGGCACAAAGATAAGCAAGTGCAGTTCGATCCAAAGACTGAACTAGCTCTAGAAAATCTACTGAACCTGACTATCTGAAAAACCCAACTCTAGACTGCTCGTGTAGAAAATTATGAGCACCCAGAGTTTAGGAAATGAACAATAAACTCCGAGTCAGTCATGGGACTGGTGTGAGCAACAAAAACAGTTTATCTTTAAAAACAAATAGCAGAGAATTTTAAAGTCAATTCGCAATGCTTTTGGAAAATGAAACTACCATAAGACCTCCCACCACACACACAATGCAAACGCAGAATTGGAGGAGATTTCTTCTTATGATAGTCAAAGATGCTTACTACGCAAAATCAAATCATTTGATATTATTACTAGTGCATAGTGCAGAAAACAATTTCGAAAGTAGAATATAAATCTTAGCCAGCATAGACATTTCGCACTTATGCCTACTATAGCTACCATGTTCAATAGCAGGTTACCACCACATTCCATGGCAGGTAATACAACTAAAACCGTACAGGGCTCGTATTGTTTTGTTTGGATTTCCAACAAATGGTCAGGCTAAGGAACTTCCTATTCCACGAAAGAAACGCCTCTGGCGGGACGCTCCGAGAACCACACCGTTCTCTGCCAAACAAGGCCGGCAACCCCTTTTCCCAAGGGATAAAAGAAACCTCAGATATGCCACCCCCGGTCCTTTGGGACCTTTAACCGAGGCGCCTCGAATCCAACATCACACGTCATAAATAAAGTGTGTCCACATGAGTAAGTATCCGGGCTCCATACCATGATACTACCCTTTTCCAGAAGGAATGGTCATACCCTAGGGGAGCTACCCCTGAAAACCTTGCCGCACGATTCCTGTTTCTACCATTACCGGGTTGTGAGGCTCGACGAAGTCTCGTTCACAAAGCTACGCTTTTTCAAAAAGCCACGCTTTGGGTCAACAGATGATCAACCTATGATCACAAAGATAAATGATCAAACAAAAGATCATATCACAAATGATCAAACATTGATCATCACACAGCAACACTCAGCATGCCACATTACCAAATTGGGATATATCGCTGATAAATTTCAACTACATAACCTCTGAGCTCGTACGTCTCAGAGAAGGGTGTTAAGCTAAGAGAATAAATTCTCCGCCACCAAACAGAAATGTATTTGAAAGAAATCGGCTTTATATCTCAAAGTGTAATGTCAGACATGTAACCATACAAGTCTGTTCCGGGTTCGAACAGAACCGAAGGCACTTCTCACGAAGCCCTTGCAATTCCTGATAACTTTCAATCACGTCCGGACTTCCCGTCACAAAAAGAGTGATATAAATCTCTATACCGGCGCGACTCAGTGCAGAGACATTCGACAGGTTGTCCTTTCATTTTCGAAAATATCCGGTCTTCAACACCGGTCTTCAAATGCTATCCATATACGACGTATCACTATTCGGAATGGGTTATATGACCCAAAGGTCCTTTCCCGGCTAACCCGAATAATGAGCGAAATATTTAAAAACATATGGATATTGGGATTTCAATTAAGTCACAACTTAAACCCAAACTTTCTTTTCAAATGGTTTAACAAATTACCATTTTAATCTTTTTAAACAAAAAGATTCAATTCACAAAGTTCACTTAATTTCACAAAGATTCCTTCACAGATTTTCCAAATCGATTTCCATTTCAGTTTAATTAATTCGTTAAATCTTTAAATCAAAGATTTAACTAATAGCTTTCAAAACAATTCCATTTCAAATGGTTTAAACAAAACATCATTTTAAATCTGTTAAAAATAACAGATTTGATTCATAGCTTTCAAAACAATTCATAACTTGGAAAATCCATTTTTCAATTTACTTGAAATTCCTTTAATTAACTGGAATTTCATTTCTTATCTGAAAGCTTTTACCATTTAAAAACAACAGTTTTTACTTTGGAAATCTGATTCATTCATACTAGTTGAAATCCTTGGGTTAAATCCAAATTCCCAACTTATACTTTTAAAATGGTTAAATTCATACAAACACATTTTATATCATCTTTAGTCCCTAGTTTCAATCATAGATTTAATTTCAAACTTGAATTCAAATTTAAATCAAATTATTTAAATTTTCAAAACTCGATTAAGTTATTCAAAAATAAGTTTATCTTTGGAATTCCATTTCAAAAGCTTTTCACATTTAAATCGAAATTTCTAATTTCAAAATCAATTGAAATTAAAATAAAAATTCGAAACTATTTTCAAAATCTGTGATTTAATCGATTTCCTCGTGAAATCCATAATTGTGTGTGTACAGTGTAGCCCAGGGGTTTTACACACAATAGTGCAACATCAATCATCACATATCAAAATACAGGATATAGTTGATAAGCGATATAAACTATAACGCTTATCTTAAAGATCATAGATATATATCACAGATAATAAATTACAGATCACAACATAAATCAGGAGTATCACAAGGCATCACAATCAGGGATATCAAACAATTCAACATTCAATAGAATTCAAACATTCATAGGTAAGGTCAGTTAATTATCTGATTTACTCAAATCAGATTAATTTCTTATGAATAAATTTATAATCCTGGTTAATTAACTTCAATAATTTACAAATCATCTTGATAAATTACTCTTTAATCATTTATTAATTAACCGTTAACAATAAATTAATTAACCTTTAATTATAATTCATCAATCTTTAATTATTTAAATAATTAATCCTTAATTATAAATTAATCAGCTTTAAGTTAATAATTTATCTTTAGCTAATTATAAATCATAAATCAATATATATTTAACTTTTAAGTTAATAAATTTAAAACATTAAATCCACTTCTCAATTACTTAATTAAGTTTTATTTAAAATAAATCCTTTTCAAATATAAGTTTAAAACATTTAGATTTCTATTTTTAACATTCAAAATTGTTAAAACTTTTAAACATATGAACTTAAATTTATTTCAAAACTAAGACTCAAATTTAGATTTAAATCAGATTACCACTACGATTTAACTTTGTTTAAATCGTTTCTTTATATTTCAAATCCCAATTTAAATTCAAATCTCTTTACATTATCAAAACAATTTAAATTTGTAAAACCTATTTCCAAATATTTTAAACTTTTATTTCATTTCAAATTTTGAATTTGAAAATAAACTTGAATTCAGATTTCAAACTGAACTTAAACTTGAATTTATACTTAACTTTTAATTTAACTTAGTTTAACTTTGTTAACAAAAATTTAAAGTCAAGTTCAGGAAATTGAACAGGTCCTGGAACCTGTAGCTAAGCCATTTCCTCGAGCCTCCCCACACTTGCTTCGAGTCACGCCCGATCAAAATGCCACCCTACTTCGAGTTTCACCACAAATCAACCCTGCTCCAATATTAAAACTTTATCATGTTTAAAATTTAAAACCTGTTACCAGTCAACACATACAAATGAACCCGAGTATACACTCGAGCCACGCCATCACTTCCCCTAGTCTAAACTCGAGAATCACGCGAACAGCCCATCTACTTCTTCTTCTCCTATTTCACAACCCAAATACCCACGTAGCACGCGTGCACGTGCACAACGCATCGCCACCGTTCTGGCGATCTACGGCACCCCCAGCAAACCCTAAAACGAACTCACATACGAAATCAAACTCCAGTTCAACTCAACAAGGTCGAAAACGAAATATGCTCGTTCAAACGAACAGCAGTTCGAACAAGTCAATGGGAAATCGCCACGTCCTCCGAGCTCCGGCCATCGTTACGTCTAAAACTCCGGCCACGTCTCTGTCACCCTCCAATCTATCATCACCCCCATCCCCGAGCAGCTCGATCCATTATCGCGGTCATCTCGATCCAATTTCCATCCATGTCCAAAACTAGGTTTACCAGAGAAAAATCAACACCGCCGCCATCCCCGACCTCGTGGCCGCCTCCGACTATTTTTCCTACCACCCCGGTAGGCTTCTCCACCCCCACGCACAATCCCAACCACCCTAGTTCCATCGATCACCTGAATTCGATCGAAATGCCTCACACCCTTATCTCCAAACTGCTCATGAAACTCACCATTAAAAATCACCAAATTCACCTTAAAAACCATCGTTTTGTGTAAGGATTCAAACTATATATTCGAATCAGGATTTTATTAAATTCGAAAATTTCAAAATTTTGAGTATTCTCTGTAGAAATTAAATTTTTCTTCCTGTATACGTTTTTACTTCATGGAATTATTTTTAGGATCAAAGTCCTAACTTAAAAACACCTTTTTACTTTAAACATCAAAGCTTGAAAGAGAATAGAAATAGAGGAATCAAATTTTTTAGATATTGGTTTCATTCTAAACCATGAACAGAGAAGAACCTGTCTCTGTATTGTTAAAACAGATTTACATTCATAGTGATAAAGAAGGAATCCAACCCATATTGACATACATCATCCACCGATCGTCTTCGAACATAAATTTGATATTAAGTTTACTCACAAGCATCAAGATATCAAGCAAACTAAGCATCAAAAAAAAACAATAGGAGTTTGCTCACCTGTTTCCTGGAATGAAGACAGAGTTTATTTGAAAAAGAACTGGGAAGCTTTGATTTTGAAACTGCAGTTTTGATTTCCCTATTTGTTGATGATGATCTGCTTTAAGTTCGAAGCAGCCTTCGAATTCTTGCTAGAATCTTTTCTGGTTTGACTTGTTATAAGATTGAAGTTTTTGTTTGTTTAAGTTTTAGTTGATATTCACTTCAGATGCTACTCGAAACTGAGATGAAGTGAATATAACAAAGAAGTGTGCAGGGTTATTATTTGTTTGTACAAATTCTTTTGCAGTGATATTTTCTTCTTGGTGGCTGAATTGCTTTTTAAATCTTTTAGCCAGAGATTTTGATATGGAGGCTGAGGGAACTTGTTTGGGCTGCATTTATTACTTGTACAAATTTTTGTTGTACAACTTTTTCTTTGTTGTTCTTTTACCATACTTACTTCGGCTGATATGCATACTATATGTTGTGCTAGGGGTAATGGCATTAAATGCCTATGTACTTATGTCTACAACTTCCTATAATTTAAATTTCGTATGGTACTTTGATTTGTTTATGCTTATATTTCATTTGTACAAAGATATTTACTTTGTTTGTTTGACTATGCAACTTCGGCTGAGAAGATGCTAGTAAGTATTCTTGTTTATTTTTCTAATTGAAAGTGCTTATGTATAATATTATTATCTTGTTTGATTTTAATTTACAAGCTTTTGTATTTGAGCTTTGTATTTGTTTTCTAAGTCTACTTATCTTATTTTTCTTGTACATGAATACACATATCTTTGCTTTGGTCATAAATTGCTTGGTAATACTATTGAATGTATTATTATCTTCATATTTATTGTCTTATATTATTTTATAAACTCGAATTCAATATACATATATATTAACTTCAAATTTTCTTATATATCGCGTATACATATATATTTTTAATTTCAAATGATTTATACAGAATATATATGGATTCGGGGAAACTCGCATCACTTAATCATTTTATTTCACTATTTTTATTCAAAAATTTATTTAATTATCAAATCAAATTAAATTAAAATTTAGGGTCGTTACAAACTTCCCCCCTTAAAAGAATTTCGTCCTCGAAATTCGAAGGCACGAAAGCAACAAAGATAGATAGATTCGATCTCCTATAACTCCTCAAACCCATGATATGAATTCCAAACTCAAGTCAGAATATCTCGAAATATATACCAATTTGTCCCTCTTCGGACTTTGGTATTCACAAGGAATTACAATAGAATTTCCAAAATTGGGTTTCAAATATCGTTTTATTGATTCAATTCAATTTTATCCTCACATTCTATTAATCAATTTACTTCAAATTAAAATTTCCAATTCATATTCATTAAGGTTTAAATCAAAAAGCTGATAAGAAACCGATGAAGATACGAGGTAAAGACTTTCTACAATAATACGTAGAGCCATCATCACGCCGAAACTTCTTCTTGTAGCTGATACGAAGAAATCAAAAGAATTTTGAAAACGAATCAAAGAAAATTGATAGAGAAAGATTGTTTCCACTGTTGCAGGGTATTGACCATTTATAGTCGTATTCCCTTGTCCCCTATCTCGTCCTCTTCTTGCACTCATACTCACTATCAGTGGATAGTAAGAGAATTTACTGAGACATTCAGACGGATATCTTAAGGATACACTCATTCTAGAGTTTACTTCACTCTATCTCTAATGAGCTACTTAACGTGTTATACTCCTGAGCTAAAGTTCAACCTTAGCTCTGATACCAAATGTAACGTATCGGATTTTGCCCGCTCGAAAATCGACATCCATACTTTACATCGTACTCGAATGCCATAGATTCGACCGTTCAAATCCGAGTCGCCGGAGCTTATAACAACAATTAAGTAAATAACACAGCGGAATAAAAGAATAATACATTGATATACAATATCTGATACAATATCCAGATACAATGATGATACAATGAATATCTATATACATCAGAGATATGATACAACAAATAGCAGCGGAAAAGAAAACGATAACACCAGCAGCGGATAATCTCCATCTCCAAAGCATCAATCCAGAAATAGCTCGAACTCCCAATAACGAGGCACAAAGATAAGCAAGTGCAGTTCGATCCAAAGACTGAACTAGCTCTAGAAAATCTACTGAACCTGACTATCTGAAAAACCCAACTCTAGACTGCTCGTGTAGAAAATTATGAGCACCCAGAGTTTAGGAAATGAACAATAAACTCCGAGTCAGTCATGGGACTGGTGTGAGCAACAAAAACAGTTTATCTTTAAAAACAAATAGCAGAGAATTTTAAAGTCAATTCGCAATGCTTTTGGAAAATGAAACTACCATAAGACCTCCCACCACACACACAATGCAAACGCAGAATTGGAGGAGATTTCTTCTTATGATAGTCAAAGATGCTTACTACGCAAAATCAAATCATTTGATATTATTACTAGTGCATAGTGCAGAAAACAATTTCGAAAGTAGAATATAAATCTTAGCCAGCATAGACATTTCGCACTTATGCCTACTATAGCTACCATGTTCAATAGCAGGTTACCACCACATTCCATGGCAGGTAATACAACTAAAACCGTACAGGGCTCGTATTGTTTTGTTTGGATTTCCAACAAATGGTCAGGCTAAGGAACTTCCTATTCCACGAAAGAAACGCCTCTGGCGGGACGCTCCGAGAACCACACCGTTCTCTGCCAAACAAGGCCGGCAACCCCTTTTCCCAAGGGATAAAAGAAACCTCAGATATGCCACCCCCGGTCCTTTGGGACCTTTAACCGAGGCGCCTCGAATCCAACATCACACGTCATAAATAAAGTGTGTCCACATGAGTAAGTATCTGGGCTCCATACCATGATACTACCCTTTTCCAGAAGGAATGGTCATACCCTAGGGGAGCTACCCCTGAAAACCTTGCTGCACGATTCCTGTTTCGACCATTACCGGGTTGTGAGGCTCGACGAAGTCTCGTTCACAAAGCTACGCTTTTTCAAAAAGCCACGCTTTGGGTCAACAGATGATCAACCTATGATCACAAAGATAAATGATCAAACAAAAGATCATATCACAAATGATCAAACATTGATCATCACACAGCAACACTCAGCATGCCACATTACCAAATTGGGAAAAACCCTTCCTTTCAACCCTTACGAAACCCTAGGGAACCACCCCTTCGAAACCATTCATTAAAACCCTTTCGAAAGCATTAAAATACTAAACCTTCAAAAGCTTTTGGGTTCAATTTAAAACATGTGGAAACCTTTCAAAACCATTCAAAAATTTACCCCATCGAAACCTTTGAAAACTGTTTCGGTCGGAACCCTTTGGATTACCCATTAAAGTTGAAAGCACTCCTTTCGAAACCCTTAAATCTATCTCTTTCGGAACCACTGGGTTATACTTCAATCATAGAAAAAGGGTCTTTAAAACATTTAAGTCGAAAGCATCTGTTTCGAAACCATTTCATAAGTAAAGAAGTGATGGTGTCATAACCATCCCTTCGAAATAATTGGAGAAGTGGCCACATTTAAAAACAAAGTAAACAACCCTTTCGAAACCACCTGGGTCAAAAGGTAGAAAGCGGTAGCAAAAAGGTTTCGACTTAGTCGAAAGCAGTCATTTTTAAAACAAAAGCGAAACCCAATCGAACCATTTCTTTAAATCCATTAAACCCAATCGAAAGCTAACTGAGTCGAAAGCCATTTAGTTGAAAGCAAGCAGGCGCATTTTTAATTTAAAAACAAAGTGGCGCTTCGACCCCTTCGGAACCCATGGTGCCGAAAGCAACAAAATAGTAAAAAGCATGTTGCAAATAGTTCCTTTCACCTAACCTGCTTTACGTATCAAATTTTGATTGGTTGCCTCTTTTCTTTACCACTAAAAAGTGCTACAATTTTCAGAAGTAACTATTTGAATTATTTGCAAATAGCCCCTTCTCCTTTTATAAATATATAAAACATTTAAGTCCCATACCTTAAATAATTTTATATATCCATTAAAACACTTAGGAAAAATCTACAAAAATTCTAGAAAATCTCTTTTAATATGTTGTCCAACATATAAAAATTTCAAACCCAAACCTTTTATTATTTAACCGTAAATAATTTATAAACCCAAATAACATTTTCTTTACTAGAAAATTCATATAAAATCCACAAAAATTCTGAAAATTCTGAAAATTGAAACCTATCTCCCAAATAATATTTCTGGTCTATATAAAAAATTGCAAGGCGTTTAGATGTCATTTAATAGATTTTTCATATCAAAACATGTCATAAAGCATATATGAACAACCATAAATCATCAACAAGTATATATAATCATTCCATCATTCAAAAACATGGCAAATCAATGCAAAATATTTTGGATTTCATCTTAAAACCGAAAACAAAAGAAATATGAGATGTAAACATTATTCACCTTAGCTTTAGAGATTAAAGAGATTGAGATGTGAATGGATTTGATTTGAATTAGGTTCTTCCTTAACTTTTCTTAATCTTCTTCCTCTTTCTCTTTTTAATGGTGGCCGGCCTCTTATTTAAAAAAAATTATAAAATGAAAATGAACGTGTATAGGAGAAGACATGGCAAAGTTTAAGGGATATAGGAATGGCTTTTTTCCTATTTTACCCCTCCTCATAATTCATTTTAACCCTTCTTTTAATTCATTGGTTAAATGGCACGGCTACCCCTTAATAAAATCAAATCTCAATCCCCTAATCTACACATTATTTTATTTAATTTAACTGATTAAATATCCTAAATAATGTTACCAAAAATATGGGGTGTTACATTAAGCTAGAACAAATCTCAAGTTCCTTACCTAAACAAGGTGAATAATAATCTAAACCGTCTCGTATATGTTTTATTGAACATTTTCAATTTCGGGTTTAAGATTTGAAACTGTTTGGATGGATTGATTATATGCCATGTTTTGATTTAAACAAGGATATTTATGTAAAGGTATAGTTTGATTTTAAGGTAAAAATCATATAAGATGGGTTTCGAATACCATGATGGTTGAATATGTTATGTAAAACATTATTTTGGAGATGGGTTTAAATTTTCATAGTATTCCAAGCTATGGATAATTTATTATGAATTTTGAATGGAAGAAATAGTTATTTTCGGTTTAAATTGCTTAAGGTAGTAATGTAATGTTTTCGGGTTTGAAAATTTATGTATGAAAGAAAACATATTAAAAGTGAATTATTGTGATTTTTAGGGATTTTTCCAAAGTAATTTACTATGAAAATTAAATTAGTTAAGTTGGGGGACTTAAACGTTTTAAATTGTTTTATTAAGGAGAAGGGCTTATTTACTAAAGCAGTTTTAACCATTAGTTGATGAATTTGGCAGCCTTTTAAGAAAAGTATTTTTGATAAAGGATTGACAACCAATCACATTTTGATAAATTAGGCAAGTTAGATGAAAAGGAATTTCTTTTAATGGCATAAAAATTAGTTTTGTTTCGAATTACCACCTTGCCACTTCCTTTTGCTCGGTTTCGAAACCATGCCCAGAAGGCCTTTTGAACCCATTCGAAACCAATGCTCAGGGTATCAAGTAATTGGTATGTGGTGTATTGGAGAAAGGCGGAGGGATAGTGTCGAAGGCTTGCTTTCGAAGGGGTTGAGGCCGCTTTTAAATAGCTTTCGAATGGATTGCCGCTTGCCTTTGTTTTAAAGGAAACTTTTGATTAAGTTGCCACATATTTAGTTTTGATAAGGAGCTTTTGAAAGGGTAGCCGTTTTTGAACTCATTCGAAACCTAGCCGTCATATTCATTCCTTTTGAATTAGTTAAAGGCCACTTTCTTTATAACTTTAAATCAACGCTTTTGAAAGGGAAGCTTTAACCCTTGTAAAATTTGAAGCCGCCTTCTCAATGCTTTCGAAAGGATAGTTTGGGCTGCTTTTAATGAGGGATTGGAGGCAATGGTTTCGAAAGGATGGTTTCGAAACTATCCTCTTCCCCAAATTCTTTTACTTAAAATCAATACTTTCGAAAGGGTTACTTTCGCTTTCGTTTTCTTTGACCCAGAAGTTTTATTTAAGTTAACCCAATGATTTCGAAAGAGATATTTTCAAATGGTTTCGAAGTTATGCTTTCATTAATTTTACTTGAACTAAGTACCTTTCTAAGCTTTAAGTGTTTCGAAAGGTAAGCTTCAAGTGTTTCGAAAGGTATATCTTTAATGGTTTCGAAAGGAATGTTTCAAATGTTTTGAAAGAAAGGTTTGCATACTTTCGAAAGGTGTGTTTTTAATGATTTCGAAAGAAAAGGCCTAAGGTTTCGAAAGCCTTAGTTTTCAAACAAGAAACCCAATCTCAATTTTTAAAAGTAAATCCATGGCAATATGAAAGAACTTTGAAATGGAATTTAACTTTGGAGTTTTTGAAGAAGCTTTCCTTGCTAAAGATATTAGGTTAAGGGTATTAACCATATTTCATTAAAAAGATGATTACAAGGAAGTTAAATCATGGATGTTTATATTGATCAGTTATCATGTATGCTTTTGTAAACATATTCACTTAATAATTAATCCATAACTGCATTTTGGGGTGTTAAGGGTAGGATAACTAGTTATGTTGACCCAGTAGTGAATATACATTGAGTTAACTCATGTGTGAGTAAAGTTCCATCTAGAAGGTCAGGCAAACCAGAATATAGGATGCCCAAAGACTGATCAAAGGGCTATTGTTTAGGCAGGTTCTTAGTAAGCCCATGAAAACTATGTATGGAAATAATTACTGGCAGGGGCCAACAGGTTCTTAGTGATCTCATGAAAACTATGTCCGGATTAAGTTATTGAAAGAGATCAATAGGTTCATAGTGATCCCACGAAAACTATAACATGATAGAAGTTATGGAGAACCCAATAGGTTAATAGTAAGCCCTTGAAAACTGTGATTGGAGAAAGTTATTGGTAGATACCTGGTGTGCATGTAAATGTGCATATTTTTACTTCCATATTTAATCTACTTTTGTTTAAATAAATGTCATAATTAGGTATTTTTACATGTTTTTACCAAAATCCAAATATCATCAAATCATTATTCATTCATCTTCATTTAGCGGCAAAATGGTAATAGTGCATGTATTTAATTTGAGAAAATTTTACTTGCATATTATAATGTTGTTTTGCAGAAACTTGGATGGAAAATAGAAGAAGTCTCCATGGAAATATGCATGCACGAGAGAAGAAGGCAAATGAAGATGGAAATAAATGGATTCTTGAAATCATGGTGGACCCCACCTACCCACTTACCTTAATCTACAATTAGGAGCTAATGCAAAAGTTAGTGGGAATTAAAGTCACATGCAAATTTAATGGAGGATTAAGCTCATGCTAATGATTACTTGGAGGTTACACTTTTTAAGGGGTATTTTGGGTAGTCCCCTAATATGGATTAGGGTTTTAGGCATGTATAAATAACCCTCTTATGTTCATGTAATTTTTTTTATCTACTTATCATATGATGCAAGTTGTAGCACAAATTCAAAGAGAAATAAAAATGGCTGCCTAAGCCTCCTTTTCTTCTTCTTGTTCTCCTTTGCTTTTATTTTATTTTCATGCTTAGTTTCATTTATATGTTCTTTTTCCTTCCATGTTAGTAGCTTAGATTTCTTTTATGCAAGTAGATTAATTCTCTTTTTATTAGCTCTTACTTTCCTTGTCTTTAAATGTTGAAATTTACATGTATTGAAATGATAACACAAATGAGTAGCTAAACCCCTTCAATTTAGGGGTGATGAAGCTCTCTAAATTTATGTAAATTCAACATATTCTATGATTTATGGTCTCTTTTTATGCTTCATGAAAGATTGGATGATGATGTAAGTTTATTAGAGAATTTGATAACCTATGTTATATTCACAAATAGGCTATTCTTACTCAAATATAAACACAATTTACATCATCATTTTACTAATTGATTTTTGGTCATAGAATTAAAGGAGAAAAAAAATTTGATGATCTATGTTACTAAATAAAATAGTAAATAGATCATACTTAAAATAGCTTTTGCTTTGACTTTATATTCATGAGAATTGATAAGTGGTTTTAGTGTTGTATTATAGTTTGATGGTTTAAGCTATGTTAATTAATAACATAAATAGACCATACTTATGATAAATACATCACTATTTCCACTTAGGATCGAATTAGAGAGATCATAGATTATTTTTGTATTGATTTATGTAAAAATATGAGAGTTGATTTGCCTCTAAATTGTTTGCTAATCTCATATTTTCAATCACTTTTGTTCTAGTTTAATTTTTACATTTTTTTAGCTTAAAACAATCTCAATTTTGCTTTAATTTGATTGAGTAGAATTTCTAAATCATTTCAATCCCTGTGGATCGACCCGTGCTCGCTACGTACTAGAATTGTATGTCGTACGCTTGCGGTTATTTTTATTACAATTTTTCGGCTATTTTCTAACCAATAAAAAAACCGTCGATTCAACAAGTTCTTGGCGCCGTTGCCGGGGAATTAATTTGACTTTATTTCTATTCTTAGAATTATTTTTGTTTGATTTTATTGTGTTCAGTGCTTGTTAAAAAAAATTATTGTTATGTGCTTATGTGTAATTTTTTATTTCATTTTGTGTGTGTGCTTGTTGTTTTTCTTTTTATTTGCATTTGTAATTGCCTTTGCATTTTTAGTATAAAAAATATAAAAAACTTTGCATTTCATTTCAAAAACAAAGAAAAAAATTTACATTACAATTTTATTCACATTTTTTCTCTTCATATTTCAAAAAAAAAGTTTACATTTCATTTTTCTATTTTTTTTGTTCTTTGCCACATATCTCCCTGCTTTCAAACCCTCTGCCATACTGCTGTCCACCACCCTGCCATCCCCTGCTCACCAAAACATCATCACTAACCTCACAACCTTATCTTACAATCTTCCCTCACAACTTCACATTCAAACCATACAATCACTCTGTGAGAAATGCGGATTAAGGATCTTAAGGCTAGAATTAACACTAGAGGGGGGGTGAATAGTGTTTTAAGAAATTTGTTAATCTTTTTGAGTTTATCTTACTTTGTTAACAATGTATACACTAATCAGACACAGATATGAACACAGAATCAAACATAGATGCAAATATAAAGTAAAAGCAGTAAAGGAAAGAACACACCGGATTTTATACTGGTTTGGAGTTACCCTACATCCAGTCCCGTAACACAAGTACGAATTTCCTTTCAAACTCAATTCAACAATTACAACCCTCGGTTTCAAGGATACGAGGTACACCCTCCAGAATAACAATCCTCTGGGTAGAGATACTTGATTTCCGGGGCAACAAGTTCACCCAATTGATTTCCAGGGCTACAATCACACCTTCTCTCGCTTGATTGATTTCCAAGGCTACAATCACACCTTCTCTCGCTCAATTGATTACAAAAAGTCTATAACTCAGATTAGCACTTGGATCTTGTAGAGATAGTGGAGAGAATCAAAACCAGAAATTATCTAGTTAGATTCGATATTGATTTCGGTAGAGTAATGGTGTAATTTGTAAATAAGAAAGTGGAGAAGAAGAAGAGAAGTTAAATCAGAGAAAAGTGATTGAAAATTCATTGAAACTGACCCCTATTTATAGAAGAACAACAGTCATGTCCATTCGT
This sequence comes from Allium fistulosum, assembly GCA_030737815.1. Lineage (NCBI taxonomy): Eukaryota > Viridiplantae > Streptophyta > Magnoliopsida > Asparagales > Amaryllidaceae > Allium > Allium fistulosum. Next base: position 1,058,161,333 of record CM060907.1, read on the forward strand.
GAAGAGTTATGGCGAATAGACACTTCTTTTGAAATTTAAATTTTGAACTCAACTGTCACCATGTCGACATAGTGCTTATGGGCATGTCGACATCCCTCAGCCAAAATTGATGTTTTGAATTTCTATAAAAATAATATTTATCTTATATAAAAACTATTTAAAACTTTATAAATATACTTGAATATAGTTGAAATTCATAAGTAAATATAAAGAACAATATATATATATATATATATATTATTTAACTAATTTAAATCAAAGTATAAATAATTTAAATGTTGAATATATTATTTGAAAAGATAGTTTAAAATCAGGAGTAATTTGACTTTGAAATTAAAGATTTTTTTGAGGCTAAAATTATTTAAAATCAGGATAGAGAGTTTTGAATCTTTTAAAAGGAAAGTTTTGAAATCATTTTGAAAACAAGATAATTTTGTAAAATCATTTTGAAATAAAAGTAAGTGGATACAAAAAGATGTTCCACTAGATTTTTCATAGGTTCCATCCTACTTAGGGTTCCGTCCCTTTAACGAGCACGAAGTGGATTCCATTCCACGAATAAATTTGATATTAAGATGCCAGTGCTTTTCTACGAGTTTTAACAAATATCCCTAACAAACTTAACCTTGAAATCTTGAACTCTTGATAATCTTGATACTCATGAGTCTTCTATCTCTATATCTTGAATCTCAATACTGTACAGTCTTCATTCTTGATACCTGCATGGTTAGATCCTGCATATATATATATATATATCTAAACTTGTAATGTTAGTATTTATATTTTATAATCTATTCTAAGGTTGTTGTCATCAAAACCATCATCTCATGGACTAACGATCTCCCCCTTTTTGATGATGACAACCTTTGTTTATAAAATATTCCTTCTATCCTAGTAACTCCCCCTTAATCTATGCCTAACTACCCTATTTTATATTTCTCTCCCTTTGTCATCAACAAAAAAAAACTTACTCTAAACTAGATAACTTCAAACTACGTAACTCTATATTACTCTATATAACTCCCTCTGAAACTAAGACTACATTACTTGTGATTATAATGATAGTGTTATCATACATAATCAATACTTAACTAAAATATAATCCTAAACTATTAACTATCCTAACTAAGAATTCACAATAATACAAACACATATAAGAACACGAGTTTATTTATTATGAGTATGGTTGTATTTACATTTGCGTTTGAAAAAACATAAAAACATAAATAACAACGGAAAGAAAGAGAAGAAACTAATGTGTGTTTCTGAACATAGGAGATTTATGAATTGAACAGTTTGGATAGTGGAAATAGAAATTTCCACGTTGTTCAACAAGATTCCCATTTTTGTCGAAACACACTTCTCCAACGCATACTACTTGGTCATCATCCTCCTCGTGTGCTTCTTCCATTAGTTCTTCTTCTTCTTCGTTGCTGACCTCATGTTCTTGATTGAGTGAAGAGTCTTCATTGATCAAGATAGGGTTGGCCTAGTTATCCATTAGGAATTTTTGTAAATTCCTAAGAATCTTGCCTTGCCTCTCTTGCTCTTTTGCCATACGAAGTTGAGTCACTTGAATTTCAGTCAACATCTGAAGAGTATCCTTCATAGACTCCTCCAATTTAGTTACACGTGCGAGAGTAGTGTATTGAAATGGACCAGAAGTAGGAGAGGGGAATGAGAAAGTTGATTTTATGTTTGATTTAGAGGAAGATGCCATTATTTTATATATTTCAGAATATAAAATGAAGAGAAAACAGAGAGAATTAATAAGAATTCGAAATAGAGAAGAATCACTACAACAAAAAGGACTTTTTATAGCGTGTAAAAACCGCTATAAAAACTTTCTATAGCGATTCTATAATCGCCATAGATCAACATGTTGTAAAAAGTCTGGTAGATACTATAGCGTGTCATACTTGCAATGGAAAACGTATTTTTCTTGCCATCTAAAATAGGCCATATTGGTGCAACTGCTTTTCTATAGCATTATGAAACGTGCTATAGAACTTTTTATGACGCATTTTAGTTGCTATAAATATGTCGACATGCTATATTATTATAGCATTTGAACGCGCTATGGAATCATCGTGTCAACCTTTTATGACACATTGAAATGCTATAGAAAATTCATTACTATCTATTATAGCACCGTCTTATTGCTATGAAAACTATTTACTCTTTGCAAAATATTTTGTATAGCACTAACATGATGCTATAGTATAACAAAGCTGAACAATTTTTCTTTTTATTGCATAGTTAGAACGCTGTAAAAAATTTCTATTGCACATTTTTTGCTGCCATAACATTCAAAGCTTACAATTTTCAGTTCTACTTATATATTATAACTCAAAAAACCACATTCATCACATTAACATAAGTACACAAATTGAGTCATAAGCCAAATCACAAAATATATATATATATCCATAATATTTCATACATGAAGAATTAAACATAAATATTTGTGATAAAAATTAAACATAAGTACACAAATTGAGTGTACATACCAAAACGATACATACTAAAAATATTTTAATGACCGTCGATAAGCATGACCGATTTAAAAGAGAAAGAGTGCGACATCATGTATCAACCTCAAAAGCATCATACAACACCTGTGAAGAAGAAACACAAACATACATATGTTAGTCAATATATACTATGATTCAACTGAAATTTTGAAGCATTTTGAAATTTTGCTTCATCCAGGCTTTCTTTTCTCTGTCAAACAAAAAAAACAGTACGTAAAAAAAACTGCACATGCCTTTTACCACCAATGCATCATGCACTTGATCAGATTTCACTGGTTTACCATCCTCATTTCTATGCAAACTCTAAATTTTGATCGAGTTTAGAGGAGGCAGCTGCAGACCTTCGATAATGTAAAAAGAAAGAGTTCACAAGATATATGAGTATTTGTAGCAATATAAAGAGACATAAGTTCTTGATATTTCCTGGTTTTCTTTATGCACAAAAAATGTGATGATTTGCAAGTAATGGTTTTTGATGTGTTATGATAGCTTCATACAAAGGCAATGCTCTGCATTCTACTTTTTTGTCAACGATAACATGTTATCCCGTATCTGCTTAATGAGTTCATCTGCTAATGTAATGCTTATAAAGTGAAATAAAAATATATCCAATAAGAACTAACCTCGATCCTTCTTAGCAAACAACTAACAATTTGGAGTCAGTGGAGAAATGATTCTTCACGGTTTGAACAAAATCAGAGTTTGGTTTTGTAAACGGTAGCCCAAAAAACAAACCTGAAAAGATGTTTTGACCTACAGCTTCTGAACCTTTCATGATCCTTAAACGCCTGCAAGGTTCTACAAACATCCTGCAAATTTAATACATCATAGATATATAAATATATACACACACACAAAAATCTGAAGAAAAGCTAAATGATTAAATGAACTTTTAAGTAGGTAACTAAAGTAAAGAATAAAATCAAGTACTTACTCCTAGGGAACATCACCAAAGCATCCAATCCTCATCTCTATCTTCATAAGTTGGTACATACTCTGAACCATTCAGTAGATCTTGCGACCCACAATTTCCTATATTGAAAAATTATTTAAATAAATAATATTGAAATAGATTTTACATACCTACATAACTACTAGGGAAGCACTCACAGCCACAATAACGCAAAATTCAGTTTCTACTGCCTCTCCTTGGAAATTAGCGTACAAGTTGATTCACATCAACCAGGTTTTCTATTGCCCTTGATTTGCATCTACTGCACATTGATTATCTATGTACTGCCTTCATTTTGGATCCTATTTTGAGATACCTCTTCGACATGTGCATCTTTAACCATGCACCATTTTCTGCTATTCGTGCAACCTATATGATAATCCTGTTTCAGCTAAAATCATATGCACGCTTCAGTTCAGAACCCTCATGATTCAGCTCTTGCTTCGGAAATTGCCATACTTCAGTTCACCACTTTCATGCCTAAGGACCTAATTATGATTTTTGGTCATGTTTATACTTCAGTTTAGTTCAGGCGGGCCTCTAAACATTTGATAGGCCTTTGATAGCACAAATGATATGAGTTTCTTCCATCAATGAAGTACATAACCATCAATTCATTTTAATGCCATGTTATTTTGAGAATCATAATGAATTCTCTCTGAAACATCCCACAGTTTTTCCAAAAAATGAACAGGAGTCATTTTTATATTAATCAAGAGTTAAAAGATCAATATGATACCCATATCATTCTGCCTCAAACTTAAAACACATAGCCATATGCGAATACAAGTTTGCATGCATATTATACAACAAATATTTTAGTTCAGTTCCTGATAGTAATATACATGTATAATACATGTTTGCATGTGTGTTACACATCAAATGTTATACATATATATTACCTGGTCTCTATGCATCATATTGTGTCATGTCTCTAATTAATATGCAAAGTTTCAGTTGTTGGTCTACTATTATGGTTGTAAAAGTAATGATGATAAAGTAACGTTGAACATGATCCAATGTGAAATTAGTATATATGGATTATAAGTTAAAATATGCAATATAAACCTTTGAACTCAAATGAATAGTTGGAAATATAATAATGACAGAAAATTGGATAAAAAATTTCATATAATACAAACATTTCTCTAAACATTTGGTATACTAAAAGTTTTAAACAACTCACCTCGCCGTGTAGAATTAAACCACTCAAACCATATACCAAGACGGTTGTAAGCTCTATTGAGAAGCGTTTTAATCTCTTCGTTTTCTTTTGGTGAAAACCTATTTGCTTTTGAGCTACTAATCAAATCTGATTGGTTCAAGTTTCAAAATCAAATCAATTTTTATGCCAGGCAATACGAAAAGAATAGTTATAAAATGTTCACAGCAAAAACAACTCCCAGAAGAAAGATTACTTAACAGGGTAATGTATAAGCAGTAGCATAATCACTATGTTCTAACTTATAGTTTCAATAAAAATTTAAGTATCCAAATTCCCCAAGTAACTGAATTCAATTTAAACTTTATTTATTTTTGATGAAAATGTAATTAACGGAATAAGACAGAAGGAGGTGGGTGGAAGTAACTTCACTATGCAATAGAAGAAATAAAGTTGGTGGGTTTCCATTTAATGGATGTTGAAGAACAAATTCCTCGGGCACTTTACTGAACACAATATACATACTTTTAGGATACATGCATTTCACTTGTTACAAAGAGTACGTTGACCCTTTTCTATATATGAGAATTTCACCTGAGAACTTCGGCGCCTAGTATTTGTTCCCGAGGAATCCATCCATCCATATTAATCAAATCTAGCCAACGATCAATTATATCCATGCTGATATTGATATCCTAACACCTAGATATTCACTTCATAATTATTCGAGAAGTAAATTTATGAAATTAAATGAATTAAAAAGATCCTAGACAAAAAAATACATTGTTAGTATATGGAACTTTGTAGTTTAACTGACTTACACTTAAATCCCCTCATGTTTCTCAATTTTTCATTTATGTGTACTTGTGCATGGGTGCATATTGTGTAAACAAAGGCAATAGGCAGCTAACCAAATAATAAGTTGATGGAAGCCTTCATCCCACAAAAATCCCCTAGGGAAGAAGGATCTACTTGGGATAGCGGTATATAGCGCAGCTGGCCAATAACAAAGAAATCGGTTTCCATTTTTGACCTATATATGTTATCATATTATATCATAAATTGATGGCATATATACATACATAATACATAAAAGGCAACATATCATATTATATCATAAATTGATGGCATTTATACATTAGAAAGCAAATCTAAGTTCTGTAATTATGTAAAAGAGTTAAATGCTTACTGTAAAACTTAATTGCTTATTGTAGAGTGTTACACTAACATAGGAAGGTGCATCAAGTTTTACTATTTATATACTCTCAAAAAACCATGATGATGTGCTTGTATTGTTGTGCATATTGTTTTAAAAAAATTGCATATAAAAACCATCATTGTATCCATTATATCATACTTTCCATATAGCTCGAGCTCGCTTGAAAATCGACCGTACATATTACTGTCATCATGCATCTGCCCCGGCACATCTGCCCCGGGCACATCTGCCTCGGGCACATATCATGTTGCTGCTGCTGCTGCATTTCGTGATGATTTTTAAAACCATAGGGATGCAGCAAGCAACTACCAGTCATGGCCATTAGTGGCACACCATCGATGGCACTACAAAAAAGTGGACGGCAGTTGCCAGTGACGGATGGAGCATTGGATCCTCATGGTTGTTGAGTTGACAGAAGAGAGAGAGCACAGTTCGAATCAGAGGCCTTAGACATGTATCCATGTGGTGGAAGCTTCGAATGGTAGCAATTCATTGCATGCATGTATAGTTGAGTAGCATGAACGTTAGATGACAATAAAATAACCAATATATTTAATTATATAAGGAAAAATTGTTAACCACCATATACAATTAATATAGACTGATTAGAGTGAACATTTTTGAAACTAATACATAGGAACAATAGAAACAACCAGCTATGTTTAATCGATTTCACAGTCTGATACCCAAATTAGTATAAAAATGTGTATTTTACATCTTGCAAGGGAAGTTTGATACCCAAATTCATGTTTTATCCGCATAATAAAACTGACTATTTTTAGTTTGTTTTTAAATAAAGAAAAGAATATATCTTAGAACATTATGTTCCTGGCATAACCAGATCCACCCTACATGCACATATATGTCGATCTAATTAGAATATTCACATGTCTAACACTATATTGAAATGCATAGTCTTCACTTAATTAACCACCATATAGTTGCATACCTTCCACGTCTTGATCCTTGCACCAGTTAAAGTTCCAAAAACTATATACTATTGGAAATTTGGGTGTTCTCCACCCTTGAATTTTTTTTGTAAAACTTCCAATGTTATGAATATGAATTTAGCACATTTGATGAAATTCTATATGTTATTAGACTTTGCATATTTATTTCTATTTCCATGAAAACAAAGTAACCTGGAGATGTTAATTAATCATCAAAAACTTGTCAAAAATCAACGTATACATGTAGGCAAACACAAATATTATGTGTAGCTGTATCATTTCATTATGAACATAACTCAACCAACCATGGACATACAATCTCTCAACGTGTCTTAGAAATATAAAATTTCTAAGATATTCACAAGGTATAAATATTAACATTACCTAAGACCGTGGCAAGGTCCACAGGTGATCCTACTAGCATTCACATGAGAACAACCATTTGGAAATGTTATGCAATCATCACCTATATGTATATAAAGAACATCTTTTATTTGTAAACAAAATAGTATAAAAAAGTTTTATTTCTAGTTTTATAATTAATACGAATCTAGTAACTACTCCAATAATGGATGACATAATAGTATAAAGAAGTTTACATGGACTGGTTACTGAGCATCTGTATCTGGAGTGCAGGCTATAGCAGATTAGTATGATGGGGTGCATACGTATGGAAATAATCATAGACATGGCTATTTAATTATAGTTAAAGGATAATTGTAATATAATACCACTTATGTTGTAGTACTTGCTTATTCCTAATGCAATAAATAAATGCCGAAGGATCAATCCAAACATGAGATACTTGAACCTTTCAAAAGTCCACTATATATAATATATATAACTAAGGTATATTTCTCAATAATGCACATGAAATTTTATGTTTCATTAATCCTGAAATTAGTAAACAAAGTTATTACAAAACTAAACGAAGGTACGGAAAGGTAAGAAAACTAATTTAATTAATAAGTTTAGTCTAGTTCTTGTTAGTGGATGTCATTGTAAAAAGATGGTAGTAAGGGATATCAGCTTTGACTAATACTCGATTATGTGTTTGTTTGAACATTTTGAAGTTAAGCAGTCGGTTCATTAAAAAATAACTTGTAAAAAAATTTGGTTCAATTGGCTTCCGATTTGTTATGATTGCAAAAGTAAAGATCAAATGTAATACATATAAATTTCTATCTGTATACAGTATTGTATTTCGGTACAAAGCTATGTGTTACACTGTTTAATACAAATAAGATCATAAATCATCCTTCGGAAATTAAATACATATGAATAAAGAACAGACCTTCATCTATATGATTAACAATTAATGCTCAAGTGCTGTAAGCTAAGATGTACTGTTGAAATATGATCCTTGGAATTATTCATAGGGTCATCCATATGCCAAGTTTGTGATGCGGCAAAGAGATTCTTGATTCCCACTTTAAGAAGGTATAGCAAAAATATCAACTAACCTTATATTTAATGTTAAAATAATAAGGAATGTCAACTTCTAGGCTACTACAAATAGAATTTCAAACCTGATATTTCTTCATTCGGATCTCTTTCGATTCTTCTACCGATAGAAACGAGATAAAATCAAAAAATGGGTAGAAACATGGAGTCCGAAGAAGAAAAGGATGTTGCTTTGGATGATACATCCAAGTTTGCTCTTCCAGTTGATTCTAAACATAGAGCAAAAGCTCTAAAACTTTTCTCATTCGCCAATCCTCATATGAGAACTTTTCATCTTTCCTAGGCATCGTTCTTCACATGTTTCGTTTCCATGTTTGCAGCAGCTCCGATGATTCCAATAATTCGGGATAATCTTAGCTTGACAAAAGCTGACATTGGCAATGCAGGTAAAGACATTTTTTGAAGCTTAAAACTAAAAGACATGCCTACTAGCTAGTATAACATAGAAAAATTAAAAGAAAAAGAAAAGGAGGTATCATATATAGTGGACTAATGTTTGTAAGAATACAAGATTTACACGTTCCTGCCTATCGTAATTTTGTTTCCTACCTTCACTCAAAAAAATGAAAACCAATTGTTTTATTCCTCGATTTTGCAATCGGTGCTCTAACGTCTTCACTGTATTTTGGTTAGAATTGAACCATTTGATTGTTTATTGTTGTATCTTCTTTGCCTTTCAAACTGGTTTTCTCTATCTTATATTTCACTGATGCATCTGTTGCTCCATGGTTGCAGTGTTCGATTCATGTTCATTTTCCTTTTTTATCTAGACATATGTATCTATTCTTTGATTATGCAAGGAAATGCCACATTACCGATTCCTCCACCGTTTCAAATTTAGGGAATCAATAAATCCTCACACATATCGTTCCATTAAAAAGCAGAAATTCAAAATTATACCTACTGTCAAGTTCGGTATCCAAGAAAGCGCTTCAGCGATGTAGAGGAATCGCGCTTGAGCAAAGTTGAAGAATCGAGCTTCTGCAAAGTTGAGAAATCACGCTTTAGCGATGTTGAGGAATCAGGATTAGCAGGTTGGACAATGGATGACATGTCGCGAAATTTATGGATTTCCAAGTGAAGAGGGTAAGTTAACAGGTCTCGTAATTTTGGATTTTGGTTTGGAAGTGAAGTAAAAAGAGGGTTTCTTGGTGGAATAGAAATATGAAGGAGGGAAATGTAGAATTGTACCGCCAATTTTTTCATTTTGTTAATAACAGCGTGAACACGAGCTGTGTTTTAACCTACTTGGCTGCCAATTAACTAACCATAGCAAGTCAAGTTTTCGTGCTATCCCTCATTGCTATTAATTGAACATTTTCTTGTAGTGAATATATAACTGAATTTTTGAATTTTGGTGGGAAAATTAAAAAAAAATAGAAACGTTACATGTCGACATGTCTTCCTAGGGGATGTCGACATGGTCCTTATATTTTAACTCTATGATTTATTTTAATATTAATTATTAATTATACTTGTTATTTATATTTTATATTTCAGTTATAGAACAAATACCTAAATCTCTTCTTAATTTAGTAAATATAGATTCATTTAATGGTTTTGTTAAGATATCAGCGATTTGATTCTCAGAGTTTATATATTCAAGAGTAATTACTTCTTTAGTTATATTATCTCTAAGAAAATGATGTCGAACATCAATATGTTTAGTTCGAGAATGATGAGTAGGATTTTTAGATAAATTTATTGCACTAGTATTATCACAATAAATTGGTGTAACGACCCGTAAATTTCAACTGTTTTAATAAAGTAATTAGTTAAATTTTTGTGAAATTTTAAACGATAAAATTTTGAAATATAAATTTGATATTTGGGATGCGTCTAGTTAAACATAGCAACTGGTAAATTTTCGTCCGAAAATATGAAAGTTTATTTCGCGCGTAAATTTACTTCAATTTAATCAGTTAAAAAGCGATGAAAATAAAATGTTTTCGAAACCTAAATATTTTTACATAGAAAAATTCTAAAACATCTTCTGAGCAAGATGTCAGTTTGTCGTTTTTCCAAATTCGGACATCTTTGGCTCCATCGATCTTATTTTTCAGCGTTTTTCTTGCATTTTCCGCTATTAGAAAATTCGAATTTTTATAATTCAATCGTACCACTGACATCTGTATACCGTTTTGATCGTCTCGTCATACTGATCTCTATGGTATATTCAATTCTATGTTTTGAAGCCAGGTACGCAGTAGGATCAGTAAAACGATTACCGTATCGGTACACATTTGAGCCTTTTGGTTTTCTTCCTACCATTCGTTTGTTCCAACAAGCAGAAGATGAATGGAGTTGCGGTTATTAATTCTTTGAATTTACTTTTGCTATTCCCTATTTCCATTTATTACTTTTATTTTCTCCTGTCCATTCAATCTTTCCATCGGTTAAAAACCAATCAATACGCTACCTATGTAACTCTCTGTATTCACGCTTGCCTTTCCATCTCTGTCCACTTATCTTTCTATTAAAATTCTTGCAACTTTACATTCCTGTAGCCTCTTATTCTTCTTCCCCTTCAAATCCATTTTCCCATCACCTGTAGCAATCCTCATAGCCTACCATTCTCCTCCCTACTCTTCTTCTCCCATCACACGTCACTTTCCCTCCACCCATCCAACTTCCACGCCACGTCATCAGCAAGCTAGCATCCATCTTTCACCACACACGCAGCAATCCACGGCCTGCGACTCCTTCACTATTCCAAGCTCGGTCACCTTCTTTTGATCGGCCGAGAATGCATCACAACCGAGCTTTGGCTCCACCTCTCTGACCAGCTACCAAACAGCTCTGCACCGTTCCGATCGCCGCCTCATTTTCTCCAATTCGACCCAGTCCAGATCTCGTCGTCCGCCCCTATGCTCGTCTCCGCCCATTATCGTCTCAACCGAGGCCCACCGGCATCTAGCACACAACTATCACCACTGTCCGAGTCTCCGCCTCGACCTCCAGCCCTACCACCCTCTCCCCTAACCGCTACCGTCACTCTAACCTCGTCTCCGTGCTCCACCTATAGCCGAACACGGCAACCAACTCCGATCTCTCCACAGCCTTAAACGCCGAAACCCATCTCGCTCTCAACTACTGCTCTCTCTCCCTTACCCTTCGACCCGTCCGCCACCAGCTGCTATCGGTTTCTCCATCGCCTGGGAGTCCTCTTCCCACGTTTATATAAGGTATTATTATGTATAATATATATAAGTATATATATAGTTTATGTTAATAATAGTTTGCATATTTGAAAGAATGTAGCAGCCATTCCTCCTTAAGTATGTTCAACATGAGTAGTTATATACATTTGTAGGTATTGTCTGCATGAATGTATACATATATAGAGTTAGTTGCGTATATGGTCTGCATCTTCTATATTGAAATTTTTCGAAAGATATTATATTTGCTGCAAAAATATTGATTTTTTTTAGCATGTACATAAGTCTATAAGTTATATATATGTGTATATTTTAAAATAGTAGATATGTAGAAGTTACATATGTGAGTATATAATATTATACATCTGTTTGTTTATATATTAGTTTGTACCTTAATTATTTGGGACCCGCCTTTGCATTTGGGTTGCAGCAACTCTGTTCCGTGTACAAACATCACTTTGATGAATGTTGATTTGATACCGGGTAGTGGATATTTTGCGCCCGACCCGTTTTGTTGGGATGTGTATGAACAACTAGAGAGTTTAATGGTTCCGAACGTGGATTATTTGTTGAGAGTATTGCCTAAGTTGATCATCAATTGGTGATGTATTTGTGTATGGTTTGTATATGATAGCAAGTATGTGAATATATTGACGAAAAAAAAAGAGAAAAAAAAAGAAAAAAAGAAAAAGTTTATATATATGTTGTCTAATGATTTTATAAATATATGTTTTTGATTTTTACAGTTATACAACAAAGTTTCCTTAAAGTTTGTGTACGCCGTTAAATATACAAGTTGTTTAAAGTATGTATATAAGTCATGCTAGTATATTTAAATGCATATAGGATTTGTATGTTGATTTGGAGTGAATAATATATATATAACAGATAGAGGTATTTTGGCATTTTTATAAGTCTGCATTTGTTGTTTGCATTTCCATGTGTGCTTGCGCTCAGACTGGCTACTGCCGCACTTACATTGCATATATGTATCAATTTGTGAACAAAGTATATATATATAGGATATATTAGCCTGTTATGTTTTAATGTAAAGAATTTTATATATATATAATTTAATATGTGTTTAAATTAATATTGATAAATAAATATATATATATATATATATATAATTTTGTTTCTATCTTGATGGTTCTAATTCGGTTTCATCAATTCTTATCTATCAGCTTCGTCAAATTCGCGTTCAACCTTGTTTTTGCTTAGGAATTCGTGCTTGGATTTGTAACTCATCTCAATTCTGTTCGCCTCTAGCCTCGAAAGGTGAGCACTCACTCACGATTAACGTTCTTTTATTTATTAGATTTGATTTCAATTGAAACGACAATTGAAATATGTTGCTATTAGTTAATGACACTGTTATATATGTTATTACCTGCATCAGTTCACCTGTGACATCTGACACCATTATCTGTTAATTATTTATGCGATGATAATACAGTTTGGCTGATAATTGATTGATTGTTGAATGTTTATATTGAACGTTAAATTGTTAATGATGTAAGTGAATAATTTGAAATTGAAATTGACGTAGGATAGTTAGATTTGATATATGTGTTAAAATTGATTAAATGACATTTGTATAATATACCCCTTTAACTGTTGAATTTATTGACACGTAGGATTTGTTTAATTATACTTTGAACCACTGAACGTATGTTGTTAAATTGATGATGTATGACATTGTAAATAGATAACAAGTGAAAAACCGTAATGTAATAATCTTTAATCTACATGAAATGATAGTGTAGATTCTAGAAATAATTATATTAATTCGTACAAATAACAATGCGAATTAATACGGTTATTTCGGGATTATTTGAATTGATTTTGGATTGATATTGATTGTTGTTATTGCTTGTTTATTTACTTTGACACCATCCCAGTTATCACACTACAAGTTCCTTTTGCTATGTTTTGATTTTTAATTGAATTGGAATCGGGTTGAAATGATAAATACCCGAATTTAACTTGGACCTAGGATAGAGAATTAAATAAAACCCGATTGGTCAATAATTTGATTAAAAAAAATGAAGATTTGATTTGAATAAATAATATGGTTTTGAAATGAAGTTGAAATTTGAATTTTGATGAAAGGAAAATGTTAATATTTAATAATCTGAAACAAAAGATTAACAATGTAATTAATGGAAGAATGTTGTTTAATTTGAGAAATGATTGAATTAAGTTTGAAATGATTTAATAATTAAGTTTGAAATTATAATTAAGTTTGAAATTATTAAACTTTGAAATGATTTAATAATTAAGTTTGAAATTATAATTAAGTTTGAAACAATTAAACTTTGAAATGATTTAATAATTAAGTTTGAAATTATAATTAAGTTTGAAATTATTAAACTTTGAAATTATTTAATAATTAAGTTTTGAATTATTTAATAATTAAATAAGATTGAATTATTTAATGATTAAATTGATTTGGATTCTTTAATAAGAGAAATTGAATTTTTGAATAAGTGAATTTTACTTCGTAATAACTGAAATTGAGTTTCTTTATTAATTAAGTTTTGGAAAATTATTTAAGTAAGTAAATAAGTGAAATGGAATTTCTTTAACAAGAAATGAAAATGTGATATTTTTGGAATTAATGTAAGAGTTGTAATTGAAATTGAATTGATTTGGTTTGAAATATATATAACGACCAATCGGTGTAATAATTACGAAAGTTATTAAAGAGACCGGGATCGGTAATGGATATACTCTCTATCTAAACCGAAACCACTTTAATAACTATACGCGGAGTGACGATCCAGAATGAAGTGGTTGGAATGGTGTACGTGATGACTGAAGAAAGAGAACGATAATGGATAGCCTTGACACTTGTGTCAAATTGGAAATGACTAAAACAGGAGCTGTGCCGGGCCAATGGAGGATTAGCTACCTCAAGTGGACACACTTCTTCGAACTACTTATACTTGTTGTCGATTGGTGCACCCTTGATTTTGGGAGTGTTGTTTCACGGTGTTGCGGGCGCTGCGGCGTTGCGTTCTCACCAGTCCGGATCAGGCGAACGATAGTATCACTACCTTGGGTATTGCCTCATGGGCCTTGTCATACTTGTATTCCTTTATACGCGACCACTACGAATTTGTTTTGTACCTTTAGTATATGTGTAACGACCCCAAATTTTATAAGTATTTAAATTTATAATTAATTGAGTTTTTGAATTTAAAATTGTTAATTTATTTCATTCTGAATAAAAATAGCAAAACAAATGGTTTAAAGTGAAATTAATCGATTTATTTATTGCGAGTTTCCCCGATATCCAAGTATATTCTGTATAAATCATTTGAGATTAAAATATTGTAAATAATGTATATGTGAGTATATGTTTATATGTTGAATGTATATATATATATATATTTGAAATTATGGTTAAAGATGGTTTGAGTTTATAAAATAAATATGAGACAATAAATATTAAGTAAATAATGATAATTAACATTTGAACTAGAAATTGAAATTAATATAAGGTAAGTTTTAATAAAAATAGAAGTAGAATATTTGTTAAAATCTAACAACAATTTAAAAGTAGAACTTCTTTACATTTCAAAGTAGTAAGAAAAAATAGAGAAAACAAATAAAACATAGAAATGGTCATTTTTAATTCTTGATAGATATATATATATATGTAAACAAAAGATAAAACAAAATATCTCCAAGCTTGAAGAATAAGATAAAGTAAATATACCTATAAGTAAGTATGCAGGCATGTCTTATAAAAGTGAAGAGTACAAAATAAATAAAGTGTGAATTAACTTGTAAAAATATAAACAAGACAACAAGTATAAGTTGTAAACAAAACAAGAAATAAAATAAATCAAACAAATAAAAGACAAGTATTCAAGCTAATAAAATACATTCACATATGTAAAGCAAGACACCTCTAAGATACAAAAAAAATCATCTTCCCAGCCGAAAGCAAAGATAGTAGAATATCTTTGTACAAATAAACAAAGTAAAATACAAACAAACAAGGCAAAACAAATAATTAACAAGTACAAAATACAACATACCTCAGCTGAAAAACAAAAAAAGAAAGCATATAAAAACACAAAGTACTCAACAATAAATGCCATATCTCTAGCCCATAACTCCAAACACTTCAGCCATGCCTTGTATTGTACAAGAGTATCAACCTGTAATCTTCTTTATACATCAAACCTTCCACTCGGTTTTATTCATTCGAAGCTAAGGAAAAATGTCTGAAGCAAGCATCCTCTTGAAAACTTAAAACAAAAGAAATTCGACATCTCACAACAATGCAAATCGACAAAACCAGAAATCAAAGAAAGCTCCAGTTTGCAAATTTTAATAGCCTGTTCCAAAACAAGGCACCTCTGTTCTTTCTTCTTCCTGGAAATCAATTGTGAGTAACACTTTTAAAACTTAGAAATAAATCAGTTGCTTGATCAATGTCTGAAATATGTATGTTTATATGTATATATATCTATGCCTTTCTGTGTATATATATATGGATGATTGTATGTGTGTGTATGATAGTTTTCATCTGAGATTTCTCTGTTTCTTTCCAGACATCAGTTCTGTTTAAAATCCCAAATCTCTTGATATAGTTTTGGTTAGAATTTAAGCGAAAAGAAAAAAAATATATAACTGTTTGTTCAATCCTAGATTTAGATTAAAACTTTAATCAAGTTAAAATGCATTAAAAATTCAACTGGGAATCAAATGAACAGAAGCTTGAATTTGTGAAAATTTCAAATATGAAAATTGGACAATCCAGTAATATAAACTGAAACCCTGAACTAATTCGTGATTTTTAAAAGCTAAATCCTAATTTTTAGTTCAAGGATGAGGGAGCATTTCTGGTTTGACCAGAAATGATGTTTCTGAGGTATTTGGGGGATCGCTGTGGTCGGAGTGGCTGAGGTCCTTTCTAGAGGTAGGTGAGTGATCGGAGAGGCCAGGAAAAATGGTTGATGGTGATCGAATCCATCGAGGAAGTCGTGGCAGTGGTTTCATGTCTAGAACCCTAGTTTGTCTGTTGATTGGAAATGTGATCGTCGCGATTTCTAGAGACGATCGAGTTCTATCGGGTTTTGGGTAATGGAGGTGGACTGGTAGCGGAAGACGTAGCCGGAATTTCATGAACGCTGGTGGCCGAGGCGTCGAGAACGAGGCGTTGATAGGTGGATGGTGGGTTACAGTTTGTTTCCAGGTTTGGGGTTATCTCCTCGATTTTGATTCGCGCGGTGGTTGGGTGATCTGAGAGTTCGAGGAGGCTCGCGTGCGTTTGTGTGGTCGTTGACGATGTTCGCGATGGCCTACAGTGGCTGGAGTCGATGGGGTAGGTGCACGCGTGTACGTTTGTGCACCTGGAAGGTATGTGCTTTGGAGAAGAAGAAGAGGCTCGTGGTTTTGCTCGAGAGTCTGGGAAGTTTCCTCGAAGATGGGCTCGGGAAATTTGGAGGGTTACTCGAGTAGTTATATGATGTTTAAAACTGGTTAACTGTTAGTAGTTACAGGTTTTCAAATTTTAAACTTAAAGAGAGTAGATTTTTAAACAGTTTTATAAAAAGGAATTTAAACATAGTTTTTGAAATTTAAGACAAATGAATTTGGTTAAACTTCTTATATAAGTTACTTTAACTATACTAAATTGTTTCCTTAAACATTTAGTTAAGAAATCTTGAAATTCGTTTAATTTAAATTTGATTACGAAAGATTTAAAAGTTATTTTCAATCTTAAAATTTGAAATGAAATAAAAAGGAAATTAACTACTTGAAAGTAAAGTACTTAATAAAAGTAATCATGGTAAATCAACTAATAATTTAAGTTTGATTAATAAGTAATTAAAGAATAATTAATTTAAGGATGATTAATTACTTAAAAATATTCACTTAATGAAAGTAATTAAGGGACTAATTGCTTATTTCAACAAATTTTGATATTTTGATTAATTAAAATTTATTTATTTTAGTTTAATTTATTTAAGGAAACCATTTGATAATTGGATGAGTGTAATTACTTAGTTGAATAAATGAAGATAATTACTTAAGGAAGTAGTTAATGATAATTACTGGAATGAAATGAGTGAAGATGATTTATAAATGAAGTAATTTGGGTAATTACCTTTGTAGTTTATTAAAGGATTAACTTATGGAGATAATTTATTATGGATAATTAATTTATTAAATGAGCAATTAAGGAAAAATTAATTAAGATGATTAATAAAGTAATTTATATCTAATGAGTTGTAATTAATAAATCAGAATTGGATAATAAATTCATAAGTAAATAAATTTGATTGGAAACAAATTGAATTAATTAGGATTAAACAATTAATTTATACTACTTATAAATGACTATTGAATACTTGACCTTACTTATGAATGTTTGGATTCTATTGGATGACTTGATTGTTTGATATCCCTGATATATAATGCTTTGTGATATACCTTGATTTATGTTGTGCTGAGCTGTGATTTCTGTTTTCTGTGATATATTACTATGTGGATATGCAACCCTTGACCCATAGAACGACATTTGAGTTTCGATGCGACAGGGAGTCGGATTCCAGTTGGTTATCCGAAACCCACATCGAATTGTAATAGTGAATCTTTGTGACTGATAAATTTATTTTATCTATGAATCTGTGAATGAAGATAAGCGTTATCGATTATACCGCTTATCGATATATCTGTGATGATTGATGTTGCACTATTGTGTGTGAAACCCCTGGACTACACTTATACACACACCAATATGGATTTCACGTGGAAATCGGTTAAGTCACAGATAATTAAAATTTGATGTTTTTGAAATTGAAATTTTAATTTCAATTGATTTTGAAATTAGAAATTTGGGATAAAAAGTGAAAAGCTTTTGAAATAGAATTTCAAATATAAAAGTTATTTTGAATAACTTAATCGAGTTTTGAAATTTAAATAATTTGATTTAAATTTGAATTCAAGTTTGAAATTGAATTCTATGATTCGAAACTAGGGATTAAAAATGCTGTACAAGTTATATATGGGTTAAACCATTTTAAAAAGTATTGATTAGAGAATTTGAATTAACCCTAGAACTTTAACTCGTATAAATGAATCAGATTTCCAGAATGAAAACTGTTTGTTTTCAAAGAATAAAAGCTTTTAGATAAGAAATGAAATTCCAATTTAGGTAAAGGAATTTCAAGATTTAATTGAAAAATGGTTTTCCAAGTTATAAATGAATTCTTTTCGAAAGCTATGAATTAAATCTGTTTATTTTTAACAGATTTAAAATGATGTTTTGTTAAACCATTCGAAATGAAATTGTTTTGAAAGCTATTTGTTAAATCTTTGATTTAAAGATTCAACGAATTAATTAAATTGAAATGGAAATCGATTTGGAAAATCTGTGAATGAATCCTTGTGAAAACTGAGTGAACTTGGTGAATTGAATCTTTTTATTTAAAAAGATTAAAATGGTAATTTGTTTAACCAGTTGAAAAGAAAGTTTGGGTTTAAATTGTGACTTAATTGAAATCCCATTATCCATTTGTTTTTGAATATTGCGCTCACTATTTGGGTTAGCCGGGAAAAGACATCTGTGTCATATAACCCATTCCGAATAGTGATACATCGTATATGGATAGCATTTGAAGACCGGTGTTGAAGACCGGATATTTTCGAAAATGAAAGGACAACCTGTCGAATGTCTCTGCACTGGGTAGCTCCCGGTATAGAGATTTATATCACCCTTTTGTGATGGGAAGTCTGGACGTGATTTGAAAATTATCCGGATTTGCAAGGGCTTCGTGAGAAGTGCCTTCGGTTCTGTTCGAACCCGGAACAGACTTATATGGATACATGTCTGACATTACACTTTGAGATATAAAGCCGATTTCTTTCAAATACATTTCTGTTTGGTGGCGGAGAATTTATTCTCTTAGCTTAACACCCTTCTCTGAGACATACGAGCTCAGAGGTTATGTAGTTGAAATTTATCAGCGATATATCCCAATTTGGTAATGTGGCATGCTGAGTGTTGTTGTGTGATGATCAGTGTTTGATCATTTGCGATATGATCATTTGTTTGATCTTATATCTTTGTGATCATAGGTTGATCATCTGTTTGACCCGAAGCATGGCTTTGTGACAAAGCGTAGCTTTGTGGACGAGACTTCGTCGGACCTCACACCCCGGAAATGGTCAAAACAGGAAAGATGCGGCAAGGTTCTAGGGAGTAGCGCCCCTTAGTGTATGTCATTCCTTCTGGATAGAGGTGGTATCATGGTATGGAGCCCAGATACTTAACCTATGTGGTTGCTGCATTATTATTATGTGGTTTGTTGGAAATCGAGGATCCTCGGGAAGATCGGTTACGATCGGGGGATGGCATACGCGTGTCAGTAGTTACCTATTTTTGCAGAGGTAACCCGGCCTTGTGTTGGCAGAGATCCGGTTAGGTTCTCGGGTCGTCTATTCCAGGGACGTACCCATCGTGGATAGGAAGTTCCTTAGCCTGACCATTTGTTGGAAATCCAAAGAAACAATACGAGCCTTGTACGGTTTTAGTTGTAGAACCTGCCATTCACTTATGGTGGTCACCACTATTTGGATGGTAGCTATAGTAGGCATAGTTCGGAATGTCTATGCTGGCTAAGATTTATATTATACTTTCGAACTGTTTTCTACACTATGCACTAATAATAATATCAAAAAGAATTTGATTTTGCGTAGTAAGCATCTTTGACTATCATAAGAAGAAATCTCCTCCAATTCTGCGTTTGCATTGTGTGTGTGGCGGGAGGTCTTATGGTAGTTTCATTTTCCAAAAGCATTGCGAATTGACTTTAAAATTCTCCACTATTTGTTTTTAAAGATAAACTGTTTTTGTTGCTCACACCAGTCCCATGACTGATCCGGAGTTTATTGTTTATTTCCTAAACTCTGGATGCTCAAAATTTTTCTACACGAGCAGTCTAGAGTTTGGTTTTTCAGATATTCAGATTTAGTAGATTATCTGGAGTTAGTTCAGTTTTTGGATCGCACCAGTCTTGCTTATCTTTGTGCCTCGTTATTGGAAGTTCGAGCTATTTCTGGATTGGCGTTTTGAAGATGAAGATTATCCGCTGCTGATGTTATCGTTTTCTTTTCCGCTGCTATTTGTTATATCATATCTCTGATGTATATTGATATTCATTGTATCATTCTGTTGTATCAGATATTGTATATCAATGTATTATTCATTTATTCCGCTGTGTTATTTACTTAACTGTGTTATAAGCTCCCGAGAACCAGATTCGGCATTTGAATCTACGGCATTTTGAGTACAAGTGAAGTACGGGTGTCGATTTTCGAAGGTCGATTTTTGGGTCTTGACAAGTGGTATCAGAGCTAAGGTTGAACTTTAGCTCAGGAGTATAACACGTTAAGTAGCTCGTTAGAGATAGAGTGAAGTAAACTCTAGAATGAGTATTTCTCATATATCCGTCTGAATGTCTCAGTAAATTCTCTTGCTATCCACTGATAGTAGATATGAGTACAAGAAGAAGACGAGATAGGGGACAAGGGAATACGACTATAAATGGTCAATACCCTGCAACAGTGGAAACAACTTTCTTATCAATCTCTTTTGATTCGTTTCCAAATTCTTTTGATTCCTTTGTGACAGATCCAGGAGAAGTTTCGGTGTGATGATGGCTCTACGAATCGTTGTAGAAGATCCTTACTTCGTATCTTTATCAGTTCTTATCAGCTTTTTGATTTAAACCTTAATGAAATTTGGAATTGGGAAATATAAATTGAGTTAAATTGATTAACAGGATATGAAGCTAATTTGAATTGAATCGATAAAACGATATTGTTCGAAACTAAATTTTGAAATTCTATTGAAATTTCTTTTGAATACCAAAGTCCGAAGATGGACGAATTGGTATGTATTCTGTGATATTCCGACTTGAGTTTGGAATTCGTATCGTCAGTTTGAGGAATTATAGGAGATCACCTCTGTCTATCTCTGTGTTATTTTCGTGCCTGCGAATTTCGGGGACGAAATCCTTTTAAGGGGGGAAATTTGTAACGACCCCAAATTTTATAAGTATTTAAATTTATAATTAATTGAGTTTTTGAATTTAAAATTGTTAATTTATTTCATTCTGAATAAAAATAGCAAAACAAATGGTTTAAAGTGAAATTAATCGATTTATTTATTGCGAGTTTCCCCGATATCCAAGTATATTCTGTATAAATCATTTGAGATTAAAATATTGTAAATAGTGTATATGTGAGTATATGTGTATATGTTGAATGTATATATATATATATATATATATTTGAAATTATGGTTAAAGATGGTTTGAGTTTATAAAATAAATATGAGACAATAAATATTAAGTAAATAATGATAATTAACATTTGAACTATAAATTGAAATTAATATAAGGTAAGTTTTAATAAAAATAGAAGTAGAATATTTGTTAAAATCTAACAACAATTTAAAAGTAGAACTTCTTTACATTTCAAAGTAGTAAGAAAAAATAGAGAAAACAAATAAAACATAGAAATGGTCATTTTTAATTCTTGATAGATATATATATATATATGTAAACAAAAGATAAAACAAAATATCTCCAAGCTTGAAGAATAAGATAAAGTAAATATACCTATAAGTAAGTATGCAGGCATGTCTTATAAAAGTGAAGAGTACAAAATAAATAAAGTGTGAATTAACTTGTAAAAATATAAACAAGACAACAAGTATAAGTTGTAAACAAAACAAGAAATAAAATAAATCAAACAAATAAAAGACAAGTATTCAAGCTAATAAAATACATTCACATATGTAAAGCAAGACACCTCTAAGATACAAAAAAAATCATCTTCCCAGCCGAAAGCAAAGATAGTAGAATATCTTTGTACAAATAAACAAAGTAAAATACAAACAAACAAGGCAAAACAAATAATTAACAAGTACAAAATACAACATACCTCAGCTGAAAAACAAAAAAAGAAAGCATATAAAAACACAAAGTACTCAACAATAAATGCCATATCTCTAGCCCATAACTCCAAACACTTCAGCCATGCCTTGTATTGTACAAGAGTATCAACCTGTAATCTTCTTTATACATCAAACCTTCCACTCGGTTTTATTCATTCGAAGCTAAGGAAAAATGTCTGAAGCAAGCATCCTCTTGAAAACTTAAAACAAAAGAAATTCGACATCTCACAACAATGCAAATCGACAAACCCAGAAATCAAAGAAAGCTCCAGTTTGCAAATTTTAATAGCCTGTTCCAAAACAAGGCACCTCTGTTCTTTCTTCTTCCTGGAAATCAATTGTGAGTAACACTTTTAAAACTTAGAAATAAATCAGTTGCTTGATCAATGTCTGAAATATGTATGTTTATATGTATATATATCTATGCCTTTCTGTGTATATATATATGGATGATTGTATGTGTGTGTATGATAGTTTTCATCTGAGATTTCTCTGTTTCTTTCCAGACATCAGTTCTGTTTAAAATCCCAAATCTCTTGATATAGTTTTGGTTAGAATTTAAGCGAAAAGAAAAAAATATATAACTGTTTGTTCAATCCTAGATTTAGATTAAAACTTTAATCAAGTTAAAATGCATTAAAAATTCAACTGGGAATCAAATGAACAGAAGCTTGAATTTGTGAAAATTTCAAATATGAAAATTGGACAATCCAGTAATATAAACTGAAACCCTGAACTAATTCGTGATTTTTAAAAGCTAAATCCTAATTTTTAGTTCAAGGATGAGGGAGCATTTCTGGTTTGACCAAAAATGATGTTTCTGAGGTATTTGGGGGATCCCTGTGGTCGGAGTGGCTGAGGTCCTTTCTAGAGGTAGGTGAGTGATCGGAGAGGCCAGGAAAAATGGTTGATGGTGATCGAATCCATCGAGGAAATCGTGGCAGTGGTTTCATGTCTAGAACCCTAGTTTGTCTGTTGATTGGAAATGTGATCGTCGCGATTTCTAGAGACGATCGAGTTCTATCGGGTTTTGGGTAATGGAGGTGGACTGGTAGCGGAAGACGTAGCCGGAATTTCATGAATGCTGGTGGCCGAGGCGTCGAGAACGAGGCGTTGATAGGTGGATGGTGGGTTACAGTTTGTTTCCAGGTTTGGGGTTATCTCCTCGATTTTGATTCGCGCGGTGGTTGGGTGATCTGAGAGTTCGAGGAGGCTCGCGTGCGTTTGTGTGGTCGTTGACGATGTTCGCGATGGCCTACAGTGGCTGGAGTCGATGGGGTAGGTGCACGCGTGTACGTTTGTGCACCTGGAAGGTATGTGCTTTGGAGAAGAAGAAGAGGCTCGTGGTTTTGCTCGAGAGTCTGGGAAGTTTCCTCGAAGATGGGCTCGGGAAATTTGGAGGGTTACTCGAGTAGTTATATGATGTTTAAAACTGGTTAACTGTTAGTAGTTACAGGTTTTCAAATTTTAAACTTAAAGAGAGTAGATTTTTAAACAGTTTTATAAAAAGGAATTTAAACATAGTTGTCATGGCCCGTAAATCCGTACCTCTTGATTAACCACTAATCTCCATTGATTAACTCAAAATGAACGGAAATACGAACTATGATGGTTTAAGAAAAAGTAGAAGAAGAAGAAGATAGAAGAAAGAGAGAAGTAGAAGAAAGCAGAAAAGGAAAAGAAGAACAACACATCAGAACAGAAACAGAAAACAATATCAGAATCTTACACATCGCAGCGGAATAACATATAATAGATAATCAATAGTCTTTTAAAACAAAGAACTATATCAGTTTATACATACATCAATCAGAGTCAATATACAATAATGGACAGTTATATAAACTTGTCCTCATACAGAATACACAGCGGAATAAATACTATCAGATACAAATACTACGTCTCGCCATCCAGCTTATCTCCAAAGCTCCAGAATATCCAGAATATCCTGATAACATAACTCTAGGCTGCCCGTGTGGAAATTTGTGGGCACCCAGAGTTTAGAAGGGAACAATAAACTCCGAGTCAGTCATGGTGACTGGTGTGAGATCGTAAAACAGTTATTCTTTATAACAACAAAATAATTTTTAAAGTCAATTCGCAATGCTTTTGGAAAATGAAACTACCATAAGACCTCCCGCCACACACACAATGCAAACGCAGACTTGGAGGAGATTTCTTCTTATGATAGTCAAAGATGCTTACTACGAAAAATCAGATTCTTTTTGATATTATTATTAGTGCATAGTGTAGAAAACATTTCGAAAGTAGAATATAAATCTTAGCCAGTATAGGTACCATTATAGTATGCTTGCTATAGCTACCATATTAAATGGCAGGTTCTACAACTAAAACCGTACAAGGCTCGTATTGTTTCTTTGGATTTCCAACAAATGGTCAGGCTAAGGAACTTCCTATCCACGGTGGGTACGTCCCTGGAATAGACGACCCGAGAACCTAACCGGATCTCTGCCAACACAAGGCCGGGTTACCTCTGCAAAAATAGGTAACTACTGACACGCGTATGCCATCCCCCGATCGTCACCGATCTTCCCGAGGATCCCCGATTTCCAACAAACCACAAAGTAATAAATTTGCAGCAACCACAGAGGTTAAGTATCTGGGCTCCATACCATGATACCACCTTTATCCAGAAGGAATGACATACACTAAGGGGCGCTACTCCCTAGAACCTTGCCGCATTCTTCCTGTTTCGACCATTTCCGGGGTGTGAGGCTCGATGAAGTCTCGTCCACAAAGCTACGCTTTCTACAAAGCCCTGCTTCGGGTCAAACAAAATGATCAACCTATGATCACAAAGATATAAGATCAAACAAATGATCATATCACAAATGATCAAACACTGATCATTTCACAGCAACACTCAGTATGCCACGTTACCAAATTGGGAGTATATCGCTGATAAATTTCAACTACATAACCTCTGAGCTCGTACGTCTCAAAGAAGGGTGTTAAGCTAAGAGAATAAATTCTCCGCCACCAACAGAAATGTATTTGAAAGAAATCAGCTTTATATCTCAAAGTGTAACGTCAGACACACATCCATACAAGTCTGTTCCGGGATCGAACAGAACCGAAGGCACTTCTCACGAAGCCCTTGCATATCCGGATAAATTTCTAATCACGTCCGGACTTCCCGTCACTAAGGGTGATAAAACCTCTAAATCGGAGATCAGCCGATGTAGAGTAACTCGACGGTAATCCTTCCGTTTTCAAAAATATCCGGTCTTCAACACCGGTCTTCGAATGCAATTCATAACGACGTATCACATATTCGGAATGGGTTATACGACCCCATGGTCCTTTCCCGGCTAACCCGAATAGTGAGCGCTTATTCAAAAATAAGTGTGGCATTCAAATTCATCCAATTCACAACAAATACCATTCAGGGTAATTATTGATAGTCGGTTATTTAACTATCAATAAAGATGCGCAACATCATCAGATTCCAAATAATTTTCCAAATTATTTCATCTTCAAAAATATCTTTACTAGATATAAAAATTTCCACACTTCAAAAATAAATCAACGTTTATTTTTCTAAACAGTTTCCCTTTCCTTTATAAATTCCATAGTGAATTTATATCTTTCAAAATATCTACTGATATACGATTTTCAAATCGTTTTCAATATTCGATTTCGATTTATCTTTAAGAAGATAAATCTCAAAAACGTTCATTTCATATTGGAAAATATTCCATACTTATTTAATAATAAGTATTTCACAAATCTATTTATTTTCAACATTTGAAAGTATTCGATATACTTAAATCAATATTAAGTATATATTTCATTCTTTTAAGGAAATCATTCTTAAAACACATTTATTTGAGTCAAAACGAATGTTACGTAAAACATCGTTACTACGACTCAACATCACTAGTATAGGGATTCGAAATTTAGATAGATATATAAATCCCAATACTATATAAAACATTTCCTTTCGGAAATCATTTACTATAACAACTGTGTTATAGTCCACCATTTCCTTATTTCTCGAAAACGTCTATTTCAACAATAAATGTTGAAATCTATGATTTCGATACTTAACACTTTTTAAAACATCTTTTAAAACAATTAACTTCATTTCAAATATCACTTTTCCAAAACCATATCCATTTTACTTAACAATATATTCACTGTCCAAAATCGTGAATATAATTCACTAATTACATTTCACTATTTTCTACACATTTTATTTCAATAATAATTCGCTATCCAAAATCGCGAATATATCTTCTTTAACATTTTAATTTATCAAATCCAATTGATTTCGAATTTATAAAACAACGTTTATAAATTCTATTTCTATTTTCTAACGACTTCAATTTAATAAATCTCCTTTATTAATAATTCGATAAATATTCCATCTAAAGGTAAAAATCCAATTTATAAGTTAATTTCTTATAAATCTTTTATTCTACAGTTTCATCCATTTTATAACTTCACAATTTATAAATCTATAAATTTCATTCACTTACGGATTCCATAATATTTCATTTTTAACACTTATAAAATTCGTTTTATAAGTCCAATATTTTAAATTTATAAATATCAACTTTTTAAATCTTTTAAATAAACTGTTCACAAAAATCCGAAAATCTCAGTTCAAACCATTTTATAAATCGCTTAAACTATTTATTTCAAAAATCACCTTACGGTCATAATTCACAAAAATCTTAACTTTTATAACTTCAAAATTTTACGTTTATAAATCGATTCAGAAATTCCATAAAACGTATATTTTCAAAATCACTTTAAAAACCCTTTTAAAGTAAAAGTCGTTATTTTTAAACTTCAAAAGCTGAACCCGATGATGCAACGCATCAATTAGTCCATCACAACAACAACATCATATATCAACATATGATAACAGAATATACATCAATATCTGTAAATAAATAACTACTGGTAAGGAATCCAGTTGGATCCCTCCAACCTGTTTCCCTGCATCCACAGATGTTAGCACAATACCAATTCCGCTCCAGTACGGAATTATCGCGGTATATGGGTTTTTATAAAAATCCGCTTACTAACGGCGCAATAGGGTCTCATCCGCTATACGAGGCGGGAATCAATCAATCCAATATATACATATGCCAATATGTATATATTGCTATATATATATATATCCTATCATATCTAATAGCACATCCAATAGCAATCAATTAAACAATCAATAACTGCAAAAATTCCACATTCAATTTGAGTGAGAAGATCTCACCTTGATTTTCCAATAGAAATTTGTAGCGTTTATTTCGAATGAAATTAAACAGACGTTTAATTTCACTCAAAATTTTCACTGACCCCGATCGTTCCCAATCCAGTTTCATCGCGAAGTGTTCGACAATACGATTCCGATGCATCTTGTTTCGTAATTTTCTGATAATGTACGAAAGAGTTATTGCATTTAGAAGTTTGTATAAATTAAGATACAATTAATTTACAATTAAATTTACATTTCTAATTCATTTACATCACAGCCGTTTATTTTTTTCACTGGAAGATCTGGGCACGCGAGACCATCTTCCCTCCCTCACGAAACTCCCCAGGTTTCATCACGTACGAAACCCATTTGGCCGCCACTTCCTCCTCAATTTCGCGACCACTCACGTCGATCGAGACGTTGATCAGAACCCGGCATTCGAACGACGATAGCGATCTCTCCCCCCGGCAAAAGCCACGTGCAGCTCGGTCTCCATCTCCAGGTGATAAACGTGCTTGAACGTTGGCACTTTGAGGAGCAATTGCCGTTGACTCCCTTCGAGTTAAACGATCTTGACCGTTGACATTAAAGAGCTTGACATGCTCTACCACTTCACAGTTGAAACTTTCTTGTAATTGTTAATGGATCGTAAGAAATTTGAGGGAGAAGATGGCAGGTTTTCGGCCATTGATAGTGAAACTGGCGGCTGGCTTCAGAACTAGGGTTAGGGTTTATTTTCTTCAAAAGGAAATAAATGAAGTGCTATATATAGAATTTTGACGAACATTATTCATTCCGGTTTTCTGAACTCCGATTTACGTGCGGTCACTATCGTTTCTAGGGTTTATCCCGTGTTCCGGACACAATGGAACAGGTTTCGAAAGCTAATTCGATCGTCTGTGTGAGATATGACAATAAACGATCAATTTAAATTAACCCGATTTAAATCGATTTCGAGGCGTTTTAATTTGTACCGGACAAATGGTACATCCAAAAATTATGAAATTTGAAACCATGCAATAATTTCACATTACGGATCCGATGAAACTGGTTTCGTCGAAATCCGAGACGGTTCGAAAAATGACTATTTTAACTCGTCGAATAAAAATTAAAAAAATTTCGACGCGTTTCGAGCTGCCACGGTCAAACGACAACTCCGATGGATACAAAAATTGAAATCCGATAATAACTAACTATTACGGATCCAATGGAACTGGTCTCGTCCAATTCTGAGACTGTTCGAAAATTGGCTATTTTTCAGTCGATAATTAAATATTAAAATATTCAGTTTTCACAGATTAACTTCAAATTCAATTTTAAAAGTTCTATAACCTTTCTATAACTCCAGTATGATTAAATAAAATTTTCCAAATCGTTTTCAATCACATTTAATCCAGATTTCAATTATTTCTGGAATTACAACTATTAAATTATCGATTTAATTACCCAGGTAAATCCAATATTCGATAAATAAATTATCCGACTTCTAAATTCCATTTATTGATATTTAAAATTAATTAAATATTCGAATTTTAAATTATCAAAAATTCTGGGTCGTTACAGACTTCCCCCCTTAAAAGAATTTCGTCCTCGAAATTACAAGTTAGGAAAAATGTCCTTAACTCGTCTACTATTTTTCACAATTCAATAGTTTATCAAATTTATCAAAACAAATCTTTCTATTAAAGATTCGTTATCATTCAATCTCGTTTTCCAACTTCAATTATGAGTTTCAAACAACATTGTTTAACTTCTCAATTCAAATTCGAGTTTAAATTCAAATTTTAAACTTTCAAAATTTCTCAGAAATTTTCTAACGTCCTAAATTTCCGAAAAATTTCGCCAGCGTCTCCTTTGCGCGGCTAATACGGTACGACTACAAAACGTCCCTACGGACTCTCAGATTTCAAAAAGAAAAAGAAAAAGCCAAGCGGCTAGACAAGAAATCAGCAAATCTCATATTTGAAATTTAAAATACATACCTTTTGTCGAGCAATTCAAACTTATCTTTGAAATTAAAATCCCAATTCATAACACCTGTATATCCTACTAGCCATTATATCTAGTTATAATATTCAATTTTACATTTCACATTCATTTGAATTTAATTCACAATTCCAATCTAATTTGTATTCGGTTCAACTTCTGAATATTGAATTTTTATCAATTAACTTTAGTTCACTTCAAACTAATCTCAAAACTTCATTTTATTTCACACAATTCAAATTCGTTTTCAATTTAGTTTTAATTCCAGTTTTATTCTTTTGTTCAGTCATCAAATTTTTACTTAAGAATTTCACACTTCATTTCTTAAGTTCAATGTAAATATTTCATATACACATTATATTTATTTTCAATTCACTATTATGGTTTATAACCACTCACATTAAACTGGATTTCAAATTCCATATGAATTTTAATTCATCTCAAACCATATTAATTTGTCATTTCTTCAATTAGTTTTCGTTACTAATTTTATTTCAATACTTTACTTTACAAATTTGAAATGAATTTTTTTCAACATTCATTTTACTTCCATTAAATTGATTCACTTGTACTTACATTAATTTGACTTCATCCTTCAAGTTAAATTTATTCTATCAAAATCCAATTTGTATAAGTTATATCTTTACATAGCATTCTAGAGTCTTACCGTCATTTCAAAGCCATTTTGAAAACAATTCAAATTATCCTTTGAATTTTCTAAAACAAAACCAAATTTTCAAACAACTTCCATTTAAAACAATTTGGCAGCAATTTCTCTTTTGGAAACCCGAAAATGAACACCGGTGATGTCGCGATCATCATCGGAATTATTTTCCAGCGACCGAAAAGAGTTTAGAGCTTTTCATCTCTTCAAAATACTTTTCAAACCCTTGAAATTCATTTTCAACTCTAAAAATGATTTAACTTTCCAATTTCCAAAATATCAAATTCTTTCAATTTCATTTCCAAAAACTTCTCTGGAATTCCGTTTTCCAATTATAAGTCACATTTATAACTTATATTCTTTGAATTTCATTTGTATATGGATTTATTTCTTAACTTTGGAGTTATGATTCCAATTTCTTATTCAATTTCATATAATAATGATAACATTTCAATATTATCACTTTCCTAACAACCATGCAACCATATACTATGATAATTCATAGAAAAACATTTCCTTTCTATACAAAAATAGTTTTGGGCAAAATTATCTCATTTACCCTATTCAAAACAATACTGTGCCGAATTGTTCTATTCAAGTGTTTAGAGATCCCTATCGATAGAGTTGTACGGACAATACCGACCAGAATCCATATACCACCCAACAAACCAATCATCACAATATAAAACAATTTTATATTAACTAACAAATACGCACTCGTATCTATTATTACACTCAAACTCATTCTAGAGTACTGCTGACTCTATCTCTAATGAGTAACACCCAACAGAGCAGGGTTGTCGCTTAACCATATGCTCTGATACCAAATGTCATGGCCCGTAAATCCGTACCTCTTGATTAACCACTAATCTCCATTGATTAACTCAAAATGAACGGAAATACGAACTATGATGGTTTAAGAAAAAGTAGAAGAAGAAGAAGATAGAAGAAAGAGAGAAGTAGAAGAAAGCAGAAAAGGAAAAGAAGAACAACACATCAGAACAGAAACAGAAAACAATATCAGAATCTTACACATCGCAGCGGAATAACATATAATAGATAATCAATAGTCTTTTAAAACAAAGAACTATATCAGTTTATACATACATCAATCAGAGTCAATATACAACAATGGACAGTTATATAAACTTGTCCTCATACAGAATACACAGCGGAATAAATACTATCAGATACAAATACTACGTCTCGCCATCCAGCTTATCTCCAAAGCTCCAGAATATCCAGAATATCCTGATAACATAACTCTAGGCTGCCCGTGTGGAAATTTGTGGGCACCCAGAGTTTAGAAGGGAACAATAAACTCCGAGTCAGTCATGGTGACTGGTGTGAGATCGTAAAACAGTTATTCTTTATAACAACAAAATAATTTTTAAAGTCAATTCGCAATGCTTTTGGAAAATGAAACTACCATAAGACCTCCCGCCACACACACAATGCAAACGCAGACTTGGAGGAGATTTCTTCTTATGATAGTCAAAGATGCTTACTACGAAAAATCAGATTCTTTTTTATATTATTATTAGTGCATAGTGTAGAAAACATTTCGAAAGTAGAATATAAATCTTAGCCAGCATAGGTACCATTATAGTATGCTTGCTATAGCTACCATATTAAATGGCAGGTTCTACAACTAAAACCGTACAAGGCTCGTATTGTTTCTTTGGATTTCCAACAAATGGTCAGGCTAAGGAACTTCCTATCCACGGTGGGTACGTCCCTGGAATAGACGACCCGAGAACCTAACCGGATCTCTGCCAACACAAGGCCGGGTTACCTCTGCAAAAATAGGTAACTACTGACACGCGTATGCCATCCCCCGATCGTCACCGATCTTCCCGAGGATCCCCGATTTCCAACAAACCACAAAGTAATAAATTTGCAGCAACCACAGAGGTTAAGTATCTGGGATCCATACCATGATACCACCTTTATCCAGAAGGAATGACATACACTAAGGGGCGCTACTCCCTAGAACCTTGCCGCATTCTTCCTGTTTCGACCATTTCCGGGGTGTGAGGCTCGATGAAGTCTCGTCCACAAAGCTACGCTTTCTACAAAGCCCTGCTTCGGGTCAAACAAAATGATCAACCTATGATCACAAAGATATAAGATCAAACAAATGATCATATCACAAATGATCAAACACTGATCATTTCACAGCAACACTCAGTATGCCACGTTACCAAATTGGGAGTATATCGCTGATAAATTTCAACTACATAACCTCTGAGCTCGTACGTCTCAAAGAAGGGTGTTAAGCTAAGAGAATAAATTCTCCGCCACCAACAGAAATGTATTTGAAAGAAATCAGCTTTATATCTCAAAGTGTAACGTCAGACACACATCCATACAAGTCTGTTCCGGGATCGAACAGAACCGAAGGCACTTCTCACGAAGCCCTTGCATATCCGGATAAATTTCTAATCACGTCCGGACTTCCCGTCACTAAGGGTGATAAAACCTCTAAATCGGAGATCAGCCGATGTAGAGTAACTCGACGGTAATCCTTCCGTTTTCAAAAATATCCGGTCTTCAACACCGGTCTTCGAATGCAATTCATAACGACGTATCACATATTCGGAATGGGTTATACGACCCCATGGTCCTTTCCCGGCTAACCCGAATAGTGAGCGCTTATTCAAAAATAAGTGTGGCATTCAAATTCATCCAATTCACAACAAATACCATTCAGGGTAATTATTGATAGTCGGTTATTTAACTATCAATAAAGATGCGCAACATCATCAGATTCCAAATAATTTTCCAAATTATTTCATCTTCAAAAATATCTTTACTAGATATAAAAATTTCCACACTTCAAAAATAAATCAACGTTTATTTTTCTAAACAGTTTCCCTTTCCTTTATAAATTCCATAGTGAATTTATATCTTTCAAAATATCTACTGATATACGATTTTCAAATCGTTTTCAATATTCGATTTCGATTTATCTTTAAGAAGATAAATCTCAAAAACGTTCATTTCATATTGGAAAATATTCCATACTTATTTAATAATAAGTATTTCACAAATCTATTTATTTTCAACATTTGAAAATATTCGATATACTTAAATCAATATTAAGTATATATTTCATTCTTTTAAGGAAATCATTCTTAAAACACATTTATTTGAGTCAAAACGAATGTTACGTAAAACATCGTTACTACGACTCAACATCACTAGTATAGGGATTCGAAATTTAGATAGATATATAAATCCCAATACTATATAAAACATTTCCTTTCGGAAATCATTTACTACAACAACTGTGTTATAGTCCACCATTTCCTTATTTCTCGAAAACGTCTATTTCAACAATAAATGTTGAAATCTATGATTTCGATACTTAACACTTTTTAAAACATCTTTTAAAACAATTAACTTCATTTCAAATATCACTTTTCCAAAACCATATCCATTTTACTTAACAATATATTCACTGTCCAAAATCGTGAATATACTTCACTAATTACATTTCACTATTTTCTACACATTTTATTTCAATAATAATTCGCTATCCAAAATCGCGAATATATCTTCTTTAACATTTTAATTTATCAAATCCAATTGATTTCGAATTTATAAAACAACGTTTATAAATTCTATTTCTATTTTCTAACGACTTCAATTTAATAAATCTCCTTTATTAATAATTCGATAAATATTCCATCTAAAGGTAAAAATCCAATTTATAAGTTAATTTCTTATAAATCTTTTATTCTACAGTTTCATCCATTTTATAACTTTACAATTTATAAATCTATAAATTTCATTCACTTACGGATTCCATAATATTTCATTTTTAACACTTATAAAATTCGTTTTATAAGTCCAATATTTTAAATTTATAAATATCAACTTTTTAAATCTTTTAAATAAACTGTTCACAAAAATCCAAAAATCTCAGTTCAAACCATTTTATAAATCGCTTAAACTATTTATTTCAAAAATCACCTTACGGTCATAATTCACAAAAATCTTAACTTTTATAACTTCAAAATTTTACGTTTATAAATCGATTCAGAAATTCCATAAAACGTATATTTTCAAAATCACTTTAAAAACCCTTTTAAAGTAAAAGTCGTTATTTTTAAACTTCAAAAGCTGAACCCGATGATGCAACGCATCAATTAGTCCATCACAACAACAACATCATATATCAACATATGATAACAGAATATACATCAATATCTGTAAATAAATAACTACTGGTGAGGAATCCAGTTGGATCCCTCCAACCTGTTTCCCTACATCCACAGATGTTAGCACAATACCAATTCCGCTCCAGTACGGAATTATCGCGGTATATGGGTTTTTATAAAAATCCGCTTACTAACGGCGCAATAGGGTCTCATCCGCTATACGAGGCGGGAATCAATCAATCCAATATATACATATGCCAATATGTATATATTGCTATATATATAGATATATCCTATCATATCTAATAGCACATCCAATAGCAATCAATTAAACAATCAATAACTGCAAAAATTCCACATTCAATTTGAGTGAGAAGATCTCACCTTGATTTTCCAATAGAAATTTGTAGCGTTTATTTCGAATGAAATTAAACGGACGTTTAATTTCACTCAAAATTTTCACTGACCCCGATCGTTCCCAATCCAGTTTCATCGCGAAGTGTTCGACAATACGATTCCGATGCATCTTGTTTCGTAATTTTCTGATAATGTACGAAAGAGTTATTGCATTTAGAAGTTTGTATAAATTAAGATACAATTAATTTACAATTAAATTTACATTTCTAATTCATTTACATCACAGCCGTTTATTTTTTTCACTGGAAGATCTGGGCACGCGAGACCATCTTCCCTCCCTCACGAAACTCCCCAGGTTTCATCACGTACGAAACCCATTTGGCCGCCACTTCCTCCTCAATTTCGCGACCACTCACGTCGATCGAGACGTTGATCAGAACCCGGCATTCGAACGACGATAGCGATCTCTCCCCCCGGCAAAAGCCACGTGCAGCTCGGTCTCCATCTCCAGGTG
Source organism: Allium fistulosum (assembly GCA_030737815.1). Taxonomy (NCBI): domain Eukaryota; kingdom Viridiplantae; phylum Streptophyta; class Magnoliopsida; order Asparagales; family Amaryllidaceae; genus Allium; species Allium fistulosum. The sequence continues at coordinate 1,058,196,670 of CM060907.1, forward strand.
ATAAACGTGCTTGAACGTTGGCACTTTGAGGAGCAATTGTCGTTGACTCCCTTCGAGTTAAACGATCTTGACCGTTGACATTAAAGAGCTTGACATGCTCTACCACTTCACAGTTGAAACTTTCTTGTAATTGTTAATGGATCGTAAGAAACTTGAGGGAGAAGATGGCACATTTTCGGCCATTGATAGTGAAACTGGCGGCTGGCTTCAGAACTAGGGTTAGGGTTTATTTTCTTCAAAAGGAAATAAATGAAGTGCTATATATAGAATTTTGACGAACACTATTCATTCCGGTTTTCTGAACTCCGATTTACGCGCGGTCACTATCGTTTCTATGGTTTATCCCGCGTTCCGGACACAATGGAACAGGTTTCGAAAGCTAATTCGATCGTCTGTGTGAGATATGACAATAAACGATCAATTTAAATTAACCCGATTTAAATCGATTTCGAGGCGTTTTAATTTGTACCGGACAAATGGTACATCCAAAAATTATGAAATTTGAAACCATGCAATAATTTCACATTACGGATCCGATGAAACTGGTTTCGTCGAAATCCGAGACGGTTCGAAAAATGACTATTTTAACTCGTCGAATAAAAATTAAAAAAATTTCGACGCGTTTCGAGCTGCCACGGTCAAACGACAACTCCGATGGATACGAAAATTGAAATCCAATAATAACTAACTATTACGGATCCAATGGAACTGGTCTCGTCCAATTCTGAGACTGTTCGAAAATTGGCTATTTTTCAATCGATAATTAAATATTAAAATATTCAATTTTCACAGATTAACTTCAAATTCAATTTTAAAAGTTCTATAACCTTTCTATAACTCCAGTATGATTAAATAAAATTTTCCAAATCGTTTTCAATCACATTTAATCCAGATTTCAATTATTTCTGGAATTACAACTATTAAATTATCGATTTAATTACCCAGGTAAATCCAATATTCGATAAATAAATTATCCGACTTCTAAATTCCATTTATTGATATTTAAAATTAATTAAATATTCGAATTTTAAATTATCAAAAATTCTGGGTCGTTACAATAGTTTTTGAAATTTAAGACAAATGAATTTGGTTAAACTTCTTATATAAGTTACTTTAACTATACTAAATTGTTTCCTTAAACATTTAGTTAAGAAATCTTGAAATTCGTTTAATTTAAATTTGATTACGAAAGATTTAAAAGTTATTTTCAATCTTAAAATTTGAAATGAAATAAAAAGGAAATTAACTACTTGAAAGTAAAGTACTTAATAAAAGTAATCATGGTAAATCAACTAATAATTTAAGTTTGATTAATAAGTAATTAAAGAATAATTAATTTAAGGATGATTAATTACTTAAAAATATTCACTTAATGAAAGTAATTAAGGGACTAATTGCTTATTTCAACAAATTTTGATATTTTGATTAATTAAAATTTATTTATTTTAGTTTAATTTATTTAAGGAAACCATTTGATAATTGGATGAGTGTAATTACTTAGTTGAATAAATGAAGATAATTACTTAAGGAAGTAGTTAATGATAATTACTGGAATGAAATGAGTGAAGATGATTTATAAATGAAGTAATTTGGGTAATTACCTTTGTAGTTTATTAAAGGATTAACTTATGGAGATAATTTATTATGGATAATTAATTTATTAAATGAGCAATTAAGGAAAAATTAATTAAGATGATTAATAAAGTAATTTATATCTAATGAGTTGTAATTAATAAATCAGAATTGGATAATAAATTCATAAGTAAATAAATTTGATTGGAAACAAATTGAATTAATTAGGATTAAACAATTAATTTATACTACTTATAAATGACTATTGAATACTTGACCTTACTTATGAATGTTTGGATTCTATTAGATGACTTGATTGTTTGATATCCCTGATATATAATGCTTTGTGATATACCCTGATTTATGTTGTGCTGAGCTGTGATTTCTGTTTTCTGTGATATATTACTATGTGGATATGCAACCCTTGACCCATAGAACGACATTTGAGTTTCGATGCGACAGGGAGTCGGATTCCAGTTGGTTATCCGAAACCCACATCGAATTGTAATAGTGAATCTTTGTGACTGATAAATTTATTTTATCTATGAATCTGTGAATGAAGATAAGCGTTATCGATTATACCGCTTATCGATATATCTGTGATGATTGATGTTGCACTATTGTGTGTGAAACCCCTGGACTACACTTATACACACACCAATATGGATTTCACGTGGAAATCGGTTAAGTCACAGATAATTAAAATTTGATGTTTTTGAAATTGAAATTTTAATTTCAATTGATTTTGAAATTAGAAATTTGGGATAAAAAGTGAAAAGCTTTTGAAATAGAATTTCAAATATAAAAGTTATTTTGAATAACTTAATCGAGTTTTGAAAATTTAAATAATTTGATTTAAATTTGAATTCAAGTTTGAAATTGAATTCTATGATTCGAAACTAGGGATTAAAAATGCTGTACAAGTTATATATGGGTTAAACCATTTTAAAAAGTATTGATTAGAGAATTTGAATTAACCCTAGAACTTTAACTCGTATAAATGAATCAGATTTCCAGAATGAAAACTGTTTGTTTTCAAAGAATAAAAGCTTTTAGATAAGAAATGAAATTCCAATTTAGGTAAAGGAATTTCAAGATTTAATTGAAAAATGGTTTTCCAAGTTATAAATGAATTCTTTTCGAAAGCTATGAATTAAATCTGTTTATTTTTAACAGATTTAAAATGATGTTTTGTTAAACCATTCGAAATGAAATTGTTTTGAAAGCTATTTGTTAAATCTTTGATTTAAAGATTCAACGAATTAATTAAATTGAAATGGAAATCGATTTGGAAAATCTGTGAATGAATCCTTGTGAAAACTGAGTGAACTTGGTGAATTGAATCTTTTTATTTAAAAAGATTAAAATGGTAATTTGTTTAACCAGTTGAAAAGAAAGTTTGGGTTTAAATTGTGACTTAATTGAAATCCCATTATCCATTTGTTTTTGAATATTGAGCTCACTATTCGGGTTAGCCGGGAAAAGACATCTGTGTCATATAACCCATTCCGAATAGTGATACGTCGTATATGGATAGCATTTGAAGACCGGTGTTGAAGACCGGATATTTTCGAAAATGAAAGGACAACCTGTCGAATGTCTCTGCACTGGGTAGCTCCCGGTATAGAGATTTATATCACCCTTTTGTGATGGGAAGTCTGGACGTGATTTGAAAATTATCCGGATTTGAAAGGGCTTCGTGAGAAGTGCCTTCGGTTCTGTTCGAACCCGGAACAGACTTATATGGATACATGTCTGACATTACACTTTGAGATATAAAGCCGATTTCTTTCAAATACATTTCTGTTTGGTGGCGGAGAATTTATTCTCTTAGCTTAACACCCTTCTCTGAGACATACGAGCTCAGAGGTTATGTAGTTGAAATTTATCAGCGATATATCCCAATTTGGTAATGTGGCATGCTGAGTGTTGCTGTGTGATGATCAGTGTTTGATCATTTGCGATATGATCATTTGTTTGATCTTATATCTTTGTGATCATAGGTTGATCATCTGTTTGACCCGAAGCATGGCTTTGTGACAAAGCGTAGCTTTGTGGACGAGACTTCGTCGGACCTCACACCCCGGAAATGGTCAAAACAGGAAAGATGCGGCAAGGTTCTAGGGAGTAGCGCCCCTTAGTGTATGTCATTCCTTCTGGATAGAGGTGGTATCATGGTATGGAGCCCAGATACTTAACCTATGTGGTTGCCGCATTATTATTATGTGGTTTGTTGGAAATCGAGGATCCTCGGGAAGATCGGTTACGATCGGGGGATGGCATACGTGTGTCAGTAGTTACCTATTTTTGCAGAGGTAACCCGGCCTTGTGTTGGCAGAGATCCGGTTAGGTTCTCGGGTCGTCTATTCCAGGGACGTACCCATCGTGGATAGGAAGTTCCTTAGCCTGACCATTTGTTGGAAATCCAAAGAAACAATACGAGCCTTGTACGGTTTTAGTTGTAGAACCTGCCATTCACTTATGGTGGTCACCACTATTTGGATGGTAGCTATAGTAGGCATAGTTCGGAATGTCTATGCTGGCTAAGATTTATATTATACTTTCGAACTGTTTTCTACACTATGCACTAATAATAATATCAAAAAGAATTTGATTTTGCGTAGTAAGCATCTTTGACTATCATAAGAAGAAATCTCCTCCAATTCTGCGTTTGCATTGTGTGTGTGGCGGGAGGTCTTATGGTAGTTTCATTTTCCAAAAGCATTGCGAATTGACTTTAAAATTCTCCACTATTTGTTTTTAAAGATAAACTGTTTTTGTTGCTCACACCAGTCCCATGACTGATCCGGAGTTTATTGTTTATTTCCTAAACTCTGGATGCTCAAAATTTTTCTACACGAGCAGTCTAGAGTTTGGTTTTTCAGATATTCAGATTTAGTAGATTATCTGGAGTTAGTTCAGTTTTTGGATCGCACCAGTCTTGCTTATCTTTATGCCTCGTTATTGGAAGTTCGAGCTATTTCTGGATTGGCGTTTTGAAGATGAAGATTATCCGCTGCTGATGTTATCGTTTTCTTTTCCGCTGCTATTTGTTATATCATATCTCTGATGTATATTGATATTCATTGTATCATTTTGTTGTATCAGATATTGTATATCAATGTATTATTCATTTATTCCGCTGTGTTATTTACTTAATTGTGTTATAAGCTTCCGAGAACCAGATTCGGCATTAGAATCTACGGCATTTTGAGTACAAGTGAAGTACGGGTGTCGATTTTCGAAGGTCGATTTTTGGGTCTTGACAAGTGGTATCAGAGCTAAGGTTGAACTTTAGCTCAGGAGTATAACACGTTAAGTAGCTCGTTAGAGATAGAGTGAAGTAAACTCTAGAATGAGTATTTCTCATATATCCGTCTGAATGTCTCAGTAAATTCTCTTGCTATCCACTGATAGTAGATATGAGTACAAGAAGAAGACGAGATAGGGGACAAGGGAATACGACTATAAATGGTCAGTACCCTACAACAGTGGAAACAACTTTCTTATCAATCTCTTTTGATTCGTTTCCAAATTCTTTTGATTCCTTCGTGACAGATCCAGGAGAAGTTTCGGTGTGATGATGGCTCTACGAATCGTTGTAGAAGATCCTTACTTCGTATCTTTATCAGTTCTTATCAGCTTTTTGATTTAAACCTTAATGAAATTTGGAATTGGGAAATATAAATTGAGTTAAATTGATTAACAGGATATGAAGCTAATTTGAATTGAATCGATAAAACGATATTGTTCGAAACCAAATTTTGAAATTCTATTGAAATTTCTTTTGAATACCAAAGTCCGAAGATGGACGAATTGGTATGTATTCTGTGATATTCCGACTTGAGTTTGGAATTCGTATCGTCAGTTTGAGGAATTATAGGAGATCACCTCTGTCTATCTCTGTGTTATTTTCGTGCCTGCGAATTTCGGGGACGAAATTCTTTTAAGGGGGGAAATTTGTAACGACCCCAAATTTTATAAGTATTTAAATTTATAATTAATTGAGTTTTTGAATTTAAAATTGTTAATTTATTTCATTCTGAATAAAAATAGCAAAACAAATGGTTTAAAATGAAATTAATCGATTTATTTATTGCGAGTTTCCCCGATATCCAAGTATATTCTGTATAAATCATTTGAGATTAAAATATTGTAAATAGTGTATATGTGAGTATATGTGTATATGTTGAATGTATATATATATATATATATATTTGAAATTATGGTTAAAGATGGTTTGAGTTTATAAAATAAATATGAGACAATAAATATTAAGTAAATAATGATAATTAACATTTGAACTAGAAATTGAAATTAATATAAGGTAAGTTTTAATAAAAATAGAAGTAGAATATTTGTTAAAATCTAACAACAATTTAAAAGTAGAACTTCTTTACATTTCAAAGTAGTAAGAAAAAATAGAGAAAACAAATAAAACATAGAAATGGTCATTTTTAATTCTTGATAGATATATATATATATGTAAACAAAAGATAAAACAAAATATCTCCAAGCTTGAAGAATAAGATAAAGTAAATATACCTATAAGTAAGTATGCAGGCATGTCTTATAAAAGTGAAGAGTACAAAATAAATAAAGTGTGAATTAACTTATAAAAATATAAACAAGACAACAAGTATAAGTTGTAAACAAAACAAGAAATAAAATAAATCAAACAAATAAAAGACAAGTATTCAAGCTAATAAAATACATTCACATATGTAAAGCAAGACACCTCTAAGATACAAAAAAAATCATCTTCCCAGCCGAAAGCAAAGATAGTAGAATATCTTTGTACAAATAAACAAAGTAAAATACAAACAAACAAGGCAAAACAAATAATTAACAAGTACAAAATACAACATACCTCAGCTGAAAAACAAAAAAAGAAAGCATATAAAAACACAAAGTACTCAACAATAAATGCCATATCTCTAGCCCATAACTCCAAACACTTCAGCCATGCCTTGTATTGTACAAGAGTATCAACCTGTAATCTTCTTTATACATCAAACCTTCCACTCGGTTTTATTCATTCGAAGCTAAGGAAAAATGTCTGAAGCAAGCATCCTCTTGAAAACTTAAAACAAAAGAAATTCGACATCTCACAACAATGCAAATCGACAAAACCAGAAATCAAAGAAAGCTCCAGTTTGCAAATTTTAATAGCCTGTTCCAAAACAAGGCACCTCTGTTCTTTCTTCTTCCTGGAAATCAATTGTGAGTAACACTTTTAAAACTTAGAAATAAATCAGTTGCTTGATCAATGTCTGAAATATGTATGTTTATATGTATATATATCTATGCCTTTCTATGTATATATATATGGATGATTGTATGTGTGTGTATGATAGTTTTCATCTGAGATTTCTCTGTTTCTTTCCAGACATCAGTTCTGTTTAAAATCCCAAATCTCTTGATATAGTTTTGGTTAGAATTTAAGCGAAAAGAAAAAAATATATAACTGTTTGTTCAATCCTAGATTTAGATTAAAACTTTAATCAAGTTAAAATGCATTAAAAATTCAACTGGGAATCAAATGAACAGAAGCTTGAATTTGTGAAAATTTCAAATATGAAAATTGGACAATCCAGTAATATAAACTGAAACCCTGAACTAATTCGTGATTTTTAAAAGCTAAATCCTAATTTTTAGTTCAAGGATGAGGGAGCATTTCTGGTTTGACCAGAAATGATGTTTCTGAGGTATTTGGGGGATCCCTGTGGTCGGAGTGGCTGAGGTCCTTTCTAGAGGTAGGTGAGTGATCGGAGAGGCCAGGAAAAATGGTTGATGGTGATCGAATCCATCGAGGAAGTCGTGGCAGTGGTTTCATGTCTAGAACCCTAGTTTGTCTGTTGATTGGAAATGTGATCGTCGCGATTTCTAGAGACGATCGAGTTCTATCGGGTTTTGGGTAATGGAGGTGGACTGGTAGCGGAAGACGTAGCCGGAATTTCATGAACGCTGGTGGCCGAGGCGTCGAGAACGAGGCGTTGATAGGTGGATGGTGGGTTACAGTTTGTTTCCAGGTTTGGGGTTATCTCCTCGATTTTGATTCGCGCGGTGGTTGGGTGATCTGAGAGTTCGAGGAGGCTCGCGTGCGTTTGTGTGGTCATTGACGATGTTCGCGATGGCCTACAGTGGCTGGAGTCGATGGGGTAGGTGCACGCGTGTACGTTTGTGCACCTGGAAGGTATGTGCTTTGGAGAAGAAGAAGAGGCTCGTGGTTTTGCTCGAGAGTCTGGGAAGTTTCCTCGAAGATGGGCTCGGGAAATTTGGAGGGTTACTCGAGTAGTTATATGATGTTTAAAACTGGTTAACTGTTAGTAGTTACAGGTTTTCAAATTTTAAACTTAAAGAGAGTAGATTTTTAAACAGTTTTATAAAAAGGAATTTAAACATAGTTTTTGAAATTTAAGACAAATGAATTTGGTTAAACTTCTTATATAAGTTACTTTAACTATACTAAATTGTTTCCTGAAACATTTAGTTAAGAAATCTTGAAATTCGTTTAATTTAAATTTGATTACGAAAGATTTAAAAGTTATTTTCAATCTTAAAATTTGAAATGAAATAAAAAGGAAATTAACTACTTGAAAGTAAAGTACTTAATAAAAGTAATCATGGTAAATCAACTAATAATTTAAGTTTGATTAATAAGTAATTAAAGAATAATTAATTTAAGGATGATTAATTACTTAAAAATATTCACTTAATGAAAGTAATTAAGGGACTAATTGCTTATTTCAACAAATTTTGATATTTTGATTAATTAAAATTTATTTATTTTAGTTTAATTTATTTAAGGAAACCATTTGATAATTGGATGAGTGTAATTACTTAGTTGAATAAATGAAGATAATTACTTAAGGAAGTAGTTAATGATAATTACTGGAATGAAATGAGTGAAGATGATTTATAAATGAAGTAATTTGGGTAATTACCTTTGTAGTTTATTAAAGGATTAACTTATGGAGATAATTTATTATGGATAATTAATTTATTAAATAAGCAATTAAGGAAAAATTAATTAAGATGATTAATAAAGTAATTTATATCTAATGAGTTGTAATTAATAAATCAGAATTGGATAATAAATTCATAAGTAAATAAATTTGATTGGAAACAAATTGAATTAATTAGGATTAAACAATTAATTTATACTACTTATAAATGACTATTGAATACTTGACCTTACTTATGAATGTTTGGATTCTATTGGATGACTTGATTGTTTGATATCCCTGATATATAATGCTTTGTGATATACCCTGATTTATGTTGTGCTGAGCTGTGATTTCTGTTTTCTGTGATATATTACTATGTGGATATGCAACCCTTGACCCATAGAACGACATTTGAGTTTCGATGCGACAGGGAGTCGGATTCCAGTTGGTTATCCGAAACCCACATCGAATTGTAATAGTGAATCTTTGTGACTGATAAATTTATTTTATCTATGAATCTGTGAATGAAGATAAGCGTTATCGATTATACCGCTTATCGATATATCTGTGATGATTGATGTTGCACTATTGTGTGTGAAACCCCTGGACTACACTTATACACACACCAATATGGATTTCACGTGGAAATCGGTTAAGTCACAGATAATTTAAATTTGATGTTTTTGAAATTGAAATTTTAATTTCAATTGATTTTGAAATTAGAAATTTGGGATAAAAAGTGAAAAGCTTTTGAAATAGAATTTCAAATATAAAAGTTATTTTGAATAACTTAATCGAGTTTTGAAAATTTAAATAATTTGATTTAAATTTGAATTCAAGTTTGAAATTGAATTCTATGATTCGAAACTAGGGATTAAAAATGCTGTACAAGTTATATATGGGTTAAACCATTTTAAAAAGTATTGATTAGAGAATTTGAATTAACCCTAGAACTTTAACTCGTATAAATGAATCAGATTTCCAGAATGAAAACTGTTTGTTTTCAAAGAATAAAAGCTTTTAGATAAGAAATGAAATTCCAATTTAGGTAAAGGAATTTCAAGATTTAATTGAAAAATGGTTTTCCAAGTTATAAATGAATTCTTTTCGAAAGCTATGAATTAAATCTGTTTATTTTTAACAGATTTAAAATGATGTTTTGTTAAACCATTCGAAATGAAATTGTTTTGAAAGCTATTTGTTAAATCTTTGATTTAAAGATTCAACGAATTAATTAAATTGAAATGGAAATCGATTTGGAAAATCTGTGAATGAATCCTTGCGAAAACTGAGTGAACTTGGTGAATTGAATCTTTTTATTTAAAAAGATTAAAATGGTAATTTGTTTAACCAGTTGAAAAGAAAGTTTGGGTTTAAATTATGACTTAATTGAAATCCCATTATCCATTTGTTTTTGAATATTGCGCTCACTATTCGGGTTAGCCGGGAAAAGACATCTGTGTCATATAACCCATTCCGAATAGTGATACGTCGTATATGGATAGCATTTGAAGACCGGTGTTGAAGACCGGATATTTTCGAAAATGAAAGGACAACCTGTCGAATGTCTCTGCACTGGGTAGCTCCCGGTATAGAGATTTATATCACCCTTTTGTGATGGGAAGTCTGGACGTGATTTGAAAATTATCCGGATTTGCAAGGGCTTCGTGAGAAGTGCCTTCGGTTCTGTTCGAATCCGGAACAGACTTATATGGATACATGTCTGACATTACACTTTGAGATATAAAGCCGATTTCTTTCAAATACATTTCTGTTTGGTGGCGGAGAATTTATTCTCTTAGCTTAACACCCTTCTCTGAGACATACGAGCTCAGAGGTTATGTAGTTGAAATTTATCAGCGATATATCCCAATTTGGTAATGTGGCATGCTGAGTGTTGTTGTGTGATGATCAGTGTTTGATCATTTGCGATATGATCATTTGTTTGATCTTATATCTTTGTGATCATAGGTTGATCATCTGTTTGACCCGAAGCATGGCTTTGTGACAAAGCGTAGCTTTGTGGACGAGACTTCGTCGGACCTCACACCCCGGAAATGGTCAAAACAGGAAAGATGCGGCAAGGTTCTAGGGAGTAGCGCCCCTTAGTGTATGTCATTCCTTCTGGATAGAGGTGGTATCATGGTATGGAGCCCAGATACTTAACCTATGTGGTTGCTGCATTATTATTATGTGGTTTGTTGGAAATCGAGGATCCTCGGGAAGATCGGTTACGATCGGGGGATGGCATACGCGTGTCAGTAGTTACCTATTTTTGCAGAGGTAACCCGGCCTTGTGTTGGCAGAGATCCGGTTAGGTTCTCAGGTCGTCTATTCCAGGGACGTACCCATCGTGGATAGGAAGTTCCTTAGCCTGACCATTTGTTGGAAATCCAAAGAAACAATATGAGCCTTGTATGGTTTTAGTTGTAGAACCTTCCATTCACTTATGGTGGTCACCACTGTTTGGATGGTAGCTATAGTAGGCATAGTTCGGAATGTCTATGCTGGCTAAGATTTATATTATGCTTTCGAACTGTTTTCTACACTATGCACTAATAATAATATCAAAAAGAATTTGATTTTGCGTAGTAAGCATCTTTGACTATCATAAGAAGAAATCTCCTCCAATTCTGCGTTTGCATTGTGTGTGTGGCGGGAGGTCTTATGGTAGTTTCATTTTCCAAAAGCATTGCGAATTGACTTTAAAATTCTCCACTATTTGTTTTTAAAGATAAACTGTTTTTGTTGCTCACACCAGTCCCATGACTGATCCGGAGTTTATTGTTTATTTCCTAAACTCTGGATGCTCAAAATTTTTCTACACGAGCAGTCTAGAGTTTGGTTTTTCAGATATTCAGATTTAGTAGATTATCTGGAGTTAGTTCAGTTTTTGGATCGCACCAGTCTTGCTTATCTTTGTGCCTCGTTATTGGAAGTTCGAGCTATTTCTGGATTGGCGTTTTGAAGATGAAGATTATCCGCTGCTGATGTTATCGTTTTCTTTTCCGCTGCTATTTGTTATATCATATCTCTGATGTATATTGATATTCATTGTATCATTCTGTTGTATCAGATATTGTATATCAATGTATTATTCATTTATTCCGCTGTGTTATTTACTTAACTGTGTTATAAGCTCCCGAGAACCAGATTCGGCATTTGAATCTACGGCATTTTGAGTACAAGTGAAGTACGGGTGTCGATTTTCGAAGGTCGATTTTTGGGTCTTGACAATATGGATTGCCCTCTGGTGACTTCCGGTTTTGGGGAAACTACGGTCTTGTATATGCTTTTGGGAATAAAAATGTGTTAAGGGTGGAATGGGCCATGACTTAACGCTATTTTGATATCTTTATATTACTGATAGACATTATCTACTTAGCGTACATTACTACCTAGTAGATAGTTTAACGGATCCTTAAAGGATGGTTATTCCAAACATCCTTTGAGTTACTCGTATTTAAATTGCTATTTCACTTGAGTTGGATTTATTAATATAAGAATGTTAATCCTGACTCGAGTGTCTTGTGTTTTTGCTTTACTCTTGGGTCAGACTGAGTGTACCAGTATTCAAGACTCACCTTTGAAGTTGGAGCTTTGCTTGAAGATCCAGCCATCTATTCTGCTTTCAGTATTCGATGATTCCAGTGATGTATTCTGATTGGTATCTGATGTATTGTATTACTCTTCCATTGTATCTGTTCTAACTCTGATGTATTTTATATATTCATATAGTAGCTTCATGAACTACTATCTCTTTTATTTCCGCTGCAATTATTACTCTGTGTCTGTGATCTGTGATTATATTTATTTACTGTATATGTTCAGTTTTTCCAATTTAAATTAACAACGCGGTATTTTGAGCAATTCAACTCCGGCATGAGTGTCTACCTATACACTTATAATGGATACGAATGGTCCAAAATGGCGGGTCGTTACAGTTGGTATCAGAGCTTTGGTAGCTCTAGGCAAAACTCAACATATAGGGTAAATGAATTTACAGAATCACACTCATTCGAGTTTCAATCTCTTCCTTTGACTAAATTCCTTTGACTTTTGGAACGTTCCCTACGGTTCCAAAAAAATTCATTCGTCTCCTTCACTATTCATCTTCTTTCAATTCTAGAGCACCCCATAACTCCATTTTGAATGGTATCTATAATGAATCGGCGGTCTCGCCAACTTCGAATGATTTGTAAAGGGATGAAACTCCTTTACAATTGGCATTGATTTACCGGAAATTTCTGTATCCTCGGTTTACGATGCTATCTATCTCCTGCTATACCTGAATTCTATTTCTTGAGATCGAATGTCGATTTACCTTGGAATTCTACACCGATCTTATTCTTGAAGTCACGTCCGACCCGGTTAAGGTTGCCCGTAATTTAATAAACTTATTCATCTTCCTATTTTGATTATTTAATCATCTTGACTTTGTTTCAATCTATCTTCGAATTTAAATTTCTCTTTGATTTGAGTCTATCAAAAATTTGAATCTCTATCCTTGCTTAAAAATCCATTATTGTATCGGTAAGTGAGGAAGTGTATTTGAAATTTTTTTTAAATGATTTATGTTGTGTTGTTTGAGTTGTTGATGTTGATTTGGGTTTTCGATCGATTCGTCTGATCAACGCTATCGATAGGATTTCCAAAACACTTGAGCAGAGCAAACTAACACAATATCGTTTTCAAATATGATAAACAAAATAGTTTTGATTATATTATGAAATTAAATTGTTAATAAATTTGTTGTCTGAAATAATAATATTTGATTTTCATTTATTGTTTTGTAAACCATTGACTATTGCATAATATAAATAAATGAATTTATAAACTTGGTTATAAATTGATTGGAATTTGAAATGAATCTAATTCAGAAATTTGAGAATTTATTAGTTTCTGGTGATTTCGAACTTTGGTTTTTTTAAAATTTTAAAGTATATATTATTGAAAGTATTTTCGAAAAAAAAAAATCGTTTCAAAGAATTCTTTAAAATGTTGAAATCAGTGCTCTTCTCTTTTGTCACTGGAAAATAATTTCGGTGATGGCGGCCGCATCATCGACATTCATTTTCGAGTTTCGAAGTGGAGAAACCATTCTGTAGCTTTGCTACGGTTTTGTTTTGAAAAAAAAAATTATTTTGATTTGAATTTCTTCAGTATATTTTGATTTACATATATATAGGTATCTTATTTTAAAATTTAATTTGATTTGATATAAATATATTATATATATCTCTAAATTGTTTAAAGTTAATCGGAAATTAAATTCTTAAATTTTGTTAAAGGATGATTTTAATTATAAATAAAAACCAAAAGTTTGGAATAAATATTTAAACTTGAATAATTGAATTGGGAAAATTTTATATTGTATATTGTTCAACTGCATTCTAATACAACTTACCTAAATCATTCAGAAGTTGAATATGTAATTGGATAATATATAAGATAAATTGAATTTATAAATAAAATTTCAGTGTATAATAAATGTTATACACTAAATTTTGATTATAAAGACGTTAATAGAGTTAGATAGGATAATAAGTAAACTCAGTTAATAATGAAATAAATTTGTTTTGAAAGAATTAATAAATTGAAATTTGATCAACTTATGAAAATACCTTAAATTTAAAAGCAATTAGTAAATATAAAGTAATTTAAATCGAAACTTGTATGGTTTAAATTAATTTATATGGGTTAAATATATGTGATAAGATATATCAAGTAGAATAAATTTAACAATTATTTGGAATAAAGAAGAATTTAAAATTGTTGAAGAAAATATGATTATAATAAAAGACTATTCAAATTTATGGTTTTAGAAATTGTAAATTTAAGATAATTGGATAATAGATAATGTAACGACCCAGTATTTTCAACCATTCGCATCCATTATAAGTGTATAGGTAAACACTCATGCCGGAGTTGAATTGCTTAAAATACTGCGTTGTAAATAAAATTTGGCAAAACTCAACATATACAGTAAATAAAATAATTACAGATCACAGACACAGAGTAATATAACAATACTGCAGCGGAAACAAAAGGATAGTAGTTCATGAAGCTACTATATATATATAACAGAGTTAAACAAGATACAACAGAGGTCTCGAATACAATAGATGTCTCAATACAATAATCAAATACCAGATCTGAATTCATCACTGGAATCAACAGAATAACTGAAAGCAGGATCGATAGATTGCTGGATCTCCAAGCGAAGCTCCAACTCCAAAGGTGAGTCTCAAATGCTGTATCACTCAGTCTGACCCGAGCGTAAAGCAAAACACAAAACACTCGAGTCAGGATTAACATTCTTATATTAATAAATCCAACTCAAGTGAAATATCAACTGAAATACAAGTAACTTAAAGGATGTTTGGGATAACCATCCTCTAAGGATCCGTTAAACTATTTACTATGTAGTAATATTCGCTATTATAATAGTGTCTAAATAAGTAAAGTATAATCATATCGGAAAATAGCGTTAAGGGGATGGAGAACCTTAACGCGGTCGGATCTTAAAATCATAATCGTAGTAAAGCTCGGTATGGTAGGTGACACGGCACAACTAGGCAATGCCAGGGTAGATATACCAATTACGCACACGGACTGATGGATACGCATAGCAGCCACTACCGTTCCACCTCGAACAACATTCCCAAATCGGAGGATGGCCATCTAGTCAAATCATAAGTAAGAGTATAATATCGAAGAAATGCGTCCGAGAAGAGGTGCTACCTCACTGGTCCGAGATCGCTCCTGTTTTAGCCACCTTATTGCCAACTCACGGGAGTTGGGTCCACGTAACATACCTTAAGAACGTCGCCACCGTCCTACTTCATTCTGGAATCTCCACCGCGTACACGGTTGTCAAAGTGGTTTTCGGTAAGACAGAGAGTATGTCCATATCCGATCCCGGTCTCTTTGCCAACCAATCTTTATTATAACACCGTGGTCATTTCAAAATAGTTTATACTTCAAAACTAAAAGATCATTATCATTTCAAAACCCAATTTAATACCATATCCTTTCACTTCAAATATATCCATTTTTAAAATCATATTACTTTCCAAAATTATATTGTTTTCGAAATCATAACACTTTCCTTTTTAAACAGTCTAGACATTAAATTTTTGTTATAAAATAAATTAGTTCCTTGAATTTCACAAATCGATTCAAATTAACTCGAATTCCAAAAATTTAATTTAATCAAATCTCAAATCATACGTTTCAACTCGATTTAGCTTCTAAATAAACCATTTCAAATTATCGATTTCAAATACATATCTGAACCATAAAATAGGTCATTTCAATTTTAATATATTTCAAAGCTTTAAATATTCATCATTTCAAAACTAAATTCGATAAATTTATATACATATCAGATTCCCTTTACAATTATTTAGTTTTGAAATATTAACTTAATCATTTCCATAACATTTAAATTCAATTTCAATTTAAAATTTAAATAAACAAAATATCTCATTCAAATATTTATACGTTTGAAATATCCATTTAAGTCACCTTTTCAAATTTTTAGGTTGTAAATCACTTCTTTAAATTTCAAATTCAATACATTTCAAATCAAACTTATTTAAGTATAATTCTTAAATAAATAAAATTTCAATCAATTTCAAATCATTATAAATTCTATATTTGAAATTATAGATATTAAATAAATACTTAAACATATTATTTTTCAACTTTATTAAATCAACTTTAATAAATCTTAAAAATCAATATTTATCAAAACCATATATTTCTTTTCAAAACCATAAAAATCATTTCAAAACGTTTATATATAGACCAACGGTGCCTGTATATAATTTTCTATCCTATGGCCAAGTGATACGGATATTTATCATTTCAATCCGCAATTTAAAACATATTCGGGTATATATCTTTTCAACCCGAAATCCCAAATTCAATTCAATTGAAAATCGCTTGGGTTTATCATTTCAACCCATAACGATTTCCTCCTATTCTACAGATCGTTCGGGTATGTATCATTTCAACCCATAGTGATTCTATACTAACAGGGAACTTGCAGAGTGATAACAGATATGATAATAATATAACAACAGTAACAGGCATATAACATCAGTATAAATAACAGATAATGGTGTCGGATGTCATAGGTGAACAGATACAGATAATGACATATAACAATGTAAATAACTAACATCAGCATATCTCAATTGACATTTCAATTGAAATCAAATTTAATAATTATAAGAACGTTAATCAGAGTGATTGCTCACCTTTCGAGGCTAGATAGATAGACAATGAGGTGGGTTACGGATCCAACACGAATTCCAAAGCACAGCTAAATTGGCACGAATACGACAGACAAAGCTGATAGATAGGAATTAACGAAATAAAATCAGAATCGGATCGATGAAGATAAATGATATAATTGAATATATATAATCATATATAACTATATATATATACCCAATCACTCTATTAAAATTTTCAACACATATTAAATTTTAAATCAATATTTATTAAATATGTTTACATAACATACATATATTAATATAACAGACATATGTGAATAAATCAACCAACAACCAAAATATACAAATACTGTACGTTACTTAATATATAGGACATACACGAACTGCCATTACACTGACATTATATATAGTATATACGAAACTATATAGGACCTATAATGTACTAACAGCAAACAAAGCTATGATGTCATACCCATATGCATATAAAACTAACTGTAATATTATATTAGTTAACATATATACATTGTAATTTTTAGAAAACAAATATATATCAGAAAGGTCACTGTTAACACACTTGTAAAAATGAAAGCAACTTTTAACTTCAGCACAAATAGAATTTTGAATCATTATCTTATTTATACATAGTTTATAACTATTTCAGAATATAGCCTATACTTATAGATTCAGGAAGATCATATATAATCCTATATATGTACACTTATGTGTACAAACAGATTATACATACTTACGTATGCTTATATATATGATTTATATAACACTAATACACTTATATCAAAAATCCAAGATACAACCAACATATTTAATACTAATATATAATAAAATAAGATAGCATATGTGGTTGATATGAATATATACTTAAACAGTACCATGTACTTTATATACTATACGAAACATACATACCCAAGTAATTATATATGCTATATGTGACACAACAGAAATATACAGAACTCTACTAACATTTTTTTTTTTTTAAGAATTTCATCACTTAACTTTTACAGAACATAAGTCTTTATACCAATTAATACAACATTCAAACAAAACACAGGTTGGACTTTATATAAATTATACTACATATATACTTGCATTTATAAATTCATACATAGCTTTCAAACAATATTTTTAAGTATGAATATCCTTATATATATAAATAAATACCAAACATATATGAATCTTTACTATACGTAATATATACTAATATATAAAATAAAATAGCATTGAAACTATAACATGTATATAAACACACCTGGTAAATTCGAAAGTCAGTCTGAAGATAAACATATGCAAACCAGTATATATACATATTTCGAAATCAAATTAAGGTTTATATAAACTTCTATAACAAGTAACAGACCACTATGAACAAATGTATGCAGACCCAAAATGTTACATATCTTATAATATGCGTACAGTACAGCCTATATATACATAATACATATAATTATAGGCATATAACTAAACTGTCTATATGTACATAACGTACATAGCATGTATATTAGTTGATGAAAATAAGATTTAAATATCAATACTTAAACCATACTATATCTAACTATTATAGAAATATACAACTATAACGAAGAGAAGTATAAAACTATACATGATAAAATATAAAGCAAAAGAAAATATATATATAACAGCTTATAAAATATACGTACAGTTGCAACCTTAGGTAGGCACAGAGAGGAGAAGCTCGGCTGGTGTGGGGTCGGAGAGAATGGTGGTTGCGAGTGGGAAGGGGTGGTGCGTGGCACGGCTGTTGATGGTGGTTTGGGCACGGATGAAGGGAGGCGTGGAGGACTGGAAAGTGGGGTAGGCTGGGATGGTTCGTGGTGGTTCTCGGCATGGTGGCCTGGGGACGTGATGGTGGAGACGTGGGATTGCCTGGGTGGGTGGTAGGCTTCGATCGTGGTGGTCTGGAGGGGTTTCGGTGATGGTCTAGGCTCGAGTAGAGTGGTGATGACATGGTGGCAGTTGTGGGTTTGTGGAGAAGGCAGGCTGGGTTTGTCTTGGCGTGGGGACAAGTGGGGTTGGGCAGGTCGTAAGGTGACAGTGTGGGTGGTGATCTGGTGGTTGCCGTGGTGTCGGCATGGAGGCAGAGGCGTGGCTGGTGTTGGGTTCGTGGGCGTGGGGTTGGATGTGGTGGTCTGGATCTCGTCATGATGGTGGCGCCATGAGTAGAGATCTGATCTTGGGTTGCCAAGCAGGTGCGTGAGGGATAGGGTGTTTAGATTTTTAACTTAGATCTGGAGAGAGGAACATAAATCTCACAAAACAAATGAATGCCAGTAGAGAAGGGAGGCTAGAATAAAGGGAAAGGAAGAGGACAGCTCACAAATGAAAATGAATGCACGGAAAATAAATGAATAAAACGTACATTGAAGATGCGAAAAAAATTCAAAAGAAACGGTAGGGTAGGAATAGAAATAGGTTGAATTGTTCAGAGGCTTAAATGCAGGAGCACGCTAAAAATTTAAACTGAAGGAAGGAGTAAAGTCAGAAATTTTGGTACCGTTACGGTGGACAGTTTATTCGTTCCGACACGCACCGGATCTCAAATTGCAGAGTTGAATATACCGTAGAGATCAGCACGACGAGACGGTCAAAACGGTACACAGATATCAGTGATACGGTCATCCGATCAAAAGTCGATAACCGGTACCAGAAATGCTGCTATTCTAACCGAATTAAGATAAACGGAGCAACAGAAGTCCAAATTTGACGAAACGAAAGATGACGTCTCACTCAGAAGATGATTTACAAATTTTCTATGTAAAAATATTTAGGTTTGGAAAACATTATATTATCATCAATTTTAACTGATTAAATTGAAGTAAATTTACGCGCGAAATAAATTTCATATTTTCGGACGAAAATTTACCAGTTGCTATGTTTAATTAGATGCATTCCAAATATCAAATTTAAATTTCAAAATTTTATTGTTTAAACTTTCACAAAATTTAACTAATTACGGTATTTAACAGTTAAAATTTACGGGTCGTTACACTCTCCCCCACTCAAAACTTTTCGTCCCCGAAAAGGAAGGAGGTAGGAGAGTAGAAACAACTAGAAAGAAAATAGATTAAAAGACTAGATAAGACAATTAATTTAAACCATATAATTTCAAATTAAACTAATTAATATTTAATAATTTGATTTAATCCACCGAGTTCACTTAAGTTAAATTAATTCATCTATTTCTGAATTCATTGTCTTATTATCTAGTCATTCTCAACTAACAATTTCTAAATCAATCAATTTGTATAATCATTTATTTTCCTCATATTTTATTCAACAAATTTAATTCTTTTATCCAAATTATTATTAAGTTTATTCCACTTAATATGTCCTATCACATATATTTAAACCATATAAATTAATTTAAACCATATATTTTAGTTTAAATCAATTTATATTCAATAATTGATTTTTTTTTATTCAAGGTACTTCCATACTTTAATCAAATTTCAATTTATTAGTTCCCTCAAAACAATTTATTTGTCTCATCTATTATTTAATTAACTTATTATTCTGCTTATCTCTATTAACATCTTTATAATAAAATTTAAGTGTATAACATTTATTATAACACTCAAATATTTCCTTATAAAGTCATTTTATATTGTATATTATCCAATTACATTTTTAACTTTTGAAAATTTTAGGTAAGTTATGTTGAGATGAAATCGGGTATTATACAATTAATATTTTACAATTCAGTTATTCTCAATTAAATATTTATCCAAGAATTTTGGCTTCAGTTTATAATTGAAATCATCTTTAAACCTAAAATTTAAGAATTTAAATCCCCAATTTACTTCAAACAATTTAGGAATATATATAATATATTTATATAAAATTAAATTAAATTTTTAAAATCAGATACCTGTATATATATATACATCAAATTATACTGAAGAAATTCAAATCGAATACATTTTTTTTCGAAACAAAACCGTAGCAAAGCTACAGAATGGTTTCTCCTCTTCGAAACTCGAAAATGAATGTCGATGATGCGGCCGTCATCACCGAAATTATTTTCCAGCGACAAAGAGAAGAGCACTGATTTAAACATTTAAATTCTTTGAAAACCATTTATTCGAAAATACTTTAAATAATATACATTTTAAGACTTTAAATCAAAGTTTGAAATCACTAGAAATTTAATTCTTAAATTCTCAATTTAAATCCATTTCAATTCCAAATAAATTTATAAACAATAGTTATTTTGCCATAGTCAGTGACTTACAAACAATGAAATGATAATCAAATATTATCATTTTCAACAACCAAATTATTTAACTTTTAATTCCAGAAAATTTTCTTATATATTTAATATAATCATACAAATTTATTTCATCTATCAAATTGGAAAATTTATATTGTGTCAGTTTGCTCTGTTCAAGTGTTTTGGAAATTCTATCGATAGCGTTGATCAGACGAATCGATCGAAAATCCAAATCAACATCAACAACTCAAACAACACACTATAAACATCAACAACTTTATATTAATTTCAAATACACTCCCTCACACGATGATTCCAGAATTGGATTCCAACATAAGGATAGAGATCCAAATAGAGGGACTCTAATCAAAGAGAATTCTAATCTAAAAATAGATCGGCTCGAACGAAGGTTAGATGATTGCATTTCAAACAGGAAGATGGATAAAGTTGTATAAATCGCGGACAACCTTAACAGGGTCAACCGTGACTTCATAGATAAGATCGATGTAGAATTCTGAAGCGAATCGACATTCGATTACCAGAGGAAAAATTCTGGTATAGCTTAAGATAGCAGCATCGTAAACCGAGGATACAGAAATCTCCGGTGAATCAATACCGATTGTAAAGAAGTTTCACCCCAGTACAAATTATTCGAAGATTGACGAGACCGCCGATTTATTATAGAGATTATTTGAAGTGGAGTTATGGGGTACTCCAAAATCAAAAGACACGAATGGGGAGACACGAATGGACTTTGGAACCGAAGTGAACGTTCCAAAATTCAAAGGAACCGAGTCAAAGAAGAAGGAATTCAAGCTCGAACGAAAGTGATTTTGTAATCGAATTTACTTCATATGCTGAGTTTTGCCTAAAACCAGAGCTCTGATACCACATGTAACGACCCAGTATTTTCAACCATTCGCATCCATTATAAGTGTATAGGTAAACACTCATGCCGGAGTTGAATTGCTTAAAATACTGCGTTGTAAATAAAATTTGGCAAAACTCAACATATACAGTAAATAAAATAATTACAGATCACAGACACAGAGTAATATAACAATACTGCAGCGGAAACAAAAGGATAGTAGTTCATGAAGCTACTATATATATATAACAGAGTTAAACAAGATACAACAGAGGTCTCGAATACAATAGATGTCTCAATACAATAATCAAATACCAGATCTGAATTCATCACTGGAATCAACAGAATAACTGAAAGCAGGATCGATAGATTGCTGGATCTCCAAGCGAAGCTCCAACTCCAAAGGTGAGTCTCAAATGCTGTATCACTCAGTCTGACCCGAGCGTAAAGCAAAACACAAAACACTCGAGTCAGGATTAACATTCTTATATTAATAAATCCAACTCAAGTGAAATATCAACTGAAATACAAGTAACTTAAAGGATGTTTGGGATAACCATCCTCTAAGGATCCGTTAAACTATTTACTATGTAGTAATATTCGCTATTATAATAGTGTCTAAATAAGTAAAGTATAATCATATCGGAAAATAGCGTTAAGGGGATGGAGAACCTTAACGCGGTCGGATCTTAAAATCATAATCGTAGTAAAGCTCGGTATGGTAGGTGACACGGCACAACTAGGCAATGCCAGGGTAGATATACCAATTACGCACACGGACTGATGGATACGCATAGCAGCCACTACCGTTCCACCTCGAACAACATTCCCAAATCGGAGGATGGCCATCTAGTCAAATCATAAGTAAGAGTATAATATCGAAGAAATGCGTCCGAGAAGAGGTGCTACCTCACTGGTCCGAGATCGCTCCTGTTTAGCCACCTTATTGCCAACTCACGGGAGTTGGGTCCACGTAACATACCTTAAGAACGTCGCCACCGTCCTACTTCATTCTGGAATCTCCACCGCGTACACGGTTGTCAAAGTGGTTTTCGGTAAGACAGAGAGTATGTCCATATCCGATCCCGGTCTCTTTGCCAACCAATCTTTATTATAACACCGTGGTCATTTCAAAATAGTTTATACTTCAAAACTAAAAGATCATTATCATTTCAAAACCCAATTTAATACCATATCCTTTCACTTCAAATATATCCATTTTTAAAATCATATTACTTTCCAAAATTATATTGTTTTCGAAATCATAACACTTTCCTTTTTAAACAGTCTAGACATTAAATTTTTGTTATAAAATAAATTAGTTCCTTGAATTTCACAAATCGATTCAAATTAACTCGAATTCCAAAAATTTAATTTAATCAAATCTCAAATCATACGTTTCAACTCGATTTAGCTTCTAAATAAACCATTTCAAATTATCGATTTCAAATACATATCTGAACCATAAAATAGGTCATTTCAATTTTAATATATTTCAAAGCTTTAAATATTCATCATTTCAAAACTAAATTCGATAAATTTATATACATATCAGATTCCCTTTACAATTATTTAGTTTTGAAATATTAACTTAATCATTTCCATAACATTTAAATTCAATTTCAATTTAAAATTTAAATAAACAAAATATCTCATTCAAATATTTATACGTTTGAAATATCCATTTAAGTCACCTTTTCAAATTTTTAGGTTGTAAATCACTTCTTTAAATTTCAAATTCAATACATTTCAAATCAAACTTATTTAAGTATAATTCTTAAATAAATAAAATTTCAATCAATTTCAAATCATTATAAATTCTATATTTGAAATTATAGATATTAAATAAATACTTAAACATATTATTTTTCAACTTTATTAAATCAACTTTAATAAATCTTAAAAATCAATATTTATCAAAACCATATATTTCTTTTCAAAACCATAAAAATCATTTCAAAACGTTTATATATAGACCAACGGTGCCTGTATATAATTTTCTATCCTATGGCCAAGTGATACGGATATTTATCATTTCAATCCGCAATTTAAAACATATTCGGGTATATATCTTTTCAACCCGAAATCCCAAATTCAATTCAATTGAAAATCGCTTGGGTTTATCATTTCAACCCATAACGATTTCCTCCTATTCTACAGATCGTTCGGGTATGTATCATTTCAACCCATAGTGATTCTATACTAACAGGGAACTTGCAGAGTGATAACAGATATGATAATAATATAACAACAGTAACAGGCATATAACATCAGTATAAATAACAGATAATGGTGTCGGATGTCATAGGTGAACAGATACAGATAATGACATATAACAATGTAAATAACTAACATCAGCATATCTCAATTGACATTTCAATTGAAATCAAATTTAATAATTATAAGAACGTTAATCAGAGTGATTGCTCACCTTTCGAGGCTAGATAGATAGACAATGAGGTGGGTTACGGATCCAACACGAATTCCAAAGCACAGCTAAATTGGCACGAATACGACAGACAAAGCTGATAGATAGGAATTAACGAAATAAAATCAGAATCGGATCGATGAAGATAAATGATATAATTGAATATATATAATCATATATAACTATATATATATACCCAATCACTCTATTAAAATTTTCAACACATATTAAATTTTAAATCAATATTTATTAAATATGTTTACATAACATACATATATTAATATAACAGACATATGTGAATAAATCAACCAACAACCAAAATATACAAATACTGTACGTTACTTAATATATAGGACATACACGAACTGCCATTACACTGACATTATATATAGTATATACGAAACTATATAGGACCTATAATGTACTAACAGCAAACAAAGCTATGATGTCATACCCATATGCATATAAAACTAACTGTAATATTATATTAGTTAACATATATACATTGTAATTTTTAGAAAACAAATATATATCAGAAAGGTCACTGTTAACACACTTGTAAAAATGAAAGCAACTTTTAACTTCAGCACAAATAGAATTTTGAATCATTATCTTATTTATACATAGTTTATAACTATTTCAGAATATAGCCTATACTTATAGATTCAGGAAGATCATATATAATCCTATATATGTACACTTATGTGTACAAACAGATTATACATACTTACGTATGCTTATATATATGATTTATATAACACTAATACACTTATATCAAAAATCCAAGATACAACCAACATATTTAATACTAATATATAATAAAATAAGATAGCATATGTGGTTGATATGAATATATACTTAAACAGTACCATGTACTTTATATACTATACGAAACATACATACCCAAGTAATTATATATGCTATATGTGACACAACAGAAATATACAGAACTCTACTAACATTTTTTTTTTTAAGAATTTCATCACTTAACTTTTACAGAACATAAGTCTTTATACCAATTAATACAACATTCAAACAAAACACAGGTTGGACTTTATATAAATTATACTACATATATACTTGCATTTATAAATTCATACATAGCTTTCAAACAATATTTTTAAGTATGAATATCCTTATATATATAAATAAATACCAAACATATATGAATCTTTACTATACGTAATATATACTAATATATAAAATAAAATAGCATTGAAACTATAACATGTATATAAACACACCTGGTAAATTCGAAAGTCAGTCTGAAGATAAACATATGCAAACCAGTATATATACATATTTCGAAATCAAATTAAGGTTTATATAAACTTCTATAACAAGTAACAGACCACTATGAACAAATGTATGCAGACCCAAAATGTTACATATCTTATAATATGCGTACAGTACAGCCTATATATACATAATACATATAATTATAGGCATATAACTAAACTGTCTATATGTACATAACGTACATAGCATGTATATTAGTTGATGAAAATAAGATTTAAATATCAATACTTAAACCATACTATATCTAACTATTATAGAAATATACAACTATAACGAAGAGAAGTATAAAACTATACATGATAAAATATAAAGCAAAAGAAAATATATATATAACAGCTTATAAAATATACGTACAGTTGCAACCTTAGGTAGGCACAGAGAGGAGAAGCTCGGCTGGTGTGGGGTCGGAGAGAATGGTGGTTGCGAGTGGGAAGGGGTGGTGCGTGGCACGGCTGTTGATGGTGGTTTGGGCACGGATGAAGGGAGGCGTGGAGGACTGGAAAGTGGGGTAGGCTGGGATGGTTCGTGGTGGTTCTCGGCATGGTGGCCTGGGGACGTGATGGTGGAGACGTGGGATTGCCTGGGTGGGTGGTAGGCTTCGATCGTGGTGGTCTGGAGGGGTTTCGGTGATGGTCTAGGCTCGAGTAGAGTGGTGATGACATGGTGGCAGTTGTGGGTTCGTGGAGAAGGCAGGCTGGGTTTGTCTTGGCGTGGGGACAAGTGGGGTTGGGCAGGTCGTAAGGTGACAGTGTGGGTGGTGATCTGGTGGTTGCCGTGGTGTCGGCATGGAGGCAGAGGCGTGGCTGGTGTTGGGTTCGTGGGCGTGGGGTTGGATGTGGTGGTCTGGATCTCGTCATGATGGTGGCGCCATGAGTAGAGATCTGATCTTGGGTTGCCAAGCAGGTGCGTGAGGGATAGGGTGTTTAGATTTTTAACTTAGATCTGGAGAGAGGAACATAAATCTCACAAAACAAATGAATGCCAGTAGAGAAGGGAGGCTAGAATAAAGGGAAAGGAAGAGGACAGCTCACAAATGAAAATGAATGCACGGAAAATAAATGAATAAAACGTACATTGAAGATGCGAAAAAAATTCAAAAGAAACGGTAGGGTAGGAATAGAAATAGGTTGAATTGTTCAGAGGCTTAAATGCAGGAGCACGCTAAAAATTTAAACTGAAGGAAGGAGTAAAGTCAGAAATTTTGGTACCGTTACGGTGGACAGTTTATTCGTTCCGACACGCACCGGATCTCAAATTGCAGAGTTGAATATACCGTAGAGATCAGCACGACGAGACGGTCAAAACGGTACACAGATATCAGTGATACGGTCATCCGATCAAAAGTCGATAACCGGTACCAGAAATGCTGTTATTCTAACCGAATTAAGATAAACGGAGCAACAGAAGTCCAAATTTGACGAAACGAAAGATGACGTCTCACTCAGAAGATGATTTACAAATTTTCTATGTAAAAATATTTAGGTTTGGAAAACATTATATTATCATCAATTTTAACTGATTAAATTGAAGTAAATTTACGCGCGAAATAAATTTCATATTTTCGGACGAAAATTTACCAGTTGCTATGTTTAATTAGATGCATTCCAAATATCAAATTTAAATTTCAAAATTTTATTGTTTAAACTTTCACAAAATTTAACTAATTACGGTATTTAACAGTTAAAATTTACGGGTCGTTACAGATAATGAATTTAGAAATAGTTGAGATTGATTTTAGTGAAATCAAATGGATTAAATCAATTATTAAATATCAATTAATTTAAATTTGAATTTATATGGTTTAAATTAATTGTTATTTTGTATTTCAAATCTGTTTTTTCTTTCTAGTTGTTTCTATTCTCCTACCTCGTTCCTTTTCGGGGACGAAAAGTTTTGAGTGGTGGAGAGTGTAACGACCCGTAAATTTCAACTGTTTTAATAAAGTAATTAGTTAAATTTTTGTGAAATTTTAAACGATAAAATTTTGAAATATAAATTTGATATTTGGGATACGTCTAGTTAAACATAGCAACTAGTAAATTTTCGTCCGAAAATATGAAAGTTTATTTCGCGCGTAAATTTACTTCAATTTAATCAGTTAAAAAGCGATGAAAATAAAATGTTTTCGAAACCTAAATATTTTTACATAGAAAAATTCTAAACCATCTTCTGAGCAAGATGTCAGTTTGTCGTTTTTCCAAATTCGGACATCTTTGGCTCCGTCGATCTTATTTTTTAGCGTTTTTCTTGCATTTTCCGCTATTAGAAAATTCGAATTTTTATAATTCAATCGTACCACTGACATCTGTATACCGTTTTGATCGTCTCGTCATACTGATCTCTATGGTATATTCAATTCTATGTTTTGAAGTCAGGTACGTAGTAGGATCAGTAAAACGATTACCGTATCGGTACACATTTGAGCCTTTTGGTTTTCTTCCTACCATTCGTTTGTTCCAACAAGCAGAAGATGAATGGAGTTGCGGTTATTAATTCTCTGAATTTACTTTTGCTATTCCCTATTTCCATTTATTACTTTTATTTTCTCCTGTCCATTCAATCTTTCCATCGGTTAAAAACCAATCAATACGCTACCTATGTAACTCTTTGTATTCACGCTTGCCTTTCCATCTCTGTCCACTTATCTTTCTATTATAATTCTTGCAACTTTACATTCCTGTAACCTCTTATTCTTCTTCCCCTTCAAATCCATTTTCCCATCACCTGTAGCAATCCTCATAGCCTACCATTCTCCTCCCTACTCTTCTTCTCCCATCACACGTCACTTTCCCTCCACCCATCCAACTTCCACGCCACGTCATCAACAAGCTAGCATCCATCTTTCACCACACACGCAGCAATCCACGGCCTGCGACTCCTTCACTATTCCCAGCTCGGTCACCTTCTTTTGATCGGCCGAGAATGCATCACAATCGAGCTTTGGCTCCACCTCTCTGACCAGCTACCAAACAGCTCTGCACCGTTCCAATCGCCGCCTCATTTACTCCAATTCGACCCAGTCCAGATCTCATCGTCCGCCCCTATGCTCGTCTCCGCCCATTATCGTCTCAACCGAGGCCCACCGGCATCTAGCACACAACCATCACCACTGTCCGAGTCTCCGCCTCGACCTCCAGCCCTACCACCCTCTCCCCTAACCGCTACCGTCACTCTAACCTCGTCTCCGTGCTCCACCTATGGCCGAACACGGCAACCAACTCTGATCTCTCCACAGCCTTAAACGCCGAAACCCATCTCGCTCTTAACTACTGCTCTCTCTCCCTTACCCTTCGACCCGTCCGCCACCAGCTGCTATCGGTTTCTCCATCGCCTGGGAGTCCTCTTCCCACGTTTATATAAGGTATTATTATGTATAATATATATAAGTATATATATAGTTTATGTTAATAATAGTTTGCATATTTGAAAGAATGTAGCAGCCATTCCTCCTTAAGTATGTTCAACATGAGTAGTTATATACATTTGTAGGTATTGTCTGCATGAATGTATACATATATAGATTTAGTTGCATATATGGTCTGCATCTTCTATATTGAAATTTTTCGAAAGATATTATATTTGCTGCAAAAATATTGTTTTTTTTAGCATGTACATAAGTCTATAAGTTATATATATATGTATATTTTAAAATAGTAGATATGTAGAAGTTACATATGTGAGTATATAATATTATACATCTGTTTGTTTATATATTAGTTTGTACCTTAATTAATTGGGACCCGCCTTTGCATTTGGGTTGCAGCAACTCTGTTCCGTGTACAAACATCACTTTGATGAACGTTGATTTGATACCGGGTAGTGGATATTTTGCACCCGATCCGTTTTGTTGGGATGTGTATGAACAACTAGAGAGTTTAATGGTTCCGAACGTGGATTGTTTGTTGAGAGTATTGCCTAAGTTGATCATCAATTATGATAGTAGCATATGTTCTTGATATATCAAGTTTGGTGATGTATTTGTGTATGGTTTGTATATGATAGCAAGTATGTGAATATATTGACGAAAAAAAAGAGAAAAAAAAAGAAAAAAAGAAAAAGTTTATATATATGTTGTCTAATGATTTTATAAATATATGTTTTTGATTTTTATAGTTATACAACAAAGTTTCCTTAAAGTTTGTGTATGCCGTTATATATACAAGTTGTTTAAAGTATGTATATAAGTCATGCTAGTATATTTAAATGCATATAGGATTTGTATGTTGATTTGGAGTGAATAATATATATATAACAGATAGAGGTATTTTGGCATTTTTATAAGTCTGCATTTGTTGTTTGCATTTCCATGTGTGCTTGCGCTCAGACTGGCTACTGCCGCACTTACATTGCATATATGTATCAATTTGTGAACAAAGTATATATATAGGATATATTAGCCTGTTATGTTTTAATGTAAAGAATTATATATATATATATAATTTAATATGTGTTTAAATTAATATTGATAAATAAATAAATAAATATATATATATATATAATTCTGTTTCTATCTTGATGGTTCTAATTCGGTTTCATCAATTCTTATCTATCAGCTTCGTCAAATTCGCGTTCAACCTTGTTTTTGCTTAGGAATTCGTGCTTGGATTTGTAACTCATCTCAATTCTGTTCGCCTCTAGCCTCGAAAGGTGAGCACTCACTCACGATTAACGTTCTTTTATTTATTAGATTTGATTTCAATTGAAACGACAATTGAAATATGCTGCTATTAGTTAATGACACTGTTATATATGTTATTACCTGCATCAGTTCTCCTGTGACATCTGACACCATTATCTGTTAATTATTTATGCGATGATAATACAGTTTGGCTGATAATTGATTGATTGTTGAATGTTTATATTGAACGTTAAATTGTTAATGATGTAAGTGAATAATTTGAAATTGAAATTGATGTAGGATAGTTAGATTTGATATATGTGTTAAAATTGATTAAATGACATTTGTATAATATGACCCCTTTAACTGTTGAATTTATTGACACGTAGGATTTGTTTAATTATACTTTGAACCACTGAACGTATGTTGTTAAATTGATGATGTATGACATTGTAAATAGATGACAAGTGAAAAACCGTAATGTAATAATCTTTAATCTACATGAAATGATAGTGTAGATTCTAGAAATAATTATATTAATTCGTACAAAT
The DNA here is from genome assembly GCA_030737815.1 of Allium fistulosum. Lineage (NCBI taxonomy): Eukaryota > Viridiplantae > Streptophyta > Magnoliopsida > Asparagales > Amaryllidaceae > Allium > Allium fistulosum. The sequence continues at coordinate 1,058,227,445 of CM060907.1, forward strand.
AACAATGCGAATTAATACGGTTATTTCGGGATTATTTGAATTGATTTTGGATTGATATTGATTGTTGTTATTGCTTGTTTATTTACTTTGACACCATCCCAGTTATCACACTGCAAGTTCCTTTTGCTATGTTTTGATTTTTAATTGAATTGGAATCGGGTTGAAATGATAAATACCCGAATTTAACTTGGACCTAGGATAGAGAATTAAATAAAACCCGATTGGTCAATAATTTGATTAAAATAAAATAAAATGAAGATTTGATTTGAATAAATAATATGGTTTTGAAATGAAGTTGAAATTTGAATTTTGATGAAAGGAAAATGTTAATATTTAATAATCTGAAACAAAAGATTAACAATGTAATTAATGGAAGAATGTTGTTTAATTTGAGAAATGATTGAATTAAGTTTGAAATGATTTAATAATTAAGTTTGAAATTATAATTAAGTTTGAAATTATTAAACTTTGAAATGATTTAATAATTAAGTTTGAAATTATAATTAAGTTTGAAACAATTAAACTTTGAAATGATTTAATAATTAAGTTTGAAATTATAATTAAGTTTGAAATTATTAAACTTTGAAATTATTTAATAATTAAGTTTTGAATTATTTAATAATTAAGTTTTGAATTATTTAATAATTAAATAAGATTGAATTATTTAATGATTAAATTGATTTGGATTCTTTAATAAGAGAAATTGAATTTTTGAATAAGTGAATTTTACTTCGTAATAACTGAAATTGAGTTTCTTTATTAATTAAGTTTTGGAAAATTATTTAAGTAAGTAAATAAGTGAAATGGAATTTCTTTAACAAGAAATGAAAATGTGATATTTTTGGAATTAATGTAAGAGTTGTAATTGAAATTGAATTGATTTGGTTTGAAATATATATAACGACCAATCGGTGTAATAATTACGAAAGTTATTAAAGAGACCGGGATCGGTAATGGATATACTCTCTATCTAAACCGAAACCACTTTAATAACTATACGCGGAGTGACGATCCAAAATGAAGTGGTTGGAATGGTGTACGTGATGACTGAAGAAAGAGAACGATAATGGATAGCCTTGACACTTGTGTCAAATTGGAAATGACTAAAACAGGAGCTGTGCCGGGCCAATGGAGGATTAGCTACCTCAAGTGGACACACTTCTTCGAACTACTTATACTTGTTGTCGATTGGTGCACCCTTGATTTTGGGAGTGTTGTTTCACGGTGTTGCGGGCGCTGCGGCGTTGCGTTCTCACCAGTCCGGATCAGGCGAACGGTAGTATCACTACCTTGGGTATTGCCTCATGTGCCTTGTCATACTTGTATTCCTTTATACGCGACCACTACGAATTTGTTTTGTACCTTTAGTATATGGATTGCCCTCTGGTGACTTCCGGTTTTGGGGAAACTACGGTCTTGTATATGCTTTTGGGAATAAAAATGTGTTAAGGGTGGAATGGGCCATGACTTAACGCTATTTTGATATCTTTATATTACTGATAGACATTATCTACTAAGCGTACATTACTACCTAGTAGATAGTTTAACGGATCCTTAAAAGATGGTTATTCCAAACATCCTTTGAGTTACTCGTATTTAAATTGCTATTTCACTTGAGTTGGATTTATTAATATAAGAATGTTAATCCTGACTCGAGTGTCTTGTGTTTTTGCTTTACGCTCGGGTCAGACTGAGTGTACCAGTATTCAAGACTCACCTTTGAAGTTGGAGCTTTGCTTGAAGATCCAGCCATCTATTCTGCTTTCAGTATTCGATGATTCCAGTGATGTATTCTGATTGGTATCTGATGTATTGTATTACTCTTCCGTTGTATCTGTTCTAACTCTGATGTATTTTATATATTCATATAGTAGCTTCATGAACTACTATTTCTTTTATTTCCGCTGCAATTATTACTCTGTGTCTGTGATCTGTGATTATATTTATTTACTGTATATGTTCAGTTTTGCCAATTTAAATTAACAACGTGGTATTTTGAGCAATTCAACTCCGGCATGAGTGTCTACCTATACACTTATAATGGATACGAATGGTCCAAAATGGCGGGTCGTTACAATTGGCGATTTTGAGATATTTAATCCAAAATCTCTTAAGGTTTGTTGCATATATATTACTTGAGAACAAGCCAAAGCAGCAGAAATATACTCTGCTTCAGTTGTTGATAGAGAAACTGTATTTTGCTTTTTACTAAACCAGGAAACCAGAGAATGTCCCAAAAAGTGACAAGTTCCACTTGTACTTTTTCGGTCTGATTTACATCCAGCGTAGTCAGCATCACAGTATGATATTAAATCAAATGAATCATTTTTAGGATAAAATAAGACATAATCAGAGGTGTGTTTAATATATCTTATGATACGTTTTACAGCTTTTAAGTGAGTTTCTTTAGGATGAGATTGATATCTTGCACAGAGACATACACTATGCATGATATCAGGTCTACTAGCAGTGATATAGAGCAATGATCCGATCATTCCTCTATACAACTTTTGATCTACATCTTTCGAGAAATCTTCTTTACTTAGATATTCATTGGTTGCCATGGGAGTAGGTTTTCCACTTGCAGTAGTCAAACCAAATTTATTGAATAGTTCTTTAGCATATTTTTCTTGACTAATAAAAATACCATTATCTAACTGTTTTATTTGCAATCCTAGAAAGAAGTTTAATTCACCCATATGACTCATCTCAAACTCTTTTGTCATTATTTTAGAAAATTCTTTATTCATTTCGAAGTTAGTTGAACCAAAAATGATAGCATCTACGTATACTTGAACTAGTTGAATATCATTTTTATTTCTTTTAATAAAAAGAGTGTTATCTATTTTACCAATTTTAAAATTTGATTGTAATAAATAAGATCTTAGTCTATCATACCAGGCTCTAGGAGCTTGTTTTAGACCATATAAAGCTTTCTTAAGTTTGTACACATAGTTTGGTAAATTTTCATCTTCAAAAAGTGGTGGTTGTTCAACATATACTTCTTCTTTTATAAATCCATTTAAAAAAGCACTTTTAACATCCATTTGAAATAATTTGAAATTATTATGATTTGTGAAAGCAAGTAGAATCCTAATGGCTTCTAATCTTGCTATAGGAGCAAAGGTTTCGTCACAATCTATACATTCTTCTTGACAATAACCTTGGGCGACTAATCGTGCTTTATTTCTAATGACCTCACCTTGTTCATTCATTTTATTTTTATAGACCCATTTAGTTCCAATTATAGTTTTATCTTCAGGTCTAGGAACAAGTTCCCAAACTTCATTTCTAGTGAATTGATTTAATTCTTCTTGCATAGCCAAAATCCATGAATCATCAGTTGATGCTTCTTTAGGATTTTTGGGTTCAATAGATGATATAAATGCTACATTACTCATTTTACTTAGTTGATTTCTAGTTGTAACAATAGATTGCATATCTCCTATTATATTTTCAATAGGATGATCTTTTAAAAGTTTAATCCTTTTATTAGGATGATTAATTTCATTATTAATTTCGGTTGATTCCTGATTTTGAGTAATTAAATCTTCTTCATCATTTGTAATTTCAAAATCTTTTAAATTTTCATCAAACGAAACATGCATTGTTTCTTCAATGGTGTTAGATCTTAAATTAAAAACTCTATAAGCTTTACTTCTATTAGAATATCTGATAAAGATTCCTTTGTCGGATTTAGGATCAAATTTATCCAAATTATCTTTTGTATTTAAAATAAAGCATTTACTTCCAAAAATTCTGAAGTATGATACCTTAGGTTTCTTTCCATGAAGAAGTTCATAAGGTGTCTTATCAGTTAAAGGTCTAATTAAAATTCTATTCAAAATATAACAGGCGGTAGCAACAGCTTCTGCCCAAAAGTGTTTTGGTAAATTACTATCTGGAAGCATAGTTCTCGCACACTCTTTTATCGTTCTATTTTTACGTTCAACTACTCCATTTTGTTGTGGAGTTCTTGGAAATGAGAAATTGTGAGTTATTCCCTTCTTATTGCAGAATTCCTCAAACTTTTCATTTTCAAATTCACCACCATGATCACTACGAATAGTTATAATTTTTAAAGATAATTGATTTTGAATCCTTTTTGTAAAGTTCTTAAAACATTCAAAAGTATCACTTTTATGTTTCAAAAATATTGTCCATGTAAATCTAGAATAATCATCTACAATTACAAAGACATATTTACTATGATTTATTGACTGAATTTGAGATGGACCAAATAAATCAAGATGAAGTAACTCAAGGGGTTTTGAAGTTGAAATCATATCTTTTAATTTAAAGGAACTTTTTCTAAGCTTTCCTAATTGACACGCATCACATAAACTATCTACTTTAAAATTCATTTTAGGGAGACCTCTTACTAGATCATGTTTTGACAGTCTAGATAAGAGTTTGAAATTCAAATGTCCAAATCTCTTATGCCAAATCCAAGGGTTACTTGTATTTGCCAGAAGACATAGGTTATCATTTGAAACTTTCATACTAAGAATATAAATATTCTTTTTCCTAGTTCCCTCAAATATTATGGTTGAGTTATTATCTTCAATATGACATTTATCTTTTTCAAATTTAATTTTATATATTTTATCACATAGTTGACTTATACTTAGCAGATTGTGTTTTAGATTCTTAACTAGCAAAACATTAGTAATAATAGGAGTTTCAGAATTACCGACATTGCCGATGCCAATCACGCATCCTTTCGAGTTGTCTCCAAAGTTAACCAGTCCTCCATCTTTGTATATAATATTATTCAGCATATCCGGATTACCAGTCATGTGTCTAGAGCATCCACTATCAAGTATCCACTTATTCCTTTTGATCTGCACAGATTGTCCATTGTGGATTGATTCGTTAATACCCATAAAGCATCTTTCCTGCACATTATAAAATTTGGGTAGACAACTAGAATTTGAATATATTCATATGCAGACTCATGGAACAATGATGATTTAAACAATTCCAAACTAGTTTTAACAGATTTTTCAAAAATAGCCATTTTAAAACTTTTCAAAATTCAGATTATGAAACTTTTGAAAACAAAGCTCTGATACCAAATGTGAGAAATGCGGATTAAGGATCTTAAGGCTAGAATTAACACTAGAGGGGGGGTGAATAGTGTTTTAAGAAATTTGTTAATCTTTTTGAGTTTATCTTACTTTGTTAACAATGTATACACTAATCAGAGACAGATATGAACACAGAATCAAACACAGATGCAAATATAAAGTAAAAGCAGTAAAGGAAAGAACACACCGGATTTTATACTGGTTCGGAGTTACCCTACATCCAGTCCCGCAACACAAGTACGGATTTCCTTTCAAACTCAATTCAACAATTACAACCCTCGATTTTAAGGCTACGAGGTACACCCTCCAGAATAACAATCCTCTGGGTAGAGATACTTGATTTCCGAGGCAACAAGTTCACCCAATTGATTTCCAGGGCTACAATCACACCTTCTCTCGCTTGATTGATTTCCAAGGCTACAATCACACCTTCTCTCGCTCAATTGATTACAAAAAGTCTATAACTCAGATTAGCACTTGGATCTTGTAGAGATAGTGGAGAGAATCAAAACCAGAAATTATCTAGTTAGATTCGATATTGATTTCGGTAGAGTAATGGTGTAATTTGTAAATAAGAAAGTGGAGAAGGAGAAGAGAAGTTAAATCAGAGAAAAGTGATTGAAAATTCGTTAAAACTGACCCCTATTTATAGAAGAACAACAGTCATGTCCATTCGTGAAGAGTTATGACGAATAGACACTTCTTTTGAAATTTAAATTTTGAACTCAACTGTCACCATGTCGACATAGTGCCTATGGGCATGTCGACATCCCTCAGCCAAAATTGATGTTTTGAATTTCTATAAAAATAATATTTATCTTATATAAAAACTATTTAAAACTTTATAAATATACTTGAATATAGTTGAAATTCATAAGTAAATATAAAGAACAATATATATATTATTTAACTATAATTTAAATCAAAGTATAAATAATTTAAATGTTAAATATATTATTTGAAAAGATAGTTTAAAATCAGGAGTAATTTGACTTTGAAATTAAAGATGTTTTTGAGGCTAAAATTATTTAAAATCAGGATAGAGAGTTTTGAATCTTTTAAAAGGAAAGTTTTGAAATCATTTTGAAAATAAGATAATTTTGTAAAATCATTTTGAAATAAAAGTAAGTGGATACAAAAAGATGTTCCACTAGATTTTTCGTAGGTTCCATCCTACTTAGGGTTCCATCCCTTTAACGAGCACGAAGTGGATTCCATTCCACGAATAAATTTGATATTAAGATGTCTGTGCTTTTCTATGAGTTTTAACAAATATCCCTAACAAACTTAACCTTGAAATCTTGAACTCTTGATAATCTTGATACTCATGAGTCTTCTATCTCTATATCTTGAATCTCAATACTGTACAGTCTTCATTCTTGATACATGCATGGTTAGATCCTGCATATACATATATATCTAAACTTGTAATGTTAGTATTTATATTTTATAATCTATTCTAAGGTTTTTGTCATCAAAACCATCATCTCATGGACTAACACACTCCCCTTGCTTCGACAACAAATTCCCATTGCCACCCATTAGTACATCGTTCAACCTGTTTGCAATGCCATTATCCTCTGTCCACCAAACCATCCAACCTGCATCATTTCAGTTCATCCACTGTCAGCATACTCAACTTCCCACTCAATACTACCTGCACAAAACATCACACTTACAAACATACAACTGCACTGTAGGCGGCACCAACATCACTCCATCATCACATAAAACTATGCAACATCATAGTTTATCCATACAAAACGTTCTCTGCCATACTTCCTCCCCACTGTCACACTTCCTACTGCACAGCTTTCACAACTTACAACAGCAACCATACAATCCCAGACATACATCCCTACCACTTGCAACATACTTCATCATTATCCAACATACTACACAATACTTCGAAAACTTCAACATTTATGTCATACTTCCAAACATTTTCATACTCACTGTGCACACACTTCACTGTGCAACCCTATACACCCTGCACATATCATATAATCCACCTAAACCACTACTGCAACATTCTCCACATACATCTCCAACATCCTCACAACTTCTGACTGCAACTGCTCTTCAACATTCACTTCCATACAACATCACACAACTACCTGCATACATACCCCATGTCATCTCTCCAAAATACATCAATTGCTCCATATAACCACTGCAACCTACCAGACCATCAACCTAAACCAACCCACTTCACATTCACATACATAACTTTCCTGATACATACTGTTACCCCTGCCTTCTATCCCTCTCTCTACATGTCATTCATCAAACTTTTGCAATCATCACAGATCCAAACTACTGCACCTGCCTACACACTACAGTCAGCCATCACTTCCAACCTACAATCACCACCTGCTCCTTACACTTCTGAGCTTTATCACACAACTGCACTTTACCTTACTTTATCATACAACTGAACTTTTGCTCCATCAACACTCAACTGACATCACTTCTCCGATCAGGCATACCATCACTCATCTCAGTCATCAAGCTACAAACCATCCTCTGCCTCACAACTCTGCACTACACTGCACTTCACTCAAACAACCTTCGCAACCTCACCGCAACCCCAATCGCCCCTCCCAAAAACTTGAACTCCAAAAACTTCGAATATGAAGCACAACAAACCTGCAACAAATTTTTCAAAGGGAAAAATTGAGTTTTGAATTTTGGTAATTGAAATTTGTTTTCGTGAGATGAAAATTCATTTGGGTTATTCTAAAGGGAGAACAAGTTTTATTAGTGAAAAGGCGGTGGATTTTATTTAGGGCCGGGTTGAAGTTTGATTAAATTGTTTTCATTTTATTTTTTATTTATTTTTATTTATTTTTATTTAGTTTTAAGTTTAAGTTTTTTCATCTCTTCTTTAAAAAAACAAACAAACAACAAGTTGTTCTCAATTGTTTTGGTTTCATTTGTTTTGTTTACTATTTGTTTTAGTCTTCCTTCTCTTTAAAAACATGAATTGTTTTAGGTTTCATTTGTTTAGTGAATTTAGTTTTGGCAGGTGAATTTGGTTTCAATTGTTTGAGTTTCTTCCTTGGTCTAAATATAATATATATATATATACTGTACATATCTTGTTTTCAGTTTCAGGTTGTAAAAGCAGAATATCAAAGGAGGAGATTAGCTTGCTAAAAAGTAATAATTGCTTTGTTTGCTTATAAAAAAATTGCTGCTTAAAATAAAATTTGCTAATAATTATGCACGCTTTGGTATGGTGCTCTTACCCCTTGTTTTTAATTGTTTTGCATTGTTGGTTGCTTGCATTGTATAAAAAAATTCAAAAACAAAAACAAAATTCATTTGTAGTTGCATCGTTAATTCACGTTTAATTTTTGTTTTGCATTCATACCATCTTATTTTCCTTTTTCTTCCCAAATCCACATGAGATGAGGGATTTCATCACCTCTTCCTTGGACTACAAATTGCATTTCATTTTATAATTTTGACTAATAATAACGATTAGACATTTGACTTAAGGGAGTCGCGAGCTCACCTAGGGCTTAATTGTATCTTGATAGTTATATTCTTTGAACAATTTTATTTCTTGGTGTCCAAGCTATGGACGAGCAATAATCGGTTATAAATATTACGGTGATTCGTAAATATTATACTGATTGTTTCTCTGAGGTACTTAAACCTTCGGCTGCATTGCTATGGTGATTCGTGGTGCACTGATAACTCCTGTCCAGTACCTGGCTAAGAAATATTTTGTTGGATTAAGACAAAGTGTGATTGTACAATTTGGGTTAGATGCTACTAAGGACTAAAGATTTATAATTATGTCCTTGCATTCATTTAGTTATATTAGTTCATGCATATTTAAAAAAAATCAAAAATCTAATTTTTTTTATAGATTTGACTTAACTTAGTTTTTTTAAAAAAAATCCAAAACAAAAAAATCGTTTAAAATCTTTTCCTTTGAAATTTTTCAATCAAAATCAAAAATTCAAAAAAAGTTTTGAGTTAGTTTTTAGAAAAACAAAAATCCAAAAAAAATATAATCTTTTCAAAAAAAACAAAAACATATATGAAAAAAGGAAAAAAAATTAGAAAATCCAAAAAAAAATCAAATCTCTCTTTTGGAAAATAAATTCTTTTTAGTAAATATTTTTCCCTTAAAAAAGCAAAAAATAATATAAAAAACCAATTTCTCACTTCATTTTCTATACCTTGCTTCTCTTAAATTCGATTCTAACTTCTTTCTCTTCTCAACTTTTACTTGTGCATGAGTACTTGGACTCGTGACACCTCTACGAATACTTGGATTCGAGACCCTTCTACAAAACATTTAACTCGAATAAACGATCCTCCTTAAATGGCGAACGAAAACACCCCACGAACTCTCATGGATAGAATCTTTCCCGATAGAGTTTATATTCCTTCTTGCATCACATTACCCGCCCCTATGGGTAATCACTTTGAAATTCATTCAAACCATATTGCCATGCTTCCAAAATTTGGCAATTTTGAACACGATGACCCATACATTTACTTGACGAAATTCGAACAAGTTTGCGCAACTATTAAACTCCAACAACTTAGTGATGATGGAATCAAACTTCGATTAATTCCATTTGCTCTTACTAATTACGCTAAAAAATGGTTGTATAGCTTACCATCAAACTCGATTAAAACTTGGGAAGAGTTCGTTAAATCTTTCCTAAAAAAGTTCTATCCCTTGGAAAAAACAACTAAAATCCAAAATGAAATCATAAATTTTCATCAACTCAGGTGTGAACCATTCGGAAAATATTTTGAAAGTTTTAAAGAGCTTTTAATAAAATGTCCACACCATAACTTCGAAAAATGGACCCTTTGCCAAATCTTATACGATGGACTTGAAAATAGCTCACGAACCATGTTTGAATCTATGTGCCAAGGCAACTTTCTCGTCCAACATCACGACGATGCTTGGCAATTTCTTGAAAACCTAGCCGAAAATTCGTCCCAATGGGAATGTTCTAATGAAAAGTCCATTTACTCATAATTGAGCACACACTCGATAGGATCATCTTTTGCTTTGGAAGCTAAGATCGACACAATAATTAATAAATTCGACAACATTTTCTCATCCAACCAAATGAACCAAGCTTCCCAACCCATGTGTTATAAATGTAATGATCCGAATCACATTGCCGATCAGTGCACTAATTCAGTTGAACAACTCAATGCTTTCAACAAGGGTAAAAATGATCAGTTTTCTCCAACTTACAATCCTGGTTGGAGAAATCATCCGAACTTTGTGTGGAACCAAAATAATCCCAACACGAATTTGGTTCATCCCAATTTTCAAGCATTTTCGAACAATGCTTCGAATCCTCCCTTTCAACCCAATCATTGTCAACAAAATTTTGTGCCTCCGTCTCAAAATCAACCGCTACAATCTTTTCCTCCTCAAGACGATAAATGATTAAGTTCACTTGAGAAAAGTCTTGAAACTTTGGCTAAGGCAACGACTCAAAATCTCCAATAAAGCAGTAATTTGCAAAATTTGTTGACCTCATATATGCAAAACACGAACCAATCTACCACTAAACTTGAAATGCAAATGAATCAATTAGCATGTCTGTAAGTGAACGTGAACGAGGCACATTCCTAAGTCAGCTAGTTCCAAATCCCAGAAATCAAAACACGAATTTGAATCAAGCCTATGTTGTTCAAGATAGCAACGTAACCCAAATGAATGCTATCAAGACTTTGCGTTCCGGTAAAAAAAATCGTTATTCAAGTCGGTAATCCAAAAGATTTATCGTAAACTCCTCGTGGCACTTCTAACGCAACAAACGAATCTGAACAAAACGTTGAGCCAAACATCGAATCAAACTCCAATCCAAGTTCTTCTTCTACTCAAGTAGACCCACCTACTGAGTATCGTATTCCATTTCCACATCGTCTGCGACCCAAGAAACACTCTGAACTAATGGAAAAGATGTTAGAAATTTTTAAACAAGTCAAAGTTAACATTCCGCTTCTTGATATCGTTCATCAAGTCCCAACCTATGCTAAATTTCTCATGGACGTGTGTACTCAAAAATGACACACTCATGTACCAAAGAAAGTCTTCTTAGTGCCAGACTTAGCGAAGTTTTGTCTCAACCAATCCCCGTTAAATACAATATCCTGGATGTCCGACGATCTCATGCACGATAAGAAACAAAACGATTAACAAATGCTTACTCGATTTGGGTACGAGTGTCAATTTGATTCCTTATTCCATTTACCAACAACATGGCTTGGGTGAACTTAAACCAACAAAAGTAACACTTCAATTTGTCGATCGTTCGATTAAGAAACCCGTGGGAGAAAGCGAGGACGTACTCATCAAAATCGGTCAATTCATATTCCCCGTTGATTTCATCGTTTTGGAGACTCAACCCGTGAATATTCCTATGAGTCAAATTCCATTGATTTTAGGCCGACCTTTCTTGGCTACTTCAAATGCTCTAATCAATTGTGGCAATGGTTCGATGAAAATTTCTTTTGGAAATATGAGTTTGGACCTAAACATTTTCCATCTTGAAAATCAATCGAATGAACCTCGTGACCAAACGTTGGAAGTTAGTGTCATTCACAAAAACTTCAAAAACGAGTTGATTGACCTTAACGATGAAAGCGAGGTCGAGTAGGAAAGATTGTTTCACAAAATCCCCAACGAGATTGAATACACGCTCCCATTTGACTCGCTTCCAGTTGAGTTCGAATTTCAACCTAATTCTTTGATCGAGCAACCCCCGAGGTTGGACCATAAACCCCTTCCCGATCACCTTAAGTACGCATACTTAGGTGACAATGAAACGTTTCCTGTCATAATTTCTGCAACTCTCTCTTTTGATCAAGAAACTTTCTTACTTTCAATCCTTTCGAAAAACAAGGAAGCAATTGGATGGTTGATCACCGATATAAAGGGAATTAGTCCCACTCTTGTTCAACATCGCATCCATTTAATTGACGATGCCAAGCCTGTTCGTGATGCACAACGAAGGCTTAACCCAAAAATAAAGGATGTGGTTCATGATGAAATTCTTAAACTTCTCGATAACGGAATCATATACCCAATCTCTGGTAGTTTGTGGGTTAGCCCAATTCATGTGGTGCTGAAAAAGTCTGGACTTACCGTTATCAAGAACGATTCTAATGAACTCATTCCAACTCGTACTAAAACTGGTTGGCGTGTTTGCATTAACTACCAAAAATTAATGGTGCAACACGTAAGGATCACTTCCCTCTTCCTTTTATCGACCAAATGCTCGAACGTTTAGCCAGCCACGAATTCTTTTGCTTTCTTGATGGTTATTCTGGCTATAACCAAATCGCTCCTGAAGATTAAGAGAAAACAACTTTCACGTGTCCCTTTGGCACTTTTATGCATCGACATATGCCTTTTGGCCTTTGCACTGCTCCTGTTACATTTCAAAGATGCATGGTCAGCATCTTTTCTGATATGATTGAACGCTTCCTTGAAGTGTTTATGGACAATTTTTCTATCTTTGAAAACTCTTTTTCGAAGTGCTTACACCATCTTGAATTGGTTCTTAAACGATGCAGGGATAAACAGTTAACACTAAATTGGGAAAAATGCCACTTCATGGTCACTCAAGGCATAGCCCTTGGACATGTCATTTCAAATAAAGGCATTGAGGTAGATAAAGCGAAAATTGATGTCATTGCAAATCTACCCATTCCCAAATCTGTTAAAGACATTCACTCTTTCCTAGGCCATGTCGAACGCTTTGTAAAAGATTTCCGCAAGATTGCTCGATCTCTTACGACTCTTCTTGGAAAAGATGTTCCATTTGACTTTAATTCTGATTGTGTTTCTGCTTTCGAACATCTCAAAAACGAACTTGTTTCTGCTCCTGTAATTGCTCACCCAATTGGGATCTTCCATTTGAAATAATGTGTGACGCTTCGAACTTTATAATTGGTGCTATTTTAGGACAACGCATCAACAAAATTCTTCACTTTATCTATTACGCTAGCATGACTCTGAACGATGCTCAACTTAATTACACAACAATTAAAAAAGAGCTTCTAGCGGTAGTTTTCGCACTTGAAAAGTTCAGACAATATCTGATAGGCTCACATATTACTGTAGGAAATGCGGATTACGGATCTTAAGGCAGAATTAACACTATAGGGGGGTGTATAGTGTTTAATTAATTTTATGAATCTTTTTGAAATCTTTTCAAATTAAACCCAAACAGATGCAATTCACAAACACAAAGACAATCACAGAACCAGACACAGATGCAAATAGTAAATAAAAGCAGTAAAGGAAAGAACACACCGGAATTTTATACTGGTTTGGAGTTACCCTACATCCAATCCCATACAATTTCTTATGCAGATTTCTTTTCAAATATAATGTCGATATTACAACCTCGATTTCAAGGACGCGAGATACACCCTCCTGTCTCCGAGTCCAAGGCAAACTCTCTTGATTTAACCAGGCTACAAGATCACCTAATTGATTTACGGGCTACAATCACACCCAATTGATTTATGGGCCACAATCACACCGTTTCCAATCACACTTTTATAAAGAGACTCGATACACTTTGATCTTTCGATCTTTAATTTCAAATGATCCTATAACTCTGAATAGCACCGAGATCTTTGAGAGAGAGTGGCAGAGAATCAAACTAGAGACGATCGAGTTTGATTCACTTAGGATTTCGGTAAAAATTTGTTAAAGCATTTGAAATATAAAAGAATATTTGAGTGGAGAAGAAGGAGTGAATAAATGAAGAAAAACTAACTTAAAATTCATTGAAAACAACTGGTATATATAAGAGAACAACGGTCATGTCCATTCGTGAAAGGTTATGACGAATAGACACTTCTTTCGAAAATTTGAAATTTGAAATCTACGGCTACCATGTCGACATGGGGGGTATAGGGATGTCGACATGCCTATGTTATTTTTGAAAATTGATTTTTCTTTAAAATTATTTCTATTCTAAAACTTGTCAAAATAATTTCTATATTTATAAACCATTTGAATATAGTTTAAACTTATAAAAGAGTTTTAGAAAGTAATCTTAAAATATATAATCTATAATATAAAAGTAATATTAAAAACTAAGTATAGACTTCTTTAAAATATATTTTTGAGATTTAAAGCTAAAATATTAAAACTAGGAAATAGTTTTAAAACAAGAAATGATTTTGAAATTAATATGATTAAAAATAGTTTTTGAATTAAGGCTAAAATATTTAAACCGAGAGAGATGTCTTTTTTAAAAGATAGTTTTGAAAAAATCTAAAAATAAGTCATTTTGAAAATTTCGTGGATTCCATTCCACTAGAGACGGTCGTGGGTTCCATCCCACTAAAGAGATCGTGGGCTCCATCCCACTATTAAAGCGAGAAGGTGGATTCCCTTCGATAACTAAATCCGAATAAAGATTTTAATGCTATTATGAAGTTTTAACATAAACCTAGACTCTATTACTTATCTTGATATCTTGAACTCTTGATAATCTTGATACTCATGAGTCTTCAGTCTTGATTTCTACAATCTTGAATTCACCAGTCTTGAATCTCTATACTGTACAGTCTTCATTCTCAGCACCTTCATATATATATATATATCCTGCATATACATATATATAGACAAAGATATTAGTATTTATATTTTATAACAAGTCCTAAGGTTGTTGTCATCAAAACCATCATCTTAGGAACTAACAATCTCCCCCTTTTTGATGATGATAACCTATGTTTATAAAATATACTCCACCAAACTCTAATTCTACTCTGACTCCTCCTTATTCCAACAAACCCCCCTTAGTCTACTAACTCCCCCTTAATCTAAGCCTAACTCCTTCATTTTGGTCAAAACAAGATAAATATAAATTTCTTTCCCAAGTCAAGTACTTCTATTGGGATGATCCATACTTGTTTAAATACTGTTCCGACCAAATCATTCGACGCTGCATCCCGGATTGCGAAATCAAAGGGGTTATTTCATTTTGTCACGATCTAACATGCGGTGGTTACTCAAAGAAAACTGCTAAAAATGTGCTTCAATGTGGTTTCTACTGGCCCACTCTTTTTAAAGATTCATTCGAATTTTGTAAAACTTGCGATCGTTGCTAAATGTTAGGAAGAATTTCTCGATGAAATATGATGCCTTTGAACCCCATTCTTGCGATTGAAATCTTTAATGTTTGGGGTATTGATTTTATGGGATCGTTTCCCAATTCTTTTGGAAATTTGTACATTCTGCTTGCCATTGATTACATATCCAAATAGGTCGAAGCTGTTCCGTGTAAAACCAACGACCATAGAATTATTGTGAAATTCCTTAAAGAAAACATCTTTTCAAGGTTCAGAATACCTCGCACAATAATAATCGATAATGGAACCCATTTTTGTAACCGATCATTGGAAAATTTAATGAAGAAATACTCGATAACCCACAAGTTATCCACTCCGTATCATCCTCAAACTTGAGGCCAAGTTGAAGTTTCAAATCGTCAAATCGAACAAATTTTGGAGAAAACTGTTAATAAAAATCGTAAAGATTGGTCTCAAAAATTAACGGATCGCTTTGGGCTTACCATACTTCTTTTAAAACTAACCTTGGTATGTGCCCATTCTATTTAGTTTATGGGAAAGCGTGCCATTTACCTGTTGAAATCGAACACAAAGCGTTGTGGGAAGTTAAGAAGTTAAACTTTGATCTTGAAAAGGCCGATGAAAACAGAAAATTGCAAATCAATGAATTAGAAGAGATTAGGAACGAAGCGTATGAAAACGAGAAAATTTATAAAGAAAGAACAAAAGTTTTTCATGACAAGTCAATCCTAAGGAAAACGTTATCACCCAGCCAAAAAGTTATTTGTATGACATTAGACTTTATTTATTCCCTAGGAAACTAAAATCAAGATGGACCAGACCATACATTGTACAAACTGTTTTTTCACACGGTGCCATAGAAATACAAAACCCCAGGGATGGAACAATTTTCAAAGTCAATGGTCATCGCTTGAAACCATACTTGGAATTGTCAAGTAATCAAGAGGAGGAGCTCATGATTCTTCATGAGCCATACTACGTCTAGTAAGAAATGTTAGCCCTCTTTTGTAAGTATGTACATATTTTTCCCCATTACATCATTGTATCATGCATTGACTGTGGGGACATAGTCAAAATTAAGTGTGAGGGGAGTCTCATCTTCATTTTTGATTTTTCATGATTTATTTTTTGCATTTTCCAAAACTCAAAATTGAAAAAAAAAGAAACAAAAAAAAATCCCAAAACAAATTTTGTTTTTAGCATATTGATTCACTTTTGAAAAAACACTATAGGATTAGTGTATGTTTTTGGTTATTGAATTGAAATTTTCGAAAATTTATTTGTCTTAACAAAAATAAAAATAAAGTTTAATTACAAGTAACTATGGTTTAACTAATATATAGGAAGGTTCATGGGTGTTAATTATGATGTATATCCTAATTGTAAATCTTTGTTTAATAGAGTGGTAGATTTAAAGTAAAGGCAATAATGTTATTGATCTTCTAAGTTAAGTGGTGCTAAGATGATTTTGAAAAACTCTCTCTTCATAAAAAAACATAAAAGAAAAAAAAATAGTTTTTGTGAAAATAAGAAACACCTAGAGTCATGTGTTCACACGCAAGTGTGTACACTCGCCATGCTCTGTACCCTTCTCACGTAAGTCCAAAAGCCAGTGCAGAATCGGTATATCCGGCCTCAATTTATCTGAGTTAGGTGTATGTAAATATTTTTAATTAAAATAACCACCTAGAGTCATATGTTCATACGCAAGTGTGTACACTCGCCACACTTTGTACTCTTCGCACATAAGCTCGAAAGGCAGTGCGAGATCGGTATATCTGGCCTCAATTCATTTAAGTTAGGTGTATAAATAATAATAATGTTAATACTTTACAAAAATAGAGAGAGTAAGCAATTAAAATCCAAGCACTGTTTTCACTTAGTTGATTCGACTTATTATTCAAAATAAATAAAAATACCACTTTGAAAAACATTGATAATAAACTAAGGATCCATTTCATAGTTGCACTATGTTATCAACCGAAACATCTAGCCAAACTTGAGTCTAATTGTGATGGTAACTCAATTTTTGTTGAAAGTTTTGACGAGTAAAAGGACTTAAATTTCTTGATAATATCCACAACTTATATTTAACTTATTCATGTTAATTTAAAAGCAAATTTTTCATTTGTATATATTTTCAAAAACTTGCATTCATCTCTTTATAAATAAATCTTGTATTTAGGAAATTTTTCATGTTGCATTTGGATTTTGTGGATAGTATCCGCTGAAAACCCTCATGAGACAACACTCGTCCTACTAGGGACACCTAGAGGTTTAATGGCTTGTTGCATACGCTCAATGCAATCGTGTTTCCTACGAAAACGGATTTATCTTAGTTTTAGTTTATTCGAGGACGAATAAAAAGATAAGTGTGGGGGTATTTGATGTGCACGTAAATGTGCATATTTTTACTTCGATATTTAATCTACTTTTATTTAAATAAATGTCATAATTGGGTATTTTACATGTTTTTACCAAAATCCAAATATCATCAAATCATCATTCATTCATCTTTATTTAGAGGCAAAATGGTAATTTTGTACATGTATTTAAATTGAGAAAAATTTACTTGCACATTTTAATATTGTTTTGTAGAAATTTGGATGGAAAATAGAAGATGTCTCCATGGAAATATGCATGCACAAGAGAAGAAGGCAAATGAAGATGGAAATAAATGGATTCATGAAATCATGGAGGATCCAACCTGCCCATTTACCTTAATCTACAATTAGGAGCTAATGCACAAGTTAGTGGGAATTAAAGTCACATGCACATTTAATGAAGGATTATGCTCATGCTAATGATTACTTGTAGATTACACTTCCTAAGGGGTATTTTGGGTAGTCCCCTAAAATATGGAAAGACATGTATAAATAACTCTCTTATGTTCATGTAATTTTTCTTTTATCTACTTATCATATTATGCAATTTGTAGCACAAATTCAAAGTGAAATAAAAATGGCATTCTAAGACTCTTTTTCTTCTTCTTGTTCTCCTTTTCTTTTCTTTTATTTTCATGCTTATTTTCATTTATATGCTCTTTTTCTTTCCATGTTAGTAGCTTAGATTTATTTTATGCAAGTATATTAATTCTCTTTTTATTAGCTCTTACTTTGCTTGTTTTTAAATGTTGAAATTTACATGTGTTGAAATGATAACACAAATGAGTAGCTAAACCCCTTCAATTTAAGGGTGATGAAGCTCTCTAAAATTATGTAAATTTATCATATTCTATGATTTATGATCTCTTTTTATGCTATATGAAAGGTTGGATGATGATGTAAGTTTATTAGAGAATTTGATAGCCCATGTTGTATTCACAAATAGGCTATTCTTACTCACATATAAACATAATTTACATCATCATTTTACTAATTGATTTTTGATTATGAAATTAAAGTAGAATCAAAATTTGATGATCTATCTTACTAAATAAAATAGTAAATAGATCATACTTAAAATAGCTTTTGCTTTGACTTCATTTCCATGAGAATTGATAAGTGGTTTTAGTGTTGTATTATAGTTTGATGGTTTAAGTTATGTTAATTAATAACATAAATACACCATACTTATGATAATACATCACTATTTCCACTTAAGATTGAAATAGAAAGATTGTAGATTATTTTTATGTTGATTTATGTAAAAATATGAGAGTGGATTTGTCCTCTAAATTGTTTTCTAATCTCATATTTTCAATCACTTTTGTTCTAGTTCAATTTTTATAATTTTTTTAGCTTAAAACAATCTCAAGTTTGGTTTAATTTGATTGAGTAGAATTTCTAAATCATTTCAATTCCCTGCGGATCGACCTGTACTCGCCACGTACTAGAATTGTACGGCGTGCGCTTGTGGTTATTTTTATTACAATTTTTCTGCTATTTTCTAACCAATAGAAAAACCGTCGATTCAGCAATACCAATTGGTTCATAGAGATCCCATGAAAACAATGATTGGATGATAGTATTGGTAGAAACCAATAGGTTCATAGTGACCCCATGAAAACTATGGAAGTGTATAGGAATTCCATAAAGAATCAATAGGTTATTAGTCAGCCCATGAAAACTAATAGGTTAATAGTGACCCTAGAAACTATAACCTGAGACAGATAGATAGATAAATGGGGATGGAAATTCAAAACATATTGCATGTTTGCATATCATCATAATACCTTTTATTATGTTATGTTTTAACCATTGTGGATGCAGGTGCACAATATATGGTTATTATAAATTGAGTTAAGATACTAATGAGGGGAAAACCCATTCCGCTAAGCGGCGTGGTCTCACTATATATCTACATGGTTCGACATGGTAGGTTATTACTCATACCAGACTTTTTTTCTAACTCAAAGTTTATGTTTTCCCCTTAAACTCTCGGGTGCTCAATTGATTTTGAGTAGTTTGAGAGTTAAAGTTTTCAGGTTCTTCTTCAGACGAATAAGCTTCCGGAGACGTGCAGGAGGCAAGCTAACTATTAAGAGTTCTTTCTGCTTGATTTCGCTATATTCTGGTTGTAATGGCAAAGTTGTTTAATTGCCTATGTTTAGACGCTGATCATCCAAGGGGGCATCTTCTTATGTCATTCTTTGCGTATTTTGTAATAATTATATTTCTTTGAACGAGGTTTATGAAATTGGAATTATGTAATGAATTTGAAAAGAGATTGAAGTGGAATGACAAATTTGTTGTATGAGTTTAAAATTTTGTTCATATTCAGTTGTTTCTGTTATATCAATGTATCTAACATTACCGCATGTGGTTACCAGGAATTAATAACTATGAATGACTGCAGCATCTGTAGCAGTTAGTTTTGGGCCTCCAAGTGAGGGATATTACATGTATCTTAGAAGACGATTTGCTATAACTCTAAGTACCTATTCATTTGTTTAAACGAGTGGAAAGAGTAAATAACGCCTTAAGAAAAGCGTCATCAATGTGCCTTGGAACAATCTCTATAGATTCCATTACTACCGTTGATGTGCCACTTCACCAGAATGTAGAATTCTACACCAACAATCTTAAAACATTATTCAAATAATGGCACCGCACAGTTTGAAGGATTCACTTCTGATTTTACCATATTGGATATATTTGACAACATTAGTTTTGTTCGCTGACAAAAGAAAATGCACTTATTATTGGCTAGAATGAAAGTTGTATATGCATTGACCATGCCAAAACCAGATGAGGCATGGAATAAAACAATTGCGGATATAAGAGCATGACTAAAATGAGAATGGGATAACAACATTTGCAAGGGGCACTTATGTAATGCTATGACGGACGTTGTTTGGTATGTACTACAACAAACATTGCAAACGACGTTTGAGATACACTACTGGCCAAGTATTTAATGTAGGACGCAACAAGTAAGAAATTTTTTGCTACAAATTTTTTTAATTACATAATGGTTAATACTAAGCCAGTAGTAGAGCAATTCAATGATATTATGTACCTCCTGAACCAATTCAACCAACATAATATGAATATGGATGAAGAGATTAAAGTCACATCCATGGTAGATAAACTTCCTCCTTTCTGGAAAGATTAAAGGAAAATATTAACGTGCAAGGAGAAAATGAGTTCGGACAACCTAGCACGATATCTGAATGTTGAAGAACAATTGGGGCAGTAGGAAAGTGATGATCCAATAGCGTATTCATCAGAGATCCATATGTGGAGGAAAAGGAGGCAAACAATGCCTTTGACATCTTTTTTATCAAAAGAGGAAGTTTCAAAATAATAATAACTTCAAAAACAAGAAGGCAAAGAAAGTGAATGGTTGTTGCAACTATGGAAAACATGTCCCTTTAAAAGGGATTGTCGATTTTTTAAAATGAAACAACAATCGCAAAAAGAAAATTATGCGGTCGTAATCTCTAAAATCAATATGATTGGAAGAGATGATTCTTTATGGATCAACTCTGGTGTTACTTAACATATTTGCAATGACAAAAGTCAATTCAAGAAAATTGAATTGTCTGAGAATGAAAGCTATCTCTATATGGGAAACTGAGCTAAAGCAGAGGTCAAGAGGAAGAGCACAATAGACTTGGAATTCACATATGGAAAGATTATGACATTGAATAATATATATTATGTATCTGATTTGTTAGAAAGAACCCTGTTTTTGGTAGCCTTTTAAATAAGTTTGGTTTCAAACAAGTCTTTGGTAGGTCTTTGGGTCAGATAAATATGTATTGACCAAAGGCAGTGCGTTTGTGGGAAAATGGTACATGTATGATGGAATGTTCAAATTGAATATTAATAAAATAATTGCTTTGCTTATATTGTTCACTCTTTTTCTTTTTGGCATAATATATTAGGACATGTTAATACTAGATGAATAAACGACATTATTTCGTTAAAGATGATCCCTAAACATGATAATAATTTTAATGATTAGCACAGAATATGCTCCTTAATAAAGATAACTAGAAAACCATTTCGTTTGAACTCTACTAATACCACTCATTTGTTACAACAAATTCATAGTAATGTATGTGATATGCATAATACTCCTACTAGAGGAGGAAAGATGTATTTTGTCACTTTTGTAGATGATTATTCAAAATGTTATTATGTTTATCTAATGCATCTAAAGATGAAGTATTACAATTATTTTTGACCTAAAAAATGAAAATAGAAAACCAATATGATTCTAAAATTAAGACCCTTAGATTTGACAGGGGAGGTGAATATCAATCCCCTGGATTGCTCAATTTTTTCACAAGTGTAATCAACAGTCAACTAAAGCACTGCCTGGCCTAATCAAAGCCAACCCGGTGAATCTTCGGGTGACCCACATTCAATTTGGCTCTAGATCAGCCTGTCCACTGAACGTCACTCCAAGATGGCCCAGCACATCATAGCTCGGCGACTACATGCCAACCAAAAACATTAGCCTCAAGACTGTACGTCCACAAAGAAACCTCCAATCTAACTGGCTTGCTTAATTCAAGTCGACTCTAGCAGCCAACTGACCAGACGAGACTGACTCCAGCACGACCCATTTTTGGCCCGGCGTCAGCGCAACCCACCTCCGACCGGTCCTAGGCAGTCTGTCTTATTATCTCATAGTAAGCTTGGCACCTTCTTGCAAATTGGTCCTTAGAAATATTCAACTTTCCTCAGCAAGCTTCAGCAGTAAGCCATCGACCCACTCATGGCGGTCCATACCCAATCTGGATCCAGGAAAACTCATTCACTCCATAACACTCCATGCCAAAATCGAACCGACATAACTCAGGACAGCTTCAACAGCTAACTCATTAGGCAAAACCGACTCAAGCATGACCCGTTTTTAGCCCAACTTAATCACAGCATGTCCCGTCATCTTACAACCGACTTGGCATCCCTCCCTTATAACTTGGTTCTTGATCCTTAGTAGTGTTAAGCTTTCCTCAAGGGTCGTCAATGGCTAATCGGCCATCATCACTTGGGGGAGGCTACTCATCTTCCTCACCACATTGGCATGTAAACATAAATGACAAGTCGTACAATAGGTTATACTAGGTATTGTAGCAAAGCATCCAAAATCATACCAACTCTTATAGCACCCCGTCAGCATTTAATACGCATCAAATGCAATACATGTGCCTAGTACAGAGGGACAACCAGCAACCGCACATTCCAGCCTCCTTTTACAGCTGTCTTCAATCAGCCAGTACGTAGCGACCTTTACCTCTATACCTATACTACCCAAGAGTATTACAAAGTAATATTGTCAAGTAATATAGATAATGAGGGGATATGGGTACACAAGTGAATATTCCCTTTGATTAACACTTGTACGAATTTAAACATTTAATATATAACTCGCTTATACGTACACAGTGTCGGCACAAATCAATAAGCATATATGTTACTACAAAAATCAACTTAATTCCATCAAAGCCAAAGAGTGGCGAAGGGAAGTGTTACGCCATCAACAAAGAAGCAACAGTGACGCCACCACAAGTAATGTTCTTCCGCAAAGAAGTCGTCCTACCGCAACTATTGCCTCCTTCCATTGAAGTTTTTCATACCGCAAGTTTTGTTCTGCCACAATCTTCTTCCTGCTGTAAGTGTTGCTTTGCCGCAAGCATTACTTCAATATGAGCTTCCTTCCAACAACATAGCTCCTGTCATCAACATTGCTCCGTCCAGCAATGTAGCATCCTCCTTCGGCATACTTTCCCCCTCTTGTACATCTTCCCTCCACATGCATGATGTTGCCACCATCCGCAAGTATCGCTCCTTCAAACTCTTCCACATTTATTCAAATAAGTACCATTCCATGGTGACACCAAAGCTCAACAACGACAAAGGGATTCAACATACCTTCACCTACTTTCCAGCAGCATGATACCATATCAACTCCCTTCCAACAACATCGAAAGCATTCAATTAAGCGGTACTGATAGAGTATTAATTCAACATCCACAAAGACTTTGTTGTCAACAGTGACGAAGGGGTCAGTTCAAGCAAGGCAGAAGCATTATATAAGATGCATAAAGCCACTTTAACACCTGCGCCAAACTCCTTTCGACATTGTCGACACCAAGCATGATGGCACCATAGAGGAGGAAGGGCCTGAACCCGCATCTATAAATACGACCCTAGGGGCCATATTTTGACCAAATTTTTCTTTCCCCAAATCACTTCTTGTAATTAAATTGTCTTAAACCCTAAATCAATTTAGGGGATTTTAGTGTCTTGCAATTTGTGTAATTCATATGCATAAGAAATAAAGATTGATTGCTACTTCAACATGAATGACTTCAATACTTGTGACAAGGTCACGTATAAGAAAATATTGGCTTTACCAAGCTTCATTAAAACTTCTAAAAACTTCTACTTGATCACCTTCTCATCTGCACTCTTTGGGGTGTTAGACCATATTTTGGTTTAATAATGTGTGCCTCCAAGATAGAGCAATAAATAATATACATTAAATAATAGAGAACATAGAGTTAGAATCGCAGCGCTAATATATAATACACAATATACAAATTTGTCCAATATACATCACAATGATATGCACATAAGAGGCTATATAATACATAATGATAATCTACACTAGTGAATATCTAATCTCCTCTATGCCCATAAAAACACAAGCCGGTCTCATCGTCGCTGAATCTGAAATGTCTCAGATTGACCTGAGTATTATATGAATAATAAACGGGTCAAACTATATCTAAATCCAAGGTCAATAAACGTATGAAACTCTTTATATACTAGGTATAAATATAATAATGTTAACTTAAACAATCCCAAATATCATATAACATATAACACCACAAAACCAAGCATAAAATGTCATCACCCATATAAAAACTCATCCAATCAGAAATCATGAAACAACATCTAATAGGTGAATCATCCATATCCAGAAATAATCATCGAAATCCAAAAATCATCGATAGAGAGATATCACCATGTATAATCAGGCTAACCTGTAGCTTGTCTAAATATATCACTTAATCTCAATAAATAAAATATCCTCAATATCAATATAAATAATCATCCATAAACAAAATCATAGAAATGACGATACACGCCAGTGAAGGATATAATTGGTGACACACGCCTATAAGAAATAATCGGCGACACATGCTTGGGAAAGATAAATAGGCAACACAAAAGATAAATAGGAAACACATGTCAATAAATAGTAATTGGCGACACACGTCAATGAAAAAGATATTCCACGACACATGCCTGAGAAGGATATAGGGATTGATCATACTCTGGACACAGTCGCATGTATAATCGTAGCTCATTGTCTTAAATATATATATAAGTATATGTCTATATCACACACACCAGAACCAGATGGGAGATTGACAAACACACTTGCTCCAGGAGACTACACATGTAATTGGCGAAATGACACACGTGTTCCACCAACATGGCTCCTACAGTCTTAGTTACCTCGACGGACATTATAAACAAGCTGCAAGACTATGCTATGCATTGGTAATGACCCTACATGCACACTCAAATGGTAACAGAATAATGGCCTAGGTGACATGCAGGGGCTATACATTATGGACAGATGGTTATATGTTGGTAACACATGGCTATATAGATTGCCGACACACGGCTATGGTGTCACAGATCCAAAGCGCGACCACTATGATCATGCCACTAGGATGGATACTAGCCAATCTAGTTCAACTTCTGCACTATAAAGGGAGACAGACGGTGAATAAACAATTACTAAATATATATATATATATAATAGTTGATACATAGCTATATACTTGTGCCGACATATAGCACGGTACATATGCCGACACATGGTTAAATACTCGACTCACCGCAGCGAGCCCACCATAATAATAAATTCCCATATGAGTGTTATTCACGAGAAAAGAATAACCAAATAAATAACATAATGGCATCACATACCACCGTGTGTTACTAGTCCATTTATTCAAAGCTCATATATCACACTCACTCCTTGTATAATGAGTCCAAAGAACAACGGAAGAAATATTACCGAGTGTCCCAGACCAGATGGCATTAAAACTCCATTTATTCAGATTCTTTGCTATACAGAATAAAATTCATCGCAAATCATATAGAAAGATGCCATCACCATCGTGTCACTCCAAATTACAAAATAACTTAAAATCAATGGTGAATCACTCATATAATCCGATACAATATACAAGAGAAGAATGATCAGAAAAGTAATATAAAAATAGATTTTACAAATAAATAAACATAACAACAAACAATTCAATATTTAATAATGAACCATTTATAACAAAACAAATACTTAGAAATGGATACTAAATTTATCACAAAATTAACTAGATAATTAACTAATACCCAAATATAATATATTTTTTACAATAAATAACCAATTTCTCAACCTTAAATAATAATTTAATCTTCATCAAAAACATTAGAAAACTCATTCCTTTCTTGAAGAATCCCAAAATAGTTTATAAAACTAAATACTATAGAAAACAACAATTTCATAATTTTCTATAATTAAATACTATTTTTAAACAATTTTACAACATTCAAATCAATTTTATTATATTCTAAATCCATAAATATATATTTTCTAAAACTTCAATTATAAACAAAATTTCATTAAATATACTTTAAAATAAATTTATAAACCTCCAAAATAATTCTTTTCACTATAATCCAAAATTTATAATCCAAAATCTTCACTTTATACTCAATAATAATCAAAAATAAAAACATAAAATATAAATATTTCAGACCTAACAATGGCCGCTTCTAATAATTTTTCCCATCTCCTCTTCGCTTTCCCTCTTCGACTTCCTTCCTTCACTCCCCACATTCTCATTCCGCTCCCTTCATGCCTCCCGCAACATATGGGTCTTCTTTAGAGCCCGCCTTGATGCATTCTTGACATGTTTACAACGCTGCTCCAATGCCATCCAGATCTGCTCCGCCTTCTTAGTCACTTGAGGTGTCTAACCGCAACTTCCCTTACCTAGTCTCCTCTTCTGCTCGTAATTTTCTTCCACTATCGCCATCTAGAATTGAGTTCAATTTGCTATCCTTTAATCTGTTCAGTCTTCTTGATTCCCTTCAAGGTATCGAACAATCTCGCCCACCATCATCCGTGCTGCCTGTCTCCACCAATTGCAGTTTACCTGAAACCCCTCTCTCCCATATGCTAGCGGCTAGGGTTGGGCAGTGGTAGAAAACTATAGTGTGTTTCGACCTATAAATGAAATTGTAGTTGATAAGGGGAATATGAATACTGTGATGTGTTACATGCTGGCATTTCAGCAAACACCATACCAGCATCGTCTCACAGCTGCATTTCAACAAACAGAATTGAAGAGCTCGATGAATTCAATCCCTGGATATAGTCTGAAGAAGTTGGATAGTTTGATGAATATTCAGGAGGAGGAAAACACCTGCAATAGCAAACAAAAGAAGATGATGTAAAGATATGCACACGTGCACATGTGCACGTGCACAGATATTTGCACAGTACTACTTATACAGAATTGTGATCAATAATACTAATGAGCTGTCAAATAACGGCTAGTTTGATTAGGTCACACTGGATATTGTATAAGTAGGGATCAATTGATGTAAATGAGATATGAAGAAAGATTAATAAAAATATATCAATTCTCTTTACTTACCTGTGTGCATTTCTTCTCTAATACTGTTCTTCTCTCTGTTTTTCTTATTCCTTAATCTGACTTCTGTTTCAATTCTGAGTATTATTGTATCACCACCTTCTCTTTCTCAAATCTGCTCTGTTCTTATAATTCCCAGCCACCCAACACACCATTATCCGTTATCCCACCATGACTCAAACTCGAGCACAGACTAACAAGGAGAAGGATCCTACCAAAATGGTATCAGAGCCTATTGATGAGCAAAATCTTGACCCTCATCAAGATCCTTCATTACAATCAGAAACTAATAAAGAAGGACCTTCTTCTCTGGAATCAGCAAACAGTGATAATATTTCTGAGTTCTGGCAAAGACAAGACTTAATCAATAAAAGGACCACCTTATCATTGAAGAAACTGGAAGGAACTACCCAAGAATTATCAATCACCACCTCAACTCTGACAAAGCAAAGTCAAGAAACCACTGAGAAGCTTGACAACATGCAAGAAATGATGGCGAAATTTTTCTCAGCAAAAGACATCAAGAACCAAAAATCAACTGACCAGAACTTCAGATCTGACATTTACAGATCCTCTTCTCTTCCACAAAATTCCTTTCAAAATCCTAGATCAAATGTTTATATTCCACCTAATAACAGACCACCAATATTACCCAGGCCTGATCCCAATTTCTCTGATCACTCTCCATCTAGACATTCTGATACTTCTCCTCGACATTCAAAAGACATGGCTAAGCTTAATATCAAAATAGATTTTCCAACCTTTTTTGGTGAAGACAGAGTAATAGATTGGCTTCGGCAGGTTGAACAGTTTTTCAAATACAACCATACTGACATCCAAGAATGGGTACACATATGTTCTTTTCATCTCAAAAAGGAAGCTCTCCAATGGTTTTACAGGTACTCTCACACTGTTTTAGATTATGACCAATGGTCAGTCTTTAGCAAAGCTATTCAGGTACGATTTCTTTCTAATGATTTAGATAGGCCATATGATACTTTTTCTTCCCTCAAACAAACTTCTTCTGTCATGCAATATGTTAATCAGTTTGAGCAATTAGAGGGAATGATTGAACACATTACACCTATACATCTTTTACAAAAAATTTTGGGTGGTTTAAAAGATGAAATTAAATTTGATGTTATAGCTGCTAATCCACCAGATTTTGACTCGGCTGTGGCTTTAGCAAAAACATTTGAAACAAAATGGTTATCTGTTAATAGAATTAGCAGAAAAAATTCTTCAAAAAATTCTGTGCCTTCTTCTCAATTTTTTGACAGCAATAAAAAATTTTCCCAACAAAAAATTGCTTCCAATAACTCTGATCGATTTTCTAAAATCAAGCAATTAACTACTGAAGAATTATTAGCAAAGAAAAAAAATAATATCTGCTATGGTTGCAACGAAAAATATTATTTTGGTCATAAATGCAAAACAAAACAAATTCATGTGATGGAAGGAATCATTGATTTATCTGATCAAGATGAAATCTCTGATCAGGATATTGCCACTGAAAACCCTTTGCAACTTTCTGCTACTGATAATACACAAACAACAGATAACACTTTATTATCAATTTCTATCAATGCTTTGCTTGGCATTCCTACTTTACATACTATGAAAATTAAAGGTATGATCAATAATAAGTCAGTTATTTTCTTAATTGATTCAGGATCAACACATAGCTTTATTCATAATTCTTTAGCCAGCAAATTAAATTTACAAAAAAGCCAAGCAAGACATTTTGAAGTACAGGTAGCTAATGGCCAGAAATTACATGGCAATGAAATTTGCTCTCAAGTTGTACTCACTTGCCAAGGATGCAAAATGCCAATTGATTTATTGGTACTTCCAATGGAAGGATGTCAAGTTGTTTTAGGTGCACAATGGATGAAAGAACTAGATGAAATTTGTTTTAACTTTAAGAAATTGCAGGTTCGATTCTTTTACAAGAACAAAGAATATAAATGGCAAGGAATGATCCAACCTGATGATTACACTGTTGATGATAAAAGAGCAACAAAAGAATTCAACTCAGCTCAACTCAGATTTATGCTTCTATCTACTGAATCAACAACAGTTGCTCCCATTCTTTCAATACACAAAGATATTCAATCACTGTTGGATAGATTCCCTACTGTTCTTTCTTCAACACTCTCACTGCCACCTGCAAGACAATGCGATCACAAAATACCTTTATTACAGGGATCTAAACCAGTTTGTCTAAAACCCTATAGATATTCTCATCATATTAAAAATGAATTAGACAAATTGATCTCTGCTATGATATCCTCTGGTATTATTAGAAATAGCTCTAGTGCATTTGCTGCCCCTGTTGTTATGGTTAGGAAAAAAGACTTTTCATGGAGACTTTGTATAGATTATAGGGCATTAAACAAACTAACAATTAAAAATAAGTTCCCCATACCATTAATAAATGATTTATTAGATGAAATATATGGTTCTAAATTTTTTACCAAATTAGATTTGAAGTCAGGTTATCATCAAATTCGTATGCATGATGATGATATTCATAAAACAGCTTTTAGAACACATGATGGTCATTATGAATTTTTGGTGATGCCCTTTGGTTTGACTAATGCCCCTTCTACATTTCAATCTCTAATGAATAGTATTTTTAAAAATTATTTACGAAATTTTATTCTCGTATTCTTTGATGATATTTTAATCTACAGCAAAAACTGGGATGATCATTTGATTCACTTGGAAACTACACTTCAAACTCTTCAATACAATCACCTGGTGATCAATATTCCCAAATACTCCTTTGCTGCAGACAACATCAAGTACCTCGGTCATATCATATCCCATGACGGCATTGCAGTGGACAAAGAAAAAACAAAGGCTATCATGGACTGGCCACAGCCACAAAATATCAAAGCACTTAGAGGGTTTTTGGGCCTTGCTGGATACTACAGAAAATTTATCAAGGGGTATGGTTTAATTGCAAAACCGCTTACTACTTTGCTCAAGAAGAATTCATTTGCATGGACACCTGAAGCAACAGATGCTTTCTACAAATTAAAATCATGCCTCATTAGCCCTCCTATTTTATCACTGCCTGATTTCTCTAAAGACTTTATTATAGAATGTGATGCAAGTGGCTGTGGAATTGGAGCTGTGCTCTTACAAAACAATAAACCTATTGCATTTATTAGTCAGCCCCTTCAAGGAAGAAATCTACTATTATCTACTTATGAGAAAGAGCTATTGGCATTGATTTTAGCAACAAAAAAGTGGTCTCAATATCTACTGGGCAGAAAGTTTATAATTCGAACTGACCATCAGAGCCTACAACACTTATTATCTCAGAAATTAACAACTGGTATTCAGGGAAAATGGTTAGCTAAGCTACATGGATATGATTACCAAGTGGAGTATAAAAAAGGCAAAGACAATATTGTGGCTGATAGTTTGTCTCGAATTCATGAACAACCACAGCTAACAGCTCTGACTACAGTTCAACCTGACTGGATTTTGGAACTTCGAAAGGAAGTCAGTCAGACTCCATTTTATGAAATTACAAAAGAACAAATTCTACAAGGAAGCTTGGACTCAAACAAATATAAAATACTTGATGATTTAATCTTTTATAAAGGAAGAATCCTCTTAGATCCTACCAATGTTACTCTGATAAACATCATTCTCTTTGAATTTCATTCCTCACCACTAGGAGGCCATTCAGGGGTACGACAAACTCTACAAAAAATCAAGAAAGTTTTTTTTGGAGGCACATAAAAAAATCAGTTGAAAGATATATTCGAGATTGTGATACTTGTCAAAGATCCAAAAGTGAAAATATCAAATATCTGGGACTCCTTCAACCACTGCCAACTCCTGACACTGTATGGACAGACATTACCATGGATTTTATCACTCATTTACCAAAAAGCAATAATGCCACTGTTATATATGTTGTGGTAGATCGGTTATCAAAGTATGCACACTTTTTCTCACTCACACATCCATACACCGCAAAGCAAGTGGCCAAAGTATTTTTTGATGGGATATTTAAATTATATGGTATGCCTAAATCAATCATTAGTGACAGGGTTCTATATTCTTAAGCAACTTTTGGACTGAATTATTCAAGCTTCAAGGATGCACACTCAAATACAGTTCAGCCTATCATCCACAAATAGATGGTCAGTCTGAAGCTACTAACAAGATTTTAGAAACATACCTCCGCTGTTTTGTGTCGCATCAGCCTAGTGAATGGACAAAGTGGTTAAATCTCGCTGAATTCTGGTTTAATACTTCATGGAAACAGTCTACCAATTTAACCCCTTATGAAATATTGTATGGAAAACCACCACCAACTCTCTTATCATATGTCCCTCATACTGCCAGGGTCGAGCAAGTTGAACAGCACCTTTTCTCTAGAGATATTATCATGCAATTCTTAAAGGATAGCCTGGCTCTTGCTCAAGAAAGAATGAAAAAATTTGCAAATCAAAAACGAACAGAAAGATCGTTTTCTATCAATGACTGGGCCTACCTAAAACTGCAACCATATAGGCAAATCTCAGTCAGTTCTACTAAGACAACTAAGTTATCTCCAAAGTATTATGGTCCTTTCAAAATAATTAGACGAATAGGAGAGGTTGCATATAAATTAGACCTACTTGCTGGCTCACAGATCCATCCAGTATTTCATATATCCCAGTTGAAGAAACGAGTTGGTTCACACATCATCCAACAACAGGAAATGCCATCACATACAGTTGAAATAGTTGATGAACCAGAACAAATACTAGATCGACGATTGATACCTAGAAATAATAAACCAGTGGTTCAAGCACTTATCAAATGGAAGAACAAGCCCACTTTAGAAGCCACTTGGGAGGATTATTGGGATATGATTAAGCGTTTTCCTACTCTGGACCTTGAGGCAAGGTCCATTTTTAAAGAGGAGGGGAGATGTTACATGCTAGCATTTCAGCAAACACCATACCAGCATCGTCTCACAGCTGCATTTCAACAAACAGAATTGAAGAGCTCGATGAATTCAATCCCTGGATACAGTCTGAAGAAGTTGGATAGTTTGATGAATATTCAGGAGGAGGAAAACACCTGCAATAGCAAACAAAAGAAGATGATGTAAAGATATGCACACGTGCACATGTGCACGTGCACAGATATTTGCACAGTACTACTTATACAGAATTGTGATCAATAATACTAATGAGCTGTCAAATAACGGCTAGTTTGATTAGGTCACACTGGATATTGTATAAGTAGGGATCAATTGATGTAAATGAGATATGAAGAAAGATTAATAAAAATATATCAATTCTCTTTACTTACCTGTGTGCATTTCTTCTCTAATACTGTTCTTCTCTCTGTTTTTCTTATTCCTTAATCTGACTTCTGTTTCAATTCTGAGTATTATTGTATCACCACCTTCTCTTTCTCAAATCTGCTCTGTTCTTATAATTCCCAACCACCCAACACACCATTATCCGTTATCCCACCATGACTCAAACTCGAGCACAGACTAACAAGGAGAAGGATCCTACCATGATGGAAGATGTTTGTGCTCAAGAGGGTTCAAATTTTTGGATGTGGGAGTGTGCTCGCTAGGTGCTTGTGGATATGTCAAGCCCAATCTCTTGAATGTTAACATTGAATAAATGAAAGGGCAGCGTATTAAATCTGCCGCTACAAATGCTCAAAGTAAGTGGTCTTCCCTTTTCTCCACCTTTCCATGAAATGCTGGTGAATATTTGCCTCGTTTGTTTGATATAATTGAGATTGATGGAGCATGGTACCGTTGGATGTATTTTTGGCAATGGTAGTTAAATACTGGTCTGAGTACTTTTTTGGGTTATTCCTCGACTCTAACCCTCTATACCAAGCTATTTGTGATCATTGTCAACGGTTTTGGAAACATAGGGATGGTCTCCAAATGCATTTTGATAATAGTATGTTCTTCTTCATGTTTTCTAGGAAAGAGGAGAGGTTGCGTGTGTTTGAGGCGCATCCTTCCATTATTAAAGGTAAGCCTTTTATCATTACCCCTTATTGTTCTATAGTGGATAAAGCTAAGGAGTGGTTTCTTTCTATCCCTGTTTGGGCTCATTTCTCTCACATCATGTCTGTTTTGCAACCATTAATTGAGCTTAATTGGTTGGCCAGTCTAGTCGGTAACCTAAAATGTTTTCATGCTAATACGGCTCGAAAAAAGTTGGTGTATGCCAAGGTGCTTATTGAAATCACTCCGGAGATACCATTGCCTACCAAACTTTCTATTTGTACTACAGGTGATCACATTGTCGTCATTGATGTTCGTTACAGCTAGAAACTAGAATTTTGCACGTCTTGCCACTCTTTTGGTCACATGAAGGATTCTTGTAAAGTTAAGATTGTTAGTACTCCTCTGCCATTCTCTGACCGTATTCCACTTACTCGGCTTCCTATTTTGAAGTGGGTTCCGAAGACTCTTTGCACGACTATTATTCTTTCTCCTTTTGAGATTATACTTTCTGTTACCTCCAATTCCCCTGATGTTGTAGTCAAGAGAATTTGAAGAAAATTCCTCCTTCTAAGGATATCTTTTGGCCTCGTCTAAGCAAGCTTGGATTCATGAGTTGCGAAAATGATATATGATCCTAAGGGCGCCAGTTTCTTTTTTAAGCATGTTGGTTGTGATGAGGAAGAAAGACATTTATATTATCATGGGGAGGGCAAAGGTTTGTCCCTTACTGTTCTTGTTCATACTGGAGATCTGAATAAGATTGTTTTAGCAGATAGTTCCTGGAATAGGAAATTTCTTTACTGCCCTGATTCTGTGGATTACATTCCTACCCTAGCATCTCTCTTCTCTTGATATTATCATGTTATTGGGTCTGATTCTTCGAATGATGGTAGTGTATCTTCCTCTTCGGAGGGGGACTAGTTTTGGTTTTTGTACTTTAGTTGCTTTGGTATGTTTTCCAAACTCATGTACTCTATTTTTCTCTGGTTGTTTGGTGCATATGCCAAACACATGTTTTATATTCATTTATAAATTTGGGCGGGCCACTCTAAAGCTAGCTAGCTTTGTTAAAAAAATTCTCGCATTATAGAAAAAGAGATTTTTATACATTGAAAATATATCCCAAAATCACTTACTCATTTCCTAAAATAATGTTCTATATTTTTCCACGGTTTAAAAACTTCTTCGATAATGTTTCAATAACCTTTATAATAAAAATCACTTAAAAACAATATTACTATTTTCATAATATATTTTTATAAAATAGCTATATTTATATTTATAATCCAAATTATCTTTGAAAGTATAAAAATACCTAATTGAGTAAAATTTAGTAAATTAATTATAAAATACTTCTAATAAAACTTCAAAACCTTTAAATAAATCACTATTGCTTTTAAAATCCTATCAAACTAGAAAATAAATTAAACATCTAAATTTATACCTTACGAAGCAAAATCCTTCAAACATCATCAATTTTCAATATAAATTTTTATTGTGTGGCCAAAATCGAATTTCATCGAATTCCGACCATCCAAGCAATGCTCACACAATATGTAAATAAACAACGCAAATTGATGGCATCTCCTTTGCATTTCAGACAATTCCAACATTTACACAATCAACATCAATCCAATATCACACAATCAATCAAATATCCTGAATAAATAATTCATCCAAACAATTCAATCAATATTCACAATCAATTCAACCAAGCAATGAAATTTAATCGGGATAAATATATATTTCGACGCAAGGGAGAAATAAACATAGCTATGAGTGTAAAACTCACCGAAATGATGCTCGATTTACCAAAGCAGTGACTATCTCTGCTGCACTACCCTTGCCATATTTCGCAGCCACCGCCACTTAGTCCAACTCTTCTCTATAAGCCACCATCGAACCACCAGCACTGCCCATGCCTTCATCGATCTCTGCCCTTAATCATTAGCTGCTTCTTCATTGCAACTTCACATTGTAGTTTTTATAACAGCAAACGCATGCACCAAAACATCCTCCAGGTCACCGCTAAGCCCAACGGCGTAGCCTGAAAACCCAATCGCCTAAGCCTCGACATCACCTCCTCTCTCTCTCTCTCTATTGTCATCGATCTCCGCTGCCAAAGCCTTACGGTCGAACGCGATTTCAAATTTTTTCTTCGGTCGTGATTTTGAAAAATAAGAAATTGGTGCTTAGAGTACAAACAATAAGAAGGCAGGTTCGGATTTGATTAGGTAGAAAGAAGAATGGGAAGTTTTCTAGAATAAAGGAGAAAGGAGTATGGGCTTTAGTTTGGGCCTTATTTATTTTCTTTGACTTGATTTTAAAATTTTCTGTTCTTTCTAAATAACTCCTGCATTTTATCTGTAAATAAAATTCTGATCCAATATAAATTAACTTACACATTATTCTGCAAAATATAAATTAATAATAACACAATTTCATTCAACTCAATATCGTTTCTTTCTGTTTAATTATTCAATATATTATTCGAAAACAATTTATTAATTTATTTCAATTTATTAAATCAAATCTTTTATTAAATAGAATTCAATTAACTAAAAATTTATTTTCAAATTATAAATTATCAAATATCAAATTTCAAACAATTTTATTTTAATTAAATTTATTTACTTATGCGGCATATAAAACAGGGTTGTTATAAACTCCCGCCTTATGAAAATTGCATCATCGCAATTTCTTATAAGTGGACGTCAAACAACTCATACCATGATTTTCTTCGTATCTACGATCTTCTATCAAACTTAACTACTCAATCCTCTATGTGGCTCTTACCGTATGCTACAATTTAAATAGATTCAATTCAACAACCTTTTGCTTTAGTGTAAGATAATAATTTTGTAAAAAAATTCTAAGTGTCAGATTTTTCGGTCAATTTTGACATGAGTCTCTTTTGTGCGGAGAGCGTTTCGAAAAATCTAAACACAATATAACCACAAAATCAATATACATCCCAACACGGGGCACCCGAAACATGGGGAAACTATATATTATCACATCATATATCGATATATCATAAAAACATACCTTTTAATTAGCATTTAAGCGAGCTATTTTGCGTTAACGTGAGCAAAAGTGAGCCAAAGTCACCAACTAGTCCATATATACTTCTTATGTACCTAATCTCAACTCAAATTCATATATTAGTCTCGATAGAAAAGATATAATAAGTATGATATCATTAATACTAAAGTATCATTGTGTTTAAAATTTTGACCACATGTCGACAAAATTTCAATAGTCAAAAACAAAATTTCAGACAACAATATCAAAAATCTTATTGTTTCATAGTGTGTTAGCTTTCTAGAACACCTTTCGGATTGCAAAAATATGAATTACAACTCATGTTATGGTGAATTTTCCAAAGATGAGTATAGCATATTTTATACATATACACAGGTCCACTTCTGTAATTTGCATATTTAGACTAGAAAACAATAAATTTTGCAAAACGCTAAAAAACAAAAGTTATTACTTAGCTTCCTAACTTTTCGAAATGGGCAAAATCATCGAAATCGAATAAACTGTTTGAAAGTTATGCCTATATGAACAAAGTGCAAATGCACATGCCAAAAATATGAAAAGTGAAAAACAAGAAACTCAATTTAAGGCATAAAAGCAAGGTCAACTAGGTTAGTAAGGTCAAGCTCAAAGGCTCAACACGCTTAAGGGAGAAACAAGAAAAGTGCACAACATACAAAAGCAAGTGCACAAACCATCCATAGTATGCAACAAAGCATAGTAATGCATAAGGTCAGATGTAACAAAATGAAAAATGCACAACAACACACATACACAACCAAGCTAAGGCATAAAGACATGCATTAGCAAGGGAAGCATAAGCTTTACAAAGAAATGCAAGTACAACATACAAAAACTGAAGCAACAGCGAGCGACAAGCCGAGTACACCGAGGTGCATCACAAAACAACATGTGCAAGTCCACAGAAGACAAGTGCACAGGCAAGCTAAGACTGTAAAGTGTGCAAAAGTGCAATAGCAAGTACAATAGTCAGATGCAACATAGCCATGTACAAAGGCAAAGCATACACACAAGGATGCACAACAAAACTCACATACAGGTCAGGCCAAAAGGAACATGAATCAGCTTAGGCACACAAAAACGAAACAGTGCACAACTAAGCTAAACTACACAATCAAATCAGCAACAAACAATCAGGGATAGCAAGTGTATAGATGCAACATGGTGCACAACTGCAAGTACAATAAGCTTCAAGTGCACAAACAAAACAGACCACAAAAATATACATCATCGAAGAATTTTCTCAAACACATACATATACATATATATACAAGTCCATTTTTTTCGGACCAAAATTTGTCTTGAATTTGTCTTCAACTCAAAACAAATTTAATATATATCCAAAAATATATTACATTAGAAAATTCTTTTAATACTATCTTAAACAAATATTTATATTTATACACAATAATCCATAAATTAATTTACATTAAAGTATACAACGTGTCATGCCATAATTTTTTTAGTGATTCATGTCGCTAATTGGCTGCAATGTTGACTACCTAGGATAATATATCAACACTGCCTCGCCAGTAACCTCAACTTCACACTAACACCCAATGACTGCACATGTTGTTCAATAATATTTAAATCTAGATGTATAGTATTTTCCTTTTCTGAAACAATATTTTACTTCACTAAAACAATGCACAATTTTAAATAAAAACATTACTTTTATCATTTTCAAAATATTATGTCGGACTGCCTCGTATAAGCGTTTAAGAATCCTTATTGATATCGTTAATCAGACGTATCGACTAAAATTCTTAAATCAATTC
Organism: Allium fistulosum; assembly: GCA_030737815.1. Classification (NCBI taxonomy): domain Eukaryota; kingdom Viridiplantae; phylum Streptophyta; class Magnoliopsida; order Asparagales; family Amaryllidaceae; genus Allium; species Allium fistulosum. Next base: position 1,058,265,620 of record CM060907.1, read on the forward strand.
ACGGACAAACTACACCACAACAAACTACTAAAATATTTCTAATCATTTTATAAAACAATCTTCATATTTTATTAAATCGTTAGCTTGTTCGAAATAAAATATTAAATCAAAAAGTTTGTATATACATTCAATATAGCAACCATTAATAACAATTCAAATCACCACACATCCATAACATCAATCAAACATTCTATTAATTTAATTTAATTTATTTTTTCATTCACATTTTAATTATATACATTATTATTATCATTCCTTAAATAGATTAATAATTCCCTAGCGGTTCAAATTTGTATAAACCACTAGCTTCTATTAATATTTGGCTTCGTATGGATTCAAGTTGATTTATAAATATTTGAGTGATAACTCCTACTCAATTTCCACATTCTAGGCTAGGCCAAAATGAAAACAAGAACTAATTCAACCAAACACACATCAAACAAACAAAAAAACAAACGCCTTTAGTGAAAAGCTATTTATCAGCATGCTTTGCGCATTCTGATCACTACTGGATCCTTCTACTCAACTTGCCAAACAGAGGTTTATTCATTTTCATTAATACCGATACTACTCGTCGGGTTAACCACTCCTCACTCCACTACCTCCCCCAACACCTTCTACTTTACACGAAAACATATACATACGAAATAGGTAGAGATAAGGAATATATATATAGTAGGAAAAATAACAAATACCTCCCCAGATGATTACCCCGGTAATCATCGTATACTCCTACTATCCCTTAAGTGTAAACAATTATCTGCCACACATCCACGGGGTTAGGGACTCTAAGTCTCATCTAAGGCCTAGACGTTTGTTTCTTATATACTATGTATTGTTCTAAACTTTTCTCTAATACCACTTTGTAAGCACCCCCGCCTCTTACCTATGCTACCCAAGAGCATTACAAATTAATATTGTCGAGTAATACATAGAATAAGGCGATATGGGTTACACATGTGAATATTTCCTTAGGCTAACACTGGTATGAATATAAGCATTTAATATACAACTCAGCTATACGTACACAATATTGGCACAAAGCAATGAACATGTGTACTTCTAGGATAGAACAATACACAATATACAGTAAATAATAGAGAACACAGAGTCAGAATCACAGCGATAATATATAATATACAAATTATGTCCAATATACATCACAATGATATACATATAGGAGGCTATATAATACATAATGATATTCTATACAACTGAATATCTAATCTTCTCTACGCTTAGAAAAACATAAGCGGGTCTCATCATCCCCGAACCTGAAATGTCTCAGACTGAACGGATTATTATAATAAACAAGTCAAATTATATCTAAATCCAAGGTCAATAAACATATGGAACTTTGTATGTACTGGGTATAAATATAATAATGTTATCTCAAACAATCTCAAATGTCATAAAACGTAGAACACCACAAAACCCAACATAAAATGTCATCAACCATATAAAAAATCATCCAATCAGAAATCATGAAACGACATCAAATGGGTGAATCATCCATATCCAAAAGTGATCATCAAATCCAAAAATCATTGATAAAGAGATATGACCATGTATAATCAAGCTAACCCATAGCTTACCCAAATATATCGCTCAATCTCAATAAATAAAATATCCTTAATATCAATATAAATAATAATACATAAAAAAATTGTAGAAATGGCAACACACGCCAGTAATGGATATAATTGGCAACACATGCCTATAAGAAAAAATCAACGACATAACCCTAAGAAAGATAAAAAGGCACACATGTCAATAAGTAATAATTGGCGGCATAGGCCAATGAGAAAGATATTCGACAACACACGCCTTTAGAAGGATACGGGTATTGATCATACTCTGAACACAGTCACAGGTATAATCATAGCCATTGTCTCAAATATATATAAGTAACTATAACCAAAATAAAAAGCCCTTGCATATTAGTCCTCGGGAAACGATATCCTAGGCAAATAAGTCAACTCTTCAACCAAAAACAAATCGAGTTACCAACAAGGAGATAAAATTTAGAACAAGGAAGAGAAAGCATGAAGAACCAAGTTATTCAAGATGAGGGTGAGATCTCAGAAGAAATAACTTCAGATGTGGATTCTACGGGCAGAGGGAGAATGCACAATCCATGGAGGACCTAGGGGAAATAAAGCTAGAGTTTTGGTATTTTACCAAGATTGTGAAAATAGGAATAAAAATGAACAAAGAAACAAGAGGGAAATTGATTTCATTTTTACAATTGAATATGGATGTATTCGCATTGACTCATGCCGACATAGAAGGAATTGACCTATGTAACATCCCCCATTTTGAGGCCCAAAACTAACTGCTACAGATGTTGCAGTCATCCATAGTTATTAATTTCTGATGACAAAATGCGACTATGTTAATCATATCAATAATTAGGAGCACATGAATATGAAAAAATTTCAAACACAATTCAGAAATAACTTTTTAATAAATATGATTTCATATTCATTACATAAATCTATTTGCGATTCCACATTCAAAGCAGAAATATAACTTTTACAAAATACTACAAGAGTGACATATGAAGATGCACCTTGGTTGATTAGAGTCTAACACTTTGCCAATTATATAACTTGTCATTACATCTGTATAGACAAAACCAAACAACACCGCATATTAGATAGGTACTCCTAAATAGCTAGATTGCCTCCTGCACATCTCCGGAAGCTTATTCATCCAACTGAAACCCTTACTCCTGACCTACTCAAATGAGTAACTGAGATTTTAAGTGGAAAACAAAAACTTCGGGTTAGACAACAGTTTAGTGTGAATAATAACCTACCATCTCGAACTAAATAGATATCTAGTGAGACCATGTCGTTGAGCGGAACGAGTTTTCCCCTCATTAGTATCTTAACCAAAACATCTCAACCATATACTATGCTCCTAAATTCACAATGGTTATAACATAATATACTGATACGAAAATGTGCAATATACACTGGATTACCCTTTCCAAGTTATTAGACTACCCATCTAAGTTTTCATCGACTATTTGTCTTATACTTATGTAGACTACCCATCTCATATATATTAATTCTTTGGATTATCCATCCCCTACCATGTTGACAACCCATCATCCATGGTTTCATTAACAAATTATTTATGTGGACTATCCATCTAACATGTTATTATTACTTGGATTACCCATCCCTTACCATGTTGACTACCCATCACCCATGGTTTCATTAATAAAAGTATGTGGACTATCCAACACATGTATCCCATTCATTTAAAATTAATGTGGACTATCCATCACACATCCCATAGTTTTCCTAGGTTAACTATGAACCCTTTATTAGCCTCGTAGAAACTATCCTTCTCCAGCATGATGTGGACTACCCATCTCACATCCCATAGTTTTCCTATGATGAATATGAACCCATCACTTAACAATTTAATTCATGTTACCCACATATTTGGCCTATGTCTATTGGTATCCACAATTAGGTTATCTTCCTTTAACGTTATAATATCACAAATGGTATACAGTGATATCCCCAATGGTCTAAGTCAAAAATTATAATTTGAAATACGTTAGTACACCTAATGGTTAGTGTCAAAAATAAATTGGTATCCCCAATAATAGTGTCGAAATTTACAATTAAAATGACATTGGTATCCCCAATGTTTAAAGTCAAAATCATACCATATACGGCTCGCCCCCTTTAAATAGGTTAATATAGTTTAATGTCGATGTCAATAATAATGTCGACAAAGAGGCTTAAGGCTCTCTGCCTTAAATAAAAATAACATATAAAACACACGGCATCAAGACATTGTCGACCTCTATCTAAAGTTGAAGTCAAAACTTAAATTCTTTTAAGTATAAAATATTATATTGAAAATAAGGTCATCGACATAGAAGAAATATAGGTTACCCACCCTTTTCAAAACAAAAACTTAGTGTTTTTGTAATCAAGAACAATGTCGCTAACACTGATGAATGGCGACGTCAAAACAAGCGGCGTCGTTGAAAAAACATATTTAGTTCACTTCGGCTATTATGTCGCTATATATATAAAGTCAAAAATAAGACAAGTGGCATCCCTTCCGTTCGTATAATTAACATCGAGAGTATTCAAAATAGAAGTATGCGAGGTCGCTTAAAACATACGCGAAGACATGCGGCGTCATTGATGACGACGTAAATGATAAGAGGCGACCTCAATGATCATGACATTGAACCTTTAAACCTTTAGATGAATCATGATAAGGGTATGCTGCCAATGATAGGTTGTCGATAAGGTCGATGTCGACAAAGATGGGATTATTCCATAGCTACCGAAGTAGTCATCATATGCTTCCCTCTATCTTAAAGTCGACACACGTAGATGTGGCGTTACCACTACGCCATAAATGGCCTTCTGCAACATTTTTGCAAGGTGTTGCCAGGTAAAATGTTGCGATAGCTATACAATTTTGGTCCTACTGCAACGTTGAATTTTTGATGTTGCCTTAGCCATAAAAATGTGTTTCTCTAGCTAAACAAGTGTAATTGATGCAACATTTTTTTATAGTGTTGCTATAGCAGACCTTTGCATATCTTTCGCACCGATCCGCGCCAATCTACCAAGGCAAATCCTACGTTGGAGAACGTGACACCTCAGCAATCCGAACACTACTCCTTGATCTTTTAGAGCCGCGAAGGAAAAAAGTCCCTGCAAATAACTTTTTATTTTCATTCTTCTCTGTCTTCTTACAAAGTTTCAAGCGATTTCGGTTCGATTAGGGCTTCGATTTGGGGGTTCAAGCTTTGTTCAGTGATTTCGCTTCGATTTGGGGGTTCAAGCATTGTTCACATCACTTTAGGGCTTCAATTTTGATTTTGAGGTATAACACTCTCTCCCATCACTTTAGGGTTTCGATTTAAACTACTTATAAATTCTTAATTCGGTCGGAATTAACAATTCGACTTGTCTAGGTTTCCTCTTGTTGGACACACACACAAATTTTATCTTTTTATGTTAAAATACTCATATTCATAATTGTAGTGATGGACAGCGAAAACATTTGGATAGAACTTCCAAAGTTTAGTGAAGGATATATTAGCGGGATAAGAGCCTTTATACAAAACGGTTTTTCTAAATTCGCCGTAGGCAATGAAATGACGCGCCCATGCAAGAATTGTAAAAATAGCAAGTGGCGTCATCCAGATATAATTTATGATCATCTCATCTGCAATGGTCCATCTCCATTGTATGTGAAATGGATTTGTGAGGTTTCTCACCCAAATTTTGGAAGCAGTGATAAAGATATAGACTGTGAAGCTGGTGATTTTGGAGATAATCTAGGTGAAATGTTGCACCGTACTCGTGGAAATATGCAGAACTGTGAAGATGAGAATTCTGATGCACCAAATGCCGATGCTAAAAGATTTTATCGCCTTGTCGAAGATGGAAAGCAGCCATTATATCCTGGCTGTTCAAAATTTTCGAGATTAAGTTTTATCATCAGGCTTTATTCTTTAAAATGTGTACATGGAATTACAGAGTCTGCAGTTGGGGATATACTAGAGTTGATGAGAGAGGCTTTTCCACAGGCCCACATACCTTTATCTTTTAGAGCCGCGAAGAAAATCATTAAAGATTTAGGTCTTGATTACAAAAAAATACACGCATGTCCAAACGATTGCATGCTCTATTGGGCAGAAAATGAAGATAAAGATGTCTGTAACTCTTGTGGTATTTCGAGGTGGGAAGAGGAAAAGAAAGGCACCCGTGACAATGATCCAGAGAAGTTGATTCACAAAGTCCCGGCAAAAGTGATGCGTTACTTTCCGCTAAAACCAAGGCTGCAAAGGCTGTTTATATGCAAGGAGTATTCACAACTTATGAGATGGCATTCTATGGGCCAAAAAAAAGATGGAAAACTTAGACATCCAGCTGATAGCGAGACTTGGAAGGCGATGGATGCTATGTATCCTGATTTTTCATCAGAAAATAGAAATATCAGATTGGGTGTAGCCTCTGATGGATTCAATCCTTTTCGTACAATGAGTACAACTTATAGTACATGGCCAATTGTATTAGTTAACTACAACCTTCCACCTTGGTTGTGCATGAAGCCCGAAAATCTAATTCTTTCAACACTCATCTCCGGTCCAGAGTCTCCAAAGAATAAAATTGATGTATATATGCAGCCTCTAATTGAAGAGTTGAAAGAATTATGGGATCTAGGCATAGAAACTTATGATGCTTTTACTGATCAAAAATTCATGTTACGTGCAAGTGTGTTGTGGACCATTAGCGATTTTCCGGGGTATGCAATGTTATCCGGTTGGAGCACAAAGGGTAAATTGGGTTGTCCTGTATGCCATTATGAGACTTCTTCAATGTACTTGAAACATAGTAAAAAAATGTGCTACATGAATCATAGAAAATTTCTGGATCCGAAACACAAGTGGAGGTTTGATAAGAGGAGGTTCAATGGTGAAGTTGAAATAGGACAGATTCCGGGAAATTTATCAGGAACAGACATTGAAGAACTGTTGCGTGACTTTGAAAATAATTTTGGGAAGAAAAAGGATTCCCCTTTCAAAAAGAAGTCAATATTTTTCAATTTACCGTATTGGAGCCACAATTTATTGCGACATAACCTTGATGTTATGCATATAGAGAAAAACATATGCGACAACATACTCGGTACTTTGCTAAATATTAGTGGCAAGTCAAAAGACCATTTGAATGCTCGTTTTGATTTACAGGAAATGGGCATCAGGAAGGTCCTGCATCCCGTTTTATCAAATGACGGCAAACACTTTGAAATTAGGGCTTCCATATTTGACATGACGAATAAAGAAAAAGAAATATTTTGCTCAGTACTGGAGAATGTTAAATTGCCATACGGTTGTGCAGCCAATATCAGTCGGTATGTTCACACGAAGGAAAGGAAAATCTCAGGGTACAAGACGCATGATGCTCATTTTCTACTTCACTACTTGTTGCAATTTGCTGTGAAAAAAACACTGAAGCCTGAGGTTGCATTGCCTCTGATAAGATTTGGTGCATTCTTAAGAGGTCTTTGGAGCAAAGTAATTGATTTGGAAGATGTGAAGAGGCAACAACAAGAAATTGTCGAAATTCTTTGCCAATTTGAAATGATATTTCCACCGGCTTTCTTTGACATAATGGTTCACTTGACGGTTCACTTGTGCAAGGAAGTTGAATACGGTGGACCTGTGCACGTTCGATGTATGTTTCCAATTGAGCGTTATCTAGCTAAACTCAAATCTTATGTGCGCAACAGATCTAAACCGGAGGGTTCCATCGCCGAAGGTTACTTGGCAGAAGAATGCTTGACATTCTGCTCAAGATTCTTAAGCGGTGGTGATGCAGTACCTAAATTTGAAAGTTGTCCACAAAATATGGAATATGCTATTGGTACAAGAGGAAATAAAGACGGAAAAGCTATTCATCTAAAAGAATCTGAGTGGATGGCATGTCATCGGTACATTCTATTCAATTGTGGTAACGAGGAAATAGATAATTTAAAAGAGTAAGTTTTTATGTTCTAATTTTATTCTAGCAAGTACTAAAGAATTAGAATATTTCTTTATTGATATTAATACCATCATAATTATTATAGGGAACATCGAGCTTTAATTGATGGTTATGCAATATCGAGAAGATATAAAAGAGAGAGAGCGCATACTGAAGAATTCTGGAAATGGCTGAAGGATGAGGTTGGGAAGAAAGAGGACATTTCGAAAGAGCTAGAAGTGCTTGCAATGGGCCCTAATCGGACAGCTAGGAAATTTAGTGGATATGTTATTAATGGATACAGATTCCATACAAAATATAGAGATGCTAAGTGTAAAACACAGAATAGTGATGTATTCTTGACTGCCTTGACCACTAGCTTTGCAAGTTCAAAAGATCAAAATCCATTGGTTGGTAATGTTAGTTACTACGGAGCAATTGAAGAAATACTAGAAATTGATTATTGGGGAGAAATTTCAGTGGTTTTATTTAAGTGTTGCTGGTACCAAGAAGAGAAAGATTTGTATGGGATGACTCGAGTTAATTTTAATAGATTGTGCCAGAAATCTGATCCGTATGTTATGGCTTCACAAGTACAACAAGTATTTTATATACAAGATCTAACTGATACGGCACTTTATAACGTTGTCAAGAAATTACCGAGGGACTGGTGTGATGTCGAAAATGAAAATGGAAATGAAGATGATCCAGTTTTACATGATATTCAATGTGGTAATGGAATAGGAAATCAAGTTAGTGATGTTAGGTGGTATAGAGATGACGTCCCGGCAACACAAATCCTCATTCCGCCTAGCATAGAGGAAACTTCCTCTTGATTTCTATGTAGCAATATCAAGTGACTTCTATTTATGTATTGGTTCTTAATTAAGGGACGACTTCTGTATCTATTGATTTTCATAATTAATTTACTACTTTTTAATTACTTGACTACTTGTAAGTTATTCTGATTTTATGTGTTCCCTTGTTGTTTCTAGTGCTTTATATACCTGCATACACATATGTACTTAATATACCTACCCATTTTATTATTTCATATCTTGCTTCCAATGTAAACTCACCATTCTGTATCCATTTTGTATAGGATGGGGGAACTCATGCAGCTCACATTTCATCAAAGGGTGCATTTCAGAAGGCACAATATGTTGGTGGAACCGATACTGTGGTAAAGAGGGTTGATCCTGACTACTTCTCGTACACAGTGCTCATGGAGTTTGTGAAGGATGAACTTCAATACACCGAAATAGGAGGAATTTATATGAGAAATGGTGAGAAGGGTGGGTGGAAGTTAGTGACGAATGATGCGGACCTCTCCGAATTAGTCAAAGGAGTTAACACTGGTGGCAACTTGGATTTTTATATCGACAACGTTGTCGATACTGCAATTGAGCCATTGAAGCAAATGCAGCCGCATGTAATCATGCGGCCAAGGCAGAATCTGGTTACAGGTATATATAAATGGATAGTTAATATCATTTACAGATTGTGATATTTTGATATAGCAAAAAAAATTATTGTGATATTTTGATTATAACATTTAAAGATTATGATTATAATATCATTGTATTGTTGCAGCTACAAAACCAGTGAAACGACAGTACGTGACGGCTCATCAACTAAAACAGAACCAAAAAAACAAGAAGTTAGCTGAAGTCAATAGTCCTCTGAAGTCAGCACGGCTGAATAGCAATGCAACTGTGAATCTAAAGTTAGGTGAGGTGAACAGTCCTCGGCAGTCGACACGGCTGATTAATCCAGAACCCAACGATGCAACCGTGAATCTAAAGTTAGCTGAGGTGAAAAGTCCTCGGAAGTCGGCACGGCTGAATAATCCAGAACCCAGCAATGCAACCGAGAATCTAAAGTTAGCTGATCAGGTAAATCCTCAGAAGATGACACAGAAAAAAAAACCAAAAATCAGCGATTCAACAGTGAATCTGAACTCATCAAGTGTTAAGAGGAAGTTGGAATCACGTTTACCAACATCGGAAGAAGAAGATATGGATGAAAATGGCATGCAGGTTTGAAGAATTCTTATTATGATGATCTTATTGTAATTTGAATATTTTGTACCACTCTTGCAGCATACTTACTATGATGGATGTTCATCTACCACCTCCACCACCTCCAAATGAGTATTCTACACCTCCACTATCTCTACAAGATTATGAAGTACAAAGAGCTGCTAAGTTGATGGTGAACCTAAAAGATTATGAAGTACATAGAGCTGTTAATGTGACGAGGAACAACGAAGTTCTTGCTTCTCTAGGTGTGCCTGCAATTTCAGCTGAACTGAGAAATGCAAACCAAAAAAAAGTTAAAGGAAAAGAAAAGATGCAAGAGGATGTGGATAGTGATCAGGAATATAATCCGGACCATGAGGAGCATAGTGAAAATGATACTTCACAAAGTCCAAGAAAGGTGTGTGATAGCTACATATCTTAATTTTTCTGCTTATGAAGATAATAACTATAAAATCCAATCTTATTTCCTACTTATATATACAATTTAGAGAACTAAAAAAGTTGAGAATCCCAAGCCTGTTAGTGGACCACAAACTCGTTCAGCTAGTGGTATCGCAAAGGAAAAGGAAAAGTTGAGAAGCACAAGCCCAAGCCCAAGCCTGGTAGTAAGTTCAACTGAGAAGGATGCTGAAGGAAAAGGAACAATGGCTGATTATTTGGCTCTGCGGGAACGACAAAAGAAAAATGCTGCAAAAGCTAGTGCAAGTGGTATGGCAAATAAGTATGTTGTGGAGAATGTCTTGCCAGACATTGAAAATGAAGAAGTTGAAGCAGGTACTGAATTGATGTGATAATAATATTTAATATTACAGTAGGATTAATATTTAAGTACCGAATTTACATTATGATTTATGTTATTATTTGACGGGACTTTTCATTTTAATTAAAGGTAAAGTTCCTAAAAGACTCAGAGGTCACACAAAGATGTTTAATGTTCATACAAGGGCGAATGACAAAAGAGTTGTAATTATGATGAACCAGTGGTTCCAACCTATTTCAGATGATGACAAAGTAATATCTGAACTGAGCAACTTTTTAGGAACATTGAAAAGGTTCGTGCCACTTACGTATAAATCTTGGTCGGATGTTCCTGAAAAGTTGAAGAAATCTCTATGGGATTATGTTAAGGTAATCTATTATTAACTATAATGTTGCTGAATTTTACTTTAATAAGTAATATTGATCTATTAACTATAATGTAGCTGAATTTTGATTTATTTATTCTTTTTTATATTTGATTTATATTTAAGCAACGGTATATTATTCCGGATGAATGTGAAAACTGGGTGTTGAAGTCTATTCGTGACTGTTGGAGGGGGTACAAGAGTCGCATAAAAACTGCTCATTATAAAGCTTATAAGACTGATGAGGAGAGGCTAGAAAACAAGCCGGACAACATCCCAGTGGAGGATTTTAAAGTGCTCTTGAGGTATTGGGCAGATGATGAGATTCAGGTATACGTACATATTATTTATTTCGCAAGATAAACGAGTACTTTTTTTTGTGAGATAAACGAGTACTTTGTTTTTTGTGTATTTTTTAGCAAAAAGCACTGAAAAATTCTGATAGTCGTAAGTCGTATCAAGACACACACACCGCTGGTCCAAAGTCGTTCGCCCAGCTTCGTCATAAGATGGTATGTGATACTTTACATTTTGACTGAAGAGAGTGTATGCTAAACTATCTATTGAACTTGTATCAGGAGACACCATCCGATGCAGCACTTTTTCTTAAAAGTCGTAAGAGAACAGATGGGCGTGAGTACGTGTCTAATCCTCAAGTAATGAAGTACAAACTTGTAAGTAATAATTCTGTTTTGTAATAATTTTGTTCTGTTTTGCACATGCTGCACATTGTTTATGTCTTGCTCATGTGCATGTATGCTCATGTCCTTGAAACTGTCCTTGAAACACTTGTTGAACCAGAGTTTCGCAAACGTACTAATGGCATAGATGTTTGCTTTGGAAATTGTAATTGAGTATATTGTGAGATTAAGAATTTTGAACCCTCAGCCATTTTTTCCCTTTTCTAGTCGAATGAAGAGGACTTGCTTTTGCGTTTGGCTAGAAATGACACAAAAACTGGAAACGAAGAAATGAATTTGGTTAAAGGGATTACTAACTTGGTTTATATAAAAATATATGTCTATAGTAATACACATATGTGCATAAATAAAATGAATGGCCGTTTGAAGCCTCAGAATCCAGATGACGAAGCCATAGCTGGCTGTCGACGGAATTGTTTTCCAGTTTTTACTAGTATATATGTTACAAATTGTTTTCTAATTACATGCACATAAACAAATTGTTTTCCAAAATGTGGCTTTCTCTGCATTTGCTGTACACAATCCATATATAAGCATTTGCTGCATTCTCTGCATTTACTGTAGGGTAATTTTGATGTGGTTTTATTTTGTAGGACTTAGTTCAAAAGGCAATGGCCGGTGGAGAAGGAGGAAATACTGTCGAAACAGTAATTTCGAATGGAAAATCACAGGGTCGTCCTTTGCTTATAGGGAGGCGTGCAAAGTGTGCAAAACAATCAACCGAGGCTCTAACAAATGCTTACGTACATGACTTAAGGCAAAGGCTTGTCGAAGAAATTGAAGCACAGCTAGAATCCAAGGTAAATCAGAAGGTACAAGAGAATTTGGCTAGGGTGCTTAAGAAATTAGGTGATGCCAACCCAGAGATGAACATCAATGTAGAGGATCTAACTTCCGCAATCATGTCCAGTGAGATTGATAATCTGACTGGAGGCACCAGCTCTTAAGTCTCATTTATGAATTGTTATGTGTACTGGATATTTTGGGGTAGCTTTGTAGTATTTTGGGGTAACTGACATGAATTGTGATGTGTACTGCTGTATGAATTGTTATCTGTACTGTGTATTATGCTGTGTATTATGCAAGTGTTTTATGTGATATTGTACTGTGTATTATGCAAGTGTTCTATGTGATATTGTACTGTTCTATGAGCTCTTAGTGTCTCTTCAGTATAGTGTTGCAGTAGCTTCAGTATAGTGTTGCAGTAGCTTCAGAATAGTGTTGTAGTAGGCTTCTGAATAGTGTTGCAGTAGCTTCATAATAGTGTTGCCACCGGGTTATAAATGTTGCTTAAAATAATGTTGCAATAGTCATTCAAGGTGTTGCCATAGGGATGGACCCAGTTGGGTCGTGGGACCCACATTGTGGGCCCCACAATATGCGGGCCCCACAACTTCAGAAATTTAATACCCTATAGCAACATTTTTGGAATGTTGCTACAGATACCTATGGGTGTTGCCATAGACCCAAATAGGGTTCTATTGCAACAATATTACTTATGTTGCCTTAGATAGTCAAAATGTTGCCTTTGAGGTCTAAGGCAACGGCAAAAATTGCATCACCCTAAAAGTGTTGCCATAGACCTATGGCAACATTTTTCGGTCCTGAGCCAACATTTTTTTTGTGTTGCAGAAGGCCATTTATGGCGTAGTGTACCTTAGGTGCGGAAACAACATACGTGGCATGGCATTTTCATAATTATCTTGAAAACTAATTTATTTCTATCAACAACAATTACTTTTCACCAAATTCAAACTCTTCTCCAGTTTCTATTGGATGATAAAATATTTTTCTTAATACTTTTCAAAAGTACCGCCGCATACAGTTTTTAAAGTTCCAAAACATATTCCAAACTAATTAATTAATATCCTTAATTATTGTTTTAGATGCTTTTCTAGCATAATAAATTCATAATAATTTGAAATCAATTGGGAAAAATCCCCAAAAATCATAGAAATTCCAAAATACCATATTCTTCATCATATAAAAATTTCATGGCCAAACACAATATTTAATTATTTTAAATGATCAAAACCTAAATTAACCCAATTTCCACCATGAGAAATTCATAAAATATTCAATTAAATTCGAACATTTATGAAATTAGAAAATCATCTCTAAAATATCATTTTATACAGCATAGAAAAAAAATCAAATCGATCGAGACTAAAAACGTAGGTTTTAACCTCAAAACCTTTTCAAATAATTTCATTAATAATTCCATAAATCATTATTCTATACAAACAATGATTAAACAACCATAACCTGGCAAAAATCATCAAAAACATTCGGATATTATCCATAGCCAAATTCAAGAACAAAAAAAGAGATGGTTCATGTATTGTTCACCTTGGATTTAATGTTGGAGTAGAGATTTGATATAGCTCTTGAATCCCTAAATCTTTTCATTGATTAGTTTTACATTCCACTTCCAATCCCCTTGTTTGATGGCCGGCCTCTCTTCTTATTTTTGATTGTTTTGATGCTATGAAAAACAAGAATGGATATGAAGAGGAGAGGGTTTAAGTATTAAAAGATGGATCTATATATTTTTCCCTTCTCATATATTCTCTTATATGTTAAGCTTTTAAAACAATCTCATTACTTAATTCATTAAGGAACGACCTTTGTTAATAACCAATTATTGTTCTCCTTAACCAGTTACATTATTCTATTTAATCAATCCAATTAAATATCCTAAATAATGTTAAACTAAAATTAGGGGTGTTACAGGTTCCCCTCCTTAAAGAATTTCATCCCCAAAGTTCAGTAAGGACTACATAACAAGCATATCAAACATGCAAACAATGCTAGTATATCTTATCAACTATAAAGTTTATATACAAAAAATATTGAACATGCCATCATAACAGCTCAGGATAAGTATCCCTAATCCAGTCCTCTGTCTCCCAAGTACAGTCTTTCGCGTTGTCACTCTACTGGACTTTCACTAACTTGACTGTCTTGTTCATCAATCTCTTCTCATCTCTCGCTACAAATAAAACTGGTTGTTTCACAAAAGTCAGATCCGGTTATACCACTAAGTCTTCCAGTGCAGTCAGAGTAATAGTAGTTTTTGGATCAAGCACATACTTCCTAAAACGAGAAACATGAAACACATTATAGACACCTACCAAACTACTCGGTAACTCAACTCGGTACGTGAGCTTCCTGATCCTCTATATAATAGGGAAGGTCCAATATATCTCAGTGCCAGTTTTCCTAACTTTCCAAATCATACCACACCCTTCATTGATGATACTTTAATGAAAATACGATCTCCAATTGGGAACTCTAAATCTTTATGCCTTTTGTCTACATAAATTTTCTACCTAGACTGGGCTTCTCTCATTCTATCTTCGATTAATTCAATCTTCTATGTGGCTTCTCTAACCATATCTAGACCAAGGACCAATCTGTCTTTATTCTCCAACCAACATCTGGTGTTTTGCATGGCCTTCCATACAAAATTTCGAAAGGCGTCGTTCCTATACTAGTCCGATAACTATTATTATAGGAAAATTCAACCAAGTGCAAATGGTCTTCCTATGACCCACCAAAATCTAGTACAAAAGCCATCAACAAATCTTCAAGTACCTTATTGACCCTCTCTGTACGCCCATCCATCAGTGAGTGATAAGAGGTACTCATCTTAAGCTTGGTACCAAATACCTCTTGTAAATTCTTGTAGAATTCACTAGTGAACAAGGCATCTGTATCAGTGACTATACTACTAGGAATCCCATGCAGTCTAATAATATTCTTCATAAATAACTTAACCAATACAGGTGCCATCCTAGTTGACTTAACGGGAATGAAAAGTGCACTCTTGGTCAGTCTATCCACTATACCCAAATACTTTCATTTTCCCTTTTTAACCTTGGCAACACATCAATAAAATCCATGGATATCGAATCCCATTTCCAAACTGGTATATCCAAAGGCTGAAGCAATCCACTTGGCTTCTTATGTTCAGCTTTCACTTGCTGGAAATTTGCTTATTGCTTCACCCATAAGCTTACATTGTTAGAACCACTATTCTATAGTTTCAATGACAACAAATATACAATCATATATATTATACATCTTATCAAGATAACAAGTATATACTACGAGAGATCAACATGCTCAAAGATATTGGGACTCGAAGACAAACAAAGACCTATGACCATGCTATGATTAAGTAAGGTTATTCTGGTATGTTAAGAGTCTTAAATAAAACATTGTTCAGTCTCCTTGAGTATATATGCACACATGATTTTATATACACTAAAATGCATTGAAAAACTGAATTTACCATCCACAAATGTCTAAGGAAAAACCACAGACTTCTGTGACAATACTTGGGAAATTATTTCCTGAAGCCACAGACGTCTGAGGTTTCACCACAAACATCTGTCATTGGAACATCTGCAAAAATCTAAGTAGACACCTCTGTTAAATGAATAGAAATCAACGCTTCATCAAAAGGTTGTAGCCATTAAAATGAATAGACCTTATCTAATAGTAACAACTTCTCATCTACATCTCTTTAAATCTATGAATACTACAATGATTGAGATTGACAAATCAATTAAATTGAATTAATTGAATATATTCTCTCTTGATTTCTTATTACTCTCTTGTGCATACATTACTTACATACTCTCAATCTATCATAACCAAAATATAATTTTGGTTAAACCACTTCCTACAACTCAAAGCATACGCATTCACATACTCAAAGGAGATCATAGGAAGATTTGTACTATCAGTCAAAATCCATGTTATTTGGAACACAAGATTGTCAGAGATATACTTTTGTATTAGCCTATTCCTCTGGGCGAAGCGAGGATAGTTGGTTAAAGGAAATACCGAAGGAGAGTTTCGAGACTGGACGTAGGACGGGAGGTCCGAACTAATATAAAATATCTAGCGTGCTTGATTTTATTATTTACCTTATTTATATTCAATTATTATTATCTGCTTAATATATTTAGTAATACACACACACACATATATATAAGTTGCATTACTTAAAAAGATCCTATAGACTATCATTTGGTATCACTACACCAGAAAAGACCTTTAGTAGCGTTGAAAAAACGCTACCAAAACTTTTAGTAGCGATTTAAAGAACGCTACTACAGGTCGCGCAGCTAAAAGTATGATTTTTTGGTTGCGTTTTAATAAACGCTACAAAATATTTCCGTATAACTGCGTTTTTTAAATGCTGCTAAAGGTTTTTCTGCAGTGTTTACAAAACCCTGCCAAAACTAACATTTTTAGTTGCGTTTGTACTTAGATCATTCTTTGATTTTCTATAGCGTTTATTTTGTGCAATAAAATCTTTTCGTTGCATTTATTTTATGCCACTACAAATTCTAGTGGTATTTTACATTAGTTTATGTGACATTTTTAAAACGCTACGAAAAGGTATTGATTGTTTTCTAGCATATTTTAAATGCTACTATATAATATTAATGGCTTATATTATTTCCAGCAACCAGTTATATAATAGTCATATTAAAATCAGCAACAATCGTATAATTACCATATTCAAACCAACAATCAATCAATCATATAATCATAATATTCAAATAACTGAGAACACGTTAATCACATAAGTATAATATCCGTAACCATTTTGATAATAGTTATTTGACAAAATGAGCAAATTCACATACCACAAGCATTCACAAACAAGTTTACACAACCAGTACTAACAAATATCATAATACATATAACAATTGAAGTCATGTCCATTGTTGCTGATGGTCTTCACTTAAAAAAAGCTAATTACCGGTAAACAAGGTTGATAATCAACAATAAGAATTTGCCATGAATTATCAAGTAACATTCAAACAATATTAATTGATTATTATTCAAACATAATATAACCAAAACTTGAAACAATTGCAGGTTTACCAGAAGGTATACTCAGTAATGAGTGAAATTTTTTCCAAGTTCACAAATTAGCTTCAGCACTACCTTACTTCTCTACCAATAACCAAGAATTCCACTAACCCACAACCAACAACCCATACAAAAACTTCAGCAAGAACGCACTGCAAACAACATCTGCCTGCTGCTCCACCATCGTCACTTCTAGAACACCCCAATGCAAACCGAACAGAACCTCCACAGCCTTATCATTCACTGTCAACCATACTCCTTCCCTCACCAACACTTCAACCTATCACTACGTCGCTTGAATCCACTAGCTTGCACAGCACATATATACCCACTCACTTGCTACCAAAAATTGTTGGTTGCTCGTAAGATTTATTTTGAACTGTAAGCAATTCATCCACAACATCATGTCCAACAACCTCAACTGGACTTCAGACTTGCCAGCTATTCGTTTGAAAAAACGTGAATTGAACTGTATTAACGAATATTAATATGATTCTCATCTGATTCTCACTTAGTCGCATGAACGATATAAATGGTCAAATCCAAATTCAAGATTTCCAGGATCATAGTATATAGCATTATTTAGAGCTGGGAGTATTTGTTTTTTCAAGATATCAAGATAATATGAAATCAGTCAAAGGAACAAGTGTTAAGGGAAAAAAGTTGCAACCTATTTTAGTGTGTTGCTAAGGGAACCTTGATTTGTTCTTCCTAATACCATGTCTAAAAATACCATGAAATTTCTGTATTATGCTTCATAATACCATGTCTAATTTAGTGTGTTGCTAAGAGGTTTGTTGTATGGAAAGCAATGTAATCCATTGTACACAATGTAAACTTAAAAAACGAGTAGCAGTGCATCTGTTTTATATTTTCATAAAAGTTAAGAAATATTTGTTTTTTCATCAAATTCAGGAGGTCATACCTTGGAAGCTCCAACATGAATAAAAGAAATACCAGCCAAGCTAACACTAGAACCAAACTGACAGAGTATGGAAAAAAACAGTCAAAATGTTGGTGAACCTTAAATATATGAGATAATAAAACATGACAATGAGCTGATATAAAAGTCCTTTCTTAATAAGATGGACCACACTATGTTAAAATGATCTTATTGGGGTGTGTTCTCTCATGCTCCTTTACGAGTTCAAATAGAAACATAGTTCATCATATGAACATTGAACTTACTTCAGCAATATAAGGCCATAGCTTGCTCAGTTGCTTGTTTAACCACTTCACATGCACATAAAAAAGGGATTTTACTTGAAATCATGTTACAATAAATAATATCAGCACCAACACAGCCATAATTCTAGAGAAATGAGGCATTCCATAAGAGTTATACTGGACAAGTACAGAGACAAAAATGAGTATACAATGTTAAATCTGAACTATAAAGAAGCATGATGCATAGTACGTTGTTAAATTATATAAAACATAATTAATTTAAAATTTTGGTTAATTTTTATAATAATTAGTTTAAGCTACATAGTATGTGGCTTTTTTAAGCTACATATTCACTTTAAAAGGAAAGTAAAATATTTAAATGCTAAAAAAGAGTATCTTATCAAAATATTCTTTAATCTTTTTGACCCGACCAATGTAATCTTGATCTTCCACACACAAAGTAGTGGGTTTTGAATCAACACCCGGACCTTCAATTGTTTCAAATACAAGGGTGTAAGGAAGTAAGAACCTACACATCTACCAATCAACAATACATTCCACACTATCTACTAACTACATTGAATTTAAAGCAACTCCTAGGAAACAACTTTCGTGCCCTAATCTTAACTGATAATTCATGTATACATGCTCTGAAAAACAAATAGCAGTTGTTATTTTGTTTGACAAACTACCACCATACAATAGAAGTACCTCATACAAAATAGCAGTTTTATCCAGTTCTGTCAAAGCCAAGTAAAACTTCTCTTATTGAAAAACCTATGTCATCTTGGTCATTGCAATTATGTTATGTTTACTAAGCCTTTAGAAAGTAAGATATTGTCTGGTCAAAGCTATGCTTAGCTGAGATCAGAGTTTAGATGTAATAGAGTGAGGCTTACTTGAGCAAGGTTTCAGATTTACTTACGTAACCACTTACATGGATCACCTGAACCCTCATGGATCGCCTGAACACTGACTAATATCATATGAACATTAAACTGATTATATGATTCTTGATTTTTTTTAGAACATAATTTCATTTGAAAGAATTTGATAGGTATATATGACTGCTGAAGTATGCTACTAATTTACAAAATTCATAAAGAAAGCATACAGATTAATTCTTGTTGAACTTTATGAAAAACAGAAATAGAAACTTTCATAGATAACCAAAAATATATAATTTTCTGTCAGCATCTCACTGATTTATAATTCAAGGTCAAGTGATATGGGAAAAAAAGGGAAAAAGAAACTACTCAAGATGGACACTAGATCTGTTACAAGCCTATACATTTAAGTATGATTCAAGTTATCTTTAAAAGGTGATAGTCATAAAAGAGATGCACTTACAATAATTTCTGCAATCATAGAAGGCTGCTTTAAAGGTTTGAGGAAGTAAGCAAGTCCACAAGTAAGAACAATAACGATGCATATCTGCAGTATCGCTAGCGGTAATGCAAAATCAAGAGCATTGTCTCCTTGAAATACTCCATTTGATGTTGCTTTCATGGGCAGTGCATAGACACTCCTATTAATGCTTGCCATCATCCAAATCTTCCTCAGATCATGAAACATAAAGATCAATGTATGTATACTCTACATATTAAATACATTTGTATGATGTGATGCCTCCAACGTCATAATATAGGATATGCCTATAGTTAATATATTTGATAGAACTTCATTTTTGCATGGTACTTAACCAGTGTCAGATGATTAACTTCATCAATCATTGTTACTATCATACATGTACTAGTACAATTAATCTTCCTCTGTATGTGCAAATATCCTTATTTTCTTTTTTAGCTTCTATTGAGACCTATTGATCTCTTTCAGAATTAGTGAAACCTGCTGTATTAATAAAACCAATTGATAATATTTGTGCTTAAACATATTGGACCAGCAGCATTACCTCCCCTCTATGTGCTCTTACACTAGCAGTAGCATTACCTCCCCTTTGTCAAATACTGCCAAACCTTGTCAACAGTAGTAGTACCTTTCATGTCACACATCTCCTGTACATTAGTTTGTCACTACAAAGACTGCCAAATCGGACTTACCAATACAAATTTTTCAAAGCAACATTACAAGTATCGATTTGAAAAGTACGTTTAACTTACCCATTGTTGTATGGTTTGAATGTAAGATTTCTAAAACCAACGATTTCAAAGCCTCAGCTAATTTCTCTCCATGTCGGTAAAGAACTATTACATCTCCTGAAATGTCAAAAAACTCCATGCATAAGACATTGGAGATTTGCAAAATGAAAGCAAAACAAAATTCATAAAAAAACAGACAAAAATATTGATACCTTTTTCATGGCAAGTCAGTATTAGCAAGCACCCATGCTGAAACCACCAACAGCAGCCTTGACTGTGTCCATTACTTAAAAATGAAGAATCATGAGAGTTTAATTTTTTAAATAAATAATCAGTGTTAAACAGTGATAATGTGAGATAAAGATCATACTATCATTAGGATCAGAATGGCAAGATTTTCAACATAGGCAATAGAAGCATCCATTCCTACCAGAACCTTCCTCTACAAGTTAAAGTAGATAAATGTGTAATTAGATTATCTAGTATCTTTTTTGGATATTTTTCCTTATGAACTACACACCTAACATCATTGTTGAACTTAATTTCTAATTAACAACTCACGCCAAATTGAGGAATGTAACAAAAAGTAGTTACTTTTAAAATTTTCAGATTAAAAGAACATTTGTTGTTATTTACTATATATAATGCTAACAATCATTCTTGAACTTGATTCCCAACTACCTACAGATTGAAGAATCATTCGCATAATGCCAGATAAATGTATCACAAAGAAACAATATGTATAATAACTTTAATGTATCAAAGTAATAACAACAAATAAATAAATAATTTAAAAAATTTCCTGCTATTACCTCTTCTTGCATTTGCTTGGGGATGTTTTTATTGCCACTGGGACTACCATTTCTTCCATCCTCATCAATCTACAACGTATATCAATGTGAGTTACAAAATGAACGATAGAACAATGATTTTAGAAGAAGAAGAAAAAAACCAATATGCAACTTTCTTTTTTTGGGAATAGGAGGCCGCCACAAATATATTAGGGAATCCTTTCCATTTGATTACTTAACACACACTACAAACCTATTAGACAACCCTGTGGTTTTAGCTAGTTCTTCGATAGAAAGAAATTCACACTCATGATGCAAACTCTTAGCTGCCCACTACATCATTAATTTGTACAAATTGATACATAATAGAAAATTAACTTCCGAATACCCTGAAAATATGTGAATTTTTTTTTATACCCAAGCAATTGACTAGGTATTCTATAGTTAGAATCTTAATGCATAAAATATCAATAAGATTAAACGACAAAGCCATGATAACAAATTACAATTACTTTCTCTTGTGATCATAGCTCAGTAAATGTTTATGGTAAGAAAACTATCCATGATTGAGATTGATACAATGTAGATTAGGTATATATTGGGAATGTAATTTTGAACAATAGTATAATTGAAATTTCAGTAAAAAAAATTTAGAATCTTAAGTTGTGATAAAATGCTCAAATAAACTACAATTTTTCTAAAAAAAGGAAAAACTTACCAATAAAGTAGTGACCCAAGCATCATTTTTTCTAAAAAAGGAAAATTTACCAAAAACTTACCGTTGTAGGTGGATAATTCATTTTTGGTGAACGATATAGTAAATGTTTACATACTTCGAACAGTTTCTTCACTTTTCTACCTCAAATGGGTCTGGATGGCTTGCAGAAAAAATATTCTCCACCTGCATACAATAAACAACAAATGACAATATTTAGTTAACTTCTCACTTATTTCAAAGCAGTTGACTAGGTATTCTACAGTTAGAATCTTAATGCATACAATATCAATAAGATTAAACGACAAAGCCATGATAACAAATTACAGTTACTTTCTCTTATGATCATAGCTCAGTAAATGTTTATGGTAAGAAAACTATCCATGATTGAGATTGAATGCCTTCTTTGATATGAAGTGCAAAGTTATATGTACCGTACAATAGGGTATATGATTAGTTGAAATAGCAAACCTGGTATTCATACCAGATAGTATGGGAAACAATATAATATTCTCAATGAGCTGAATTACTGTTGATGGTGGTTGGTTATTAAATCCAGCACTTAAAATTAATGGTCGCGGAAGTGCATCTTGAATATATTGAATGGCATGTCAATGAAGTCGTATCATTTACTGTCAAAATTTATGTAACTTCTGAACAAACAAATCCATTATTAAAAAGTAGTAAAGACAGGCAAGTGTATAACAGAAGAAGTAATGCCAAAAGCTTAAATGAGACAAAATATTACTGGTAAAATGTATGATGAGACGTACAACATCAGTATCACGGAATAACTCATCTCAGCTGTAGTTATGTACATTACTTTCTGGTCTTGCAAATAATTCCAAGAAAAGAAATTAACAAATTAAGACAAAGTGCATATGTTGTACATTTAGTGCATGAAAAGAAATGGTTTAAAATATATGTCTATATCAGTGAATTCGTTGTAAAAACGAAAAAAATTCATAGTAAATTGTAATACTTTGAGATATTTTACAACTTAAACTAGAGCAGCAGTGTCATGGGATCATGTAGTAATATTATTTTGATTCTATTTTTTCTTTCTGGAACCACTTTATGTTTTATAAGAACAGATTAGCAACAATTTTACATAAATATCAAAAAGCCATATTGTCATTATCTCCTTAACCACATCCCTTGTAACTCCAACCTTTTTCACTATAGTGTAACTTGAGAACCACCCTCATTATGCTTTTACTATTAGTTTAAAAACTGACGCCACTTATAAAATTAATAGAAAAAATGATATAGGAAACGCATTCATTTTGGAAATACTGATATAAGTCTTAATGATTTCCAACTAACCGAGAAATGAACTCATTATATACAAATTGACTTCACCTATATTTATCTCCAACATACTGTTGGTGGATCCCTCATTTTGGAGTTCGAAATCTACATCTATAAACTGTTGAAGACTTGAAGTGACCAAAAAAATTGAGAGTCGATACATACAAAATAGTTTAATCAAGTTGCATATATTGTATTACCACCTAACCTTGTTTATTCTAAAATAGACATATACAATATGATAATAAGCCGTTCAAGTTGGATTCCAATCCCTTTTCACTCACCTTCACCTAAGTAACTTTCCAGGTTCAACAAAAGAATTTTTGTTGGCTACATTTATTTATTGATACTAAGATAAACTCCATTTTTAGCTTTACGAATTCATGCCAGTAGCCTATTTAACCTATCTTGTTCAACCAAAATGGTTTAATTTTGTCTAAATTCTCCATAAAAGGCAAATTTTAAGGATTCACAAAATCATAACTAGCTCAATTAAGCTTCACTTCTTGATTAATAATTACATGATAATAGAACTAAGGAAGGAATCAAAAGCCTGTAGTGATGATAGAGATAAGTATGATTATAACTTTTATACCAATCAATCAACGTACCCTTCCACATCCTCCGCCTTAATCAAATCCATCCTCGACGTCATTTCCGATCCAACTGCCAGATCTACCACGTCCAGTCCACATCGTCCATGCTTGCAAGCACATCCAACTCCAGCTATGTTTACCAAAACCTTCGAATTAGTTTGGGGATAAACATTAACAATCAATTTACGTTCAAAGATAATTGAAAATTGGTGAGGAAGAGGGCTAACTCGACGATGACGATGGCGAGCGCTAACGCGACGATGACGATGACGATGAGGGAATCGTAGAAGGAGATGAATTTTGCTAAAGTGAAAAGGTGAAATTTTTTCAAGTATTGCAGAGGAATAAAGGAAAAGGTAAAAATTTTCTAAGTATTCACGATGAAGAAAAACGTGATTAAACAATTTTTCTAATGGTGCGAAACTTTTATGAGACGGGTCGGACCGGGCCTTGGAAGAAGAGACAAGGTAGAAGAGGGAGTTGGTGAAGAAGGTAAAGGAGGATGTGGTTGTAGATAAGAACTAGATAATAGAAGAAAAGCGAGAAGAGGGAAATGAAAATTTAATAGACCGGAAATGGAGAAAAGTGCGGGCGATTGAAAAAATAAGGGGAAATTTAGCGGGGAAAGTTAAAATGTGATTTTGGCAGCGTTGCTATCTGGTAGAGAAATGCTGATGGTTGCATTTTGCTAACAAACGCTGCTATGTCGTGCAACTAATAACTACTTTTCTTATAGTGTATCAGAGCATGGTCATTTCAATCTACAGTAACACAGTCGAAAAATCATCAATATGGCAAGCACA